>CM033273.1:6145929-6753429 GCA_019343175.1 Oedothorax gibbosus
TCGGACCCAAGACAACGCCAAAACACTCTGCGAAAGACCTAATGTAGTTTTTGTCGTTCGAAAACACTCGTTAAGAATCTTTATTCAAGCAAATCGCCACAGTTTTCACTTCTCTCATCAAATTATTCTCTATTCTTGGAAAAAAGATCGAAATTCGGTAAATGTGACTGTTCGAAATTCGAATTCTAAAGGGAAAAGTTTTCTTTGTTCGCCAAGGTCAGAAGATCCTCAAGAGTTTCGGAAGAGAAGCTTCGTTCGCGATCGAGCTGTCTAGAAAGACGCTTCTGAGCTGTCTTTATTTGAAGTGATTTTGGTAAGTTGTTTTTGAAGTGTTTTGTATTATTCGATTTATTAAGCGGCTTTTTTTTTTTAAATGTGTGCTTTTGTGGGATTTTTCCATTGATGCCAGATTTCTCGTTTCGAAATCAAAGCCGACAAGTAACTGGTTGGTGTGTCAAAAAGTAAACAAAGCTGCAGGTTTTTGAAATCGGGAATTTGATGACTAATACAGGAATTTCTTTCTTTGGGGAAATACCCGTATATTTTAAATCGTATAAAGTTTTTCTTTTATATATTTTAAGAATATTAGTGTAATAAAAATTACAATTTATTTAAGATAATGGCATGATAACATCTAATAATGATAACATATACCTATGATGAAAGGTCAGTTTAGTAATAGTGATTAGTGCTATTAAAAAGAATAAAAATCGCAGGGGTAAATTAAATGCTTGGTGCTTGGCAGGTTTCGGACAAACATTAAAAAAATGTATATTTTATCAAATTTTATCTGAATATTTTGAATTAGGATTTTAAAAAAAATAAGATATTTCTTAAAAAATCATAATTTCCCATAGTGGCCCTCAAAATGTTCTGTGTTTTAAATTATAAATATTTCTTTTATGATATTAAATCAAAGGTCAATTCGGTGATTGTGACCAGTGATATTTAAAAAAAAATCATTCAGGTAAAATAAAAAAAATGGCCTGTGTCATTTTATAGTGTCGAACCTAAAACTTATTTTTAATTGGTCGCGAAATAATTTTTTAGGACTTATGTCTGAGTATTGTGAACTACAAACAAGAATTTTTTTGCCTTTAAAAATAAAATTATCTGTTGTGTTGTCGAAGGTAAAGAAAGAAAAGAACATTTCTATTTGGCACCACTTATAAATAATTATTTTAAGTGAAATATTTTTTGGGAAATTTTTGTTGTAGTTCATAACACTTCGAGCATGTTTAAGTCTTCGACCAATTAAAAATTGTTTTATTTTAAGTAATTTTAGTTTTGAATTTTAGTGTGAATATTTTTTGTGCCCAAGTACTGACACCGTAATTTGACCTTTTACCTAATTTTGTGTGTATATGTATTTTGTACCTAGAATCTTTTAAAATAGTTTTTTTATAACCCTCTGACGTATACAGAGGACACATATAAACCCCTCACCTGACTGTCAGGTTTTCCAGCAAAACATATAATTTTTAAGGATTAATAACTTGTAATTGTACTAAATTTTAAAATGTAAAGTTTGGAAAAATTATTTATAATTATTTTAAATAGGCCTTTATTTTTTTTATGTGAGTGCGTAGCTAGTGCAAACCTATGTTATGTTAAAGAAATATTATCTGGGAAAATTTTTAGTGATGCTTATTAAGAAAACACCATTGCAAGCTACTTTTACTTATATTGTTAACCAAACAATTGAAGATTTAACAGTTATCAAAAGTAAAATTCTGATCTCTTCCATTTTCCGTTTCTGACTGTTAAAACAAATTAATATTTTTACACTTTGTACTATAAATTGTAGATTTGGATCCAATTTATTCTTGTGTAGCTTCTTCACTCCCTAGCAAAATCCTTCACATATTTTCTTTAGATAAAATTAAAAATATTTTTAAAACAATATATATTTAAAAGTATGTTTTGCCAGTAACTCTGAAAGTATTTACAATCAATATTTGCTGAGGGGCACATCAATTTAATAGAATTAAAAATGCCCATTTTTTATGCTATGGACCAACCAACAAGTTCTGTAATTTTTTTCTAAGCAATCTGTGCAAAACATTTTCTAAAGTAAATTTTAAAGTTTTTTGAAGCCTCAGAAATCGGGCTTGACCTTCGTGCTGCATCATTTTTTAAAGACAAATTAACGACTGATATACTTGTCTGGCTTCAGTATTTTTGAAAATCTTGAACTTGGGCACATTCTTGTTTATAATAGGAAACTTATAGTCAGTATTATGAAAAACAGTAAAATGAAGTTGCAAAGTGAATTCTGCAAAAGTCCACGTATGCAGTGCCGGATTTCGGCCTAGGCCTATAATGCTCAGGCCTAGGGCCAATTCCAGAAGGGGGCCCTTAAAAAGATAACATCGCCAAAAAAATTTGAAAATCCCAAACTCCGAAAACATTTGCCCGACGACCTCAAAATGGCCAAATTTGCGAAAAATCGCCCGACCTGGCAGCCTCAAGCAGCCTGAACACAGGCTCAACTCACTATTATTAATGTACATACGTGTGATTTTATAAATGTTATAGAATATAACTATAGTAACATACTATATTATTCTTACGTTTATTAAAGTCGATTAAAAATTATATGTTCTGTACTAGTTAATTTAATTTGCTAAATTTCCAAAATAGCTTCGAGATGGTGGGGGGCCCGAATGTCAAGTGCCTAGGGGCCCTGGGTCTTTAAATCCGGCCCTGCACGTATGGTATGAGGACCTCTAGAGTGAAAAGGGTAGCAAAAATACTGTAGTGACGAATAGCTAGATAAACGTGATGTACTTTAATCTTGATGGAGGATAGTTAAAGATTTTAAAAATAACCATAATGAACATAAATAAGGTATGCACTTTAGAGTATATGAGTCATAGTGTTTAACTAGGTAGAATACAGTGTCCGCGGTCTCGGTTTCCTCAAGAATTTTATCACTATTTAAAATTAAAACTCTTAGGAATACAGGCATCTAAACTCATCACATGAATGTCGGGTTTTGCTGCAACACATGTATGATTTTTTAAATTTTGTAATTTTACACAATTTTAACTATGGAGGCTTAATTTAAAATCATTTATTACAGAAATATAATTTAAAAAATTTAAAGAATTTTTTTTTGTAAACATTTTAATTTAAATCTCATCAATGAAGGGAAGTTTGCACTAAGCTAATTTTTCTTATCTCTCAAAGGGTTAAAGTACAATATTCCTATGTTTCATCCTTTGATAACTCTCATTTAATTAGGGATTTCACAGGAGTATGTGAACTTCTTTAACACATTGAGATGAGCTAAATAAGTGTAAACTTCACTGCATAAGATTTAAAATTTAAATTTTCAACTGTAATTATTTGAAAGTTAAATTATATTTCTAGTAGACTACTAATTAACAGTTGTAGACTTTGTGTTTTTAATACATAATAAAATTATAAAACTCATTTATTTGTAATGAGTTATGCGTGTTGTTAGAAAAAATGAATAGCAATAAAACATTTAAATACATACATAGTATCAATTATCAATCAGATGGGTTAATTGATTTTTTCCTATAATTACGTAAATTAGCATATCTGGAGAGAGATTGTCAAGTGTCTTGCGCCCCCCCCCCTCCCCCAAGTGAAAATGATCTTGCCATGATTTTGAATTAAAAGGGAATATTTTAGATTTTTATTAATTATGGTGGATAATTATTAAATTTAATTAATTTTAATTGAGAATTAATTCGCTTCATCTCTCAAAGCGGTTGAAAGTCGGTCTTGGGGCCCCCCCCACCTCCCCAAAGAAAATATTTAAAAAATCAGGATCTGCAGTCAATTACATAATAGATCCAAAACTTTTTGTTTTTTTGTACAACCTGACACTCAACTTGCAAATGTCCAAGGCGTTTTACAGAAAAATATTTCCAAAATTATAAAAATGATTTAAAAAAAAATAATTTTCAATATTTAAATGTTTTAAGTTTAACTTTCAAATTAATCAATTATAATACATAGTACCAAAATTTAAAATTATTCTTGATTTTTGTCTTTAAGTACTTGTAGATACTAACTATAAGGTAGCACTAACTCTGTTAAAATGTCACTGTAAAGTTTTGAATGAATCCAAGCCCCCACATCAGCAAAATTTTAATTTGCTTCTTGCATGATCTGGTTTCTTTTTCTTCCTCATTGGAAGAATAATATTTCCTCCATATATTTTATTCCTCCATACATCTTTACTTCCCCGAATAAAATACAAAAAGCTAAAACTGGAAAACTTATCACTTACTTTTTAGACATGCCCTATTTTATAACCAATATTAACTGTTCTGATATACATTGAAAATTTTTAAGTTGGTTCCCCAATTTTATTAAATAGTTACATTTTGGATTAAAAAACAATTTGGGGTTTCTCAAATCACACACTAACAGCACATTAGAAAACAATTTATTATGTACATAAGAAAACTTAAATATGAAAAAGCACCAGTGTTTTGTGTTTTAACGTTTTTTGCGAAGCTAAAACGTTATGTATGAAATATTCGTCATAATATTTTGCTCGTATAGTTAGCTCTGCACATTTAGAAGAGTAACTAACTTAACCACACAATATTCATATTCGATTCCTGGATCTGTTTTGTATACCGATTCCGCTAATATCGATATTGTATTCTTAAAATAACCGCTAAATAACTTTTGTACAACCGTTCTATTGTTAGTCATACACGTCACCCAAATATTCTAGGTATGTTTCTACAAAGTTGCGTTTTACTTACCATAAAAAGCCGTTCGTTCGAAAGGAGGTTTTGTAGAAATATTTGGAATATTTATTTTTGGCTGTTTTTTCTCCCAAATAAACGGGAATTACTACAATACAAACGTTCTGAGGTTGTATAATGCTGAAAAAATAGCTGCAGTACAAAGTACACTCTTAAAACAAAAGAGTGAAATTCACTCCTATAGGAGAAGTGCATTTTCGGCACCGGAAAGGAGTGGAAATTGACTCAGACTGAGTTAAACCGTCGTTTAAGAGTGTAGGACGCAGATTGTTCTTTTATTTCTTTACCACTCCGAAAAAGGTGAAATTCACTCCTATAGGAGAAGTGCATTTCGGCACGGAAAGGAGTGGAATTTAACTCAGACTGAGTTAAAACCGCTCGTTTGTTTTAAGAGTGTAAATCATGTCTAGGGAGTACGTATTTTGTATTTTCAACCTAAATACAACTTCATTGTTCCTCGTGAGCTCCAAAATTGTACTTTTTATAAATTGATACATTTATAAATTAATCGCTAAAGAAAATGTAAGATTGTTTTAAATGCCTATGGACTTGACCAATTTTACATTTAGCGGTTTAAATATGTATGAGAAAGTTGATAAAATGTTTTCAATATTTATTAATTATATTGTTTTGAATTTTGATTAATAAATTGGTAATTAATTTTTTCAGCACCCAAAATGGATGTAGAATTTTATGGTGACCACAATTTGGATTCTAGAGATTTCTACTCGACATACAAAGGCTACGATATGAATCTGAGCACCAAAAAACCACGCATTCCAAAGGTAGGGAATTTGATATTTAATAAAGTATTTATTCCACAGCTTCGTAATTGTGTCGGTCTTAAAGAAAAGTCATAATGTGTATTAAGTTTAAGTAAAAAAACTATTTTTTAATGTTTTTAGAGATAGTTTTTATAAATATTTATATTGTCAAAACATCTTTTCAAACAATAAAAAAAAGCTTAAAAAAATATTCGGCTTTGTTTGGCGAATATGTTTTTTTGACAGTGTCTACCGATGTTCTAAAGAAATGAGATTTTTATATTAGTTGATAAGGCTTTAAAAAAAATTAAGTTTTCTTCTACTAAATTCTCGCCAAAAAAAATATCTAAATATTTATGTTTCTTAATCCATAATAAATAATACAATTTAACTTATTTAACTCATACCGACGGTTGGCAAGAAAGTTCGCCAAAGGAAAATGGGAATCCTTGGCCTTGCGAAATAGTAACCAGCCATCACCAGGAGCTTAGCCTTATGAACGCATGGAGTAACGCTATTGGCCTAGAGGGTACTAAATTGGTACTGCATTAACTCTGGCGGTGAAAAAAGTATTCCGCAAACTACGACTTCGCGTGTGAAGTGCATTTCTGTGCTTATTAGAACATACAATTGTATATCGAGTGACGCTAACGTACCCAACCGTTTCTTTTTACTATTAAAAACTTAATTTCTTCAGCCATGTTACTGTTGGCTTTTCAGTAGCCCTCTGTGCAGCTCTAGAAGAACCCCATTAATTAAACCAATCCAATAAGGGTTAGTTAGCCGCCTCATTAGAAAGTGGCATAATGATTCATTTGAAGCCGTTGTACGAATACTTGGACAATTCAGGACCGGATACGCTTAATTGCCGCTCCGGATGTTATACAGAGATTGTTGGATATATGTATTTTTACGAAGTGCGATACTCCCCCTCCCCTTATCAACAGTCTTCCGTAGCCAGTAGCAGTTTACTTTCATTTTTTGTGATATTTTTGTGGCAACGCTATTTGTTCTCTGAGGCGCGAAAAGTGTTTATGACGGCCATCTTGGTTTTTCGGTGTTTCCTGTGTTTTCATAAAGTGAAAGGTGTTTTTTTTTCATTTTCTCATGATTTAATTGGTTATTTCTGAAACGCGTCTGATAATTTTGGTTGTATAGCTGTTTTGAATGTGTATAGAATGCAGCGACTTTGCTTTGCTGGTTGTGGTCGATATTGTTTTAACCTGATGTCTATAGCGAATTATTCCTAGTTCTGACTGCACGAAAACGCATTGTCCGCAGAGTTTTGCCCACATCCGCTGTTACATTCACCACACTTGCCTTAATTTAGCGTTCGTAGATTGGGCTGTGAAATTGTACCAAACAGATGGCCTTTCACTGCTTACTTCAGAAATGGAAAACAACTAATTTAAAATTATTTTATCTGAATCTAAAACTATCGCTTTCTAACACTTAAGCGCGAATGAGCCCGATCGACCGCTGGTCTCCAAACCTCTGTGTCACCTAATGGGAAAAGGTTATTTTCTAAGTCACGTTTCTCTGGCTGTATTGAATATTTTAACAAACGGTTTTTTTTATATAATACATGTAGTGCACTTACAGGTCTCTATAATCCCGCTTTTTGAAACTGGTTCGATTTTTTTTAAATTTTTAATAAATAATTTTACACAAAATATTCGAACTTTGCAAAAAGTGGGATTATAGAGACCTGTAAGTCAGCTATATCTGTCATTTAAAAATAACAGTTTGTAAAAATATTCAATACAGCCGGAGAAATGTGGCTTAGAAAATAATTTTCTATTGGATTAACACAAAAACCCGCGGTCGATCGGACTAATTCGCCCTTAATGTAAAGTATTCAAATAATTGGAACCATTATTTTCCGATGCCCATCTCTTTAACATTCTTTTAGTATTCTTTAAGTTTTGGCCAATGGCTTCCTGGATCAGTGTGGACTTTAGAGCAACAATAAACTTTGCTTTTGTCGCCATTGTTCTCTGGAGAAGAGCCATTTTTTTGCATACTTCCATAACGACTGTATTGTTACCCGCGGCATTATTATTGTTAATAGTTGGCATTTTGAATTCTACTGGAATTCATAGTTACTACTTGCAAAACTCGCATTCTCCGAAGTATAAGATATAGGGTCCGGCCCGTTTATTGGCGATATTTGATGATTGTGAAATGTAAATTGAATCGGATGAAGTCGCCAATGAACAGACCGGACCCATACTTCGGAGAATACTGCAATATTTTTGTATAACCTTTTTTCGTAGTTTTTTCTTCGTAAAAAAGTTGTAAACGTTCTTAGTTCAGAATCTGGAAACTCTAAATAACATTGACAAAAAAAATCTCAATTTTATTACACTTTCTTCCACTGCTCTCCAATTGTAAAATGTAATTACTGTTACAACTACACTCAGTTGAAGGAGTTATGCTCCATAATGTTACAATTACAATCAACCTCTTCAGAGTTACACACATGACTTTGTCCTAAAAATTATCACGAAACCCTAAAGACTTTTTATTTTCGTGCAATAAACGAAACAACGAAACGTTTACTGCCGCCTATCCGATCTTGCAGAAGCGTTTTATGAATGAATTTCTTGTGTTTCCTTTCGGCAGGATTGAATGGGAACGACTCGCAAGTAGGAAGTTGCCGTTTCTGCATTTGAGGACATTTTTTTTAAAGGACACAAGGGACCTAATTATTGCTGAAGAAAACAAAGGGCGCGCTTTTTATTAAATGGCTGCCACCCCGGCTTGCTCCGATCTCCAACCACTTTATTGTCGTTTGTTCGAGCTTTCGAAACTGTTGGATTTGGTAAAATAGGAAGTTGCGTTGCAATGCGCTCTGGGGGGATATTGGAATGGACCAAAATGGGCGTTGCGCAGTTATGGGGATGGGCGTTGTAGAATTCGGGTTTGTTTTATTAAGTTTAAGAACTTTTGTATATTTTACGAGGTTGTTTTGGTGAATTTTTGAGTTGCAAGATAATTATTAATGTTGATTTCTGTAATTGGCGGTTGTTTGAAAGACGTGAAAGGGCTTGTTGTAACAAGAAAAGTATTTCTTATTTCGTCAAATTATGAAACAATGCATTCATTCACAACTTTGTTGTGCTTGGCCTAAGTACCAGCGTTGTAAAATAGAGTTGTTCAAAGGCTGTTTACTTTGGTAAACAAAAGGGTCTATAAATTTTGTTGAGATATTGCATTGTAATATTAACGCTTCGTAACTGGTAACTTACATGGCTGGTTCCTACGCCTCTTGGAAATTAGTTTATTCAAAGGGTCTAATTGCAAAACTCGCATTCTCCAATATATAACTAAGATATTGGGTCCGGCCCGTTCGTTGGCGACTTCTGACAATCGTAAATTCAAATGGACGAAGTTGACAATGACCGGAATAACTTAATTATACTTTGGAGAATGAGACTTTGGCAACTAGACCCTTCATTTCTCATAGATAAAACTACTTAAATAGTCGGAACATCTAAATTTCACAAGTCTTCAAAAGTGTTGACAAAAGTAAATGGAGGAGTTTATTTTAGCTTTTGATTGACGAATTTAAACTATGTTTTGGGCCTCATTCTTCCAAAAACTTATGATTTCGTAGTTTCTTGTGGCAGAAAGCCAGTTCTCCTTTTTAAAACTTTCATATATTTTATAATCCCTCCAACGCGCTTTTACAGTCAAACGTATTTATGAACAAAAATAAAAACCTTTCTAACCTATACGCGAAATATATTTACAAAAAAGATGCGACAAGTTCGTTCCATTCCCATCTAATATAAGATTTTTCCACCAACCTTCACAATTATGCATGGAATAATTCATCCCAGCGTAAAGGAATCTGTATTCCATACCTGCAAATGGAAAAATATTCCAAATGTCGGAACGATATTCCACCTATTCTCAAAAGTGTCGGAATAATAATACGACCCAAGAGGTGGTCAATGTCAATCCTGACGCATCAGACCTTGAAGATCTCGTTCGCCATTTTGGATGTTCCATTCCTTTCCAGGGAGGAGAGAGGGTATGGAGAGGCCCCAGTACCTGCGCAGTAGCGCACAAAAGAAGCCAACGCCGCATTGCATCTTGGGATGCATAATGAGTTTCGGTTTTCAAGATCGGTAATGCAGACGAATGAGGTGAAAGCATGGAGTGTGAAAGATCGTCTTGGTTTAATAATTGGCGGATCCATAAATTGGTTTTGGAGGAGCCAAGACCTATTTTCAACCATTTTAATTAATGGGAGCTAATTAATTATCCATTTAAATTAATTAAAATATAATAATTATCCATTAAAATTAATTACAATCCATTTATTACATATATATTCATTGATGTGTGGGTTTTGCTCAAACACAACTGTAAAATAAAATGTTTTGTCTTAATTGCAAAGTATGCCTTATAATATTAACGAAATGAAGCATTCAAGGATATATTTCTAGATTTTCAAGGACTGTATATTCGAACATGCAACACCTAAATTTCACAATAGTTTTTAAAAATTAATTTAGAAAACGAATAAGCTCTAACTTTCAAATGAACTTAAATATGTGTTATAAAATAACCATTTAGTTATTAAAAAATCCATCTAAAATCACTTGCTCTACCTTCTTGGATTATACATAAACAAAAAAATAAAAAAGTAAAATAGGAACTGAGTCACATTGAAAAAGTGTTTTTAATGAAACAGAAATTAACATTTGCAGACTTCTGTTTATATTAAATAAACACGTAATGTAGAACATTTATCAAAATCCGATTCTTCAAAATGCTCTGAACAAAGTACACTGTGTTTTGAAGGATTCCAATTGTCCCTTTTGACAGCTTTTACCCATTCTTTTCTTAAAATTTCCTCTTTTGGAAACCTAAAATTTGGTAACAAGAAAACTTTTAGAAAACAGAAAAAAAAACTCTATTTAGCTGTTCATAATTTTTAACAACAAATGAATTGCTATATGTAAACAGGGGCCAAGTCCATTGGCGAATCTTCTACTATGCTTCTTATTTTAACATTTTAGTGAAAGTAGTACCTTTTTTTACATTTAGCGATTAAAATGTAATTAAAATACGTAACTCAAAATGAAAAATGCCTAACTTAAATGAATTAAATAAACTAAACCATGCAATAAATCCATAATCAAGTTCCGGTACGATCTAGTAGCAAAATATGGATTTAGAAAACTATATAATTAAATAATATTGCAATGTGGTCATATAGGCCCAATTACACATGGTCAACTCTTTCCTGCAATGATTGCCGAACAATGTTTCATCAAAATATCCAAGTTGCCATCAATATTGCAAATTTCTTGAAAGTGTTGCCAGCTATATTTCTGTATTGATGGTCAATGTTTTGCGTGTAGCCGCACCAATTATTCTGTAATCTTTGGTGACCCTTACCTAAAAACCGTGATTGTGCGGTTTTTTTTTTGCTTGTCTCTCAAAATGCAATGAAAAACTTATTATATTATACATGCCAAAAATTAGTATCAGTTTTAGAAATATGTTATATAGGGCATGTCTTCCTTTAATCAACAATCACAAAACAGAAGTATTTATTATGACAGACTTCTAAATGCTTGCACATGTAGCAAAAGCTAAGTTTAATTTTACTAAAAGACGTTTTTACCTGTAGTATGAAATACCAGCAATTTTCTTCGAAGATTTATTGTAACATCCAAAGGCTACACAGGACATTTTGAAAATAGATTTTACCTATAAACCAAAACAATATATGTATATAAGAAATATATACAAAATAATATACTAAAACCCAAAATATACAACCTAAAACCAAATGTTATTGAAATCCAAGAGGTCAAGGCCCCAAATTTTTTTATGATTTGATTTAACATGGAATTACCCAAAAATTAAACCACAATGCACACTTGAATGTATAAAACTACAATCATGCTAATTCTGCAACTACATAGCTACAAAAAGACGTAGCTTAATTTTTAAAAAATAAGTATCAGTTTTACAAACATATTATAATAGACTTCCTTTAATCAACAATCACAAAACAGAAAGATTTATTATGACAGACTTATAAATGCTTGCACGTGATGCAAAAGCTAAGTTTAATTTTAATAAAAGATGTTTTTACCTGTAGTATGAAATACCAGCAATTTTCTTCGAAGATTTATTGTAACATCCAAAGGCTACACAGGACATTTTGGAAATAGATTAAATACCTATAAACTAAAACCAAAGTAATATATAAATATATAAGAAATATATACAAAATAATATACCGAAACCCAAAATATACAACCTAAAACCAAACGTTATTGAAATTCAAGAGGTCAAGGCCCAAAATATTATTTTATGATTTGATTTAACATGGAATTACCCAAAAATCAAACCACAATGCACACTTGAATGTATAAAACTACAATCATGCCAATACTGCAACTACATAGCTACAAAAAGACGTAGCTTAATTTTTAAAAAATAAGTATCAGTTTTACAAACATATTATAATAGACTTCCTTTAATCAACAATCACAAAACAGAAGGATTTACTATGACAGACTTATAAATGCTTGGACGTGATGCAAAAGCTAAGTTTAATTTTAATAAAAGTGTATTTACCTGTGAAACGTAATACCAGCAATATTCTTCGAAGATTTATTGTAACATCCAAAGGCTACACAGGACATTTTGGAAATATATTTTACCTATAAACCAAAAATATACAACCTAAAACCAAACGTTATTGAAATCACACACAATGCACAATTGAACCACAATGCACAATTGAATGTAAGAAACTGCAATCATAATAGGTCATGCATATTATAATAGGAAGGACATGTCTATCTTTAATCAACATATTTATGCAAAATATTTGTTTATAAAAGTATAAAACATTGAAAATGAAACTTCATCTTACTTTTTCTCCATCTAACTAGTACACCAGACTGAACACCTGCACAGAGAGCAGACAGTTTTTCTATAAGAGATGTATCCCACAATGCACTGGGTTTTGTTATGCGCAGAACTCGGAAATTTCTGACGGCAATACTTCAATTCGTTAATATTACGGGGCCTCTCCGTACCCCTCTCTCCTCCCTGTTCCTTTCTGGTTAAAAAGATTCGATTTCGCAGCCTGGCTCGTTGCCACCTTCTGAAGTGGAACTTCATCGTTTTTATTGAAGCGTGACCGATTCGATTTTGTTTTTCGGGAATCGAATTGAGGAGAGACCATCATCGGTTGACTTGTAGGTGAATAGGAAAAAAAATGTTCCATATCACAAGCTGTCATCCGAAAGTTTTACTTTTTTTATGGAGTTGTCTTTTCTTTTTTTATGTTCTCTAGAAAGTTTGAATTTTACATTCGTTTCTTGTATATTTTTCATTTTGTATTGAAACATACATAGGTACAGAAAAAAATTGAGATCACGTACTAAACTAAGAGGAATTTGCAATACTCTTTGGCTATAACTAAATGGATCATTTAAACTTTTGTAACCGATTAAACTTTGAAAAAAAAACCCAGAAAAGTACATAAAAACTCCACAGTAGTGATAATCGGTCGGCAATCCAAAAGTAATTATATTTACCAAATGGTTTCTTATGTTATTAAGTTATGAATTTGTAAGTATGAACGTGAATTTGAAGATTTTGAAAATTAATGCAATTTCACTAGCGTTGCCATTGTAGTATTTTCTGCATTTTGGGATCTCTAAAAATTTCAAACGAAAAGAGGCTTTTTTCAAAACAAATCCTGTGTAGGAACATAAAATCAGAGACCTCTTTTCGAGGGTAGTTCAGTTGACCTTTGCACTGATATCGTGTGTGCCGCTCATGATATAGGAAGACATTATACTATTAGACCACCTAATACCCTTTTCCTGCGTTAATAGGCCCCCGGGCGTTGCATCCGTGCACGTTTCCGAATTATTATTCAATTGAAACATGTAGGATTCCCCAGTGCTTTTTTCTGTGTGTGTGCAGCCAAACATTGGTATGGGGGGTTTCCTTATTCGGGTACAGGAAATAATGTAAAAGGGATTAACTTTGACTGGGGGTCAGTAAGAGTAAGAAATTATTGAATTCGAAGCAAATTTTCCCTTCTTTTGTGGTTAGGTTTCTGTTTTTTCAGAATGTCACATCAACAGAAGTATAACTTGAATCTTGAGTGTGTTTAGGGTGACAATATTTTATTTGATATTTTTTAATGGAAGGGGTGTGGAGTTATTTTCTCATCCTAGTTCAAATAAGCGACTTGCCTGTCCAAGGAAAAAAAAACTTGCCTTTGACGTCGCTTTGACCGTCTTCGAAAAGTACTGCTTACCAGTATTTTATATTCTTACTTTACGAAAGAGTTTTAGAGCTTCAGAAAAGCCGTTCTGATGGGTTTTTTTTTGGAAATAAGTACTTTTATTTAAAAATACCTTGAAGAATTTAGGATCCAGTCTTTTTAGTCAAAGTGAGAATGATATTAAAGTTAAAAAAAAACTTATTCACGCTTTTTTTTATATACTTCATTCAACGTTTGGGGCCCCTTCACCTTGACAACTCCCTTGATGTATGCATGCAAAATCGCTTGGCCCATTGTTTCTTGCCATATGCCTTTCCCTATTAGAAAAATATCCGCTGATATAATAAATACCCACTTATGTATGACGAAACCTATCAAGAAGTTATATACGCGAGCTTCTATATCTGCAGTTTGAGCTTTTTGAAGGTCAACAAGTTGTACCGCTGCTGAACATCACTAGCATTAACTAATCAAGTGAACATGGGAAAGGGAATAAATTGTGGGAAGTCTGAAAAGATGAGTTGTAGTACTTTGTTGGTACCGAAAGAGTTGGGTGTCACTTCAAAAGACTTTCTTCCATGATCATTGATAACGATAAGCGGCATGGCTGCTCAACCGGAAGAATTAGAAAAGTAACCGAGAAACTATCGAAAGGAATTCAAAACGATTTTTTAATTATTTAACGGTTTTGCTGATGTTGATGAACGTTTCTTCAGGCCATGTAGATTAATTGTATATTCCACAAGTAATAATTACATTATTATACTCTGTATTTAAGTTCAACGTAAACTTATAATTTTTCTGTTTATTTCTTCGGGTCTTAAAAAATATCATATTGGAACATTTTAATAAACTTATGATTGCGACTTGCGAGTGAATTCAAAACTGTGTAAGCGTATCTAGCTATTGAAGATTAATTGAATCTAGGTATCAGGGACAAAATATTGTATTGAATCTTCTGATGGTAAGCTTAAAATCTGGGTTGATTGTTTGAAATTTGAATACAGTATTGAAAAAAAATTATAGTTGCGGATTACACTGTTAAAAATTTGGTGCTAGGTTTCACCATGATATTGGTTGGTTTCACCATGATATTGTTTCCTAGTAGCTGCAACGGCTGAGTGGTGAAATGTTTCACCTTTTTTTTCGGTGTTTGGTTGAACCATTTTTCTGGATTTGGAAACAAAAACCTGAGAAATGGTTCAACCGAATACCAAAAATATGGTGGAACATTTCACCATTCAGCCGTTGCAGCTACTAGGAACCAATATCATGGTGAAACCAAGCACAAAATTTTTAACAGTGTACAATGTAGTCAGATTGCTAGCAAAGACTTATATGTTTTTTTAATAGAATGTAGTGGCTCCCAGATATAGATAGATGGCTTATTCAAGTTTCATTGAAAAAAATATGCTAAACTCTTTTTTATTATTATTATTATTTAATAAACTTTCAATTGTTTTTAGAATGCTACTTTCAGTCACCGTATTAAATTCGATCTATTAAGAACTTTCATTTGCTGCTTAATTTGATATTGCAGAAATATACCACTGATGATAATGTATTTCTGTCACCGTTATCAAAGAATGTTACGCCTGAGCGAAGATGACAATGCTTTGAAAATATGGTTTTCAAGGGCAAATGTAGAAATTGGCTATCAAATAGACATCAATATATTGACGCTCCTTGGACATTTCCCACTAAGCCTTCTGTCAGCCATTTGTTTCAACTTTTAAAATGGCTATTTGTGGAAATTCGTTCTTCGCCCTTGGGTAAATGGTGATTTCGGTACTGTGATCTCGGAAGTTTTGATCTAGGTACTTTTGAAATGGCCTTCTAAATATTATCACATCGAAAATGCTGATTCGAATATCTGGTAGCGTTAGAGCTCACATATTAAGTTTTTTGTTTTACAAGTACCTATCGCCATGATGGAAGCCAGTTCATGTTTTTTCTCACGTTCGCTATCTGGTGCTGGATTATCTTACGAAAAGGTTAGATGTTTGAGAATGGATTTAGGGTGAGATAGTTGCTGTGAGTTACAGCTTTTATTTTTAACTTTCTGTTTGTTTTTTGTGAATGATTGCGTTATCGTTATCAGTAACGTCAAACTTTTATGAATGGACATTTATTTGCAAATAACTATAATAGTGAATGTTGGAAAGGAACTGTTTATACGCTTTACCAGTACCTTTTTTTTGTGTTAGCAATTAAAATTTTTTTTAAAGATTTAAAAAAAAATTCATGTGAAGTATTTATAATTGTATAAGGTTTGTTTAGGCAATCTGGAGTACTGTATGGGGTTCTGTGCTGTGAGTATAATATTGGGTTTGAGTTTTTGCGTGAAATTCTTGAGGTTTATGAAATTTATATACTATAAAAATAAAACTATCAGTGGCTCATTTAAAAAAAATTCTTTTGAAGAGGGAAATGACTAATTTTACGTTCTTCACATGATTAATTTTAATCTTCACATTTTTAAAACCTCCCCATGAACCAAATTATGAATTTCTGCAATCTTCTCCATCAAAATGTGATTGATGATTTTTCGCATTGTGTAAGCTTCCTCACCCAAAGAACCTTTAGCAGGAAGTCCGAACTTTACTCTGAGCTCAAACCGAGTTTTCAAGTAGGAGTATGGTAATGCATCAAGAAACCATTTTTGCGTGGGGTTTGATTTTCTCAATTTGCCGTGAACGCGCATTTTTCGGTTGATTGTTATTCTTGGCACACAGTTTGGATGACTTCCAGAACGAATATATTTACGCGTGCCATTTTGAAGCTTGTGAAGGCACATTAGCGGTTAAAGTTAACTTTTTAACGTGGATCTTATCTGAAAAGATACGAGTAATCGTAGCAGTATTTCGCAGTTCATTTGCTTTCATATTTAAGTTGTTTGTTGTCACTATCTTAGAACTTCAGAATAGAGGAAGTTCTTATTTAAAACGTTCGTTTCCAAAAGCCCATCAAATAAGTTTGATACTTAAGTTTTCATCTGTTTTTACAGTGTTGAATTTACAGTGAAGAATGCCAAACTAGTTTTAATGTTTGACGTACTTTTTTTTCAATGTTTTAAGTGCTAGTTTTAGTTTGTAAATATATATTGAATTGGACTCGTGTTCATTTTATCAAATCAACGTGCGAAATATAGAGTTTTTGAGATCAAAAATGCAGATTATGCAATCTCGGCAACTAACATTAAATGGATGTTTAAAAAAAATTATTTTCAGCAGATTATTTTCAAGAATGACGCCTTTGAATTTTTTTTAATAAATTCAAATTAGATGGTACTATAGTCTACATCGATCCCAGCACATTGGGCGTAAATATTTCCTACTTGACACATTGAGTTCATACAATTGTACTCCTCATGCTGATATATTGCAGCATGTTAAAAAAATAAATATTAAAGGCAGGCAACATGTGGTGAATAAATGATATTAAAGATAAATCAAAAAGAGTCTCCAATATTTAATTGAGTCAGTCCATTGATTAAATTGCATAACGCAACTATATCATTCTTTCACGTGCTGCTTCTATAGTTCTTCCCACGCCGTTTCGGAATTAACGTGTGAATGTGTCACCAGTGTTATTATGTCTATCTGCCACAGCAGCATCTCGACTGTTTTAGTTTTTCCCATGCCATCGCCAATTGCCGATTTGGGCACATCCCAAGCGTGTCCTCCCGTTCTCCAAACACCATCTGACAACAAAAAGCTTCGACCAGAGTTGTTCAGTTTTGGGGTTTTTGAGTTTTGCGTGACCTTTCTGCATCGGTACATCCACGTGATGTATGCAACACGTGAGAGCTAAAAGAAACAGTGTGGGTTTTAGTACCCGTTCTTTGGCTTATGTTCACCGATCTACAGATTCAACACGCAACACCGAATGTATGCGGCATGCGTCACTGTAACATGGCATGCCTTTTGAATTCTTTCGATGTTTGAGGCACGTTGTTCCACAATAACTGTAAGTGTTGACAGCGACATTGCATGCATGTGAGAATCATAACAAAAACGTTCCTGAATATATTTATGTTCTGTACTACATTTTAGTGTGTTAGAGCTAAATATGGGCCAATTTTAATTGAAATTGTCTGTTGTTCCGGCACATCCACATTAATAAAAAATTCTTCCTTTAATTCATGGAAATTTTACTTTTAATTTTGCTGCAGGAATATTTTCATGAATTGACACCACAATTGCCAGTAAAATTCCCGTTAGTTGATAGAATAATTTTTGAAAGTGTGCTGTAACAGAAATAGGGCACAACTGTTTTAGACATAGAACTACATCCGAAATCACGATGTAATTAAAGTATTCTGCCGGTGAGTTCTATACACGAGCCCCATGGAGCGTTTCTAGGAAAACGCCCTTGTAGAATGATCACTAAAATCCATTATTATACTATTTTGATGTGAAAAAACTTTTTAATTTTCTCTATTTTTTTATGTATAATAGTTCGCTGCGAGAGTCGATTATATCTTCTCCATTGAATGTATTCAAGTCTTTGTTGTGTGTTGTTTAATGATGGGTGGCGTTATGGGTTTGTGTAAAAGTTTTCAAACTTTTGTAATAATTGTGTAGACGTGGGGCTTGAATTTGTGACTAAAGAGTTTCGTTACCTAAGCAAGTGATTAAAAAAAAATCAAGCATTCTAACTATACTATCAAACATTCTAACTCTACTAACAAAAATCAAAGTTTTTAAGCATTAAGTTGATTTTCTCCTAACTCTTTTGAGACAGATTTTTTTTTTGTAATTTTCAATATTTCTCCATATAAAACTTATTAATTGTCACTTTCATTGGCATTCATTATTTCTAAAAAAAATTTTACTTGCCTGATCCATTACCACTACTTTTTCAGCAAAATCTTAGTTTTACTAACGAAGAAAATAAAACATCTAAAATTTAGAAAACGGAATAATAAGTGAGACTCATAAAAAATGCAACAAGGACCCACGGTCTGATCATGAGTCCCTGGTTTATCATATGCAGGGCCTGATCTAGGAAAACGTAGACTATATGCACAACAAATTTCGGGGGCCCCTTTAATGAAAATGTTATGTATGATTGCCCGAAATGATGGCCAATGTATCTTATTTTTTGCTAACTTTTTATCGGCTTCCTTATAATGTCGATCAAATCAATCACTTTAGGTCAAATTCAGTCTAAAAACAAAGTGGGTCCTTGAAAATTTTTAAAAGTTACAGAAGTTCTGGTTCAAAGACATTTAGCATAATAGAAACTAATATTTAGAGGCCCGGGCCTAACAGGCCTTATGCATGGAAGTCCTGATCGTACGCACAATCCCAAGCATGCACCTACTACAAGTGATCTAAACCTAAACACCTACACACTCACAGAAATAAGCATCTGGTGCCATCCCCCCCCCCCCCACACACACACACCAAAAAAAGCAGGTGCCCATCAACCTACACCTCATGGTACATTTCGATATATTGTTGTTGTTTCTAAACCTTCGTGACCTAGCAACATCTAGATCTGGTCCACGAGTCAATGTATTTTGGCAAAGTCAATTACAAGAAGTGGAGAAGAACTGATGTCTTCTGAACCTAGACCCAGGCAGTCTAGGATATTCTCCGGAGAGGCTGGCATAAGATGACACTTGCTGCGGGTTGGAAAAGTTTGGAAGCCGGAGCTAAAAGTCACTCCTTTAAGATGGACACTGTTTAGCCTTGAAATTGCTGTCATATCTGGTCGATCCCCCTCAAGCTCTTAAAAAATTGCAACCAGGACCCACGACGTGATCACGAGTCCCTGGTTTATCATACGCACAATCCTAACCAAGCACCCACCACAAAATGCCCTAAACCTAAACACCTACACACTCACAGAACTAACCATCTGGTGCCATCCCCCCACCAAAAAAAGCAGGTGCTCATCAGACTCCCCCTCATGGTGCATTTCTATATATATAAAGCAGCCATTCCGCTAAACACAGATTAATATCAAACACCCCCTATTGTGTCCTCTTGCTCGTGCGGGGACCCCCAATCCCCCCCCCCCCCATCTCTTCTGGGAACTTGGTTCCCACGCCTGCCAGAAGGGGGGGGGGGATATTGGGGGTTTCCCCCGTGTGGTTCATCGTCTGGTGACTTCTTTTTTAGACCCCTTATGGTGGAAAGAGGGGTGCTGTTTTTTTGGCGGGATGGCGCCAAGGAGTTGGTCTCTTTGATGGGGTTGGCGACGAATTGGGAGTTTTTGTTAGGAAATAAAATAGTTTTTAATTTGTAAAAAATGCAGCTGTGTATAAGAGACTTAAACTACCTACAATCCACAATGCTGCTTTTCTTTCACAATTTGAGTAAAAAATGAGGCGTATATGGAAACCTTAAGAGTGGATATTAGTTACTTTTCTTGGTAAAAGAGATCCACTAGAAAATATCCTCAACGGTTTATCCACAAGAAAGTGTCTGGATGAAGAATTGTGTGAAGAAATGGGAAGGACGAAGAAAGTGTCTGGACATTTCGGCTCTGTACTTAATTTTTTGTTTTGAAGTGAACACAATTAGATATTGCTAATTTGTACTTTTGACAAACATTTCCATGGTACTAATGCTTCAATTTTAGAAAGTTTTTTTGTATTCTGTGACATTATCCAAAAAGAAATAATAATGAAACTAAACTATACTTTACTTTCAGCGGTTTCTCCTTGTCCTTTTTAGCGTGTCCGTTGCCAATTGTTTATCGAATATATTTTATTAACAAATTTTATCTTTCTGAATATTTCTTTTCTGTTACATTAACACCATTCCATGTGTTTCAAGCTAACATACAAAAAAAATCTTAATTTTAACGCCAAATGGCCAAATCCTGGATAACTTTCCAAACATGGCAACCTCCCTCGCCCAGCACAGATTTCTTCGGGGGTGGTGATAAAGCACCTCCAAGAAGGGTCTATTTTGTTGTGGGGGTAGGTGTTTTTTTTTTATGTTGTTTTGACGTTTTCCCGTTGGTAAGAGTTGGCTTCTTGAAGGCCCAATTACATAGAAAGACCGTTGGAGTTACCCCTTCGTGGAGTCACTGACCCAAAAGAGCGTTACAAACCCCACGGGCGTATCCAGCGCCATCTTGTTTTCGATGTTAATTTTTATTGTTAAACGGGATTGTTAATTATTCTATAAATAGAAGTTAATTTTAATTAGTTTGGTTGGTTAGTATATTTTGGGAAGGGGGGGATCTATTGGTTTAAGTTATCAAATATATGCTATTGTTTGCGTAACTGAAATAATAACTGAAGGCAATTGTGCTTTTATTTCCTGTAAAAGTTAAGCTTTTTTTTCAGTACTTTCAGTCAGATATCTATTACGTTTTTAGCGCTATATTGATTTTGTCTTGCCATATAGTTTCTTACTGAATCCACGAAATTAAAATACATTCTAGTTGCAGTGAAAATTATTTCTTTCCATTAGGCGAGCACATAGTGTAGGTTAGGATTATAATTAGATCCTGCAATGTAACACATAGCTCTTATACGAATCCTTTTAAATTGAAAATTAAAAAAATTCAATTAGGGGCTGAGACCTATCCCTTGATACATTAAATATCCTTTTATTATCCCCTCTCACAATAACTCTGAACAAGGTTTGATTATCTAATATTTTTTTTTTACAAATTCTGATAAAGAATACTAAAATTGAAAGATATTCAAATATGGGGAAAACTAACACTTTGACAAGGCTCTTATGCTTCCTGGAAATGATTATAGCTTCAGGGCTTTGGAAAAAATTTATAATCTTTAAAAACTCAAAAACGTTGTATTTTCACTCCTGAAACATAATAATAGCTTTGTTTCCATTGGCATACTAAATGAGACTTGAAACACTTATTACCATTACAAGGGTTTCCAAAGTAACCAGGTTACGTAAAGTTCTTACTCCTTAGAAACTATTTTCGAACATTTTGTTATGGATATTAAAAGAACTTTTTCTAATTAAGTCCAAAAAAATCGCTATTTTTTTTACCAGTGAGTTACGTTTTTAAATTTCACAGGCAAAAAGATACAGTCTTTTCTTTTGCTCACTTTTATTTTTAAAAAAATTACGTGCCAGTGGATTAGATATGCTTTGTAGGAAGGCAAATTTTATGTTATGGTTAAAAAAAGTTAATATTACATTTACATCTTATTTTAAAAATGTATTCATATTGGAAATGAATTCCGCATTTTTCGAAAATTGTGCCCTTAGCTTTACTAATACATACTTTAAGAGTCACGATAATCTTACAAACGCTTCCTTTCACCGCCCTAAGCATTCCTTGAAGTCATTAGCAATTCGTCAATAGAATAATGTCCTTACGTGTTGTTATTTCATCTATGTTGTCATGGCTGTCTACCTTTGCAGAGCAGACATCTATTGACTTAACTCTTATCCTCAATATCTCTTTCATTCCAGATCAAGTTCGAGATGGACTACCACACCCCGGAAGAGGACCAGGCCTTCCTGATCCCCGCACAGTCCATCAAGAAGGAGGTCCCTGACGACTCTTGCGTCCCTGAGACCAGCAGTCCATACAGGTCCATGAGAAAGGTCCCGTCCATGAGCGACTTGTCCGAGGAAAGCTCTCTCGGTGAGTTAATTTGACCCCATTCATGAGAAATCCATTGTTTTTTAGGATGTAGTTGTGAACAGGGCCTGACCATGACAGTTTGGGGCATAAGGCCCGTACACTTTTGGGGGGATACATTTTAGCAAAAAATCGGACTAAATTTTAGATTTTTCGTACTGAAAATTAGAAGATAAAATTTTCGGACCTGATATATTTTAACAAAAAAACAAGTAGGTTTGTAACAGAATCTGTCACTTAACTCGCTTCCACATATTTGTGTTTAACAGGAAAAAACGCGCCAAACACAACATTAATTCTATATTTAACATTTACAAGCTAAATTTGGCTAGTTTCATTTATTTTATTTCGAAAATTCAATAATTATTACTTATCGTTTGCAAAAATTAATTTATATTTTAAAGAATAAATATGTCATATTCCTCGCTTTTAAATAGAATGAAAACATTTCATATCACCATACAAGGATTCCGTAGTGAAATATATTTGACGTCATTTCAAACTGATCGATGTCGCAAAAATAAATTTATTTTAATTTATTGTCTAAAAGAATTAAAGTTTCTCGAGCGATTGTTGCGAATGGCAAATGTGATTTAATTCTAATAAAAACAGGGCCTTTAGCTATTTGTAATTCAAACTTTTAAACGCCAAAATTAACTATTTTCATTAATCTTCTTTCTCAGATTTAATAATTAGACTTTATCGTTTGCTAAATTTGTTTGAAGTTCGAAGAATAATGATGTAATCTTTTTTAATAAATATTTTTGTCGCCACAATTTCCCATTTACATTTCTTTCGAAAATTCACTTATTTATAATTTGTTAAATTAATTTACAGTTCAAAAAATTTATAATTTGTACAATTGATGCTTTAAAAATAAAAGCGAAACTTAGCATATTTTTTTTTATGTTAAGTTAGAATTCTCTATGCATCTTTCTTCATACATATATATAGAACCATTAAAAGAACTCTATTGTGATAATACAACAATCCAAACCGAATTATATCCCATAAATAAATATTTTTTCAAAAGTGTATTTTTATTTTAACAAAAGTTTCTCGTACGTTTAACGAAATGGCAACAGTGAAAATATTGAATAAAAATGGAATTTGCATGTTATTTCAATGTAAATTAAATTTTTAGTTATTTAAATTTTAAATAAGCTTCTAGTTTAAATTTTTTAATGAAATTTGGCATGTAGCCTAATCTGATTTTTTGTTTCAAAATGACGTATCCCACTTGTCTGTGGGACTTGTGGATGACAACAGTGAAAATATGAATAAAAATAGAATTTGCATGTTATTTCAATGTAGATAAAAAAACTTTAGTTATTTAAATTTTAAATAAACTTCTAATTTAAATTTTTTAATGAAATTTGGAATGTAGCATAATCTGATTTTTTGCTTTAAAATGACGTATCCCACTTGTCTGTGGGACTTGTGGTTCTTTCTGTGAAAGTGGGTGACAGACGGACAGACAGACGGACTGAACGATTATAAAACCTTCCACTTTTTACGTTATAAACGTAGTGTGGAAGCTAAAATACAGAGTTGGGAAAAAAAGACCTTTTAAGTAAGCTCAATCATCAAATTTTGATAATATAAATCTATCATAGTGCTTAATTGTTTGGAAAAATAAAAATACTAATACAATTAATTGGGCCGAAAAAGTATATGAAATTGTTAGGGTGTGAAGCACTACTGTAACTAAAAGCTTTGCGCAAGTGACATATTAATAGGTTTTCTGAATATCTATTGAATTTTAAATTTGATATTTCAAGATTTCAACACTAAATGACTATTTATTTTTAAGATGGGAAAAAATCTAACACCTATCATGATAAGCATTTTATTCTTATCATTAGTCGTGTAACAATATTACATTCTAAAAAAAAAGCTAGGTTTGTCCTTAATAATAAATCTTTTAAGTTTTTGTAATCTTCTCAGTCAGCACTTTTATTTGTATCTTTTTTTACAGACACGTGTTCTAAATATATTCTTTTTATTGTCGATTTGGAGTTTTTGATAGTTCATAATATATCATCTTATGAGAAAAAAAATATTTTGCAATATCCAACGCAACAACTCCTCTTCAATAAATTTTTCTGCTATTTTGTAAGTGGTTTAGGGAAAACCCTATTAGTTATGAATTTCGCATGAAATCGAACATTATTTGTTACTAATTTGACGTCCAATCAGGGCCCGACTACCTTCGAACGTGAAGATCACTCACTATCCAAATTTCAAATCTGATGCTTGTAATCTATTTTAGACATACGGACACGAATGAAATGTAGGATTTTTCGTTTTGTTTGTAATTTATTCAAACTGAGTCGATAATATTTTGTAATTAAACAAATATTATTTCACAGGGCTATACTATTTCTAAATAGCTGCAGCCTAGAAATTCGGAAGGAGCGACAATTTGACAGTTTATTCTGAAGTTAATATTTAGTTTTTATGTAAAGGGTGTTAAAATTGTAATTATATCTAAATTCAATGAAATTAATGTTAAAAAAATTGTAAACCCCAATGAAATCTATCTTTTTATTATGTGAAACAAATATATTAATAATTATAAACTAAATTAGGTAGGCGGCGAATGTACTTAGCCTATAGTCGGCATAATCTTAAATTTTGCCCTGCTAATTCACCGTTAGTTATGAAATGGAATGAAAATATTAAGGTTACGAATTTGTTGGCGACATTGCGATTGTGTCCAGAAGAAAAGCCGGGGTTACAGAGGTAACCCCAGCTTTCTCTTTCAGCCAACTCTGGATAGACCCTGTATTCGTAACTTCAGCCATTGTCACCCAAAAAAAATTGAAAACGCCAATGCTAATTCACCTTTAGTCTTGAAATGTGACGAAAATATGGAAATTAGTTGTTTAGTCGGGGACATTGCGATGGTATCAAAGCTTTACCGAAGCATTGAAATATGGATAGGTCCTGCGTCCGTTACTTCGTCCAGCGTCAACTACCGAAGCTAAATAAGAAAGCATGAATGAAAGGTGGTTTGTAAAAGATGCACTTTCTCCTCCTCGATGGTCCGTTGCTTTTTACGCTCACGAAGTCAAGGTTGTGACGCATCATTCTAAATCCGAACAAAGAACGCTTCAAGTGCGCATGCTCTGTCGTCCGTAACGCGAGACCGTCTTTCTACCCCCCCCCCCCCCCCCCCCATTAAGTTCTGTCTTCGGGGCCTTACTTTTCAAAAAAGACAACAGCTGCGGTCTATGAAGAAGGCCCGTTTGCCAAATGGCGGTTTATGATACCCCGCGGTGATTGGCTGAAAAAATTCTTTTTAAAAAAAAAAAAGCTTCTGTTCTAAGCGTGGACGTTTTTTGGAGCCTTTTTTTGTTCCATGAGTAAACATTTTGAGTTGGTTCTCTTGGAGATGGTATACAGACGCGCGTAGCTGTTATTTTTTAGTGGGGGTTGGGTATTTGTGTTATTTTGGTGGAAGAAGTTTTCTTGATTTCGTTCTTTTTGCACAAAAATATACTATATTTGTTTCAAACACTTTTTTTAAAATGTAAATTATGTTTAAACTACATGGATTCTTAAATTTATATTTTTTATAACTTGCTCCGAATAGACTTATGAACCAATTTACGTCCAAGAAAATTCAGGTTTTAAAATCAGCCACGATCCGTTTAACTAAAGAACGGTTGACAAAAACAAGTTTATATTTCTCCTCTCTTTATTTTATGACTTCAGAGGGTTTCAAACATAGTTAATAAATATTTGGTTTCATAGGTATACATACACTTTGCAGTTTAAAGTACAAACTAGACTTTTAAATGCCGGTTCTACAACTAATTTTTTTTCTTTATTCAATAGTTTATGTTTTGAGCATGCAACAATGCTATTCGAGATGTTGCCTTCACTGTTATTGTTGGATTTTTTAATTGTTGCCATCTGGTTTTAGTTGTATTTGTTTATAGATCTTTTATATTTAAGCTTCTTGTGTTATTTAAAACTTAGTATGTTTGTAAAACGTTGGATGCAATAGCTTTCGAAAATATTCAACGAACTTCGTGCATAGAAGAGAAGAGAAATTTCATTCAATTACAAGAAAAATTTCTGTCTAGAAAACTAGTTGGTAGCCGCACAAATTGATTTTTTTTTATTTGGGCGTCAATTTCTTTTACCTACACCAATTGCAGCCTAAGAGTTATTAAAATTATAGTGTTTGAGCTGTGCATAAAGTGGTTATCTACTAAAATAATTTAAATTGTTTTTAATAAAAAACAGTTTGTTCCTTGATGGCGCATAAATTCGCATGCGCAATTTGCTCGAACACCTTATGATGGCGTCTGAGAGGTTTTAGAAACGCGTATACCAAATTTGAAGTCCGTAGCTCTTTACGTTTGAGCTGTCACTCTTAAAACAAACGAGCGGTTTTAACTCAGTCTGAGTTAATTTCCACTCCTTTCCGTGCCGAAAATGCAGTTCTCCTATAGGAGTGAATTTCACTCTTTTTCGGAGTGGGTAAAAGAAATAAAAGAAAACAATCTGCGTCCTACACTCTTAAAACGAGCGGTTTTAACTCAGTCTGAGTTAATTTCCACTCCTTTCCGTGCCGAAAATGCACTTCTCCTATAGGAGTGAATTTCACTCTTTTTCGGAGTGGGTAAAAGAAATAAAAGAAAACAATCTGCGTCCTACACTCTTAAAACGAGCGGTTTTAACTCAGTCTGAGTTAATTTCCACTCCTTTCCGTGCCGAAAATGCACTTCTCCTATAGGAGTGAATTTCACTCTTTTTCGGAGTGGGTAAAAGAAATAAAAGAAAACAATCTGCGTCCTACACTCTTAAAACGAGCGGTTTTAACTCAGTCTGAGTTAATTTCCACTCCTTTCCGTGCCGAAAATGCACTTCTCCTATAAGAGTGAATTTCACTCTTTTTCGGAGTGGGTAAAAGAAATAAAAGAAAACAATCTGCGTCCTACACTCTTAAAACGAGCGGTTTTAACTCGGTCTGAGTTAATTTCCACTCCTTTCCGTGCCGAAAATGCACTTCTCCTATAAGAGTGAATTTCACTCTTTTGTTTTAAGAGTGTAGAAGACGGACCAATGTTCGAAACCACTTTTTCATCTTCCAAAACAGGAAGAGAACACAAAATCTCCTTTTCGGATTTGCGACCCCATCGCAATTCTTCTTTCATTACCTTATATTTCATATTAGGTAATTGAAAGTAAACAAGTAGGGGTTTGTTACAGAATCTGTCATTTAAACCGCTTACACTTGTGCTCAACAAAATACGCACTATTACTTGCGGTTCGTTCTGTGGAAGTGGGTGACAGACGGACTGAACGATTATAATACCTTCCACTTTTTACGTTATGAACGAACGTAGTGTGGAAGCTAAAATCTTCATTATATTGTCCCACAGTGGTGCAGTGTAACACAATTTACGTAACTATCTCTATTTGTAGCAATCGTTCTATTACGGCCATGTCCTACTTTTAGTGCGTGTACCCATGGTGTACGTCCCTATGGGTTCATGAACGGCGAACTTGATGTGACCCATATAAATGGGGGGTACACTGTACCCCCCCCCCCCCGGGCCGTGAAAACCGAGAGTGGGCGTGCGGCAAAATCTGGCAGAGGGGTGCACGAGCACCTGTCGTAAGGAGTGGGGGGGGGGGGGAGGATGAGTCGTTTGGTTTGGCTTGAAATCGCCCAGTTTGGCGATGTTGCGTGTTAATGTAGTGGTAAAGCAAATATTTAAGACAATAAAAGCATCGGATAATTAATTAGAACTGTCCGTAGTTGCGTTTGGTTGTTTGTCTTGAATTTCACCGAAACAACAACATTCTTAAAATTTATTGTATTTTCCCCCAAAAAATTAATTTCGTTTATAGGTTAATGCTTTTATTATTTTTTTTTTATTTTGTTTGATCAACTTTGCAAATCTTTTGAGTTCTGAGTTTGAAATCATTGAATTTCCATAAATAATGAAAACAATGCTATTTTTGCTATTTTTGTTACTCAACAGAAAATTCATTTTTACGAAACAATAAATTAAACATCTGTATTCGCCATAGTGGAAATGTAAATTTTTCATTGATCAAAATCCTATTTATAGCTTGTCTGATCTACTAACAATAATTCTAGTAGTAAAACACTCTTTAACTATTAAAACTTATTTATATAGGGTACTACTGTATTATATAATAAAAAAAATTCTGATAGTTATCATTTTATTATCGCAAATACCTTTATATTTTACTAGAACTTTTGAAGTAGTATAAATAATCAACATTAAAACTTACAATTTTCTGATTTAAGAAGATAGATATTACTGTATCTTTCAGGAGACAATTATTGTATTCAAATGAGCTATTTCTCTTCAATAATGATTTGGCTTTTCGCTTGGCGGTATATGAAATTGATGAGCCGGCAACCCTGCTTGGAAACTGATTCGTAGGGAGGGATGAGGGAATCTCCCCTCTACCCTTGGAAACAGTTTCCCACGGTGGAGTATTACCCGGGTTTAGTTTAGCTTGGTGCAAGCTGGTTTCTTCGATTAACCGGCGGGTTTGATTATCCGGTTACGTTAGGTTTCCCAATTTGGGGTGTCCCACCGACAGATTTGAATGAGCTATTTATGGGATAATATTTTAAGCCATTGTTTTCTTTTTAAAGAAAGACTAGGGCTTAAGATAGTGCACTTGCAGAAATGATACACGTTTGCTCGTTAAGTTTTTCAGGATAACTTAAATTAAACTGACACGAATTAAAAGGTTCGGTTTATAATTGAATCGAGGAGTGCAGAAACCACTTTAGTCACAAAACTGCGATTCGATAAAAAAAATAATTCAATTGTAATTGCGTTCGATATAAATAGTTAATACTTTAAGGGTAAAATAAGCTAAAATTAATATAAATTGTTAATAAAAATTAAAACTTTTAATGAATAAGTACATAAGTATACGCAAATATTTAATTTTCCTTACCCTAATTTATGTTAAAAATTACGTAATTTGGAAAGTCAGCAAAACAAATGCTTGTTATGACATTTGGAAAAAGTTAAAATATTTTAATATTTGAAGGACTTAAGACGTTTTTTTCTCTCTCCTGAAAAATTTAAAATTTGTGACTGATGTAATTACTGCACTCACCGATTCAATTTGAATAAGATTGAAAATTTTCGAACAAGTCATGGCTCGCCTTCATCAGAAACGTCTCTTTCACGGTATGTTCCTAAACTTGGGTTAGTTAGTGTTGTCCCAAAAAAAATATTTTAATGTACACTATAAGTGAAAGGTGGCGCTAAAGGAGAGGTCTAATTAATTATATATGTAGGGTGAGGCTTTCTTGTTAAATGAAATAAACCTTTGTTTTAAAATAGAGCATTAATTTTTTTATTAAAACATAACATCAGCATATTATTCACGTAAAGCTCCGAAGAGCGCTTCAAAAAAAAACCTCCTCACCTCTACAAATGTAATCTCTTTCTGACAACAAAATGTCTGCCGATATCCCCTGGAAAAGCGTCACCTGCGCCCAACCAATCAGGTGCAGATTACCTGATAATCACGCCATGCCCAGGTAAGCCAGGGACGTGTGGCCAGTATGCCATTCCTAACTGAACTGGCCTATATTCCAATCCCATCCCACAACTCGGCCGTCCTGACATTTCGCTGTCCTCAGCGAGGCTTTTCACAATTTATAACATATTATAATGGCTGACATGAAAATACAAATGATTTAAAATAGAGCACATGAAAACATAATAACTAATAATTGAAATTAAAACACATGAAAACAAAATAACTAAAGTTACAATAAGCATTTTACGCTTCATCTTCTTAATGTCTTCCATCAAAAATATAATGTTCAAAAGTCTAAAATATCTTGAGTCCAACAAATTTAGTCTCTGAAATAAAACACATTCAAAACACAATACAAAAATACTTGGGAATTCAATGAGTCAAAAAATGGAACGAAAATTTCTAATTGACTGCATGAAAAAGGATAACAATAATTTTTGAGGGGGGAAAATGACAACTAGAGAAAAAAAACTAGTTAACTATCCAAAAGGTTTCATTAAATCTGCAGCGGTAGTTGTTTGATTTGGGCCTGCATGATTTCCTATTTTAGATACTTCGTATCTGTCATTGCCGTTAGCTTTGGTAACTTCATATGGGCCAAAAAATTTGGGCCGAAGTTTGAGTCCGGTACCAAATTGAGTTCTTTGGATAGCAACAATGTCACCTTTTTTGTACTCAGTGGCTCTCTTGCACTTTTTATTGTATTGCTTCTTGTTTTCCTCTTGTAGTTTGACAATGTTCTTTGCTGCTTCTTGTCTAAGCCGATTTCTTTGGTCATTGTATTCATTGAACATCTCTTCGATAATAATTTCTTGTATAGCAAGGTTTTTAGTATTTCGCATTTTTACACCTGTCAGAAGTTCGAACGGGGTAAATTGTGTACTTCTGCAACTTATGTCATTCAAAATTGCTTGGGTTTCTGGCACATGCTTATACCATTTGGTGGGGTCGTCGAGAGTCAGCTTGGTTAGAACTGGTATTAGTGTTCTGTGAACTCTTTCTACTTGACCATTCCCACGAGGTACACCGGTTGCGATTTGCAGGTGTTGGATTCCTTCCTTTTCACAATACTCCTTGAAGCTATTCGATGTGAATGCAGCTCCTCTGTCGGTGATTATTCGGACAGGGTTTCCGAACGTCTGCTGCTGGAGACTTATTTTATCCAATGCATCTTTTGCCGACACAGATTTTGTAGGGTAAAGCCACACGAACTTTGTAAATGCATCAACGATGGTCAGGATATGTGGTAGTTCTTGTTTGTCGAGGGCATTGGCCCGATGAAGTCTACATGGTAAGTGTGTAGAGGTGTGTCTTCTTTAGGGATTGGGGTGTAACGTTCCCTCTTTCTTCCCAGACTTTCTATTTGCAAGTATGCACGGTATGCAGTGTGCTATTGCATTCTCAACTTTTGAGTGCAATTTCGGAATGTAGAATTCTCTTTTTACGATATCTTCAGTTTTTGCCGCTGCAAAATGTCCTTTTTCGTGGGCTGTCTTGATTATTTCTGCCTGCATTCCTTCTGGTACCACAATTAATTCACGACCATTCTCATACTTGTACAAGATTCTATTCTTCATGAAAAATTCCTGATCTTCGCCTTCTTGCAATAAGGACTTTAAAGTGGTAATGTGGTCGTCTTTTCCTTGAGCCATTCTTATTCTTGCTGTTGTGGTCTCTTCGTCGATGATCATCACCGGATTCCGACTTAGGGCATCAACATGCTGCATTCGTTGACCTGGCCTATGGACAATCTCATAGTCAAACTCTTCTAAGAGTAAAGCCCATCTTGCAATTCTTGTGATGATGTCTTTCTTGTCCATGGTCTTTTGAAAAGCAGAACAGTCTGTTACAACCTTGAACTTGTTTCCCATGAGGTAAACACGTAACTTCTTCAAGGCTTCTACCACAGCGAGCACCTCTAATTCATAGCTGGAGTACTTTTCTTCAGCTGGATTCGTCTTCTTAGACATGTAGTGGACTGGGTGTAGTTGCCCATCATCGGATTCTTGGAAAAGTATGGCTCCAAATCCGTCTTTACTTGCGTCTGTGTGCAATTCGGTTTTCCGACCAGGTTTGAAGAGATGCAGAACAGGGCTGGTGACCAGTAGATTTTTGAGGCTTTGATAGGCTTCTTTCTGTTCATTTCCAAAGACGAACGGACAGTTTTTCCGAAGGAGATCACTGAGTGGTTTTGCGATCTTTGAGTAGCCTTGGATGAACTTCCGGAAATACCCTGTCAGGCCAAGAAAACTCTGTACTTGCTTCACATTTGTCGGGCATGGAAACCTCTGTACAGCCCGAGTCTTCTCACTTGATGGTCGAACTGTTCCATCTTCAACGATGTGGCCAAGAAATTCTACAGATCGCTTCAAAAACTGGCATTTCTTTATTTTTAGTTCCAGTCCGTACTCCGATGCTTGTTGTAGAACCATTTTCAGTTTATCGAGACCTTCTTCTTCATCTTTCGAAGGGATGATAAGATCGTCCATGTAGAGAATGACGACTCCTTTTTGCATTAGGTCTCTAAATATGTTGTTGACATATCTCTGGAAGACACTTGGACTTGTGCTTAAGCCAAAAGGTACTTTAAGAAATTCGTATTGTCCATCCGGAACGATGAATGAAGTGTACTTCTGACTGCTCTCTTCAACTGGAACGTGAAAAAATCCATTTTTCAAGTCTAAAGTAGTGAAGACCTTGGCGTCCTGTAGTTGATCCAAGACGTCTTCAATCAATGGTAGTGGGAACCTATCCTTGATCAACTTCCGGTTCAGTTGTCGATAGTCCACGCAGAGCCTTGTTGTTTGGTCTTTCTTCTTGACCAGAAACTATGGGACTTGCATAGTCTGAGGAACTTGACGAACAATTCCATCTTTCATCCATTCGTCAATCTGTTTGTTGACATCTTGTCTCTCTGGAAATGAGAGTCTACGGGCTCTTTGATAAATTGGCAACTCGTCTTGAAGGACATTTTCATTGAGACATCGACAGTTTTTGGTCTTCCTTGGTTGATAAGACGATACCAAGTCTGCAACGCGCTGGCCATGCACTTTGTTCTGGATGTGTCCCAGCTCAAGCTCATCATGTGCTGATTTCTCTGAGATATGGAAAATCCATTCGGGTGACTCCGATGTCGGTTGTTTCTTTTTTTCATGGAAAGGACATGGAGCATGGGCAAGGAACGCCGACCCAATGATGGCCTCAAACTTGAGAGCCGCACTGGGGACAACTTGGAAGTCTAGACGGCAAATGTGTCCGTCAACCTCCACGACGTTGTCGGAAAGATCCAAGTGTTTCGACCTGGCCCTGGCCAAGACCAGTCAGCACCGTTGTTTCTTTAAAAAGGTTTGGTTTGGGCTTCATTCTCCTAAAAACATCGAAACGCATTATGTTTCGGACACTTCCCGTGTCTAATAGGGCTTCAACTGTAGTGTTTCCCAATTTGATCTTCCTTGTGAATTTCTGCAGATCGACGTCTGGGTATGGTTCAGCTCGTTCTTCTTCAACGACGTGAACAGTTCGTGCATCTGGAGACCTGACTTGATCGTTTCTGTTCAATACTTCGGGGCACGCGTTTCTTAAATGCTCTGGCGAGTTGCACTCGAAGCAGCGGAGATTTTCTGTCCAGAACTCTTGTTTTGGGTAGGCATGGTCCCTCTACCGTCAGGTTCAGCTTGTGATGTTTTTGAGCCTCCTTGACAGGGAGTGTCTCTCTGTGGGCGTCTGTCGCCATATTTGAACGGTTTTCTGCGAATCCGGCGCGGTTGTCGTTGAATCTTCCACGGTTCTCGTTGAATCTTTCACGGTTCTCGTTGAATCTTCCACGGTTCTCGTTGAATCTTCCACGGTTATCTGGAACTCTCAACCTATGTCATTGTGGTTTGTACGACCTTCGCTTTGTTTCGAACCATTCTTACTGTGGTTTTTCTTTCAGGCTTTCCTTTAAGCTTTCGTACCCGTCGAATTTGTCGGCGGTATCTTCTGGCTTGTTCATCTCAAGCCATTCTCCAAAGAAATGTTCCTTGACATCTTCGGGAGCCCTCAATTTATTCGCTCCGCGATGAGTAGGTCCACCAGGTCTTCAAACGTGGTAACTTTGAGTTCGGAAATCCACTCTTTGAAATAACAACTCAGTTCATGGGCATAGCTACGCCAAGTTTGTTCTGGATCTTTTTGATGTCTGTAAAATAAGGTCTTGAGCTTTTCTGCTGACAGCTTGTATTTTTTCAAAATTAGCTCTTTGACGTAATCGAAGTCGTTGCATTTTCGACAGATTCTCTCGCCAGCATATTCGAAATTTCAGGAGGCATGACATGGAGTAGGTAGACCACCATTCCTCCCTCGGCACTCGGGCCATCTCGGCACGTCTTTCGAAGTTTACCAGAAAAAGACCCATCTCGTCTTTCTTCTCATCGAACCTAGGCGTGATCTGTGCCAACGGTATTCTATGCCGGGCTTCTTCGGGCTCTCTAGGCGGCGCGGCAACTGCAGCCTGCAATTGCATTCTTTGAACTTCCAAACGTTCTCGTTCGAGTGCAGCCTCTATTTGCTGTTTCTCGGCCTCGGCCTTCAAACGTTGCATTTCGGCTTCTTGGACAAGCTGTTCCCGGCTTTCTTCGATAATCCTGTCCAGGATTATGCGAACCTCCTCCTCGTTATAATTTTTACTATTCAAAATTATTTGTTTGATGTCGGGAACTTTACTATTAGGGGGAACCTCTTCTCCGAGTTCCTCGCATACGTTCAGTAACTGCGCTTTCTTACCCTTTGCCAAATACGTCATTTTTAAAATTTGGTACCAACTGATTTACTTAAAAAAACTTTTAACTTAGAACTCACTAGCCCTTAGCTCTCACAAAATTGACTTAGCTTTCACAAAAAATGATGACCTTAGAAAAATTAATAATAATAATACTACAGTTCTTCATAATGAACAAGAATGTCCTTTAGGTTATCTTTTAAACCTACTAGTGTACTCTACTGGTACTTAGTTCCCTTAATTGGCTCATTAATTAACTTCATTAATTGAAATAATTATACAAATAATATCGATAATAAAGTACATATGTGAAATAAAATTATGCATATGCAATACAATGACAATCAGTACAATCAACTGATTTATTATGCTCAGGTGTTATTTTTATAATAACCCTTATCTAACAACTGGGAATTTTTCTATACTCAAGGTGCATTCAAATTAAAAAGACCATATACTCTAATTAATAAAAACCCTTAATCCCAAAATTAAAATTTGAGTAAATTTCTCCATGAAGTTCTTCTCCAGAACCCAATTAACAAACATTTCTATCTACAGAACTCAATTAACAAAATAGTTAATTCAATGACATTGATTAATGAAGGAAAGTCCATATTAATAAGTAAATTCAGAATAATAACCATTGTTATAAGTCTAACAAAATAAACTGAGTTCATAAAATTATTCTACAATATAAATGACAATAACGAGAAAAAGATGTTTACATAAACATAAATACTTCGCTAACCAACTAGCGACTGAATTGCTCATGTGTTGCACCTGTCGAGCAAATTTTCTATCTGAGCTCAGGTGCTGCACCAATACCCGAAAAAATAGCTATATTTTCCTATATAGACCTAAGCAATATGCCTTACAATAATAACTTTAACCGTTATCTAAAAAATCAGTAATTAATATTCTTACTAACAGGATACATTTAATTTGTATCAATTAATATTGTGTAACCACCTACGGTTAAAAATATTCCTCACACTTAGTTAGATCTACCAACAGAAACTAACTGATAACGGGATACCTTTAATTTGTATCAAATAATTCTTTAACCACCTACGGTTAAAAAAATTTTTACAAAGTTATTCTCATTTTTTCCCAAATAAAACAGTGGGGAATTCAATTTGCATTCGACTTTCTATTTGTCTTCTCAAAAAATAAACAAACAAAAGTATTTAACGTTCTTTAAAAAAAAACAAAATACAAGCAAGCCAAAAAAAACTCGTCACGAATGCCATCAAAAGAAAAAAAACACAAGGTTGTATAACAATATTTTATTCTGCTACAGGATTATACCTGAAATATGGCATTCGCGAAACACAATGATTAACTTTTCTACACGCGGAAATGAGAATAACTTGAATACTGATATTCATTAAAATATTATTATTTCAAAATAATTTATAATTGGGCAGTTAATTTAATTTAATTTTTTCCAGAAATTAATTTGTAGACAATTTCAGACAAAATCATAACTCGAAAAAATTATCTATGAATACTATAAAGTCTGATTATTGTTCAAATATTATAACTAAAAGTTAAAGCTTAGCTTGTGTCCTTGTCCGACATCAGTGTGGCACTTTTGGTTTCCGTACATATATGATTTGTCAAAATTAAGATTGTACCGCCCTATCTGCGTAACATTGACCTGCATCATTTCTTCATAAAAACAGTTCATTTAAATAAACTCTAGCAAATACCAAACTCCTCTATTACAATTGAAAATGGTCCCTGGCCATTTTTTGCTCGCCATCTATAAATAATCGACCAATCATAATTTTCCTCGATAACCTCCCTTAAAATAATAAGCTTCTTAATTTTAGAATATATTTTAATAAATATGTCCGTTATTATTTATGTGTGTAGAAGTTACTTTTATAACTCAATAAGATGGCACTATAATGATGATGATCTCAAATTAAAAAATTGAAATTAAAATAGCACAATTTAAATTAATAGCTAATAATATAATAGGCCTTTAAGTATAACTTACCGCATAGCTTTCTAATCGTATTTCATTCGTAAATTTCATTAAATATGAATATAAAATTCTTAGTTAACGTAATACGATTAATAGTTAATGTATTAATATCCCTTTTGTTCCACCTATATTTTATGCCTCGCCATATTGGAATCCGATTTTTTTTCTTGCTGCCACAAATACATACAATTCAACTACTTATTGCCCCATTTAAAATTCAAAATAAAAAAAATCCATACACCACACATGTTCCCGGATAGATAGAATACTATATCCGGCAGCTGGACTCGGAAGGTTTCGAACCCGGTTTCAAAACCGAAACCACCTTTCTGGCTACCGGAAACCGAAGCCCTCTCCGTTTTTCTCATGAAAACCGCTGGATTTTAGGGAAATAACCTGCGTTCTTGTGACGTCACATGAGAAAGTCTTCTATCGATGACGTAGAGGTCGTATTTGGGCTGCTGCTACGACAGATAGTATTTTTTGCTCCAAAAAACGGAAACAGCTGAGAGGGTGATATGGTTTTATAGTTGAAGGTGGTTGTGGTGGTTTTGTAAGGGGTGAAGGTAGTACAGGTATGATGTAAATAGGGGTGTTGGGTTTTGTGTTTTACCTTTTAAGTATGACGTCATATTAGTGGCAAAATTATTTATGACTTATTTTATTATTTCTATTAAAAAAATTACAGCCTTTGCAAATCTTTAATAATACTTGATATCCTTACATCATACCGAAATCGATGAGAAAAGTAATTTTACAAAAAAAAGATGTCGTCCAGAAAGGTTTAAAACTGAATAATTTACTAAATTTTTTTGCTAATCATTAATTTTTTTTTTTGCTTAACCTCGGTTCGAGATACCATCTTATGAGGTTTAGAGCTTATTTTTAATTTCTTATACATTTTTTGTGGGTTTTTCTTCGCGGTTTTCTTAATATTATTTACATTTAGGATTCGTTGCAGATACGAAATTTAAGTGTAGATTATTAAATAGTTTTTGGTTACATAATGTTAAAACTTAATGTGTTACAAACTCGTCCTTAGCTCTTGTGTTTAATTTTCTCTTGCATGGAATGCTAAAGTTTTTCTTGTATGAAACACATAGCGTAACAGAAGAAGTAAAATAGAAGAAAAAAAATAGAAAATAGGCGTAAAAGTGGATCATTTTCAGCATCCCTGTACTCCTTTCACGCGTATTGCTATATAAAAATCGTTTGCAATCTAAGCCCTAAAAATCGTTTGGTGGAACGTAACAGTCCCCATTTCCGCTGTAGCTCGGATACCTGCCGCTTCTACTCCTCCCCCCTCCCCCTCATCTTCTCACGCAAACTACCGAAGCTTGAACCCCCCAAATTCGGAGCCTCTCGTAGTAGATTCGTTCGTAACATTTACCCCCTCACTTCTATCCCCCCTTTTCGAAATCTTCCAGCGTAACATCACACACACTGCACAGCCGCCATCCCCCCCCCCCCCCCATCTCATGAGAATATTCTTTTTTTTTAAATTGTTCTCTCGTTCTTTTTTGGAACGAAGGAGGAGCGAAATGCAAAAGTTGTGAGTGTGCTGCTCTCAGTATCGGCACTTCATTCATGAAAGTTTCGTCGTCCGGGAATCGTCTGCCCGAAAAAGAATATCGGTTCTTTTTATTTTGATTGTGAGGAAATAGAAGAAACATGGTGTGACTTGTGATACAGTGATTTCATATTCGTCTTCTTCACCCGACGATTATTTGAAATGGATTAAAATTGGAAGATACCGATTTTTGGAGGAATAATTCGAATTTTATTTTGTTTGCTGTTTGGATAATTCTATTCGTGGCCTATAATTATCACTTGTAGTTTGGCAACAGTATTTTCGAATCATGCCAGCATGTTTTGTGACTGTTTTTCCTCCGCTGGATTACTAATGGGCTGAAATCGTCCAATTATTCTCTTCGACGAAGAAACATTGACATTATCATCTGCATTATCAAAAAACAAAATGAGAATTTAAAAGATTTGAAGATAAATGAGTCGTTCTCACTAGTCACTTCAAATTTGATTTTAATCTTTAAGTATTATTAAGAAAAATATAGTTAGTATTTATTATTTTTAGAGAATATTTATAGTTCTCCGACTGGTATTCTGTCTAGTCTGTAACTGATAATATAGAAACAACAGTATTTAATCAAAAGGTTTATAAGAAGTCATTCCAAACGGGAACATTTGTGAAAAAGTTAACAAAAAACGAAGGATTTTTAAGCTGTGATTTATTTGCTGTGATAAATTACTAAAAAAAAGTACAAAATGATGTTGGCACCAAAACCAAAGCTTCTTGCGCCTAAACCCCCAAAAGGTGAGTAATTTTTACTTATATAATACAGAAATTGGAAAAAAAAAATTGGCACACTTTGCAATTTTTACGCTTCTACAAATATGTCAAATGCTTTTGACGACTTGAAACATGTAATACTGCATACATCTTTTGCACAAAAATTTAGTATCTAATTTAATTGGAATGTAATAGACCTAAAAAAGATTTTAAAAAAAAATTGGAGCCCCATGAGCTTAAATATCCATAAAAAGATCTAGTCCTTTTAAAGAAATATTTACCTACAAAAAAAAGCTAATATTTTGTAAAAGAACTAACATTGATACAAATTATTTTAAGGGATATGGGTATTTAATAAAAAAATAGCAATCCCTTCTTGCGGTTAATATTGTTCATAAAATCTCTTTTTACTAAACTAAACTTTCTGGTCATGTGACAATCTCTCTCTATTTTTTTTGCAGGTTTTTATACTAAACAATTTTATTCATCTTGGCTCAGCTTAATCAAAAATCTCGGAGATTATTTCTTGTATTAAGTTGCATAAAATTGTTTGTGTAAAATACTGCAAAAAAAATTAAAAATATTATACGCATACGCAGAAAAAGAGGAATAACTATTAATAATCACAACTTATTTTAAAATCAATTTTTTGTTCTAAAATTTGCCTGAAATATATTTCATACAGTTTTGTCAAATAGCCAGATGTTGTTCGTTTTAATAAAAAAAATAAAGATCTTATGAACAATATTAACCGTAAGAACGCATTGTTATTTTCTGGAAATGTTTTTTCTTAGATCCATTCTGCTTACCATATAAATTACATTAGATACTATATTCTTGCGGAAAATGTGTTCCATAACTCGTGTTACAAGTCGTCAAATTCAAAAGCATTTTACCTAAAACTAAACGTCTCGGCGCATCAGCCCGTTAGTGGGCCTAGGCCTACCGTGCCCATTTCAGCTTACTTGGCCAAGGGCTCTGTGGTGCTATGTATATGTCCTGGTTAGGTGGTCAACCTCACGCGGAACCCCCAGTGTTTAGTTCCCAAGCATGCTTGGTCCGCATTTTATCGACCCACTTAAGGAATGAAAGGATGAGTCAATCTCGCCCAATCCGGGACTCGATCCCCGGACCTGTAGCATGGCAATGTGAAGCACTACCACTTAGCCACTGGACCTCAGCATTTTATTTATTTTGTAGTAGTTTTTGCTAACTATAACCGAAGATATAAATTGCATATATTGTTATGAAATTTATATCCTGGTTTTGGGGTTTACTGGTGTCATGCCTTTTATTTACCTTTAGGTTTAACTTCCTATGAAGGTGTGGGTGGCAGGGTAGCTTTTAAAATATTGCAATATTTGCTCTTTCGGGACATATCCGTTTGTTTAACCTTCTTTAGACGTCACAAAAGCCTTTCAATGCTATAAATGCAACGTGCATGACTATTTAGATACAATGACTATGTCAGAAGTTCCCAAAAAGACGCCCTGCGGCTAACCTGTTGCGTCTTTGTCATAATGTGGCAGCGAAATTTTTTTGCATTATAGCATATTTTATTTTTTGAAGTTCTGTTTTTTTATTGAGGTTATATATAACTTAACCCCCTCAAAAACTTTAATTTTAACCCCGATTTAAACTTAATAACTTAAATTACCTTTTTCACATATCCTTAATATCACTTATTAATATCTTTAACATCCCAACAACAGCGATAGTATGCTCTCCTGTATATTACCTACAAGCTTATTAGCCAGAGTTACTCTGAAGTTGGAATTATTATTGGCGTCGACAACTGTTCACCAGATGTACAAAAATGATAAACGACAACAGCTGCTTGACGGTCTATGGTTACCTCATTTGGTGTCTTTTAAGGTCAATGTTGTCGTCGAATAGCATCTTTTAATATTTTATGAATGTCTATCCCACTAAAGAAACAAATATAAATTTGCTTATTCTTGAAGTGCAGTAGTAATTATTTAAAATTTTAATTTTTTTTTATTTTTTAAAATACTTTTTTTGCAATTTTTTTTTATATATAAAATTTGAAACCCAAAGTTGAATGATTAAAAATAAAACTTGCTTTTGTAAATCAGTCTATACTATTTATGTATTTTCCGATTCAACACATAAAAAACTTTAAATTGAAAAAAAGAACCAAAATGTTTTGACAACAGTCTAATAAAACGAGGCTTTTAATGATTATTAAATTATCAATTTCAAGTATTTCGGAATAATTTTCATTAACTTATAAAAATTCAAACGAAATTTGTAATCTTAGCTTTGTTCTTAACTGTAGCTTAGCATTTGTCACATATTTGTATAATTTGCAGTTTTGGGCCGTATCGAACAAAGCAGATCCTTTTATGTAACTTTTTACATTGCATGTGTGGAAGTTGTAACTACCAATCGTATCCATTTGAAAACTGCAGTGGGCTTAGCACATAAGCCAGCTCTCTCCTTACGTACGAAAGACTTTGAACTTGAAACCTATGGGGGAGCTCAATTTGAAGGCCAATATGTGTGCTCGTCTTGTAGAATAAATTGCGTGGGGTACAGACAAATTAAAATAATAATGGCCGTAGAAGAGTGATCATAGTTATCTATAGCATTGTTGGGCACGTTCAAGGCTGATAGAAATTGATAGGTGATTAATTGATAGAATTCAAGGCTGATAGAAATTGATAGAGATAAATTTTCCTCCTTTCAAAGTTTTTATTAAATTAAAATTTAAATTTAGAAGAAATTTTTTGGGACGAGGCAGTGTTTTAATGTGGCTGTGTTAAAGAACATAAAGCCCTCACATTTAATGCCTTAGAGTTTTTGTCTCTCCTTGAATAAGGTTGTTAGAGGCTCTTCTTCAATTAGACTGCTGTACACCCTCACTATAGGGTTTGCAGCAATAGCGGGCGGGGTGGGGGGAGGGGGATATGTGTATGGCAAGTGGTAAGGGTAAGTGGGCAGGGGCAAATCCAATTGTTGTAATGAACATTTGCCCAGGGTCCCCACAATAAAAGTGCATCTACATTTTATTCAGAATAACAATTTTCGATTAATTACGAATCATTTACACTCTTAAAACAAAAGAGTGAAATTCACTCCTATAGGAGAAGTGCATTTTCGGCACCGGAAAGGAGTGGAAATTAACTCAGACTGAGTTAAAACCGCTCGTTTGTTTTAAGAGTGTAGGTACTCGACATATTAAAAAAAGCTTTCATAGTTTAAAAAAAGTAAAGCTTAAATTTAAGTAAATCTGTAGATTATTCGGCTATAACAAACTTAACATTGAAGTTCAAGCTTCATTGTAAAGTTTTCGTTTCATAGTTTCACAAAAATGATATCTTGTTGTCTTGACACTCTCTTTTCGTTCTAGAATATGTGAGTAATGATGGAGTAAACAAAGTTTAGTTAAAGTAGTTTTGTTAACTGTCATTTTTTCCCCTTACAATCATAACTATGGAATAAAGTTAAAAAAATTCTTGTTCTAAGTTTAACCATAATAAGGAGAAAACTGGTGGAAATTTCGGTGAAGAGAAAAAAAAACCGATTGAAACGTCTCCCCCTACACAAGATTTTTCATTGTTACGGAAACTTACTGTAAGTGAAGTTTTGTCCTCAGTTTTTTTAGTTAGAGGGCTCTTCACTCAAGATGTCTTTCTATCTGTCTGGAGTGCTTTTGTTATAAACCGACGAGGCGCCCGCATTCGAAATAACAAAGAGAAGACCGAAAAAGACTTAGTGTTTTGTTCTCTCTTCCTTTTGAAGGGCTGAAGTGTTCGTACCTTGATAAAACTGCGCCGAAATCGTACATTTCAATCACGATTTCGAAATTGTTCCATTTAAAGTTCCTCTACTTTTGTCGCAAAAACCCAATAAAAATATGATGGTTCCGGGTCTCCAACATCTCCTGCAAATTCATTTACTTTAGCATAAACCTTGTAAACTCCTGGAAATAAATTGGGACTCCTTGTATATATATATATATATATAGGGTAAAAGTGGTAGCAATTTAAATCCTTTGATTTTTAATACTTCATAAGTGTTTTACCCTGATGATACTAACATTTTGAAAAATTTAACCCTAAGTGCCTATATAAATGATTATACCCCTTAAATTTAATTTATAGACTGTTTTAAAACTATTACGAAAACAAGAAAGAAAAAAGTACTGTAGTACAAAAATTGCTAACGTTACAACAACTTTGACATCTTTTTTTCTATTAAATTACCATAATATAATTAGGTTTGACTACTTCTTCCGATCTTATGAGGTAAACATTGTTGAACAAATGTGTTGTAACATAGTGAACCCTAAATGTTTTCGCTCCTTTATTTATGTGTCACCGGTTTTTTTAGTTCATTGTGAAGAAGAACAATTTCGTATCTAATTGATATGACGTGGAGGTAACTGGACTCTCACGGTCCCAAAAAGCGACTCTTGTAAAAACAATAATTTTAGGTTGATAACCAGTTCGGGACTGTCCTTGTGTTACCGTTCTGTTCTCACGAAATTTTCCTCCTTCACCCCCTCCCCCCCCCCCCATCTTCATCTGACCCCGAAACAACCTAAAGACAGTACACCTACATTCAAGAGAGAGAGAGAAGCCGGTTCATTCATGAAAATCGTAGTAGTATTTCTAGGCCCGCAGGCAGGTAAAAAAACGTACTCTCCGCCGTTTCATTCATTCATTACTTCTTTCCACACACGCGCTCACACATGCAGGCACTTTCATTCATAAAACTCGTAGCACGAGCTTTCCTCCCCTTCCCCCCGCTTGCTGTGATTGGTCCGATTGGCGAATCGCGTGACGGAGAAAGAAAAAGCCTGGGAAAACAGGTGTTGGGGAGTTTTCTCCGTCTTCTATTTTTTTTTTATATATTCTTCTTTTACCTGTCTTTTTCACCTTCTCACACACACCGACCCGACCATAGCGACAGACGTTCCCATTTTTTCATATTTTGCACTACTTATTTTCTATATTTGTAGTTCTATAAATAGCGCACGTGCTTGTTACGTATTAACATGTAATATAAAACGTCATGATGCGACTTGTAATAATGCACGATAGCCCTCGTGTAGCTCTAGTGCGATGATAATTCAACCTAACCCAAACGCAGTACATCAGGATAATTTACCCTTTATAATGAATTTGTATTAATACCTTTTTTAATTTAAAACATTGATAGAAACTACCCCCCCCCCTTTCCCTTCGAATGTTGAGAGGCTTTGAGGAAAAATAAAAGATCTCCAACATCACAAATGTCATTAAAGAATTTCAAAATTGCAATTTTCTAAACAATGGTTATTTTTTTTTTGTTCTTCATTTACTATTAACAATCAAATCTGCTTATAAATTTCATTAAAGTTAGTTTAACGTATTACTTGCACTTTAGCCATTGCTTTACGAGTCATTTGCCATTTGTATCTGAAACCTTATAAATTATGTTTACAGCGCCATCTGTCGTAATTATTTTTCTGCTATACATTTTCCGTCTCTGAATATTTCCTTGGAATTTGATGTCTTTCTAAGCTAATAACGCATGTCAGATTTCAAGAAGATCTATAGAAGCTGTGAACATTGTCCTGATACACAGCTTACGCCTACTCACATCTATGAGTGTCCGGCTATGAGCGCCAGCCTGAGAAAGATTGGAGTACTGCCGACTATGCTAGATCCGTATGGAGACAACATCAAGCAAGTCGTGGAAGAAATTATCAAAATTCACGGACACATATAGAGTTCGACTCTCGTGAACACGACAAAAAAAAAAAACGCATGTCAGAAGAGTCAGAAACCCAATTACGGACAGATCCTAACAACCCTTGAGAGTCCAGTTGGTAAGGCGCTTTCGTTGCATGCGAAAGGTCCTAGGTTTGGGTTCGGGCATTGCCAAAGAAACTGCGGACCTACAAACGGTCTGTGTAGCGTAGCCGAAAAAACTCGACAAATAATACCCATAGAGAGTGTGCACGTTAAATATGCTCTAAAGTCCCGACACCGCGTACGATGTCGCCCTTAAAAGTTGCGTTGGGTACCTACTCAGTTGTCGGCTCGTCACTTGACTGTGGTTGTAAATTATGACGCCCGTCGCGAGTGTAGTTCTAATGCGACGATATTCAACCTAACATAAAACCTTGAGATCTCTTACGCAAGTACATAGATTGACATAATTATTATTGCTGAGTTACTTTGTTGCAACTTTATATATTTTACAGAGTCATGCAAATAGTTAAAATCTTTTGTTAATAATTTATTTTTATTCACCATCTCTACAAGGTTGATTTTCTATAGCGATTTCGTAATTATTTTGAAACTGAAATTGTCTAAATATAATTAGTTTTAGATAATATAACCAGATTTGAAACATTTTAATATATTTCCTGAAACTTTATTTTCTTTGAGTTAGGTGCTGTCTCGGGTAAGACAAGTTATGAAGTGTATGTAATTATTTATAATTAATGTTTTATAATAATTCAAAACTGAATTATAACTAATACTTCTTTTATATTATTTTATTCATTAAACTCTAGATCTCTGGTTATAGATAGGTATTTTGTTGACTTTGGGGGGGGGGGCAATTATTATATTGGAAATAGTATCCAAACCACCTTCAATAAAGTTTTATAATGAAAAATTTAACAGCTTATTTTGCTTCCAAAACGCCTTTTGTACGTATTCAAGAAAACGTGGGTCCCATGCTTTCACATTTTTAAACAAAGGTTTCCGCTAAGACTCCCATACTATTATATTTCTTCGTAAGAAAATTACTTAAATATAGAGTTTGTTTCCTTAGTTATAAAGTTACCTTAAAATAGTAATTTAACTTTTGTAGAACAGAAACGTAACTTCTCGTAAACAATTCTTACAGTTGCCAGGTTCCGGAGTTGCAATCTATATCCGTAATTAAAATCTAACTTATCGTTTGCATGTATGGACATTCGGCAAGAATCAACACATACATTTTTTTTATAAAATTCCACAAACCATTGAATCTATAATAATAAAAATGAAGTTTTGTGTGTGTGTGTGGGTATATATGTGTCTCATACACTCTTAAACTAGACATCTGTTTGACTCGTAACTTGGCACAAATGCGTTGTTCATACTTAGATTATGAATTTTGAACTTTCAGGTTTCAAAATGTTCTATTTTTAGAGAAAATTCGAGTGCATTTTATAGCGTATTTTTCATTTTGGAATTTTAAGGCAATGAAACGGGATTTTATACTTCATAACGAGCGGGAACAATAACATAAGTTTATGATCCTATAACAGGCTATATGGTACACATACTTGGATCGATTTCATATTCTTTAATCCGTGCGAAGAACGGGTATAAATTTGCTAGTTAACTAATAAAAATGGGGCGCCATTTTAAAAAAAAAGAATGCGAACCTCTGTTGTCTTGGAAACTCAGTATCAAGTCGTCGGAGTGTCCAAACCGCAGCTGCACGTGCAACGAATAGGTTGTTCCAAGTTCCCATCAAAGCTTTGTTTGGCCAGCGGGCATGTATAACCTCTATAATGTCGTAATATTTTTTTATTTTAATTACACGCTGCGGAATCAGTTCTCACGCTTGTCAACCACTACTGCTGGCTACCAAAATAACAGGATACGATTTTTCATAGTAGATCTGTAGTATTTTTTTAGGTGACTTTTTTTTTAAAAGGACCAGTTTCGATTGATTGTTGGTCTTCTTAAGCACGTATGTCTGGTGAAACCTGTATTGGGTATTGACCTATTATTAATTGTATTTAGTTTATTGGTTTAGTAGGGATTAGTTAGAAAACCATTTAATGATACCACTTATTATTATTAACATCTCCTTATTGTTACAACTTGTGAAATTTCGTGCCCTCAATCAAGTCTTTAGTATGCAAGATTTATAAATTGGAAAAAATAGGGGTGTGTAACACTACACAACTCAATCGCTCAATAAATCGATTCACACATTTAAAGGAAATATAGTTATGTACCGCATTCGCATAATAAGTAATTTTTCATTAACCATAAAGAACATTAAAAGTAATATATTGTAATATAGTATTTAATGTTAATTGTTTTTAAACTTGTTATTTTTCGTTAGTATTTTAGCTTATATTCACAACATGAGTATAAAAATGTAGAATGATTTCTTTCCTCGAATTTGATAATGTTTTTCAAGTTAAAATAGATTTTGTGGTTTTAGAATTTCCCAACCTGAAGGTATTGGGTTGAACGATTTTGATCTTAAGTATGTAATTTCATAGGTCTTCTTTTCGTTTAACGTTAAAACGAAGCATGTGTATAGTATTAAGTGGTTTTCTTTGAACAGAAGACTAAAAATTGACCTAAATAAAATTAAGGTGGTCAGGAGTTTCTGAAGAGAAACTTTATTTCTATATACTTCTATGCGAGCTCCTTTTTGTGGTTTATAGCCATAAATTTAACCTTACTTAGACCCATTAGTCTATAATTCCTTAACTTAAGTCATGAATACTATATTAATACATAAAATTCAGAAGCGATATTCAGTCATTGTGGTCAGTCCCATAGATCTAATGCATTGGTTTTGAAATCGCAATATCTGCGAAAATATTGCTTTGCCATGTATGAAGTTTTTCACCAGGTATGAGAATCGTCACAACAGCAAAATAAAACAAATTTTGAATGGGGATGAAACTAGCATCCGGTTATTTAATAATTAATTGATAAAGTTTAAAAATAGCGTCGCCATCTTCATAATATTTTGCGTAATTAAAACTTAAAAAAATTCATAAATAACCTGCTACATTTTCCTTAAAAAATTAATTTTGGTTTGCTGTTATGGTGATTCTCGTACCTGGGTGACACAAATGCTAACAAGACAAAACAATGCTTTGCAGTGACTGCGATATCAAAAATAATGTATTAGGACAAACCATTCTTCTTAACTAGTATACCATAAACAGAAAAATTGAGGAATTCTAATTTTGTCTTTTGCAAAAGCGAAATTTAATTTATCCAAAGTTCAATTTTGTTTGAATTTTTCAAATTTTAGATAAAAAATTTAATTTACGTACCCTTTAGATTCAAAGAATTTCAGTTGTTTTAAAATTCAATTCTGCGGTATCGCTAAATTACAACATCTCCTTATTCTTCCAATTCAGTTAAGTTCCATTATCTAAATACAGAACCATTATTAAATATAACGATAGTATTAGTGTTTCTCTCTTTTTTTTTCTTGAACTCGATGATAACCCTCGATGCATCGAACCAATGGAAAGTATGAGTTTCATCTTTAAATTTAATCAAAATTCGATGTAAGAACTTTTTGAAAACATCAACAAAGAAAACGATTTCTAGTTATTCAATTTCATGCCATTACATTGCTTTTAAAAACAAAACAAACAAAAAATATTAACGCATATATAGAATTCTTACCTAGCCCAGCCTTAATATGGAGAAGTGTGAAGTTTCCTTTTCAAATTTAATCGAATATTTAGATTCGATTAAATTTGAAGAGTTGAAGTACAACTCCTCCTTTCGAGCAAGTGCAATCCGTGGTTGAAATGAACTTATGTTTTTCGTTTGTAAAACAAAATTTGAAAACTCAGCAACTAGTCGTATCTTTTTCTAAAATAATTCTCAATATTTAAGTATAATTTTGTATAATATGAGCATGGCACTCTGGGCATCAGAAACTTTGATGGAATTCGTGGCAGTATTTCTCAAAATTTGCAGAAAGTCCTGAATCGTTAAATCTTGAAAATCGATTATATATTTGAATTTTTTTTTTGGTAATTGAATCATAGTGTTTAAAGATGGCAGCAAGTTCAACGATTTTCTTATTCTACGTTGTTTTGCCCGTTCTTTTTCAGACTTTCAGATTCAATTGTATATGTTGAAGTGTTTTAATCTTGAAACTCGATTATTTTGTGTAATCGGAAATGAAACTTTAAAAATCACCAAAATAATGAGTTTTATTTTGTTCTTGTTTCAGATCTGCCACCCCAGGTCCCTCCCCTGACGCCAGGCACCAACCAGAAAATGGCACAGGCTCTGCGAGCCAGCTTCAAAGGTTGGGAGATGGACAGAGCTCAGAGGAACATACCCAAAGGTGAGTTGTCTTCAGCTTTTAGCTAGTTTTCTTTGAAGTTTCAGCTGCAGAAAGTTTTCTTTGAAAACCGAATGTGTTTGTATTTCGAGCGTTATGAATCGCGGGAACAAGCGAAAAAAAAGTATTTTTGATACTACCGAAATCTTTTATAGGAATTGCCCCGGAAAAGAATTTCATCGCGTAAAGAATTTTTAGGTTTGGATGACACGATCCATCGCCAAGTCATCAAAGATTTGTAGTCCCGGATCATAGTATTCTATAACTTTACCCATACAGCCATTGACATCATGGCGACACGTAGCAGTTTGAATTAAATATCTTTTGCAGTTGTCTTCAGCTTTCAGCTATAATAAAGTCATGTAATGAGTTTGCTTGAAAGTTAATTTGTGTTGTTTAAGTCGATGTATCTTTACGAGAGCTTTATTGAGTTCGGTAATTAGGGTGAATATGACTAGGATGTCTTAGCAATTTATGAATGGAAGGGCTAATTTTGTCGACTCTCATTTTACTCCAGCGTCTGTGATATGAGATAAACTGAAGTTCAAAAAACGTCATTTTGCTGGTGCTGGGAAATTTGTAATATGATAAGGCACCATAGTCACACCACTTGCTGTTACAGTACTTTAAGGTTGTAAAACAGCTGGTCTACTGGATGATTATATTAGACATAAAAATAATTAAAAAAAAAGTAAAATAGCATCCGGTGTCTGATAAAAGACCCTTTAAAAATTGAATTTGTATTTCTTGCTCGAAGATGTTAAGTAAATCCCCAAAGTTCACTTATAGACACATCCCACTAAAACTTCTTCTCTTTAGATACAGATTCACCAACTGTGTATAAACTTATTGTCTTTTGCATTGTCAGATCCCCGTCTGTGGAAAGAATCCGACGTCGCTCACTGGCTTAGCTGGGCCACCAGAGAATTCAGCCTGGGGTCCCTGCCCGACCTCCAGATGTCCGGCAAAGAGATGTGTGCGCTGCCCAAGGAGGCCTTCCTCGCCAGGTTCCCACCTTTCATGGGGGACATCTTGTTCGAGCATCTTGACATCCTTCAGAAAGGTGAGTGCACACATATTTCTACTGCGTTACTACCAGTCATCTAGATTGTAACAACTATTGCAGTATATAAGCCGAAGACACAAATGGCATTCGACCTTTGAGCTTTTACTAATACAGTATCGGCATTTTAAACGATCCGATCCCTCGCCTTTTGAGGTACCTTTTGGTGGACACTGGTTGTTGTAATATATTCGGCAGCAACATACACTATTAAAATTTTGTGCTTGATTTCACCTGATACTTGGTTCATAGTAGCTGCAACGGTAATGGTGAACGTTCCCATATTTTGGTATTCGGTTGAACCATTGCGTTTGGTTTATAAATATGGTTAACACACGAAACATAGCTGAACTTTCTACATACGTTGCTAGCTACTAGGAACCAAATCATGGTGCAAAATTACTCACTGTGAAACCTGCATGCAAATGTGGTGAAAGTGTAGACTAACTTTAATTCCTAGTTAAGTACGTTAGCCTAGGGAAAAGAATGACATAAATTGAACATTGACGTTGTGTTACTAACTAAACTGAAATTCAAAGATGTAGAATATCACCGCCGCGATACAGGGTCCGTCCTTTGGCGGTCGGGAAAGATAATTGCTTACTGGGTTTTACCTCAAGTTGATGCTTAGAATTACACAGTAAAACGAGATGGAAACATAGTTAATCTAAAGAGTATACTACATCTTTAAACTAAATTAATAGTATGGTAATTTCATTTCACCGGCCGAAATGACATCACATGGGATCATTTACTCGTTTTACTGAGTGGATAAAGAAATTAGGTCACTACTACGGTACATTTGGAAATCGAGCTTACGAAATTTCACGCTTCACACCAAAAATTGCATTTCGACTGGAGTGCTATTTCATAGTGTTTTAAGAGTTATACTTCAGTGGAAACTACTTTTTGGTCACAAATGTTACTTTTAAGGTTAGCCAACAGAGAGTAAATAGGTCAGTCCAAGGTTGACAAATTAAAAAAAAATACAGAAATTAAAAAAAAACCTAAAATCCTCAAATAAAAATTTTAGAGCCATGCATCGATTTATAGTTTTACTTGGGGTTAAAATAATCAATAGTGTTTTCTACGTATTGCACTTTACCGTATTTTTAGTTTTATTATGGTGCAAACCCTTACCTGCAACAGCTTATTTATATACATCCTTCGTCATTAAGCTTATTCCCATTTCCGAATGGACCATCTCTATTATCCACCCCGTTCAATTCCAAACGCAGAGGAGGACTTCTCTAATGAAGCACCGGCCATTAACAATTTCCTGCTTGCTGGTATTGGCCTCGTTATTTTTTCAGCTTTTACATCTGTACCTCCGAGCTCAACTGCACTACTGTACATAGACTTATCACGGGACTTAGATTAGTTTACCTTCCTCAGATATGTGACTGATTGCAACTCTTTTTCACGTACCACGTAGCATTGAAGAGCACAGGATGCTTTTACAAATTCCACCTGCCTGCTTCCCGTCCGATCCGATTTCGTCACCTTTATCCTGTCCCCGGAATGTGTTTCGGCATTGTTGTTATTGTTGTTGCATTTGTCGCGCCACAATGCAGAGGATGCTGTTGCAACAATGCGAGGGGATGTGACGTGGGGTATAGGTATGCCAGGGAGTCTTTGACCATCGTAATGATTTGATTCAGATAACCATAAGTCAGTCGACGAACAACTAAACAAACGAAAAGAGATGAAAATAACTCTTGCTATGAAGTTAAAGATGTAAATTAGTTATCGTATCTGTGTAAATTATATTTTTGACTCGTACATGTTTACTCCATGTGATTGTGTCGAAATAATTACGTCTAAAAGAATATCTACGCCATAAAAAAAATACACCACATTTATTTCGTTCCAATGCGTCATTTCGTCGTACAGCCATATTTTGACACCTATGTGCTCAGTGAAGACCATTTCGGCGTTATCAAGAAGCATGGTCCCAAGGTCCGGGCCTAAGAGGGGTTAGATTTTTCCGTGTTTATAGTCTGAAAAGTAGTCTGCGTATTTATATGATGTCTCATTTCTTACAATTATATTCTCCGGAAGTCCGTTTCAAACATCAACTCCAAAAGTTTAATCTCGATCTAATCCTCATTAAAACTGTAGATCGTCAAAAAGCACATTCTGATCCACAATAGCTTTCAAGAATTCATCTCTGTAATTAACAGTTATAAGACCGCGTACAAATTATGTCAGTCATGCAAAGCATTATTTCCCTTACTACTTTGCATTATTGATGCTAGTGTTACCATTATATCCTTCGACTTAACAAAGATCTTAAATTAACCCTCGCAAATCATGCCCGCGGTGAGAGAAGTTCACACGCATTTAGATAATGCCATTAATGCTTCCTGTCCTAAATCATAAATTCGGTATCCAAATTTGAGCTATTCAATCTTTTCTTACCTTTGTACAAATTGATAGTGACAATAGTCTTCATCGTTAAAAGTTTAATTAACTGAATCTTGGCAAGTTTCATTAAGATAAGCCAAACTTTTCCTAAATCATAAATCGGGTTGATAAGTTTTGCATTTTTACATGTAAATCTTTATCCTTATATTAAGATCAGCTCAATAGCTCAGAATAGGTAAACAAAAGTTTATATGTAAACTAAATATATGATGTCAAGTTTCATAGATAGGCCATTTCAAAAAATGATATTACTGAAGTTCTAATCGGGAAAAAACATAGGTTTCATAAAGTAATATATCAATAAGCGTATTTACACTAGATTTATAGACTTGAGAAAAAATCGAAACATCGCTAGCATCAAACGCCAGTTCTTCGGGATAAAATAAACTTAAGCCAAACCTATTTTTAAATGGTCCTCTCGCAAATATTGTGATCGAATTTATCATATGCTCGTGATTAAGGAGTGCAGAATAATAAAATATCCTAATAACAAAAGTAATGACACTACGCCGAACTGCTTAGGATGCCGCCTTTAACGGTTGCGCTGGGTGCCTATTCAGGTGTCGGCTCGTACCTTGACTGTGGTTCTAAAATACGTCGCCAGTAGCCCTCGTGTAGCTCTAGTGCGACGATTTTTCAAACCTAACCTAACCAAACACCCGACATCAATATACCACTCTAAAATTTTAATCATTATAATGATCATTCATCAATATAAAATTTTGCATAAAACCACTCCCCTCAGAACTTTCAGCCCCTATATGGCCGGGAATAATGTGCTTTATGGAAGATCAGACCCTGGATGGGGTTCAAATAAATGTCCGAGTGTGCGTATATCAAACAAAAAGTTTCAACTAAAACGGCCAATTAAAATTCCACTGTCCCGAATTCATCCACAGCCCCTGTTTAGGCATCAGCCCGTGACATCAGGACAAAACACACTTTCCAAACACCCGACATCAATATACCTTTGTCCAGCCATCCGCGGTTCCTCTGGCATAGGTTTTGGGTCCAAAAGGATGGGATGATACACTGCTAGCCACTGCATCCCTTTTTCCGTAGGCTCGTGATACTGGAAACAACAGGGCGGAGATTAATATTGTTGTTGTTATTGTTGATTGTTGGGAGATATTGTTGAACGTCTTTCCTTGTTGTTGTGGTTACCTTGGCTATATTTCTGTAAGTATTATAGAACCCGTCTTGTGTAAAAATTAGATGGGTCTTTCTCAATTTTTAGTTTCGTTTTTTTAAGTACGTTTTTTTATGGAATTATTGTGAAGTATTTTTTAAGTGTCACTAGCAATTTTATCTATAAACAAAAAAAGCACATATTCTAAAAAAAAAATTAAGGTATTATTTAAAAAAATAATTTTTTTACCAACCTGTCAGATAGTTAAAAATTAATTTTTATTTCAATATGTTGGACAATTTTTCTTTAGAAGTTAAATAATATTTTCAAAATGCCTTTTTATATCAATATTCTATCATTTTATTTTCTTCAAAATTTAAAGTATAAACACAATTATAACTATTTCTGGAATTAAATTTGAAATGGATAAAGTTCGAATTGATTACGAAGATTGTTGGATATTTTTTACTTACCTAAGGAATTTATTTTCATTCATAAAAGCAAGTTGCTAAATCCTAAAATATCTCCCAAAACAACAATTGCAATCACAAGTTGAATCTCTAACTAACATTTCCGTAACTATCATTTTCAATTTAGCACTTCATCATAGACTTAATAATAATTCAAAAGATATCTTGGTTGCCAGCTTCATATTACTAAAAAGCAGAAATTAAGATATCCGTTGGCTTGGAAACAGTTACATTAAAAAGGAAGTTAATATTATTGCTAGTGACGACACTTTCCAATTAAATATTACCTTACGATCTAATTCTATTTTCATTTTGGCTAACATCCGTCAAAACATTCTGTGATAAGTTAGCCTATTTTTTAAGGGACACTAAAGTCTAAAGTTGAACAGTACAATTCAGATGGTTTATTTTGTTTCGATACTACTATCTAAAGACTATTTTGGGTGCATATTATGAAAAAGCATATAATCTAATTATCTTATAACATATAAAACTAGCATAGCCTAATATTGATGGTAATGATATCTTCGGGAACTTTGTAATCGTCTGAGAAATTTCTAGTACTGAAACATTTTAAATTGTACTAAATCAAACAACGTATTATTGGTATAGTAAGGTTAAAATTAAAAGTTATTTTTAAAACATTTTCTAACAAGGCTGTTAGCCGCTAAATTTTAAAAAAAATCCTACCTTTGTTATGTTCAGCTCGGAGACTTGGAGATAATGATAAGTAAATGTGATTGTAAAAACACTGAATAACTTCAAACCATTGCGCGTTTGATGATATCCAACAAAAAATAGAAGTTTTCCATTTGTATAAAAGAGGACTGAATCTTTTAGATTTTACACTGAAAAACTTATGTTGTTGAAAGATGATTGTTTTGGGCTATGCGCAAGGATTGCAATATTATACGACTATTTGTTATAGATTTCGCACTGGGGTAAACTAGACTACTGTAGATTCTTCTAATCCAACCGTCATCATTTTTAATAACCTCCATTGCGATATCTGATGTTATTGTTCCATAATGGTTGTTCGTCCAAGAATCATTTTCACTAGAGCTACTTGCATATCTCGCACCGAAGTAACTGGAACATGCAAATTCGGTTAATCCAAAAGATCTTCGGGTAACATTCCAATTCGAAGACGGTTGTTGCCGTTCCATAATGGTTGTCTGGATTTATGGCCAAGAGTCATTGCACTAGAGCTACTTACAATATCTTGCACTAGAATAACTGGAATATGTAGATTCGATTAATCCAAAGCATCTTCAGGTAACATTCCAAATCGAAGACAGTTGTTGCCGTTCCATAATGGTTGTTAGGGGTTATGACCAAGGATCATTGCACTAGAGCTGCTCTCGGACTTTTGAGTTGGGACTACGGTCCAAAAAATAAGTGTATGACAATCCGAAGTCCGGTTCGACTGGAAACCGAGTCCGGGAAGTATTCCCTTTTTAGGATTTTGTCTCTAAAAGGGTTCCGTTGACGATTTTGAGTTTTGTCGGCATTGACTAAGCGGCTCTTCCGACCCTCGTCGGATGGACTTTGTATTCGATTCCGGGGATTGTGGACATCCTCTGGATTCCATTTTACACAGAGCTAGGAAGGATGTAGAAGACAATCGAATATTCGAATGTTCTTTAGGGGGGACCGGGGGTTTAATACAATTGGATTTTGTTGTTTCAACTATCCTTTTCCGTTTACACCACCATTACATTTATTTGTGCATGTTATGTCGATTTTTATTGTACTAAACTTAGGATGACACCATACCGCCGGAGGTTTTGTCAAATGAAAGTTATGATTATAATGAGATACAGATATTTTGTGTACTTTGTGCCCTCGACTTTAAAAAAAAAAAAATATCCCGAGTCCTATATCTACCTTTAGCCCTTGAAACGTATGGCTATCTTTGATAAAACGGAACTACCGTAACTGGAAATTGAAAATGTCAACCGACGCAATAGCTAAAAATCCAACTTGACCTTTGTAGTATAGCTGCCTTATGGGCCATAAACCCCAAACAACAGACTTGAATAATTTTTGGAAGCTTATTGGCTGTTTCGATGTAACTGTAGTGTAAGTCACATTTTAAAAAAGCTTTTTTAAATGTGACTTACAAAAAAAAAAAAACTACAAACAACATGGCAATTTTTTTTGTTTAGATATTGACATGCAGTTAGTGCGGTCATCTGTAGTTTGTGAAAAATTACTAACATTTTGTTTTAATTATAACTAATTAATACCTTTAAAATTATACTTATTAATTATTTTAACGGCAAAATAACTTTTTTTTGTATTTTTGGGTAAGTTTTCTTGAGTACATGTCGTATACTCTATTTAAAAACAGAGACCAAAGTTTCCACATTGGAATTGTATAGCGATCTGTTCCCATACAAGACCCTTAAGCATAATTATTTTTTATGTAATCTTCAACTGTGCTTTCTTTCTTAGACGTGGAGAAGGAGTCCCACCCAAACCTGGAGAACGTGCCCGCCAACCTGTACGAGTCCGTGTGCATGCCCGACTTCAACGAGTTCTTCCAGCAGGGCGAGACGTTCGCCAAGAGCAGCCCGCCCATGAACAACGGACAGCAGTACATAGACAGTGAGTCCTCATACCTTTCTTATGACAGTCGAGAACCCCCATGAAATTGGATTTTATTCCCTGTTTCTTGCTGGTGCTTAACAAGCCCCACTTATGAGACCATTCTTTTGCATTTCATTCATTGTTGAATACGGTCGATGATGGGACTAAACCCTTTTTTTATTGAACAGTGTGACAATGAAAAGTTAAACCAAACAATTAGAAATAAACCGTTATTTCTGGCATAGTAGATAAAATTCGACGAGTTCTTACAGCAGGGCGAGATATTTGCCATGAGCAGGGACTGATCTAGAAAAACTCAGACTATAGGCACAACACATTCTGGGGTCCCCTTTACGGAACATTTTGTGTATGGTTGTCAGTTATTTGTGCTATAGAGTAGGCCGATGTATCATATTTTTTGGCAATTATTTTACTGTCTTCCTTATAAAATCTATCAAACCAATCACGTTAGGTCATTATTTAGTCAAAGTCAAGTTACAAAATAAGTGGGATCTCAGAAAATAGTAAAGTTTTCTTTAATTTTGGGGGTCTACAGCATTAGCACAATAGAAACTAAAATTTAGGAGCCCGTATAATTTGGGGCCCTAAGCCCGGGCCTAACATGCCTTATGGTAGATCAGGCCCTGGCCATGAGCAACAACAGCCCGCCCGTGAACAACGGACAGCAGTACATAGACAATGAGTCCCCATACCTTTATTATTGGAGGTACTAGGTGATCGTCGAGTCGCGCAACCCCACCTCGTAGATGCATGGATATGGAATTCCATTTCTCAACCACCGATACTTTCAAAATCCCTTCAATTTTCATAACCTGTCATGATAGCAGCACATAGACGCTGCTGAACATAGCGACGAACTTCGATTGGTTTTATACGCCTTTATTCGCAGATGTATGCCTATACCGGTTATGTTGGCTCTTCAGTGTAGAATGCTAAGCAATTGTGCAAAACAGTAATTGCTAGTTGTCATTACTAGTTGTGTATGTAACGTTCCCTTGTGGCCGAATCAATTTACATACTCTATCTATGGGAAAACAGCAATATGACTAAGTATTTTCTAAATTGGGGAATAAAAGTTATATTTTCCTCAATTCATTGAAGAGGCGCGTGAGAATGTTTTTATTTCAGGAAATCTTACTTGGCAAATTACCCAATTGTATGCAAAGATACTATTAAATCAAAGCTGTTTGCGGTTTTTGGTGGGAACAATGCACTATGATTAGCAAACATGACTGTCAAGTCATAAGGTTCCTTTTATTAAGATACATTTGATGAGTAACTTCTAAATTAAAGTTTATTGTTCTTTGTCATTTGCAACTGTGAGAGAGGGGTTACTTTTAAATCTTGTGACATAAAAATGATATGTGACATAACATAAATCGTGTCAAGATAAATGTTGCTTTACTCTGCATATGAGGGTGTGTCTTGATGGGTCTGATTTTGATATAAAATGCTAGTTTAGGCAATAAAGTTATTTTGTGTTGTTAGTAGAATAGTTATAAGTTAAGTTGTTAGATTGAGCTGAGTTCTTTGGAATTTGTCATACCTGGAATTCGAAAATGCTTGAATGTAAGTAGTATTAAGTTCTAAATAATACAATATGCAATCATAAAGTGTTCAATTAATGGATTTTGATTTTGCCTATAAATTATTTGTCCGCAAGACACATCTTTAAATCCTTGGGTAAAAAAAACACTAAAGAACCCTCAATTTTTCAATGAGGAAAACTTTACCCATAAGTGTTCCTGCTAAACCTACAAAATCTCGATAATATATAAAAAAAATTCTCCATACTTTCTTTCCAAAAAAATAACTGTTAGCAACAAGTGTCCCTTCTTGCCGTCTACCATATGTTCACCTACTACAGATTTATCACGGTTGAATCTGGGGAGGGGGGGCATATCCTGTCCCGCCCCCCTTTTCCTTGAAGCGTTTCTCGTAGTATGTGTTCATTCATTCATTCATAAGTTTCCGGTTGTGCGACCCCCTTACTATAAACACTGGTGTTGCACAGTTTGGTGTGTTTTTGGCGGTACTTTCATTGGTTGCAGTATGCGAGAAAACAGTATGAATGATGTTTGTTGACTAAACAACAACATTATGGAAAATAGTGATGGTTCAGGGTTTATAGATTTATTTCGGCGAAAGACCTGATAGAAGTGGAGAATATTTGGGGCACCCAGCGCTACTTTGAAGAGGTTTTTGTAGAATGTAGTTTCTTTTTTTAACTAGTTTCAGATGATTACTCTTACTGATTAATGACTTGGGTTAGTTTGAACTTTTCCTGCTGTCTATTTCTACCCTCTCCGAAGAACTTTAACTATAGCCTAACCATATTTGCTTCAGTGATTATTCTCGACTATGAAATCGACATTGAAAATCAAAAATGCGAACAGGAAAGTTTCATCATCCGAAACAACCCCATTATTATAAAATTTTAATGTATTTTACGACGCTCATCGCCAATAACCCTCGTGTAGCTCAAGTGCGTCGACAATTCAAACAAACTTACTAAAATGTTATTACCCATTTTGTCACCCTATAGAAAGAAGCATTTAGCCACTGCAGGCGGTAAAACCGAAATCTATCCTTGACTTGACGTTTAAAATAATGGAGCTACCGGTGACGGTTCGATTTTTCTTTTTTTCACCACCAGGCATCTCTAAATCATATTCCGGCGAGATGAAATTGCAACTATTCTTGTCGATCTATTGTTTTCCATTGTGATAGTAGAATACGACAGCTGTCATTGTCGAGATCGGAGAATTGTTAAAAAATGATATGTGCGTCTTTAGTTTAGTAGTAAACAGTCCTTGATTGGATTGGTACTGTAGATTTATTTGCTTGTTCACTTTCAAATGTATTTTTAAGTTGTTTAAGTATCTACTACTCATCAAGGAGGACCAAGCATGCTTGGGAACTAAACACTGATTTTCAATTCTTCTAAATTCGATGCGCTGAATTTTTTGACGTATCACACTTGTCTGTAGCATTTGTAGTTTGGGCTATGAAAGTGGGGGACGGACTGAACGATTATAATACCGTCCACTTTTTACGTTATAAACGTAGTGTGGAAGCTAAAATGGGTTTCCACGTCAGTCTGACTAATTGAACAGAAAATCTGCTGCAATGCATCGCATTACTGAAATTGGCACAGAAGGGCTTGGGCTGTTAGGGATCCAAGTCCCAATGACGCATTCGTTGTCTCTACAGTAGGTTTGCCTTAGGTGCCAGCCTCTGCACTATACTGTGGTCCAAACTTACGAGGTCCGCTCAAAAAATAAAAATGATTTACCCGGCAGAACGGCGCACTAGGTATATTCAAAGGATTTTTTAGAACCTATCCTTATGTTTTCGATCAACTTGTGTTCTAAATTTGTCTACCGCAGAGATACCTCTAAGAATATAATTATTCTTAAATTATGTCATTAATAGATCGCGCCTGCTCCCGAGTTAACTAAAACAAATTCACCATAACCAGTCGGCACGTCATTTCGTGATTTTGTGGCCGTCAACATAGACCGCAAGTCTCCGATTTTTTCACAGTGGAATCAGTAGAGCGAGGATTATTTTTTGTCCCGTAACTAATTGTTTCCGTTCTGTGAGTATAATGCAAACGTTCGATTAAAATTATAGTTGTAGGGGCTTGTTATTTTTTCCTGGCCAAAATTTTCTGTAAAGACTATTCCTGGTTCAAGTCGAATGCTATAAATCAATACTTCATTAGTTTAAATCTTTTATTAACGCAAGGCCGAGAGAATTTGGTCTTCAAAACTTACACTCTTAAAACAAAAGAGTGAAATTCACTCCTATAAGAGAAGTGCATTTTCGGCACCGGAAAGGAGTGGAAATTAACTCAGACTGAGTTAAAACCGCGCGTTTTAAGAGTGTAGGACGCAGATTGTTTTCTTTTATTTATTTTACCCACTCCGAAAAAGAGTGAAATTCACTTCTATAGGAGAAATGCATTTTCGGCACGGAAAGGAGTGGAAATTAACTCACTCAGACTGAGTTAAAACCGCTCGTTTGTTTTAAGAGTGTAGGAGGCGTGTAGAGGTGACTAGAGTATGCTAAATCAGTCTTTGTCCGTGTATTGTTTCTATAGAGGTTTTTTTTGGACGGGGGGGGGGGGGAGGTTGCTAGCCTCTTCAATATACTGCGGTTCAAAATTACGAGGACCATCATCGTAGCCCATCATGTGTAGTTTTAAGGTGACGCAATTCGCAAATTCAAATAGAATTTTAAGTAATTTTTTTAATAGTTTTTTACTTTTTTTGTTACATAAAGCACGGCATACACGGAGGGACTCGGTCCCTTGAAGTTTCTCTTTCTTTCTTTTTCTTGATTAGTTTAACTAATGTAGCGCGGGGGGAGGGGGGGTGGCACTAATTAAGAAGGAGATAAAAAAAATTCTTTCTGTCAGGTTCAAGGGACCGAGTCCCTTCATGTATGTAGGCGCTAGAGTCCGTTACTAGATATAGCTTTGATTTAATATTTTAGGAAATAATGTCCAATTTTATTTGGTTAAACACAATGCAGTGCTCTTATTTATTCGATTACATAAAAAAAATGTTTAAAAATTGCTTTTATCGTTTGTCAACCATTTTACTATCCGAGTACGAGAAATCCACTTAATACTACTTTGAAATCATGACTCTTAAACAAAAGACAGCAAGAACTTGGCTCACAATGAACACTTCGCCGTTTTTATTTTCATGGCTTTGTTTGGGTTTGAAAAGCGTGTAACTGGCAAAATTCTCTTGCCTGTAGAGAAAGATAAGTGCAGTTAACACACCAAGTTAGCATGTTTTCATGATTTGAAAGTGCTATTTCTAAGCAAATTACGGTGCTCAAAATCTTCCACGACAAACGGGAGAACGTAGTAATTATTCTCAAGTTCAAAAATCTATTTTACTAAATATTACTGTTGGAATGTTATCAAGCCAACGCCGTGATCTAGCATTATTAACCCGTAATTTCAGTTGGGCGTGGCCTAATAACCATCAACTCCATTGTTCACGTTCTTACTCGCAGTAAATGTCTTTATAGGCTCCACCCTCCAAGGTTACGTCAGAGAAATTTATGTCACTTTCGGAACAATGGTCCACGGCAATCAAACGTTGACCTTAACCCCGTAGTCGGTAAATACCGATTATTATTTTGTGGTCGTTATGGGATGGTCCCTGAAAAGGAAAAAACAAACGTTAATTTGTTTATTTTGCACGCATACAATGAATTTTTTTTTAAATAACGATACATTTTACTTATTTTTTAAGTTGCTTTACAAAACTGTTTGAAGTATTGTATCAGTCAAGAATAGTCTGTCCGATAATTTTTCGAAAATTAACTATACTTTTGAATTAAGACAATTTTACTTGAAACAGTTTTTAGGATGAAGAATGTTCAAATTGAATAGTTCGTTTTAAAATTGGGGTTAGTTATTTTTCAATTCAATAGGCAAGGAAATTTTGTACAAGCAGCTTTGCCCAAAATACCTAAAAAATATTTTTGTATTATATTTCAAAAATACAACTCGTGTACCACTTTGAAATATTGTGAAATAAAAATTATTAAAAATGATAATTTTTTTTAGTACTAAAAACTGTGAAAATAAAAAAAAAACTTGTGTCTGGTATAAAAGTTAATTTTTTTAAGGTTCAAAATGAAAAAAAAATTCTTGCACAAAAAATAACTTCCATTACGAACATTTAAAAAGAATAACCATTATAATAGTATTAAAGAGGTTTAATTAATAACTAACAATTTTAATACTATTTTTAAACTGCATATTGCATGCATACCTAACCACCTATTTTTCTTTCTTCCTAGATGAGTACAACCATGTATCCCATCCCATGCATGGCTTACATGTTGCCCATGATGAAATGATCCATTATGAAGACAACCATGAATATGGTCTGGAAACTCCAAATGCCCATAACCACTACATCGACAGCAGCCCAGAGTTCTACCCTAATCAGCAGTCACTGAACTTGGGACAAGAAGCGAAATTCCAGCCTGCCTATCATGGGAAGAACTTTTCTAGAGGTGAATATTGTGCAGTGGGTTATATACTACTAGAAAATCTAAAATGTTTTGCTATACACCATGTCTAGTGTTTAGAATATTTGTACTAATACTGATATAGTTTGCTCCCTAAATATTGTATGTTTTTATACAATTCTAATATGATGAGTTTGTCCACATATACAACCATAACTATGTGTATAGCAAACATTTTTAGATACACCATGTCTGCAAACATAGTGAGCATGGCAGTTTGATAATAATCCAACTAAACAAAAAATAATAAAATAAAATAAATTTGCTGTACACCATACTAGGGTGTATAGAAATTTTAGTACCATGTCTCTTAGTGGCAAATAGAACTGGCAGTAAATCATTAAAAATAAATGTGATCATGCTGTGGCACTATTAAAAAGAGTTAAATTTCAAAAGTAATAAATAAATAAACACTAACTCTTTTTGTAGCTAAACTTTTTATCACTCGCAAAAGGTTTGATTGTATAACAAGTCTCTCCAATCAATTTCTGACATAAACAGGATCATGTGTCAAACCATCACAGGATATACTTTATCGATATGCTTTTAAAGAACAATTAATTAACCCCAAGGGACACTTACACCATTTTCTCCTAGACAGTCTAATCTTAGAATCAGCCACTGAAATATATTATTTGAGAGAAAATCGTTATAATTGGCATCTAACATAAAATGATTTTGCTTATAAGCACCTTACCTAATCAGTCTTTTTAATTGGTTATATTTTTAAGATACCCACATATTAGGAAATGATTTCCCCCCGTAAAAATATCGGGAGAAAAGGTTTGTTTTTGGTTTCAAAGTGGTTCTGTGATTCCCCTTGACCAGTAGTCAGGAATGGCTTCTCCTGACAGATATCTATCCAAACTGAATTTTCAAACTTGTGCTCTGCCTCGAGATAGCAATGTAACCCTAAAAGGTTTTTATATTGCTCTTAGAATTGTGTACAATTTGTAAAGTGTTTTGTAGCCTATTTTTAAAAAAAAAATAGTATTAGTTTTTTTTATTGTGATTTTTAGTGCAGCTAATTGCTTCTAAATTTTGAAATAATCACTGTACAAAGTGAATAACAAAATCTAATTTTCTTTTAATGTTTTTGTTTTTCAAATGGAAGAAAATTTGGTTCAAGGTGAAACAAAGTTAACCAAAATAATACTTTATGAAGAAAAAAAATCTTACTTTATTATGGATGTCTATAGCCGTTCAGAATTACCTAAAGTCTTTCTGTTTAATTGGCCAGTTTGAAGGACACACCCCTTCGACTTATTGAGCATCTTAGTTCTGATATTTTTCCCATCCAGTTTTTTGTGCACCCTACTTATACTCAAGTAAGGTGGGATGAAAACAAGAATGCAGGTGCTCTGCTATATTTCCTTCACATCCAGTCCCAGGGGCAAGAGAAAAGTGTCTCCTTCCATCTTGCAAACTAAACAGAAAGATTTACCTCCAAGTCCAACTAACCCTTTGTGCATCAAACTATCCTCAACTAAACCAAACCCTTTTCCCAGGAGGCCGCTACCCCCAACACAACGATCTTGCCCTACCAGACCAATACAACCCACACCACCACTATGAGACTGCCTTCCAGACCGTCCCATCTTCTGTCCCACCGTCCCCTGATCAGTGGCCCGCGGATCTGAGCCACGGTGGTCCACCACCGCAGCAACACCATTCGGCACCCACTCCACATTTCCACCGTGAATCGCCCGTTTCACATTTGGCGCAACACGGGGGAAATGGACAACAGCAGGGGTGCGACGTCAAGCCGGTGATTCAAGCTGCCGTATTGGCCGGTGAGTTTGGTTTTGAGATTTATTTAACGGATAATGCTGTAGTATTATTTAAGGTCTAGTATTCATTTACAAAATACAAATGAAGGATAATATATGAAGAAACATTTGAAAAATACTGTTCTAATGTTTATGTTTGTTCAGTTCAGTAACTGATCTTAAAGTTTTGGTTTTTGAGAATAAGACCAACAATCTCCTCTCTGTGTTGATCAAAGTTGGGGGAAAAAAAATTTAGAGCTTAATTACTCCAGCTGTATTGAATATTTTTCCAAACAGTTTCTTTTATATGATAAATGTAGCTGGTTTAAACGTTTCTATAATTATATTGTTTAATTGGTTTAATATTTTTTTTCCGATTTTCAATACAAAATTTTACAATAAAATATTTAACCTAATTTCCATAAATAAAACTACAGAGGAATATTGTATCAATATTTTAATATTTTTCAACTATAAGTTGAAAAACTGAACGACTCATGCCTAGATTTTTGAATTTTATTGTTCATTGAGCTTCTACGTGTCAAAAAAAACCCATCATTTAAAAAAAAATCTGGAAACCTCTGCTCATAGTTCTGCAGTGAACAAGTACACTGCAGTATCTAGACTAATGACTTGTACCATTGTAGTAAGAACTCATTAACATAAACCTACTAGAAAGTATACTAAGAGAATGATAATTTCAGGGCCAAAATGGTCCAATTCATTGTTGTGGTTGCTGCAGTTGACATGACAGTTATTCTAACAATCACACTCAAACAATTTTCTCCAGATAACATATTCTAAGCCCACTGTCTTTTTCCATTAACAGGCAGTGGTCCCATCCAGCTGTGGCAATTCTTACTGGAGCTCCTCACAGACAAGTCGTGCCAGGGCTTTATTTCTTGGACGGGCGACGGCTGGGAGTTTAAACTGACCGACCCGGATGAAGTGGCCCGCAGATGGGGCATCAGAAAAAACAAGCCCAAGATGAACTATGAGAAGCTCAGCAGAGGGCTCAGGTAATTTCTCATCAATTTGTTTATGTTCAGCTGATAGAAGTTTAATATAGTTAGAAGGTATCCTGATTTTAAGGGTATTGAAGAAGGATTTGTTTTAAAGTAATTAGTAGAGTTTATTTCCAAATCTAATTATATTTTCTAGTCTTACATACATAAGTTCTTAATTTAAACTGAACATTGCAAAAATCAATTTACAATAAAGTGTATTTGTATGAAAAGTTGCATGAAGAAAAAGTCTGTAAAGTTTGAAAGGTTTGCAGATAGTTTAGCTAACACAATGCATGCCAACCACAGGATATCTTGTCCTGTTTTTCGATTCAGCGATAAAACACATTCTGATAAAATTTATAGTACCATTTCGCGAACTGTTCTTATGTTGTTTAAAATTTAAAAGGAATTTGATTAGACATGATGGTTTTCCATGTTTTAACAAACTAAACGAGCTAGCTCTCGTCCATCCCTTTGTATATTTAATTTACATCTAGAAAACCCAGGTGTGAGCAACGAACTTCCATACATAGATTATAAAGCTTTTAATATTATTGTGTTATCGCGGTATGATATCTATTGGCTATTTACAACAAATATAATACAGCCATAATTTGTAGGATTTCCACACCACAGCCAATGTCGATCATCAATCGTAACAATTAATATTTTTTGCTATATTTTGTATACCTTTCACTTTACAAAATGTCTTGTACTCATTCTGTCTGTTCTTGCATTTACAGGTACTACTATGATAAGAACATCATACACAAAACAGCAGGAAAGCGGTACGTGTACCGGTTCGTCTGTGACCTCCAAAATCTTCTTGGGTACACTCCCGAAGAGCTCCATGCTATGGTGGATCTGAAGCTCGAAAAGAAGGAAGACGAGTGAATAAAGATGTGAATGTTTCATTGGGTATATGAACCACCGAAGCGATTAGAGATCGGGTTTTACCCAAGCAGCACAATGTGTCTTAGAAAGTTATTTGATTCCAGGAACTGTTTGAAGCATCTGAGATGCTATTGATTACCAAATATAGAGGTTTTAAGAACATGGTGATAAGGAAGAGAAGACATTTTGTGGTCCTTGGGTTTAATTATACCCCGAGTCGGTGATATTGCAATGGCTTTGTCAGTGTGCAAGAACTTTTGCTTGGACTATCTGTGTATCCCATTACTGTGTATTATTGTTAACCACCGACTTTTTAATTCATTCAGTGTTGTAGTGATATTTTAAAGGTGTCTTGAATAACGCTCTTTCAGCACAGCAAATATAAGCATTTCCTTCTCCCCCCTTCGACATTCGTTTAATTATCTTCCATATTTCCATGGTACTATACTCTGTTTAAATAAATAGAGATCTCGAGGTCTAACGTCTTTCCCTCTGATTGATTTGGAGTAAAAAAAATCGGGCGAGGATCTATACAACTAAATCTTTTGAAAAGTATTAATGCAAATAGCATCCAAACTTAATAATGCATTTTTTTACACACTTGTGTTTTGGTTTTGATTATATTTTCACCATAACAGTGTTTAAAAGTAATTTTTTAAAACAAGATGCAATTATACTTCCATAATCACCATTTGAACATGTTTAATCTTCCATGCGAAAAGGATATATTTTTTGACAGCCTACATATCCATGATTTCAAGTTGCATACTTTCTAGTCTAGGCAAGTTTTCATTAAAAAAAAGTATAAAATCTTCTCTGTCTAATCTTATACTTAAATATTTTTTCAAATTTTTTTTAATCATTACTATTAAGAAGTTTGAGATTAAAATAGATGGGTTTATTAAGAGGGACTGTCAGTCCCATAGAGCTAATGCATTAGTTTTGAAATCACAACTTTTGAAAAAAGAATTACTTTGCCATGTTATCCCATTTTCACCAGGTATGGGAATCATCATAACATCGATTTAAAACAAAATTGAAAAGAAAATAACATCTGGTTATTTAATTATTAATTGATAAAGTTTTAAAATAGTGTCGCCATCTGCTGTACATTTTTAGCATTTTAAAAATTCAAAAGTATATAAATAAATAACTAGATAACATTTTTGTTTCAAATTGGTTTCATTTCGATTTTTATGTTGATTCCCATACCTGGGGGGAAAAGGGCTAACATGGCAAAGCAATACTTTTGCGGAAGTTGTGATTCCAAAACTAATGCATTAGCTCTATTGGACTGACAATCCCTCTTAAATTATATCAAAGGTTGGATTATTACTTGTTGTTAAATAATACATTTTACGTATTGATCTCAAAAATGTAGTCTTGAACCAAAGTTGGGTCATAAGTATAAAAAACATTTTCTTTGGCTTATGGTAAACATTGTATTTTCAAAGTACTGTGATCACATATAAAATATGCAGGGTTACTGTAATGGGTAATCAGTAAAATTGTTAAAACATTCATCTTGTTCATGTTTGTGAAATTATAGGGTTTTATATCAAGTTTACCCTGTCGTTTGTTAAGCCTTTTTCCTTCCATGCAAAAGGATGAGGCGTAATGTAGCTTTTGCTTTTAAAATACTTGTTCGTTGTTTACAAAGCTTTTGAAGTGGCTTATTAGTAGATGTCAGTGTATTTGTATGGATGCTAGTTGATTGTAATCTTTTCGATTCTGCTTCGAATGTTTAAAAGAAATGTTTTTGCTGATGAATATCAATCATGTATTTTTCTGGTGTTATACAATTTATAAATTACATGTTTGTAAGATGTCATTTGAAGACACAATTTTGAGATGTTTTTTCGTGTTGCTTTTTTTGTACTGCATAGAGGCATCCCCATAGCATTGTAAATATAGAAAGTGGTCCGGTTAGAATATTTTCCATTCTGTGATGGTGTAAGCTGTGTATGTTGCTGGATCTATTCGAAGAACTGTGTAGCTTTAACGGACATTAAAACCTAGCGTGTATATGGTTAGTGGTTGCACGTATATATAATTTTGTAGAGCACTTATCGTGTCGAGATATTCTAACAATTTTCTGGTTACTTTACAGCAAAATTTGGAGTTAAAACTTTCAATCAATATTAATTTTTACCTTGATTTTACAAATATTGTATATTTATGACTAAATTCTTTTTTTAAAAAAAGTTGCTAATGTTTATATATGAAATATACCTTTGAATATATATGTTATATATTTTATGTATGAAATAATAAAATGTATTTTAAAAAATGCTATTGACTGAAATAATCTTTGGATGAAACAGTTAAATTTAAAGTTTGGACAGAGACACACAGTTACACTAGAATATATAAAGTGATTGTTGTACATTATTTATGTCATTAAATTTAAAACGTTGACAAATAGTATTTAATTTTATTCAAAAATTGGTGATAAATCTATGTTCAAAAAATTGTATAATTTCAAACTAAATATAAAAATTTCAACTTCAATTGGTTGCATAAATTTATCAAATATGGCCATGAAATTAACATCCATAACAGTGGTGCTTTTGTTGTTAATATTGTGTCATTTTCGCAATTTTACATACATTGAATCTTAAAATGTTCTTTTATTTTCAGTAATATTATACAAGTACACTCACTGGCGGATCCAGGGAGGGGGGTTCAAATGTACAATTTAACATATCTAAATACGAACCGAATACCTACCAGTCCATCACCTTAAAGTTTTGGCACGGAATCGTGGATCATCAAGAAAATCTGTCAATGCATGTCTCTAAATCCACGAATTCGTGCCAAAACTTTAAGGTGATTTACTGGTAGGTATTCGGTTCGTATTTAAAGAGATGTTAAATTGTACATTTGAAGCAAATATTATTTGAATAAATATTTAAAGTGGCTATATTGTCTTTTTGGTGTAAAATTGAACCAATATCGTTATCAAATCTGTTTAGTTCACCGGGTATCGTGTTTTTCAATTCATCAATAAATATGCGAAATTAGGCCATTATCTACTTTAAGTTAGCATAATCTCGTATTTGTGTCTAAACTTTTGCATCGTACAAATTTTTATTTGATGAAAAAAAATTTATATAGCAAATCAAACAATTATGTTTCAATTATAGCATTTCAAAATATTTATTTAATATGTTTAGGGCTGTTTTGCAGCTAAAAACATCATTGTCTAACTTTTGCATCGCAGTGTAGAACAGTTTAAAGGAATCGCCTATTTCGTTTCATTAGTGTTTAAAGGCATGTGATTAAATATGTGATCTATTTTAAACACACATACATCTATTTTACAGCTAACCAGCTACTTTCCCGAATTGGAATATTGTGACTGGGGCGGCAAATCAATAGTAGACTACAGGCGGCAAATCTTTAAATCCGGCCTGATCTCTTATCCATTTCTTTTTTTTATTATTTTTAAAACAGGTAGTCCATTTGGACACCCTACTGTAATGCCCATTTGAATAAGATTGATACAAAAGTTGTTTAAAAGGGTAAGAAAACTATAATTTTATTGTATAATCATATAATTATGGATATGTTTCAAGTTGTGGTCCTTCTGGGGTTAAATTTGTGTTGAACAATACAATATTTTCTTACCTTACCGAAACGAATTTGTGTACTACCTTTTCTTTCAGTAGAACTAAAGCTTTTCTCTGTTCGTGAATCATTTGAACCAAAGTTTTATAACTAAATTGCCTTTTTTTTTAATGCTTTGCATACTTGAAATTTATTCGAATTAAAACCGAAAAAGTTTAATAAATGGTAGGAATAAAAACAAGTTGCAAGTAAAGAGCTCTAATATCAAACATGCAAGACGAAAAAAAAATCCTCTCATTTTGAGTGTGAATCGAAACAATTTACCAATGAAATCGGAAGAAAAGCAAAAATGAAAATAGAAGAGTTACAGCAAGTGAAACAACCCCATTGAACCTGCGTTTGGTTCAATATGAAATTAACTCTTTTAATGGTTGCGGGCGAGTTGCCTACAGGCTCAGGAGTTGCTTTTTCAATCGGACCGTTGTTCGAAATTACGAATTAACTTGTTTCAGGTGACGTTGATAGCTTTTATCCCTTCATATCCTTCGATCTGTGCACTGATGTATTTTTGATTTATTGATTTGTGATTAAAAAGCATAAAAACTAACAAATTTAAGTATTATTTTATATAAATTGATTAAAAACTTGAACAAAACAAGTTCTTCGTTACTTGACCATAATTTTAAGTTATGAATTATAATTTGGCTGTGTTTATGCTGCTTAGAGGGTAGAATTAGCTAGCCGGAACCCGGAAGCATCTAAAACAAATCCTAGTAAAACAGTGATTGGTTATTGTTTATTAAAAATAGTTAATTGAAGAGTAAATTTTAACATTTATAAAAATCAAGTTAAATAATTGAAAGCGTATCAAAATGGATTTAAGGAAAATGAAAAACGAAGACAAATTAAAACTTAGTAGATGGTATTATAGAGGTATGCTCAACTTCATTCAAATTTAGATAGCAATAATTATTATTTCAGTGTGTGTCGCTACTTATTTAATTAGATATGTATGTCACTTTATTATAATGTAATGAAACATAAATGACTCTTTACCCTACCGTTTTATATTGCAAAAAAAAGGGAATGTTAAAATAAAGTTGCACGCATCCAAAAGCTGACCAAGAGCAGTTTTAGGGTTAATCTAAAGACAATCGCAAGCAAAGATAGCTTTCGGAAAACGCGATTCCTAAATGTTGCTAAGCTCAAAAAGTCACCAGGCACTGACTATGATTTTCCAAATTATTGCTCGATATTGAACAAAAGATTCTGGAAAGGCAAAGTTTAACCTAAAGAATCGTGGCCGGCAATTTTACGCTAAATCTGGTAACCCCGACAAATTGGTATTAGGCTATGTCCTCACTACGACATCATACGCCACAAAGGCAACAAAATTTGGCAACCGCCAAGGGCGCCAAGCGATGCAATAGCATGGGGGCTGACTCTGCCAAGTCGCCAATTTTTGTTGCATTTGTGGCATAGTCAGGACATAGCCTTATGGAAACCTTTGGCGAAATTAGCAATTGCATTGACAATTTCTAAATGTAAATATATTTGAATCCTAAATGCATATAATTTATTCTGAAGTTTTCTTATCCTAATCTTTTATTAATTATATGCTTAATGATTTTAAATAATTACAATTCTTCGGCATTTTATTGTTCTACTTTTTTAAAATCTGGCCTGCAATTTAATGAATTTTTTTCGTTGTTTTAAGTCGGCCATTTTGAAATAAGGTAGTATTTTTGGTCATTTCGAGATGACAACCATCTCGGCAAGTGCCGGGGTTTGTTATCATTTCGACTTGGCGATATTTTTGAAAAGTCGCCAAATCCGGCCATGTTTCTTTAGGTTAACTGGCAAAAAAGTATGCACAATCTTTTTCATTTGTGTTTTGCATTGTTGATGTCCCCACCGCACACACAACCTCGAATAACATCCAATGATAGATGGAACTGGTTTACTATTGTGTTATCACTAATCATCTGTATTATAACAAACACATATTTGTACAGCTATGATATAATAGCGGGTCTGTTAATGACTAATTTAATAACTTTTGGCGAAATTGCAAATTGGTAAATTCCTAGTCGCTGGCCCGGCGAAATTTTTTAAATATTGGCGAATTTTTAAAGAGCGATAAAATAACTTTTCTGGTGACAATGTACACTAATCAAAAGGGATGTTAAATTAATGTTGCATGCATCCAGAAGCTTTTAGGGTTACCGAAAAAATCCCAAGCAATGACAGCGTTCAGAAAACATGATATTCGAAATGTCACCACGTAAGAAAAGTCGCCAGGGATTAGGATTAACCCTGAAATGCAACTTGTTGTTGTACCTATTGGGTTGTATGAAGTGGAATGTTAACCACATTTGGGCATTTTCGTTTCACCAAATCAAGATTAGCCATTTTAATATTGCAGTTCCCTAAAAATTGTATATAAGTTAAAGTAACTTGTTCTTCACCTTGAGGTACCGTACACAGGTTCTTGTAATATCGTCAGCAACACACTACAGCGTTACATTTATTTCTGTTGTTTCTTTCAGGTGGCTTTTTCTTCTTGCCCTATTTGTGGTTTGTGAATGCTATATGGTTTTTCAAAGAAGCTTTTCAGCAGACTCCCTATGAAGAGCAAAAAATGATAAGAACCTGTGAGTATATATGCTTAATTCCTGGAGTTGTCAGCTTTTGCAGCAGTGCTGTAAATGATATATTTTTTTTTCTGGTTTGGATTATTCATACTGGTTTCACATTAAGATTTCCTACTTGGTTTCTCACTTAAAGATTCATTGTGTTACAATTTTCTAGTTGAAATTAGATTGTAAATCTCTAAATACAAACTTATCATTGTTTGTTCACTTAAAATTACATTGTCGCAATTTCATAGTACACAATCTAAATCAATTGCCAATATCTTTCTTCAACAATAACCGCCACATTATAGAAATTGGTACTTTTGATTGGAAACAAATGTAAATTGCACTATTTTGGCAGATGCAAATAAGAGTAGAAATTTGTATACTTGTTGTTCAATGGCACAACATCCAAACAATGATTCAGATGCAAAACGAAATACACAAGAGAAAAACAAAAGAAACATGCAAAAATACCTCAAACCACAATTAGCTTTAAAAACATTAAAGGCATACAAATATTCCGTTAGACACACTGTATAAGTTTATAAAATTAAAGACAAAAATTTAAAATACAGTTATTCTGATTAGAATTCAAATAAAACATATAGGGAGGCTTTTTCTCTATGTGTGGCTTTAGTAATCAAACCTAGTCTCGAAACGTTAGTCCTATAAGTTTTTTCCGAGGTGTGCATTTTAAATGTGTCTTAAATTTTCTAACTAGAAAAAAGTTATCATGAATTTTTTAGTATAGTAGTTCATTTTAATTCAAACTTTCAGTTCAAACATTCTTCTATAGCATAAATAATGCAAAATCTTAGCAATCTAGTTATAGAAATTGTGCTAATATTCTCTGTTTCATTTTTTTAATAGTTTTTATAGTAAAAGCAACATAAATAAAATCTAATTTATTAAAATTTAATGGTGACTTCGTAGTAAAAAGCAATTTTTAATTATTACAAAGTAAAACAATTATTTCGAGGTAGCCTTTTTGAGGAAATGGGTGTTTAAAACGTGCTTATTTTTATTTTAGACTTTGGCTTAGTCGTGCAATGTTACACCCCCTAGATTTTTAATCTGTGCTATAACCAAGGTTTAAATTAAAAAATGACTTTATAGTCAATAATATAACAACAATCTTCTATAATAGACGATTAACATTAACATACTTTTATGATGTATTAACCCTCTGAGGGATACAGATGTATAAACCAGTCACTTGACTCTCAGGTTTACTTGAAACACTCATAAATTTTAAAAAATTTTAAATTTAATAATTTAAAATTTAAAGCATGTTGGTGTTTTCATTTAAAATTTTTAATTTACATCTCATGCAGTGAAAAGAAGTTTTCACTCCACCCAATTTGCTTATCCCTCAGATTGCTAAGAAAGTTGTCGGTGTAACATATTGCTAATATAATTACTGTGCGTTTTTATTCCAGATGTGATAAGATCGGCTATTGGCGCCCTTGTGTGGGCAGCGGGTCTCATAGCCTGGATAACTGTGTTCCAAATGAGGAGGGCTGAATGGGGCGCTCTGGCCGATGACCTATCCTTCATCATTCCGATGGGAATCCCCTAGTGCACCTTAAATCTGTGTGAGACTTGATAATCGTGATGACTGTGTCGAAGATTGGTATTGGTTTGATGGATTTGTTTTGAAAGTTGTTGGACTCTGCTTTGTTTTGAAAGGATATTAATGAAATGTTTGTAATTAATCAATTATATTATATAGAAGAAAACAAGCTGAGTCATACTACTATTAAAATGAAACCATTATTTTTATCTGAAGAAATGTCTTTGTTGTGAGTGGTCATAAATTTTTGTATTTCTTTTTTTATTGTCAACTATTGCTATTTATTCTTTTTTTTTTATGAATACTAGTATGATGTGTATAATATTTCAGATGAAGTTTCATTGTCTTCAATGAGGTCAATTAAAAAAATAGCCCCGCACCCCTCCAAAAAAAGCAAAATATCCCTTTTCCAAAGGCTAATTCCATGCAAAATTGCCCTTTCTGTAGTGTAAGTAACATGTGTAAAAAGTGATTATAATTACAACTTTTAACATAAAATAAAAGAAATAGCTGAATAGCTGTTATATACTTTTTGAAACTAAATAATGTAACATGCTTTATTTAATTTGATTTATTTTTCACATTTAAAAAGCCTATAAACTTTTCTTGCATTGTGACTTACACTACAGTTACATTAGCCAAATTCTTTTAAAACTAAATTAAAACTGCAGCTTTTTCAGCATTCATACGTATTTGTTCAGCATATGCACGTATTTGCTTTCTTGAATTTTTGTATAAAAAGACATGTTTCTGATTTAATGTTGTTAAAACAAATATTTGCTGTTCTCTATTACAATAATAACTGTACGGTTATTGTTATAGTTGGTTTACCTATATTAAGTTTGCTTTTATTATTTGCCTGAGTATTGCTTGTGTTAAATTACAAAATCCATAATTTTGAAATCCTTTAACTTAGTGTAATGAATTTTTTTACTGATTCCAATAAAGAATGCTTTAACAAAATGACAATGTGATTTGCATTTATTATTGATTGTTGATGATTGTAGCAGCAATGACCTTTTTTATATGCTTAAGAAATCACGCTAAGGATTATATAAGTATTCTAAATACTTCTACCACTATTTGAAGAATAGTATCATATTTGGATTATTTAAAATGCTTCTTTAATTATTATTTTCCTCAGGCGTAATGTCTACAGAAACAAATTACCAATGCTTCAACCATATTTAGATTTTTTTCCCCCATGAATACTTATATTGTTGTTACTATTATAATCCAATTCTGGCTAAGGCTACTATCCTATCTATATAAAACTAAATTAGTCTGGCTGTGTCCTGACTACGACATCAAATGCCACAAAATTTGGCCACCGCCAAAGGCGCCAAGCAATGCAATAGCATGTGGCTGACTCTGTCAAGTCTCCAAGTTTTGTTGCATTTGATGTCGTATTCAGGACACAGCCTTACAAAAGCAGCAAATTTACTGACTCCAAATTAAGATTTAAGTGGTTCTAAAGAGCTCTTAATTTTAAACTTAAATAAAAAGCTCATAATTTTGACAGATGATTATAACGTCTTATTTTCATTTTTTGGTTTATTTTGTAAACCATAAGTGTATTACTATAGTCTACTTTTAGTCTATTTTTTTTTATTTGAAAGTATCTTTTGTCTACTTTTTTTAGAGCCTTCCTAGTTATGAGGCCTGCTAAGGTATAATCCTGAAAAGAAAATAGTCTGTTCTGCAACAAATTTTTTGTTAAAATTAGCAAATTTTAATTTAAAGTGAATGCTATTTCTTGATTTATCCAGCTAAGTAAAAAAGAAATTGGAAAAGTTATAAAAACTTTCTTTTCCCCTCATATTATAAAATACAGTCGAACCATGTTAACGCAAACTCGCAGGGAGCACTTCGTGTACTGTTAACCGAATTTCATGTTAAAAATGTCGGGAATTATTTTTACGTTGAACCTGTGAATAGTTTTAAAAAATAACATCTCAAATTTTTTCTAATTTTACAATGTAACACACTGTAGGATAGTATAGGGTACATATATATTCCGGCTTGTGTGCTTGATCAGAGACCCACTTATAAGCCTTCGTCAAGTAAGACAGACACGCGGGCCCGGATGGCCGAGTGGTTTGGACCATTATGCTAGCAGTCTGCTCGCTGTAACGGGTGCGGGTTCGATTCCCGCCTTCGTCCTGGGTGTACTTCCTTCCTCTGTGACAGTAAAAATTCTTTCTGTGTCTGTCTTATTTGACGAAGGCTTATAAGCAGGTCTCTGATCAAGCACACAAGCTGGAATATATATGTACCTGCCCTACCTAAGCAGACACAGAAAGAATTTTTACTGTAACAAAGAAAGGAAGGAAGTACACCCAGGGCGAAGGCGGTAATCCAGCCCGCACCCGTCACAGCGCACAGACTGCTAGCGTAATGGTCTAAACCACTCGGCCATCCGGGCCCCCTATACACACTGTATAGAATTAGTAATTCAATTAATAAAGTTTATTTGGACTAGCACATACTATAAAAAATTTAGGAACATTTTAAGGAACAGCAATTGGATTAAAACTGACGAATCATGATCAACGGGAGATCTTGTGATTTTCTCAGAAGTAGAAGACTATTTTTATAATGTTCATTTTCCACTATTTTTATGTTTTGCTTTATTTGTTCTTTGTAACTTTGAGTCATTAAGAAATAAAAAGTCAAATCCTCCAATTTTTTTGTTCGGGTTAAGCGGGATTTTGATTTTTGCCTGAAGCGATTTGGCGTTACGGGATTCTTTAGCATTACCTCAAAAGCTTTATAGGCCGGGGAAATGCTTTCAGTTCAACTTAAGCGAGTTCGCTTTAACGAGGGGCGACTGTATCTTACAAAGAGACCATCCTATATATTTTTTTATAGTAAGAATTAAATTTGAGGTTTGTATTATATTGAAAATAACTTTAATTAAACTCATATTATCAAACAGTATAATATCCAAATTTGCGTTGAGCAATGTATGTTTCATGAACAAACACTTGATATTAAGGTCCAAACACTTTCTTTCCAAATTACTTTTATTCATAGATATTACAAACATCTTTTACATATGCATAAATTGGAATGCCAATTTCTTTCAATTTTCTTAACTATCACAAAAGAAACAAAATCAAGTTAATGGCACTTTGTTTTTTTGTTTCACGTAACTTAAAGTACAAAACCATCACCGACACTTAAATATAACATAAATGCAATTTTAAGATTCAAACAGTAGAAGTATAATATGCACATTACCATGTCTATTAATTATAGGTATTCAAGCGTAAAACAGTGAAAGGTTTAACTTAAAAATGTCAAGTAAAAATTATTTTAAGCTCAAATAAGAAAACTAGGTAATCAAATCCTAATTACATTTAGTAAAATAAAAGTTTGAAGATAACTATGAGAAATAGATAATATATATATATAATATATATATATATATATATAATATATAATATATATATATATATATATATATATATATAATATATATATATATATATATATATATATATATATATATATATAATTATATATATATATATATATATATATATATATATATATATATAGTATGTAACAAAAGGCTACTTGGGGGGAAAATGGTAATGTTGAGAAGCGTGTATGACTACTCTTGTTTAGAACAGAAAATTGTAAAAGAGCTGAAATCACCGACAAAATTGTGCGCAAAAATGGTCATTGATAATTTCAAAGAGGTTTAAATTTTCTAACAAAACTAATTGCGTACACTGTACATTTTATTCACCAATATTGGTTTCATATAATTTACACCTGAGGTTTTTAAATATATAAATTTCATGTTTACATTATGATTTTTTCAAAAAAAAAAAGTTTAATGTTAATCAGAAGAAAGAAAATTAAACTGTTTTGTTATGAATAGTTTATGTAAAGCTAGCTCTATGCTACAGTTTAATAAGAATTATTGCTAATAAATTCACACTATGTAGAAACTATAGTAGATAGTACCATTAATTAACATTATTTTTTCGAATCTTTGGTCCCATGGCAAATCAGGCAGAAAAATGTGTATATGAATAATTTTTCTTGTGAGAAATAATATAACAGCAAAAAAACTTAATTTTTACTTTTAATTGTATAAAGGCATAAGAAAGTAGATTTTAGTCTTAAATAAAAAAAAATAGCAACCGTGTTTGCATAGTTTTTTTCAATTCAATAAATTTCTAAATTTTGCAGAAAAGTTTATTAGCATTGAAATATGCGCTTATTTTTTTTCACATAATATAATAAACAATATTTAAAAAAGTTTAAAGATATAAAATATAAGATATAAAAATATGAGAAGAAGGGATATAAATGGCTTTTTCTAGTAAGACAGTTATGTTATAGAAAGCCACAAGAAATAAAATAAGTTAATACATATTTTTTATTACCATATAACTTTATCAAATACTGGAAAAATAGTTAACAAAAAAGTATGCAGGTCATCTAAAAATATTATTGCTGCATAGGATTTTCTAAAAATTCCTGTAAAAAAATACATAAATGGGCAGTTCTACCATAATTTTTAATTTCAGGTATAAGAAACTTGTGAAATTTATCAAAATCACTTTAAATGTTTGTAAAAAGGTTTATAAGGGTTCTAGAATTACAAAAAAAGTTCAGCAAGGCTCATTTGAATTTTAAAAAAAAAAATTAGAGATGGCAGTTTTTTTTTTAAACCGGTAACAAAGAAACCGGTTTAAACTGGCCTTATGAAAATAACTAATTTTCAATGAAACCGAAGTCACCAACAAACCGATTAGTTTTAAAACCGGTTTCTGTTGTTTTTCAAAAGTTATGCCCAAGGGACATAAAATTAAAAATTATGGTAAGTGGCTTTGAATAACATGACATTGTTCTCGGGTCTTTCCTTCAGTAAAGACCCTGAACCATCCCAAACAGCAAATAAAAATATGTGAAACTATAATGCTGGAAAATAGAAACATTTCCACACTGAGAAGTTTAAATGAAGAACAAGGACATTTTTGTATTGATTTGCTTTTGAATAAAATATATAAAAATAACCGATAAAAAATATAAATTTCTCAAACAAAATACGGAATGTAATGGGTGAAAGAATGAAAATAAATTAGAACCGGGTATAAATAAATACACAGAAAAGTAAAAATAAATTTGTTCACAAAAAATCACTTAGTTGAACCACAATATTTGCTTAATTGTGTATAGTGATTGAAATCAAAGAATGTCAAAATATGTTTACTGTAAAACTGATTTCTTTTTCATAGAGACTGAATAAAAGCTTAAATTCAGGAAATGCACATAAATGAGATTAACAAGTAAAAAATAAAATAAAAAAGTAATAGTATATAAAGAAAGACAAAATAAAGAGAAATAAAACTGTATTCAAATGCATGTGTAATTAAACTAAAATTTTCCAGTTTATTTACACATATTTTAGAGTTGAATCATAAAACTTTAAAAGAGATAAAAATACAAAGCATTAAGTAAAGTAAGAATTTGTAAGTGTTGTAAAAACAAATAATACTTTAAATAATTAAAATAAAGACTACCACTTATAAATAATAAGCACATAAAATACTGTAAATAATATTTAGAAATAGAGAAGCAAAATTGCATATTCACTACAATTATATGAATATGAAAATATATAAAATTATGTAAATAAAAATCAAGTTAGGTTTAATTTATCAAATTTTATTTTTAGTTTATAGATAACGTCAGATTGTAAAATTTGCTATACAAGGTACACATGTATTTGTAAAACATAGTAATTCTATATTTTTTATGGTTATGTATTTAGTATCATTTAAAAAATAATTATTTTCAGAAAATTAGCTTTTAATATATGAGTTGATTTAATTAAATTTACATAGACTGGACAATTCAATTTTAATAAAATACAGTAGAAAAAATAAATCGTGTTTAAATTAAATAGTATATTATTAGAACAACTGATTCCTTAGCTAAAACAAAATAATCATTTTAAATAATGACAAAAAAATCATATTGAGTGAAAATTTTTCTTTCGTATGATAACTAGTCTTTTAAAAATATTTTTTAAAAAATGTTGTCATTTAATATCTATCAGAATATATATATGCAAATCGAAACAGGCTCTTAAGATTCAAGATTTCTCTAATATGCCTACAAAAGCACCATTATACGTGTGCACAATCTAGTAATAGCCTTTCTAGAAAAGAGCGTTGTGCATATTTACTTTTAATCTTGCAAATACAGAAATAAATTATCTTCTTCAATTTCACAAAGTTTGTACCTTTTGTATATCTAGAAATGCTAGATACCTGTTTTCTACCTAAAATGCATGAAAATTACAGCACAATTTTAAAAATAGAGCATTTTGTCCATTGTAAATTGTCTTCTCTCTGGTACATGAGATTCTTTTTCTTAAAAATAGCTGGAAAAATAAATATTTAATTAATGGGTAAGTATAAAAGTATTTTCATGAAATCTAAAGTCATAAAAAAAAGACTTAACTTTTGGGGTAAAATATATTTAGTAAAATTAAATAATTTGCCAATCTATTTTCAATTTTCATGACAAAGATTAAAATTAGAGAACTCTACAGATAATCAACACAATTTAAGAATAAATGCACCTATTACATAATTTTTTTTTGTTTCCCCTCGCAGAGATTTAAAATACATAATTACTTTTTTAAAATGTAAACTATCTACTAGCGCTTAAAAAGCACATGCTGTATTTCTTTTAGAGCCCTCTAAATCTTTATTAGTTGATATAATCTTTCAGACCCAACATTCATGCAACAATTTCAAAATAGACATATTTACTTTTTGAAAAATGGCAACAATCTACAGCTACATAGAAGGCACGTTGTATTTCTTTTAGAGGCCTGTAGTGGCCTCAGTAACCCACAGTCTACCAAAAGGATCCTCAAGGTGGAGATGAGTTACCTCAGCTTATACACTACTATTAACGTTGTAATCTGGAATAGTGGTAGGAACGTGGCTGTAAATCAGCGCCACCGAGTTGTTGATTGCATATTGAGGTTGCGTGTGTGGTGAACCGCCACACCACTCCCCTCCTAGAAACAACGAGGTAAGGAACCGTGCACGGGATGCTTCGCTGTGCGTTGAGCTGTGGTTGAGTTGCGTGCCAGCCGTTGAGTTGAGTTGTGTGCAGCGTTGAGTGCATTAGCAGCGAGTAGCAACCGTGGTTGAGCGCATCGTAGCAGGAGCATCGTTGGAGTGGGTGACGATCACGTCCTCGGGTCACCACTGTAGTGGCCTCAGTAACCCACAGTCTACCAAAAGGATCCTCAAGGTGGAGATGAGTTACCTCGGCTTATACACTACTATTAACGTTGTAATCTGGAATAGTGGTAGGAACGTGGCTGTAAATCAGAGCCACCTAGTTGTTGATTGCATATTGAGGTTGCGTGTGTGGTGAACCGCCACAGGCCTATAAACTAAAGATATAATTTTCGAGATTTCCAAATAATTTCAAAACAGACATTTACCTTATGAAAACGGCAACAATCTACTGCTGCTTAGGCGGCGTCTGCTGTATCTCTATCTTTTCCACTGTCAAATTAGGGTTCATGAGCGTTGCCTCATGTATCGCCTCGGCCAGAGCTTGGTCGTGGTCGATAGGGTCTCCGTCGCTGTGGATGGTTATCTTCTTTTCAACGCGGGTCTCTATGACGCCGTCTTTTTCGGTCTTGTACTGAAATGATATGAAACGCAGGATTGTGAATTTTGAAACCTAGAAGTAGGTTAGTTAATCTAAGAATGCGATGTATAAATGTTAAGTAACGTAAACTCATAGGTCCGGGAAAAATTTAAGTCTGACTTAAAGTAGAATATATGTAAATAAAAAATATACTACTTATATTTGAAATTCTATGAACTTAAACTAACATGTAATACATGCAAAACAGACTGCAACTTAAGTGAACTAACAAAATTCAAAAACGCAAAAGACTGGATTGACTAACAGACAGCTTACATTTAAGATTAGGGGAAAAAGGACAAAAATTCCTTTTGGGAAAAATGTAGGAAATTTTCCCTTTTAGGGACAAATATCAGTAAATAGGGAATATATATAAAATATGCTATTTCCAGCAATGAAGATACAAGTACAAATTTACTTGTGATGAGGATCTACTTTATAAATTTATTGTTTCACATGAGCATGTAAGCGAAGTTCTTATACCAGATACCTATAAATTTGTAGAACATACTGCTGCTTTGGGGAGTCATTTTTTACTAGCTAAAACCTACTCTTAAAAAAACGAAAGAAAAAAGTAAGGGGAGGGGGCTTTCACAAATTGAGCAAAGGGAAATTAGAAAGCGAAACATTCCAGTAACCCTTAGCTTAATTTGAAGAAGGCCTCTCTTTTTTTCCCCCCAACTCTGAGGAGAAAATTTTAATTAGTGTATATGAGTAAGTAGCAGTGAGTGTTCTATAAATTTACGGGTCAAAGATATGAAACACACAAAGGGTCTAGTTGTAAAACGCACATCCTGAAAAAGTATAACTAAGATATTGTGTCCGGGCATTGGCAACTACGTCCAATTAAAATTTACAATCATCAAAAGTCACCAATGAACAAACCGGACCCAGTATCAAATTTATAGTTTGAAGAACCCACGTTTTGCATCTAGACCTTTTATACACCCAAACACAAGACAACCCATATAAAAACACCTACCGTAATAGTTTCCACAGTCCTCGATTTGGTCGAAACTGAAGACGTATTTAGCACATCTTCCCCTAGCATAGATGTATCAAGGGGGGGAAGGGGGGAGGCGTTAGGGGATCGTCCAAAGGCAGGAGAATGGGAGGGGAGGGAGTCGGCAGTGTTATAGAACACTTTGCATGTCTCGGTTTCCACCACTGGAACATAGGTGGTGCTTTGCGGGCTGTGGGGCTTGTGGTTTGGGCTGTATACGACGGATTCGGTCTTCACTATGCCAGACTGGAAAAAAAGTATTAGTGGGATTGGTTATTTGGAATTAAGGTTGCACAAAAATTTCATGTTGCTAAGAATTTAATTTAAGTCGAAAGTATCAATAACAAGTGACATTGCAAGCAGTGAAAGTAAATCCACATTAAATATAGTAGATGAGCATGTGTGAAGTGAAGCAAAAGTCAAATTTTTGGTTACTGCTTAAAGTAACACAGTTACAGTTACTTTCTGAAATATCTAACAGTGTTACTCACCGTTACCTAAGAAAAGTTACTGCAATGACAATAATATAGTTTATTAGTTTTGCATACTAGAGTGGTTCTGCACCTCTTCTCACTTTAGAGGAAAAGAAATGCATAAGGCTATCTAGATAGGCATTATCAACAGATTGCTAGTTTTGTTACTATAGTAGGTCTATACGAGCCTCGCAAGCATTTTCCTCCCCCATCCCCGCATGTGGTTTTCTTCGAAACGGCGTGAAAGTCGCTGTTTCGGATTTTCCCCCACCCTACTTGGGTCTGGACTGTTCTGATTGTTAAAAGTGTAACTGGTCATGATCAAAAATACAAATTTTCAGTGAGATCTAGCATGTATATTCTTTTTATGTTGAGTACTTTAGATTTAATGCATAGCAAAATCAAAGATAAAAACAAAAGATAAAGTGTATTTTTTTGTATTTCTATTATTTGCATTTGGCTCTGAAATATTGTTTTAATTCCAGTTTTATGTTCATTGCAAGTATTTAAAAAAAAAAAAAACAGTTTTCCACGTTAATATATGTGTTTTCATAAATAACATGAAAAATTTAAATATATGAAAATAAACAAGCATAAAATAATTACTAAATATAAAAATAGAAACTTTTTCTGAATAGTTTAATGTTTCGAATAACCTCCTGATAAGTATACTTAGTTTGTTTTTTTAATAAATATCATTTAGATTCTGTGTGGTTGTTCAGTTTACAGTTCAGTTTACGCATATTTATAATTATTTCGAGTCATAAATCACAATTGCTAATAATTTGTAATCTTTATAATCGGGCTTTATAATTGGGAAATTTTCTTGTAAGCCAGTAAAAACAATAATACGCCCAGTTTCTTCTTAAATGAATAAAAGAGTGGCGAAAATGTAGTTCAATTTGCAATGTTCACACCGAATCCGGGCCGTTTAGCAACCCTAATCGTAAAGATTCCACTGCCATTAGCATGAAAGATTACATTAAGAAATTGTGGTTAACCTCACAACACAACCTCAAACGAGGTAGGATTAGAAAAGCGATGCTCCCCCCCGTTTCCTAGAAAACCAAGCGAAGGGTTGGGGGAAGAAAGTCTTTTCGAGGCTCACATTGTAAATAGACCGACTATAGCTATGGAGCAAAGCAGGTCGGCCAAAAAGAGAGTTCTGGCGTTTCATGTAAAAAAGGTGATGCCGCCCTGTGGTATGTTTTGTCACGGTTCTCTCTTTGTATTATAATATAAGCGTGATTGTACTTGGTAGTTCTCTTGCTTTTTTTAGTTTCGTTAATGTGATGTATTAGTTTAAAAAACTGAAATTGCTTTTAAACTATAGTTTTTTGTTTAATACATCTGCTGACAAATGAAACTAAGTTTGCAACAGTTTTAGCAGATATTAAATTGTTAGCATTAGGCAGCAGCAGTGATCTTATTTTAATTCTACTCTTGCTTAAATGTTCGAACAAACTAAAAATATATTTATCATTTGAGACTTATTTGTTAAATGAAGTTTTAAGCTCTAAATTATACATAAAATAATAATAATATTTATTTATTATGACACACAGACTAACAGATTTACACCCAATTATAAGACTGATATAACTACAATTTACAACCAAGTCTTACCCGGGAATCGAACCCAGACCCCAGCTCTGCGGTCCAGTGCTATAACCGTTACACTTTGAGGGCAACATACAATACTTTACAAAATACAATACTTTAACGATAATAATGTGTTTCTGTAAAGAAATACCTGCAAATCTTCAATCGGACAAGAAATGATCTTGGTGCTTTTGGAAACTTGCTGCGTCACCTGCTTTTGTTCACTGGTAGTACTCGTTTTCTTGGTAACTAGTTTTTCTGGGGATGTTGGGCCACCAATGGGGCTTTCAGTTGTAGTGATTGTAGTAAAAGTGGATGTTGATTCTGACACAACGGGCTGAAAATATTTAAACAATAACGTTAAAAATGCAAATAAATAACTGGTTTGGGCAAATGGACCAACTGCCAAAAGATTTACTGAGTTATTTTGTTTTGATGACAGCCAGTTATTAATTATTACACTGAAATGCATCATTTTTGTAAGAAAGTATTTGGTACAACTTAACCAGATCCCGGTTTGAACCGGCTGAACATCTTGTCCTAAAAGTGTAAAAATTTCAGATTGATCCCCATGGATGAGATGCTGATAAATATACACCAAGTTGGTGAATTTCTAGGCCAATTAAGAGGGTATCGACTTTCTTATTAGCAGTACTTAATTATTAGGGGATTTAAAAAATCAGGATTTTGGTGACTGCTTTTGACCTTTCTGATCAGGCAGCACTTATATGATTCAATAGGTTATTGCACTTGTACTTGGATTGATATTTTTGGTTTTATCGAAGATAATACTCATTGTATATATCGCACTGTGAGAGGAAAAGTGACATATCGACAAATCGCTAGTCAATCAGAAAAATTATCTGAGGTTCACATATTCCATTGCAATGTCATTAAATAAAATAAAATAATCTGATAACTACATCTCAACTATTCTATCAATTGAATTAAGATTTGCTTTAATCACAAGACATTAAAATTTCAAATATTATAGCATTTGTAACTCGAAAAGTCATATTTGTCCATTATGTCACTCTTTTTGCACAGAGCAATATATTCTACTATCAAATACAAAATATTGAACATGCAATATTAAAAAACACAACAATGCCACAGCCCAACTACGCATGCCACTATTACACAAGAAGCTCTAATAACTAAAATGTATGAGTTCATTTTGAATGCCATTCAGAGGTAATTGAACTTGAGTAAAAAATCATAGTTGCTGATCAAGATGCATTAAAAAAGATAGATAACAGTTACTTTTCAGACTATGACATGGAAACTACCAACAAATGAACATTCAACTTCAACTCAAATGATAAGCACCTCTACCACCTAGCTACCCCTACAGACTAGAATTTGGTGAATGTTCCCTTATTTACATATTTCATATCAATTGAACTAAATTTAAAGTACGGTTAATTGGGGTAAATTTGGTCGAACATTGAACCTTAGAACTGACTCTCTTCTTGGATATTTTTTTACTCATCAGTCAAGGCTGAGTTGCCTCGATTTGAAAAAGGCAAGTAGTTTTTTTTTTAAAAAAACTATTCAATGAGAAGTTATTAGCTTGAAGAGCTTGGTTTAGTTTAGTTTGAATTATCGTCGCACTAGAGCTACACGAGGGCTATATATTGGCCACGGGCGTCGTATTTCCGAACCACAGAAAAGCTTGGTAATAAGTTACCCCTTTCAATGGTAAGTAATAATTTTGTATGTAAATTGCTAAAATCTGACTTATGATGATTGAGATTATAATAAAAAACTCAATTTTAAATATTTTTTGTAAGCCATATTAGTTATTATATTCTAAATAAAACTGACTGTGAAAACTCTACATTAAAGCGTCATATTTTTAGATGGTTGTTTTAGACCTCATATGATTGTTCCGTTTTATAAACATTACCCAAACACATCTTGATGTAAAAAACTAAAACATTCGCCAATTTCTAGACTACAAATCTACCACAGCATGCCATGTAAAAATCTACCTGAGTTTCGATATTTGTAAATGATGTTTCCCTAGCATGGTCAGGGGAAATGCTAGGTTCATCCAAAACGGAACAATTAGCAGTTATCGTAATTATTCTGGGTCCCTTGAATGAAGACGACCTTGAAGCACTTGACCTTGACGCACTACGTGGGCTGTGAATCGAAGTTGTAGTGGCTGTTTCGACGTCATACTCGTTCATACTTTCTTCGGATGAGGCGAGAGAGGCCACAGAGCCGTTCTTGTCTTTGTGTCTTTTTGTTCTATTTTCTGTTCCGTTTGTTGTTTTGGAATCTGGACTGCTGGGCTTATGTTGCTTTCGGAGTTTGACGCCAGATTTCGGGTGGTAATATTGGGAGCTGTCGCCGTTGGTAGATGCTCGATCTTGCGGCCAGAATTTACGGTAAGGCTCCGAATCCTTTTTTTGTTACGGTTTTTGTGAGGTTTTGGAGTTTGTGAATGTTAAGTGGTAAAGGAAACACATGGGTGACACATACATGCAACAAAAGTAGTTTCAAGAGGAGCACACATGCAAATAAATAAAAAAAACAAAGTTAATCAGTTTATGTAAGCAATAATAAGTAAATAAGTGTAACAGAGTCAGTTAAATGTTTAAGGGGGTTCATTTGATATGCACAATAATTTTAAAGCATAGATAAATGTATGATGTAGAATGTTAGAAAATTAAAAAAAAACTCACAAAATTTGCATAAGTAAAAAAAGAGAAGGATTTGGTTTGTGATGGAAAATAATTAGCTTGAAAAATTAAAGACCTTACAACTAAAATAATCACTTTTCGTTTAGAATTAATAAAATATGTGTTTGTAAATAAGTTAGAAGGAGAAGGTAAAAAAATTATAAATATAAAAAAGATTTTGTAAAACCAAAGATACATAATTATTTCATATAAAATGAAATTGTTTTATAGGCTTGAAATTCATTAAAAAACAATTAATACTTCTATAGTGCTACAGGTACATAATTTCTGAGAATACAAAATTATTATTTTGCAGCATTAACATTTGGTAAACTAATTGGCACAAGCAAACCAAATGCTTAATTAATCTTTCTCCTTTTCCTACTATGTAACTAAAGCATTTATTATTATATTCATATCATTGAAAATATCAAGCTTTTTTTAGTTTTGTAGAAATTAACACATCACCCACTTATGCAATAAAAAGTTAGAATGAAAATAAACAAAACACATTCATGCCACAAACGAACACAATGCAATATTTTACCACACAACATGCAATACAAACAATCCTTAAAAGAATTCAGAATATTGAGATGGACAATAAAATGTAACATGCCTATTGTCAGGAGTAAATTAAATGCTGTGTTAAAAGCACTGACCTCAGACATCCTGTTGTCTTTGCTTGGTATGAAACCCATTTTATTTCCGTTAATGAGCTCAGGGGAAGGTTGGTTCATCCGAAAATGATCCATGTTCGGTAAAACTGCAATCCCACCAGCGGGTTTCTGTAAAAAGAAGAGCCCATTAAACACAATAAACTGAAGTTTGACCAGGACCGGATTTCTAAATAGGCTAAGTAGCCTAGAGCGGCAAATTTTTTGGGGATCGAAAATGATCCATGTTCGGTAAAACTGCAATCCCACCAGCGGGTTTCTGTAAAAAGAAGAGCCCATTAAACACAATAAACTGAAGTTTGACCAGGACCGGATTTCTAAATAGGCTAAGTAGGCTGTAGCCTAGAGCGGCAAATTTTTTGGGGCAGCAAATTTTACGTCCAATTAAAGCGGCATTCGGCATAAAAATTATTAAAGATATACGAATATTTTTAAGAAAGAAAACAAATAATTTACATTTATGCCTGAATCGTAAACGTATATATAGTACTAATATTTAGTAGTAAACATGGTAGCAGCAAGGGCAATTGCACCCTCTCCCTCGGATTTGGAAGCTCAAAGAAAAATAGTAGAACATTTTGAAAAATTTGCCTATTATTTCGCTTTTGATTTAGAGTGTACATAGGTGATTCTAATAAGCAGAAAGAAAAAAAATAGTAAAAAAAACTATATCTGGCGGCCAATCGATCGTAGCCTACGAGCGGCAAATCTTTAAATCCGGCCCCGAGTTTGACGATAAATCATTAAAAAAAATGAAGTGATTAACCTAAACTGTACTTTTGTGCATTTCTTAAATTAAAAAATCTTTGTATAGTTGTGCCTGTATTATTTAAAAAAAAATGTGGATAAAAAAATGTGGTTTTTAATAAACGTGCATTAGGCATCTTCGAAAATTTCAAGCCTCAAAGTAAAATAGAAAAAGGGAAAAGTGTATTCTAAATGTTGATAATTGGTGCTTTAAACTACTACTGACATTTGATGCTGGGAACTAAGTATAATATTGGAATTAACTAACATCCTTGCCAATTACAGCCCAATATGTATATTATATCAGTTATCTTGCAAAAACACAGTTCAGTGATAAAAAATTAAAATTGATATTATGAATCGTCATTGTCTTCCCGATTCTCTTAAGAGAAGAGGCTTTAAGAATAAAGCAGGGCCACAGCATGGATCAATTTGTAATAAGACATTCTATTTTGCAATTTATAACTTATTATTAGCATCATGTCCATTAATGAGTGGTCACATTACAGATTATGATTTGCAATTCATTTTTACGGACCTTATTTTCTAAATGCTGTAAGATTTCAGGGGAAGTATCAAACGGTGGTACAAAATTCTGCATGGGCATGCTCTGTCTGTCTTTCCTGAAGTCATCTCCAATGGGACTGTGGATAGGATGGGCCAGTGTGTGTCTTTTGTTTTCTGTGGTCCTGGATTCAGACATGGTGCGGTTCCTGTAACCAAGGGCTGCAAAAAACATGTAAAATTTTTGTTAGTTAGGAATTTTTAAGGTATATATATTAATTTAAATGAAATAACAACTTCAATGTTTTTCTTATAAACCAATAGCAGCAAAAACTTTGATTGAAGGAAGGGGCTTTTTTAACATTATGACTTTCTTGGTAGGGGGCAAGTTCGCCAAGCACTGCGACCTCAAGTCTATTGTACTCAACCACAGAAATGACACATGCACAAGAGAGACACAAAGAAAGAGACGACACAAACACATATACAAATAACAACATTTATTGTCGGATGCAAACACCCATGCCTTTACCGGGACAAACAATAACATTATTGGATATAACGGGATTCAAACCCGAAACCTTATGCTCCAAAGGCTAGCTCCCTAACCGTTGTGCTACCGGGTTTTAACATTACTTAATCCACAATACACTTATTTGCACAGACTAATGTATATACTGGAAGTGAGCCAAGTTGAATTATTGTTGCACTAGAGGGCTCCACATGGACTATTGGCCACGGACGTTGTTATTTTGAACCACAGTCAAGTGATGGGCGACACCCGAGTAGGCACCTAACACAAATTTTAAGTACACCGTGTCAGGAATTTGGAGCATTTTAAACATGCACTCGCTTTACATGGAGTATTATTAGTGTGCACAGACCATTTATAGATGGGCAATGCCCAGGCCCAAACCTGGGGTATGCAAGGCAAGGGCCTTACTGACTGGGCTGTGTGTGTACAGTCCCTGGACAAATTATTAGACGCACTGCAAGATTTCATGTATCAATCAATGATGAACAAAATACCTTTAGAAGGACATTTGTGTTCCTAAACTTAAGCTATTGAATAGAAAATACTATCTGCTATACTTAATACATGTATCGACATCTTATTTAATGATATGGCATTCTTTGGTATGTTTTCATCATTACTAAAAAAAATACAGTGCGTCTAATAATTTGTCCAGGGACTGTACTGGAAGGTAAGGCCTGCTTACTGATTAAACCTAACAATGTCTTTGTATGTTATGACAACACGAATTTAGGCATCAACCAGGCCCAAACTTACAAGACACACATCGCATGACAAAGAAATAAGCAACCAGATTGATTTTTAGTTACCACTACGACTACTTACCAGACATACCACCATCCATGCTCCTGGAAGTAAACCGTTTGTTGCTCATGGTACGTTCAAAATGCGGCGGGGGTCGGTCGATGAGTGCACTGGCCATCCGCGTTTGGTACTGGGTGCGACCGGAATACCGGAATTTTGATCCAAAGCGGGGGATGAAGAGTTTGGGTTTTGGGGGAGGTTCGGGCATCATTAACCTGGAAAGGAAAATGGAGGTTAGTTGCAATTGTTGGTTAGTTGAAATAACATCACTTAGTGGTTTGCTTGAATTAACCTTGCTCTACAGCTACACAAAGGCAATTGGCAGCAGACCTTACAAAGTATAACTAAGGTAATGTGGCAGGGCTGACACCTGAGCAGGCATCCAACACAACCTTATAGCATTGCACATGACATAAGGTTTGGTTGAATTAATAGAGCTACACAAAGGCTATTGGCTACAGGACTCATAGTTTAGAACCATGGTCAAGTGATAAGGTCGACACCTGATATGGTATCCTTATACCGATGTCATATGTTAACACCGGGGTAGGCACCAAACATAATTTTCTTAAGGGCGACATTGTAAGCTGTGTTGGGACTTTAAGGAATATTTTATATGCACTCCCTCCACACAGGGTTTTAGTAGTCGAATTTTTTGGCAGCACACACTGTTTATAGGTCGGCAGATCTTTTGATAACCAGAACCTGGGACCTTTCGTATGCAAGGGAAGCACCTTACCTACTGGGCTCCCCAGCCTTTTTTAACCTGGTACTTACCGGAAAAATGTATGGTGTTCCACACAGACCTTCCACAGACGTTTGGCAGCTCTGTGATTAGGAAGTTTAAAACCAATGGTGCTTTCAAATTGTTCAAACTAGAAAGAAAATAAAAATGATTATCAAAAAAGGTTACATAAAGCTCTAAATATACAGATTATTATTTATATTTTACAGGTATCTAAACGGAATCTGTGATGTAACATAAAACGCTTTTTACTTATTTTGCTTAACTGATGATCAATATATCAATGAAAAAAATTTTATTCTTAAAAAGATTAGAACATTCAGTTAATAACACTAAGCAAATATACTCTTAACATCATATTTAATATAAAATCATTTAATTTTTTCCCCTACCTCATAGATTAAGAAATTTATTTGCTTTTAAGCTTTAAATTCGATATGTAACTTTTAATTCAAAATACTAATTTTTCATGAAGAAAACGTTGATTCTTGGTGCAAATAGTTTTATTGTACAAAAATTGACATGTTTCACATGACAGAGGTCTTGCTCCATCAGAATAATACCCAAATTAGATCACACAATCAGATTTGTGTATTATTCAGCTGAAGTGTTTGTCTCGAGAAACATGCCAATTTTTATACAATAAAACTATTTGAGCCAAGAATCAATGTTGTTTTCTTTGTGTATAATGAGCAAAGTTGTGGATATTCTCTGATTACTAAGTTTTCAATATTAAAGTTAACTATGATTATGAAATAATAACTAGAAAAATCAGTTAATATTTTATCTAAACATATTTTCTCAAACAAATATATACCTAAACATATGTTTGGCAAAGAATTGTGATTTTTTTTCCAAAAATTTATACTTGCTGAGGAGCACACCAGTTAAACGGAATGTGTTGAAAAAAATAATGAAAACCAACTAACTTCTCCAGGCCGAATCTTGATATAAAAATTGTTTCTCTTGTACGAGATCTTTAGTATCTTAGGCCACGCAAATCGGTTGATCCTGAGCCGGTCTCGGTACACCAGCAAACCAGAAGCACAAACTCCGAGCATGATTTCAACTGACTCTGAGTCTTTTGCTTGGTGGAGGTCGACTCCATACATGGCGAGTTTCTTGGCATTTTCCAGATAGTGGAGCTCTGACTCTGCAGGGGTTTGGCCTCTAAGAGAAAGTTAAAAAAATCCAGCAAAAAAGTAGGAAAGGAAATATCTGTTGTTGTTGTACAATATGTAGTGGGTTTTTGGAATTCAGTTCTAAATTGCAACACAATCTTGAAAAAAAGTGAAAATTTAAACAAAAAAAAATCAAAACAACAATAACAATATCCTCCTTTAAAGGATTTGGCTTGTTATTGTGCTGTCTTTACTGTAGTGAGTTGGTGAAAGACGTAAGGGTCAATATTTTTAAGTGATCACTTTACGAATCGACCTATTTTTCAATATTATTTTCAAAAAATAATCTCTTAACCATTTGACTATGAATTTAAAAAAAAAAGATTTTTTTGTCCCGTTTATTATTCAAAATAGGTCACAAATAAGGTCATTAGTAATTTTTAAACATTTGTTGGGAAAAATGAGTTCCTTTAGTAGGCAAAGGGTTAAAGTATTTTTCTTACTTAGTAATAGCTTTTGGGCGTTAAATCCAAATAAAATCACCACATTTTGAGTTTAATTTTTAATGGGAGAGGTTTTGAAGTTTTCAAAAGTCAGATCGGTAACATGTCGCAACTAGCAATGCATATTTTGGAAGTCTTCTTTGTTTTATATTTCATAGCAAATATACATCAGAGTGAAAACAAATTTATTTAATGACTTATCAATATTACACATAATTTTTATGAACATTTACCCAAAATACGCAATAAGAAAGAAGCAAAATAGCACATTACAAGTTTACATGACAGATCGCTAACAAGAATTTCCAAAATGAGTTCGCGGCTTCCTTGAATATTTCAGGTATACTGTTCCATCATCCTTCGTTTTATCTTTTAAATGTGCCGTGGTTTCTCTTTTAACTTGGCCGCAAGGTAGCGTGGCAATCAGCTGAAAACGGGGAAAAACCCTTTCCTCTCATTCTTTTCTTCTCTATGTAATACTGTTTTGTTACTTGTATTCATTTTGTGCTCGTATGAATAAAACATGATAAAACCATGCTGGTCCTTTTTATGAATATTTAGCAATTTCAGGCCTCAGAACTAGGAATGCTCTAAAAAAAGTAGACAAAAGATACTTTCAAATAAAAAATAGAGACTAAAAGTAGACTATAGTAATCAGCGTTTTGCAAACCATTTCAGCAAAAAAAAAACTTTCATCAGAAATTGCAATTAACGACACCTTGAAAATCCATAAATTACGAATTTATAAAACGTAAAACTAAACATCAGTAATGTAGCGAATTTTCGGAAATTGGATAATACAGTTCAGAACCTAACACCCATAATGTTCTATAATCAGGACACTTTTGAATTTTGGGGAGATTCAGATTTTTTTAAAAACTTAAACCTGTCTAAAATCAAAAACCACAATATAAGCAGAAGAAAAAATGGCAAAAAAGTTAAAAAAGGGGGAAAAAATCAAGCTCTTGTTATACCTAACAAGGTCACATAACTCACGAACACTTGACCAGCCGAAAATATTATAGTTGGTCCGACTTGGCCTGAACCGGAGTTACAAAAGTAACGAGACGCTATTCCGATCAGCATAGGCAAAAAAGTGTCAATCATTATGAAGCAATGCGACCTCATCGGTGGATTTCATGAAAAATACTAGGCAGCAAAATAAGCAAATCGGGAAGCATTATTGGATTGTACTGGCCGGTAACTGATATTCGAAGACATCTTAGTGTAATCAAATCGAAATTCATCTTCAAATTTTAATTGAATTTTTATATTTATTATTAAAATTATTTAAACTTGTTGTTTTATACTGCAATTCAAAACTTTGTAGTCAAAAAATCACTTATCCTTACAAATAGACAAATTGCAACAAAACTCGAAGATCGCTTAATCGTGAAACCTTGAATATCGACAAATCAAAAAATCCTCAAATATCAGTAAAAACGACAAAATCACAAATAAGCAATATTTAAATCGTGTAACTGAAAATGTGTAAATCATGCATCTTCAAAAATCGGAAAATTGAAGACTCTTGAAAATAAACAAACCAAAAAATTAGCATATCACATAATCTTAAATTACGCCCAAATAATAAATCTAGGCTAACTGCAAAGACGGAAAATCGAGAATCTTTGAAAATCAGCAAACAAACGGAGAACCATAAAAACCTACATAACAAATAACTTTTAAAAATTCGAGCAATTAATTCAAAATTATAAATCTTGTAACTTTGAAGGAATTGGACATTTGCAGAAAAATAGAGAACTCTTGAAACCAGCAAATCTGAAATTTACAATGGGATAATTTTTTTTTAAATTGGCTGATCGCTATGCCTCGAAATAAACGATACAAAGAGCTTATCTTCATAAATCTATATGATTCAAAACTTACAGAAAGTGGCGAAATTTCCCGGCGCACACCAGAATTTCAACAAATTCAAGCATAATTCCTGATTTTCCCTGCGCTAAAAAATCCAAGTACAATTCCTGACTTTCCAGATTTTGCCCGATGGCTGGACACTGATATCATTACGAGAACCCGTTGAAAAATACAAAACAAAACGCTGCAATCCCGCAGCTTTGAGTCGTAACATCACCGCTAGAAAATTGAAAAATATGTAATTGCATGAGAGAAAAAAGTTCTTAATTTGCCAACAATGTTCTTGTGAAATCTCGACGAAAGTTAGCCGCACTGGTGAAAAAAAGAGACTTTAGAGACTTAGGCCTGAAAAAAGATACTTTTAGAGACACTTAAAAAAAATAGATACTAATAGCTAGAAAAGAGACTAGTTCCTAGGCCTGCAATTTCTAGCAGCTATTAATTATCACGAACTATCACAACATCTGGCGCCCGGATTAAACCACACCCATCACAGGATAACAATCATGTCTTCTACGAATTCGAGCACAATTCTACAACGGAAGATTCTCCGTTCGTCCGTTAGCAAAGCCATAACGGAACTAGACTGTTTTACAAGGTTCCATGCAACAACTTAAAAAAATTTTGGTAGAAAGACAGGGAGGTAATAATTTTTAAGTCAATTAATTTCCATAATATAGTTTTGCCAGTATGATAGAAATACAATATCAAGATCACAAGGAATTTTCCAACAAAATATTAAGTGTCATTAAGGAAATCTTACTTATGCTGTCGATGAAGTTCGGCAACTTTTTCTTCCAATTCTGGTGTCTGATTGGGAGCGAAACGGAAATCAGAAAGATAGTTGCTGGCGTGCTCCTCTGGGTCGTAATCTCCAAGCTCTGATTGGACGAGGTAGGAACCCAAAAGAGCGTAAGTCACAAAAGAGCAGGGCAATCTGGAAAGAAAAAGGGTTGTCTTAGTTTAGAGTAAAAAATTTGTAATTTGAAATAAATAAAATTAGTTGAATATTTAGGTTTAGATTATAAAAAAAGCTAAGAGTTTCGTAACTGAAGTAGAAAATCAAGAGTAACAATATGAACAACTTTAAAATAGATTATGAGTAATTAAAAATCAAGGTTATTATCAGTTTGGTGTAACTCATAAGTTATTTTTTTCACTTTGAATTCAATGAATTTTTAAATCATATTATATAAGCAGAATAAAATTACTAGAAAATTACTATATTTAAAAAGAAATTGAAATCTATAGGCAGACACATGGTCTATGATATATAATTTTAAGAATTAACAAAAATATTTCTTTAAAATTATATAGTAGCAATAGTACCTAAAAAGACATAAACAAAAAAACTTTTTTGCAGGTCCTTAAAAATCTAATTTTAAAAGGATTTTTTATAGATCGCTTGGATTGTAAAACAATAAAATCTGGCAGCCTAAAAGGACATAATTCAATAAGAACATAGGACTTACTTTCCAGTAATAACATCATTTCTAATCTGCAAGCAAAGCTGGTACCTAAAAACAAATAAGCATATAAGTTAAAAACTAAGTTTTCCAGGATTTAACTTATCTGTATGCTGTGTGAGGGTTTATGGGGGCTAAGGCACCTATTCTTATAAAGCATTTTGCACCAACCCAAAATCACTCAAGAGATGCACCGATAGGAGCCACCCTTAACACCAAGCCGAAGAGTTAATGCAACCTCATGCGACATGGTGGAGGACAGCATCACTACCACGCTCTATTGTTCAAGTCTACACTTGCAAGTTTCTTGTTTGAGTGTACTACACAAGTTTGCTGTTCGAAAACAATGCTATGGAGCAGGGGTTCCCAACCTTTTTGCACCTGCGTACCACATGACTTTTTGAGAAATTTTGCCATGCCACCAGACTTAAATATTTTAATAAACATATAACGATTACTCTTCTAAAAGTGTTCAAAGGCTTTTGATACTTCATGCTTAATGGTTAGATATTTGCTTATTTACAACATGCTTATAATAAAGGATTATTCTGCTTCTACGTTTATTTGTTATGTACCAGAGATCAGAAAATTCACTATCACACAAGTAACTTGTAACAAATGACATCAAAAATAGCAGAGCTTGCCGGAAGATCAAAGGGTACTAGGTTTTACATCCTATATGGAAGTTAATTAAAGATTTCTCTTTAAAATAATGTTAATGTTAAAAATAATAAGCAATATGTTTGCATGCTCACTGCTCATGCGTACAGAAGCTATTAATAGCATCATGTTGCTCACTCACACGTACCACAAAGAATGCAGCTATCCTAGCCGCCACCAGCACCAAGTCTGACAAGATGTCGGCGCTCTTTAAGGTCTTTTGCCCTTAGTCCCACCATGAACCTTCCATTGCTTCGGCCGCCAGCTACATTTATCCGACATCCCAATATCTTGTCCTATCGGACGTGGAGGGCGCTGCGCGCCCAGGTCGTCCTAATTGCTAAACGTTCGTTACTCACACGTACCACATGAAGTGTTCCTGCGTACCACCGGTTGGGAACTCCTTCTATAGAGAGCAGCACTACTACCACGCTCTCTCATTCGGGTCTATTACTCAGGTTCCCTTGTTCAAAAACAACACAATAGAGGGCAGCACTACTGACGTAAATGGATACTTCTAATTCTTAGAGACAGAGGGTAAGCAAAGGATCCCAATATTAGCTTGTCACCTCATAGGTATTGATTTGGTATGGAAACACAAACATTGGTAAGGACTTTGTGACCAAGACAGAATTTAATATGCACCAGTCACCATTAACGTACACGAGAGGATTTAACTTTCTTACATACAGTAAAAGCCCGTTTATCCGGCTCTCGGTTAACCGGAAAGCTCAAATATCCGGAAAATTTCAAATTCCGATTTGGCTACGGAATTTAGCGATAACATTGAATATTTTTCGCCAAAATTGCGATTTCTCGCCAAAAACTTTTCAGATTTTTTTTCCAAGAAAACATTTCGTTTGGTGACAACATTTGGCGCAAAAAGTGTTTTTGGTTTACATTTTAAAATATCCTACTGGTTTTAGACCATGGGTTGGACGATTTATGTATTTAGATTTTTAGCATTTGAAAGTAACGATTGATTTTTTTCTTAATTAATAAATATATTAATATTTTTTAACCAAAATATTGTAGTCTATTATATATTAATATAAATGCAACATCGCCTATTTGCATATAAGATACAGCCATTATCTCGTATTTTCCGAAAAAATCGGCATTTTTGGTAACACTATTTGGCGACTTCCGATTAACCGGAAAATTCCATTATCCGGAAGAGTCGATTTCCCTAGCATTCCGGATAAACGGGAGTTTACTGTACATTAAAAAAAAGAAAAATCTCAGATGTATTGAGGAAAACAAGTTACATTTAATATTAAAAAATATTATTAAAATACAGCGAAGGAGAATACATTTATATAAATAGTTTGTCATGTGAAAATTTTTAAAAAAATAATGTCACTAATGCTTATGAAAAATAGCAGAAATTTGTAAGTGTATTTAAATAAAATAATGAGCAGTTTAGATTAGATAGTTCTGGAAAACGTCTAAATCAACCTTGTTATATCTTCTGTAAGTTGTGAAGGATCAGGAGGGTAGAATTTTACTTCAAAACCAAATTCCCAAGGTCCACCTGAAAAAAAGAAAGAACTTAAAATTTGACAAAAAAATAAATAAAAATAAAATCAAATTAAAAATAATAAAATTACACAAAACCAACCTTTTGTTAGATATATGTAGTATTTTATTGTAAAATGCAATTAGGTTTTTATGCAAATTTAAGGTTTTACTTAACATGCAAACAAACTTGAAATTGAGAAGATTGCAATAGGATTTACAATTAATTAAGTCTTAAGGGGATTAGGGCAGTAAAAGCAATTCAAATTATGTTTTAGTAATACAATATTCATGCCTTGTAATTTTTATTATGGGTTTGACCCTCCTTAACTTTCAATTCCAAATAAAACTAAAATTTAATGTTAAGTTGTTAGGGTCTAAAAAATAGAAACTTAAGAGGTTTTAACCCTCTGAGGTATACATATGTATATAAACCCGTCATCTGACAGCCACGTTTTCCAGGAACACACAAAATTAAAAAAATTTAAAAATAATTTTACGTAATTTTAAAAAGTTTGAAGTATGGAGGAGTCAGTTATAATCTTCTGCTACAGAAATATTTTAAAAATTAAAAGAAACGAAATTTTTAATTAAAATTTAACTTTTTATAAAGTGAAAAAAAAGTTTACATTTTAGTCAATTTGCTTATCCCTCAGAGAGTTCAAGCAGTTAAGAGAAATATTAAGGGTCTTTAAAGCGTATTAACATTTATGGGAACCCATAATACACACCTTTAAAACTCCTAGATGCTAGCATGCAAGAAATTAAAACAAGTGACTTTATTATACCATTTTAAAATTTATCATCCAAATACTCTTTTAAAGGTGAGGCCTACAAGTGCAGTAAAATCACAACTCAATTTATATTTTCTAAGAAAAAATATAGTTGGACAATATATTTGGTGAAAAAAATTTTAAAAATAAAATATAAGAAAAGAGGAAACCTTGTAGGTAAATGATATTTGACAATTTTGTATATAGCAAGACGTTATAATTGCTATAAAATTAGATGTTAATTTTAAGTCTATAAATAACCAAACTTACCTTTGATTTGCTTTGCTATTCTTTTCTCATAGTTTAGCCAATTCTAAAAAATATTAATAACCAGTTAATACTGAAAAGTACATTGATGTGTTGGTATTTTTGCATCACGATAAGGACTAAAAAGTATTTGAATTGTTCATTATATATTTATCTACAGTCCCTGGACAAATTATTAGACGCACTGCAAGATTTCATGTAAAATATTAATTACCAGGTGATATTGTACTGTTTTATTATTTTAAATTGATTTGTTTTTATTTTTATATTATCCAATCATTACCGATTTATTTGACATAAATAAAACAGCATTAATTTAAAAAGCATAAGTTTATTAAGTTTTAAGAAAAGTGAAATTAATGTTAGTAAAAGTCAATATTTAGTGGAGCACCTTTAGCCGCTATTAAAGCTTTATTCTGTCGCAATGCTATCAATGCAAGACTGTACTGTCTCCTGCATTTGAGGATGATGATTCACACATAAATAATCTTATAATAAATAATTATATAAATTAATCTTATCATAATTAATCATAATTATCTTAAAATAAATACAAATCTGTAGTCTACACAATTCTTTTAAATAAAAATCAATAATATTGTAGTTTAAATATACCATTATTGCATAAAAACTCTTAAGAAACATAAAATTACTAAAAAAAAATACAGTGCGTCTAATAATTTGTCCAGGGACTGTATATATAGAAATAGCTCTTCTCTTTTTAATTATATAAAGATGCTGTGTAATAAAAACCAAGCATTCCAAATTTAAATTGACTATTACACTTTTTATTTTAGCAAGTTTACAACTTTTGGTGCAAGCGTTTTTACTGTCAACTTTCTACAGACTACAATATGTTTTGCAATGTTTAAGCAATCAAATATTTTACTAACTATTTATTCCAAAATGATTTATTACTTACCCGAGTTCCATCTTGGTCCAAAAATGTTAGACCAAAATAATCTTTTTCTAAAAGATTTAATTGGTCAGAAATTAGTCCAGCTAATGTAGAACCTTTGGCACGTCTCTAAAAATAAATCCAATAAAATTATTAATCTCAAAAGTATGGAACTAGTTAAATCCTTTTTAAATTATGCACATAATAATAATTAAAGTTCTAATTTAAAATATGGTGATTATTGTAAAAGTAGAGCCCCTGATGGTTAGAATAATGCCCTCTATATGGTTTTTATGACTATACAGTCCCTGGACAAATTATTAGACATACTGTATTTTTTTTTTATTAATAATGAAAACATACCAAAGAATGCCATATCATTAAAAAAGATGTCGATATATGTATTAAGTATAGCAGATAATATTTTCTATTCAATAGCTTAAGTTTAGGAACACAAATGTCCTTCTAAAGGTATTTTGTTCATCATTGATTGATACATGAAATCTTGCAGTGTGTCTAATAATTTGTCCAGGGACTGTATAGTGTATATGGGCATCATTCAAAGTACAAATTTAGTGAATAACTATTTATGATTGGCTTTAAAATACGATACGTACAGCATAAAATCCAGATAGGGGATACTAGAGTGGTGTTTCATCCTCTTTTAACAGTAAGCAAAAGTTTTTAGGGCCTTCTTGTTCGAAAATACAACCTAGGCCACACTATGCTGCTGTGATCAGGTAAACTGCAGTAACCACAAAAAAGGAACTAGACCATTTTTAGCCTCGAATAATCAGACTTTCAGAATACTTTCTTGCAGGGTTGGCATGGTTTAAACCAAATGGTTTTAAGAAAAGAAAGCAGCATTAGAATATGCAAAACACAGGTTCCCTAATAACTCTTTAGTTACTCTTGTTATGAAATATTGTGCCAAGAGCTCCCCCCCTTTCAGAAATATTATTTTCAGAGCGGTTATGTAAAAGAGGTGTCTACAATAGAATGGTGGAGAGGCCAAGCAGTAGATATGAAAAAGTTTAAAAATAAAATTTTTAGTGAAGTTGAACTCATTCTGAGACTGCTAAAGCAACAACAGCTAACGTTGAACGCATTTTTTTCCCCCTCTTTTGGTCTAGTGCAGTCCAAATTGCGTAATAAGTTTTGGTTCGAAAAAGCTGCAAAGCTTTTATGACTATGTGGAAATTGAAATAATTGTGGTATATTTTGCCCCAAAATTAGTTTTATATTAATAAAATATAAAATAAAAAAAATATATAGGGATCCTATTAGTAAAGTAAACCTTAAAATAAAGTTTGAAATTTAAATAAACATCATTACAGTCCTGAAAATACACAAACTAGTTAAATACCAAAAAAGTTTTTAAAAAAAACCTGGTTTAAACCAAAACATCCCGGGTTTTGGGGTTTTTTAAAAAAAAAAACTTTTTTTTCCAACCCTGCTTACTTGTAGGTTTAAAGTTATTGGGTGCTTTCAGCAATAATGGTCCAAGACACTAGTCTACATAATGCAGTTTACCTTCCCACGGCACGTATGGTGAGCTGGTGGCTTTTAGGGGCTTTCCAAGAGCCTTTAAAACCATTATACAAGTTGAGGCTTTATAGGGGCATTTCAAGGAACTCTGCCTACCCTATAGGATAATATATTTTTCTCTCTCTAATGGGGCTGCAATATTGGCGGTCAAGCCTTTTGCAGACTCAGCATATTCCCCAGAACTGAGAGCCATTTCTTTGTGGCACCATATAGGCGACTCTCGCTACCAATTTTGACGCCCAGATTACAATGAATCTGAGCTCTCTGTGGATGTTAAAGTATGCCGAGATTTAATTTTGCCGAGAGAACCCAAGCCAAATGGGCCCTCAAGGGATCTTTGACATGCCACATAATCATATGACATGCGCGCCCAAGATTTTCCCATCCAGAAAATCCGACGACTCAGCCGGGGATCGAACTCGCGATCTTGTGCTTACGAGGCTGACACGTTTAACCTCTCAGCCAGGATAATATATTGGAAGTGGACTATCTAGTACTCACGTCTAGGTCGCACTCAAAGTCCGTCCCGTCTAGCATGCGCACCCTGCAAGGGACCGTCTTGGAGCGCCCCCCTTTGGGTCTTGCCCGCTTGGCCGAGCCCCCGTAGTGGGCAGAGTCGAAGTCGCTGATCACCACTCCGCTCTCGGTGATGGGCAACGAGGTGTCCATGGAGCTATTGCGGATGTCCACCATGGTCATCTGCGAAAAACGAGGCAGGGTGAATAGGGTGGTCATAAAAATAGGTATTTCTTACTATGGTCAGCCGCAACGAAAACAGTGGTCCTAAAAATGTGTAGAGGAAGTTAATTTTCGCTTTATGGTCAGCTGAAACAAGCGTTGGAGGTAGTTAAATGTGTTAAAAAGCAAAAAAATAAATAATAATAATTACAAAAAGTTATTCACGTATAGTAGAACAGAAAGAGGAGAATTTGTTCTTATCTCGGGGCTAATTTCATATTAACCTTTCAGTCCCAGTGATGCCATTGGCATCATCATGTTTCTGATCATATTAAAAAAAATAATAGGGCTGACATCTATGGGATAATAAAAATATGTTCTATAGAAAAAGTTTGAGAATCGAATGATGTGTTTTTTGATATCATAAATGCTATAAACGATCAGAAAAATTTCTAAAATGATGATGCAATTGTCATGGATTGAAAGGGTTAAAAAAGAAAGTTAAGAAAAGTTCAACATAGCGCTACAAAAACGTCTTTTTAACATTATATGCCAAAAGAGAGAGAGAGAAACAGTTTATGCTATTTAGGTCCAACGAAAATATAATATAAATCAATTTTTGCAAATACTTTTGCATTTAACGTAAACCCATATTTCTGGAAGCAATAAAAGAACCCCTTACATGTATTTCTGAAAAATAGGTAAACATCCATAAAAACCCTTTCCGAAGGGTTTTAGACCTTACAGAAACATATAACATATGAGGAACGCTTTTTTAATAATCCTCTTTGGAAAGAAAACTCTACAAATCAGAGCCAGAAAGGCACGTTTTCCCACTTTACAGGAGAAAACTGCAGAGCATGCCAATGATGGTTGAAAAGCAGTTATAATATTTTTATTTGTTCGATCATTGTACATTTAATATTTCACAAAATACCTTTAAATAAAAAATGGATTTCTATTCTGCACCCTAAAAACTGCAAAAACCCTGAAAATTTGCCGTTTTTGGTAAGGGTTAGTTTTCAGTTATGGTCGCAGTAGAGCTACACGAGGACAATGCCGACGGGCATCATAATCTAGAACCACAGTCAAGTGAAGAGCCGACACGAGAGTAGGCACGCAACTTTTAAGGGCGTCATTGCACGCAGCGTCGAGAAGCATTTTTAACTAGCACTCCCTATACACGAGGTATTATTCATTGGACTTTTTAACCAGATCATTTATAGGTATGCAGTTATTTCGGAGATGCATGGACCCGAACCTGGAACCTTTCGCGTGCAAGGCAAGCGCCTTAACCGACTGGGCTTTCCAGCTCCACGCGGCGCCAGGATATGGATCATATTTAAAGTGCACTCCCCCTACACGAAATCGGACATTGTTTGGCTGCCCGGGCCGTTTATAGGTTGGCAGTTATTTTGACACATTATTGGTTTAGAAAGCAACACAAGTTCTAATTTTTTTAAATTTAAAATTGAGACGATTCCTGGACCGTTAGGTCAAAAATATACACTCTTAAACAAAGAGTGAATTCATCCTATAGGAGAAGGCATTTCGGCACCGGGGAAAGGAGTGGAAATTAATCTGGTTACCGCGTATCCGGGGATCTGTCCGTTTTTGGAGTTGGACCCTTTTGGCCCTGAGGATGCACACAATTCACCTGCCGATCATAAAAATCACCCCCCTGGAAGGAACTACATTATTTCCTTACGACAACGCCCCTTTGGTAAAACGACCATCGCCACTAATTTATCATAAGTCGGGGCACGCCACGTCTTGGGGCCCGCACGCGAGGACGATATTATTGAAGAGTCGTCTTCTTCCAGACTTCATCTTGTCGCTCACAAACACTGGCACAAACGCCAATTCAACCATAGGACGCAATGGGGGAGTTTACATGTCAATAACGTTCATAAATGGAGGGCTCAGACTATCAGAAGTCAGAATACAAGTGAACCAAGTCCATACCACTCTTAAAACAAACGAGCGGTTTTAACTCGGTCTGAGTTAATTTCCACTCCTTTCCGTGCCGAAAATGCACTTCCCCTATAGGAGTGGATTTCACTCTTTTTGCGAAGTGGGTAAAAGAAATAAAAGAAAACAATCTACGTTCTACTGTATTACACTCGTAAAACGAGTGGTTTTAACTCAGTCTGAGTTAATTTCCACTCCTTTCCGGTGCCGAAAATGCACTTCCCCTATAGGAGTGGATTTCACTCTTTTGTTTTAAGAGTGTAAAAGCTTTTTTCTGCTACAGAGGCTTAAAGTTAAAACTTTATAATAAAATTGGCTCTTAATATTTTTTTCAATTGCTGCTGGCTAGAGGATATTACCCGAACTAGGACTTTTTTCGTTATTGCACTGAAATTCAACATAATTAGTGCATCCAATTGCTCTGCTAACTCGGAAATGACAAAAAGTGGACTTGGGTCAGTTGTATTCTGAACTCTCCCAATAACGTTTACTAAATATAGTGCTAATCAGGGAATAATCGAGGAAAACTCGGAAATACAATATGAAGAATAAAAAAAACTCATGCTAGACTGACAAAAACAGGTCAGCCCTAAAAAAAATAGTATTTTAGGGAAAGTTGCAAAATATTATCGATTCCTTCGTAACCCGTGTAAAACCAATTTTCTCAATCCCTATAGCGTGATTAGCTTTGTGGGTTAAAAATAACCCAGATTCTTCCTCTCTATCATGTATAAACACAGTACTAACAATGCATAAAGCATTGTTATTACTCTAAAATTTGAAAAATACATTTTAAGAGCTTCTTATGGACTACTTAAGGTAAGGCTTGTGTGTGCTTCTAAAGTGGGATCGGCATTCAAGCCCGACCCAAGGATGGTGAAGTCAGGATCGTAAAAGATGGCGACAATCCATTTTTATGGATCGTTAACGGTTTTACCTCATTTTTAGGATGATGAGATGAAACCACGTCTCTGAACATGTCGACGCGAACAAAAGCGTGACTGAACCCAAATTGAATAATCAGATGCCCAAGCGTGCATGTAAACTCACGTAACTTTGTGGTTAATTGGCAGAGTGCCTGATTTTGGCACGTTGGAAACAACTTATAGAATACAACATAGTATGTATTGTTCCATGTCGAACGGTTGTTTTTCAATAATCAAGCATGATAATTCATAAAAAGGAATTGGAGCAAGTCTGTACGGCGCGATATTACGTTTGAATGCATAAGAAAGTACAACATTAACTCTTTCAGTCCCAGTGATGCCATTTGGCATCATAATTTTTCTGATCATAATTTAAAAAAAATAATAGGTTTGACATCTATTGGGATTAGTGACACATATTTTCTAATAGAAAAAAGTTTGAAGAATCGAATGATGTGCTTTTTGGTATCATAAATGGCTATAGACGATCAGAAAAAAAAATTCTAAAATGATGATGCCAAATTGTCATTGGGACTGGAAGGGTTAAAACTTGAATTTGAAAATTCACACATATAATCTGCCGTGGTCAGGGAAACTGCAGTAGGTACCGGCAACAAGTGCACCATTTTTATTCTTGGAATAGTCAATTTTGTATAGCATATTGATATGCAGTATGTCTTACCCCATAGCATGACCAATCCATTTCCCCGCTCTGTCTAATTTAGTTTAGTTTGAATTATCGTCGCACTAGAGCTACATGAGGGCTATTGGTGACGGACGTCGTAATTTAGAACCACCCGCTCTGCCCAATAATTACCCCATAACTAAACATGCATGCCATAATGTTACTAATCATCCTACAATGGTGTTTTTCAGCACAAACCACCTACATAAACTGATAAACATATCCAAGACTGGGCATTACAAAAGTTTAAACCCTCTTTTTTTTTCAAGAGCTTTGGGTTATCAATATATTTTTTAAGAAAAATTACTAATCTAATCCCAATAATTAATCAGAGCATTGCTGGATATGCAATTAACAAATTTTGGTTTGTTAAACGAAACGCAATAAATTCTGATGTCCTTTTGGGCCCTGTCCAATAATTACCCCGATTTTCCGTGCCCAATAATTACCCCGATTTTCCGTGCCCAATAATTACCCCGATTTTCCGTGCCCAATAATTACCCCGATTTTCCGTGCCCAATAATTACCCCGATTTTCCGTGCCCAATAATTACCCCGATTTTCCGTGCCCAATAATTACCCCGATTTTCCGTGCCCAATAATTACCCCGATTTTCCGTGCCCAATAATTACCCCGATTTTCCGTGCCCAATAATTACCCCGATTTTCCGTGCCCAATAATTACCCCGATTTTCCGTGCCCAATAATTACCCCGGGTCACCCTATTTTTATCGCTTAAAACCCAAAATTCCACTAAATTGACGTGCCCCTCAGCAAATGTTAAACATTACTTTCTTAAAAAACATTTAAAATATAAAATTGTTTTAAATTAATAATATATGTGTTGGATCATTTTGGGGAGTGAATAGGTTAGAGTCTTAAAGGTTTTAGTTATAAAATGTTTGCAGCAATGGTTCAAGTAATTGTTCAATTGTTTTATACTTGTACACGTCAATGCTACTTTTTAATTTCTCTGTTAAATAAGAAGCATCAACAATTTGGTAACATATGAGAAAATGGCTACTAAAAAGTAGGATATAAAAACAAAGCTAATTACTAAATTTTTAGTACGACCAAAAAAACGAATTTAGCTTCATGTGAAAATCGTACTGTTACTGAGAAACGAACCACAAAAAACTTTACCGCAGGCAAATTTTAACAATTTGTACTAAACGCATTCAAATACCATCCACTTATTGCATGAAACTCAGTCGTTTGTTTGAGTTTAGAAAAAATCTTACTAAAGCATAAAACAGCGTGTAATCAATAAACCAAATGTGAAGCCTCATTTGGAGAATAACACGATCGACATACACTGCTCAAAAGAATTGGGGGAATTCATGGTTTAAACCCTTTCACCCCCAATGATTCCATTTGGAATCATCAGCTTGCGATTTTTTTTGTTATTAAGTTGAGCTTGCACTTATTTATCGTTAGATGGAAGAATCATGTCTTTTGAAGAATTAAATAATGTTGGTTTTAATTAAATGAAAATATGAAAAACATGGTAAAATAAAATTCGCCTCCCAAAAACTTTTTTGAAATAAATTGACCCTAAATTCTTAACGCTTGCATTCTTAGATGTTTGAAAATTCATTTTAACTTTTTTAACAAATCAATATGAAATTTTTTTTGTTATAATTTATTTAAAAGTTACGATTCCAATTCCTCCCCCCCTTAAATTTTATTTAAAAAAATTTAGATTTTCCCCCCTTATTTTTACCATATCATTCTGGATGTATAATGAATCTATTTCACAAATTTTAGATTTTTAGAATAAAAATAAAACGTTGAAACTGAGCGGGTTAACAAAAGTACGCGACGTGCTCCCCTAATTGTTTTGAGCAGTGTACAACAAATACTAACATACAGTTTCAAAATCCAGCACATACACGCCAACAACTAATTCTAATACCATACCATAAAGGAAATACCGAAGGCCACATCCTTCCTTTTTTACTACCTTTGCAAAGACCCCCTATCATCCCTGAAATCCGACAATTCATAATGGATCAACCAAACGTCTGTCTGGGAGGATATTAATCCCGAGTACATGACAAGGACGTTTGTGAACTTCACAGCAAAAGAGGACTAACTCAAATATCTAAAGTTTACAAGAGAATAGAGATTTACCGGGTGGCCCAGCGGGTAATGTATGAAACAAATGAAGAAATAAAACCAAGTAAGAGACATGTGAAGAATTTAATGACGTTTATTGAATGGACATATTGGGAAATTAATGATAAAGAGGTTTGAAGTGCCCGCCATCTTTAACAAGGACAGCAGTTAGGGGGTTCTCAAATCCAACCATACTCCTTACCCATTCCTTCCTCCATACTCCTTTTGTTTGGCCAATTCTTTTTGTGGAACTTCCCATAAAAGCTACTTCCACAAAAAGAATTGGCCAAACAAAAGGAGTATGGAGGGAAGGAGGTAGGTATGGGTAAGGAGTATGGTTGGATTCGAGAACCGCCTAACTGCTGTCCTTGTTAAAGATGGCGGGCACTTCGAACCTCTTTATCATTAATTTCCCAATATGTCCATTCAAAAAACGTCATTAAATTCTTCTCATGTCTCTTATTTGGTTTTATTTTATCATTTGTTTCAAACATTACCCGCTGGGCCACCCGGTAGATTCATAATTGTCTAATATGCAGGGCCTAATCTGCCATAAGGCCCAAACCTGGGGCCCGCAAAATTTTAGTTTCTATTATAGCTATTTCCATGCAAAATTATCCTTTCTGTAGTGTAAGTCATCATGTGTAAAAAGTGATTAGCGCTATAACTTCTAACATTAAATGAAACAAAATTAGTGTGGAATAGCTGATCTACACTTATTAAAACTAAATAATGTAGCGTGCTTTATTTAATTTAATTTATTTCTTCAATTTAAAAAGCTTCTAATCTCCTCTTAAATTGTGACTTATACTACAGTTACATGGAATTACCCTTATGCTAAATGCAGAAGATCCCCCCAAAGTTTCAGTAAATTTTTAATTTTCTGAGACCCTCACGTTATTTGTTAGCTTGAAAGTGATTGGTTTGATCAATGTCATAAGGAAGCCGATAAAATGGTAGCAAAAATATTATAAATCGGCCAACTAGCATCATCATTATAAGCAAAACTAAACTACACTCTTAAAACAAACGAGCGATTTTAACTCAGTCTGAGTTAATTTCCACTCCTTTCCGTGCCGAAAATGCACTTCTCCTATAGGAGTGAATTTCACTCTTTTTCGGAGTGGGTAAAAGAAATAAAAGAAAACAATCTGCGTCCTACACTCTTAAAACGAGCGGTTTTAACTCAGTCTGAGTTAATTTTCACTCCTTTCCGGTGCCGAAAATGCACTTCTCCTATAGGAGTGAATTTCACTCTTTTGTTTTAAGAGTGTAAACTCCTCGACGCAACAGCCCATTACTTGGCCAAGGCCTGCCGTGCCCATTTCAGCTTTCGTGACCTAGGGCTCTGGGGTGCTAGGCATATGTCCCGGTAAGGTGGTCAGCCTCACGCGGAACACCCAGTGTTTAGTTGCCAAGCATGCTTGGTACCCTTTTTATCGACCCACTCAAGGGATCAAAGGATGGGTCAACCTCGTCCAATCCGGGATTCGATCCCCGGACCTGTGGCGTGGCAATGCGAAGCACTAACACTAAGCCACTGGGCCTCATCATTATGAGCAACCATATACAAAATTTTCCGTAAAGGGGCCCCCAAAGTTTGTTGTGCTTTTTAGTCTGAGTTTTCCTGGATCAAGCCCTGCTAATATAAAATATAAGATCATGAAAGTATAGAAATGGGGTCGAAATCCGAAAAGGAGATTTTTTTTCCCTACACATTCGGAAGGGTGCCGATTTCGGAAAAGTGGTTTTTGAACATTTGTCCGTTTGTCTGTCACCATTCCAAAGCTCGAACTAAAATAGCTAAAGACTTCAAATTTAAGGGGGAATGGGTGCGCTGGACGGCGGGTCTCCAAAGCAAAGTGCTTCAGTGTTAATCCAATAGAGAAAAAAAAAAAAAATATTTTTTGCCACATTTCTCCCGCTGTATTGAATATTTTTACAAACGGATTTTTTTATGTGTTAAATGTAGCTGACTTACACGTCCCGACAATCCCACTTTTTGAAATTGGTACGAATATATTTTTTTAATATTCAATAAATAATTTTACACAAAATATTAGAAGCAATTTCCAAAAGTGGGATTATAGAGACCTGTAAGTTATATACATTTATCATTTAAAAAAAAAACTTTTGTAAAAATATTCAATACAGCCGGAGAAATGCGGCAAAGAAAATATTTTTTCCCCTATTGGATTAACACTGAGGCACATTAGTTTGGAGACCCGTGGTCCGCAAAGGGTAGCTGTCATAGAACTTTTTTGGTTTTAAGTTACCGAAATTACTTTATAGGGTATATAATTACCATTAAAAGTATTGATTTATTGAGTGGAAATTGTTTTTTTAATTGGCATACCATCTTACTAGAGCTACATATAGACCATTTGGAGGCGGACCCCGTCTTTTAAACCGCGGTACGATGACGAGGCGGTCACCTAACGCAGCTTAAGCACTTAGCGATAGGATAATTTTCAAAAGAACGGTCATAAAAGTACCGATGTTTTATCCTGAAAGATGAACAATATATTCATTTTTAATTCTCCATTTGTTTTTAGTTTGAAACTTAAAATAGATAAGTTAATCTTATTCGCATTTTAATTGGTGGATTTAAGTTATTTTTAATCTTATTGGCACGTTACTATACTGAACACGACCCATTGGCGTTTGGTGGATTTAAGTTGTAATCTTATGGGCGCGTTACTACTGAACGTCGGAAATATCACGGGAACGAAAAATAGAGGGCGAAATCTCACCCCGTCACTTTCACGGGAAGGAAGGGGTAAGATAGAGACACTTTCAGTTAGGTCAGGTTAGTTTTGAATATCGTCGCACTAGAGCTGCACAAAAGGCGATTGGAGACGGGCGTCGTAATATAGAACCACGCTTAAGTGACGAGCTACACCACGGCCAACTTCAATAACAAGGCCAGAGAAGCTCTTCCAAACATAACCGTAGACGGAAATTTTGACGTCACTGTTCCCAGTGCGAAGATCGAGAAACTTGTTCGGACGCATTCGGAACCCTTAAATTGTGGTCAGCCGTGAACGAGTGGTTCCAAACAGGTTTCGAGACAGGTTGTCTTCATCTTCGGAACAACGTTACTCGGAACTATGACGTCAAACTTTCCGTCCCCGAGCTTGTTTGGGAAAGCTTCTTCGGCCTTAGTAGTTGAGTAGGCCGTGGCTACGCCTGAGTAGGCTCCCAACGCAACTTTTAAGGGCGCCATCGTACACCACGTCGGGACTTTGGAACGTTCTTCTATTCGTCGGAATTTTCGGGTGCACAGACCCTTTATAGGTCGACAGTTGTTTTGGCAATGTTCAGGTCCGAGTGTTTTGATTGGAATACCGCCTCACTAGAGCTACACATAGGAAATTTGGAGACGGAGCTCGTCATACGGTGACAAGGTGGTCACATAACGTAACCTAAGACAGAGACACCTTCAATAAAATCGTACATTTAGGCCCCTTTGACTCTGAAGTGCATGGAAAGAGGTCACTCCTGACGCCGGCCGATTGGCGAGCGGCCAGTAACGCGACCACACGCGATGACATGCGCCATTGTTACACAGGATTCGACACTAATTAACGTTGTAAAAGGCCCATCGCTCAATTAAAGGCAAGTGTCTTTTTTGACTTAAAACAGCGGGAGAAATTAGGGTGGAAATGCGTATATGTGCACGCCCCCGCTTTTAATGTGGTGACTGATGACCGTGGCTTCTGTAACGTTAGTGGAAGAAAGGCTGGTGTCCAAAGTGAGGCTGAAGCTTGTCTTGCATGCGAAAGGTCCCAGGTTCGGGTCCAAATTAACTACCGATCTATATAAACGGCCTGTGCAGCCAAAAAGGTCGACGAAAAATACCCCATGTAGATGGATAGTGCATATTAAATATGCTGCCGACGCCACGTACGATGTCGCCATTAAAATTTGCGTTGGATACTCAAATATCAGCTCGTCACTTGACTGTGGTTCTGATTATGACCCGTCAATAACAGCTCCCGTGTAGCTCTATTGCGGTGTTATTTCAACCCAACCTAAGTAACCAAATGAAGTGCCCGGACCTGAACCTGGACCTTTCGCATGCAAGGCGAACGCCTTAACCGACTGGGCGCCCCAGTCCTCCTTCGCATTGCAATAAAGTAGAGGCAATACTAAGTAAATTTGAGATTCAGAAAAAATTTGCTGCCACTACAACAGCGTTGAAAACCGCAGGTAAAAATTTGGTTCCGGGCATCGCCAAAATAACTGCCGGCCTATAAACGGCCTGTGCAGCCAAAAATGTCCGACGAATCATACCCCGTGAGAGGGAGTGCACGTTAAATATATACTTCAAAGTCCCAACGCTGCGTACGATGTCGCCCTTAACGGTTGCGTTGGGTTCCTACTCCGCAGTCGGCTCTCGTCTTGACTGTGGTTCTAAATTACGACGCCCGTTGCCAATAGCCCCCGTGAACATTACCGTTGTGCGTAAAAAGTGCACGAGTCTTAAGTTAGGACATAGGCTCTTTTTTCACTTCTGTGAACTGCGCATTGACATTATGTGTGGGAAGGTCTGTGTTATTAAATTGATGTGGGAAAATGTTTTGTGAGATGAAAGACAAACATGTAATAATGCTGGTTCTTCTTGACATGATAGCTATTAAAAACTAATTAATAAAAAAATGGAATTTTAATTGAAAACCAACAAAACGCTACATTTCTTTCCAAAGGCAAATTCAATTAATGAAGACTTTGTGAATACCATCAACACCTATTAGCTCCTTCATTTCCGAATAAAAATGTTATTTTAAAGTTTTTTAAATTCGTTAAATTAATTTGTCCAACATAAATAGTTCAGGACTATGGTCTTCATTTGTGTTATATTTTGTTTATTTAGATACACTTAAGGAGGAATGGGCGCGCTGGACCGGGGGTCTCCAAAGCAAAGTGCATCAGTGTTAATCCTATGGAGAAAAAAGTATTTTCTCTGCCACATTTCTCCGGCTGTATTGAATATTTTTACAAGCGGATTTTTTTGTGTGATAAATGTAGCTGACTTACAGGTCCCGACCTTCCCACTTTTTGAAATGGGTTCGAATATTTCTTTTAATTTTCAATAAATAATTTTACACAAAATATTCGAAGCAATTTCAAAAAGTGAGAAGATAGAGACCTGAAAGTTATCTACATTTATTTACTTAAAAAAACCGTTTGTAGAAATATTCAATACAGCCGGAGAAATGTGGCAGAGAAAATAGTTTTTTTCCCATTGGATTAACACTGGGGCACTTGAGTTTGGAGACCCGCGATCCATCGTGACCATTCCCCCTTCATAGCAGAAAGCTCATTCTCGCTCGGTAAATTTTCTTGGCAATCGCCGTGAACGGGTTAAGAAACAATTGGATCCACCCTTGACAACCTCTTTGAGTAGAATGACCATATTTGTTTCACTAATTATTTTCCCGTCTATGATATCACCATTAACTTTTTATAAATCGTATTTTACTGACGTTTCTTTTGCTTGAAAAACTAAAAGAAATAAAACGCAGACTGTCTGCACAATTTTCATTGCTAGATAGTTGAGTAACAAACTAAACTAGTGCGAAATGCAATACTTCTGGCCACTCCATCTTAGTATGGGATCTGTGACGGGTTTAAATAAAGAAACAATGTAGACCAATTATAATAACACATTTTAGTACCTAAATCTAAGAAAAGAACGAAATAAAAAAAATGGTCAAGATTATTCGCAAGATATTTTTATATTAGGCTAAAGAGAGCATATTGCAATATTACAGGTTTCGAATAATGCAATTCCAGGAACATTCAAAAGTTTCCCAAGAGTTATCAGAAATAAACAATGGATTGTTAATGCTAAAAAAGAGCACTTTTTTAAAAAAAAAAGGTTGATATGAAAACATGAATTGTGGAAATACACTAAACAACTAAACATTGTTTAAGTATAGTATGCTAACAATAACAATTCAAAATTGTGGAAACCATGTCACTCATTGAAAAAAATATCGATTTGAAAGTTATCCTTATTTGACAACGAGGAAATATACAAATATGTTTTTATAACAACTTGCAAAAAAGTTCACTTTTTTTATATCATATTCATTCTTAAATCGTTGCGAAAATGACATTTTAACGTGCTTACGTCACAGACATGCCGAAAGTACTACTTTCGGCACTAGTGCGGTAAAGTAAATAAGAGTATCTGATTGGTAGAAAAACAAAATGATGTCATGAATATCTCCATGGAAACTAAATGATGTCATGAAACTCATTTATTTCTATTGGTTCATTACTTTTGCATTTTTAAATATCTCCATGGAAACTACAAGTACTACAGAAATTATTAAAGGAAATTAAATAAGACAAAAGTAAGAACACAAATTTCAACGCCAAACAATACTATTTTGATTCAAAATAGAAAATTATTTGACAACTTTTCTTTTACTACTTGCATTTTCGAATATCGCCATGGAAACTAAATGAAAATCACTCATCAGATCAATGAGAATCACTCATTGGTAGAATTACTTTTTTGCACGTTATTATAAAAAATATTGTAAGCAAGCACGTGCCAAATAATACTTTATTAAGCTCTTGTCATTATTTCACGAGACCGTAGGTCGAGTGAAATAAAAGCCACTCGCTTAATAAAGAATTATTTTCGGCACTAGTTGCTTAAATAACTATTATAGCATGATGGAACGACTAGTTTATTCTTTTTTTAGGATGAGGTAGCTTTCTTAATGAAAATTCATTCTAGACTAACAGGTTTATTGTTTTTTAGACTGAGGTAGCTTTCTTAAAGGTAAATTATGAAAAAATAACTTATGCACATTGTTAGTAACATTTAAAATAACGTTCTGTCAATTGCACGTTTTATTGCGGAACAACTCCGTGGGAAAAAAGCTTAAATATGACGTAAACAATAAATAAGTTTTTAATTTTTTGAAAGTTAATTTTAAAGATATTTCTTTTGTAAATTCACATGGTGTTATCAACTGTTCTTAAGCCAATGACAAATTCTTTAACTGCATGATCTCTTATAGAAGTGGGAATTTAGTATGAGCTTTAGTGGGACACCAATTATGCAGATAGATGAAAAATACCGAACAACCAATGTAATATCCATCTAATTTATTCACTTTTCCATTTAAGGATAATAAAAATACAATGGCATAACAAGAACTGACCTTGACAAGGACGATTGTTGGGTTCCTTCATTACTATGGACTAATCCACAAAAATGTTCAATGGATATGTAACCAGGAAATCCTTTGAAGATCAGTTATATGTACATTCAATAAAGAATCACTTTCTGTTATCGCGTTGTTCTTAGTATTATTCGTTGCTGCGATGGTTTGAAATAGAAAAGCCTTGGACAGACGAACAAAAGAGGTTTCTAGCGGAAAAAAAATGATACAAGATAAAGTGAAACATATAGGGTTGCTACGACATAGTTAATAAACTAGCCAAATCCAATTGAAGAGAAAGCCAAATAAAAATAATCTATAGCATTCAATTTTGAATGCTGACAATTCGAAAATTTCGTTACCATTGATTGCACTAGAGCAACACCACCATGGTTGTTGGCTGTAAATTACGATTTCGATGTACCTCCCTTCCATAAATCATCTGTATAAGAGCTAAGAAGGAGATGGAGAATGCTTGGCGCGAAAAAAAAATGAAGCCGTCAGAAGTCGCCAAGCAACCCTAGTGAGCCTATAACAAACTTCTCACTTAACATTACTTCATTCGAAAATGCATAATTTCATTCTTTAAAAAGCGCAAATTAAAAAATCAAGAAATGACTGTTTGCGCAGTTGCAGGCTGTAGCAAAAGGTGAGAATTTACACAAGATGGTATAATTCCCTTAAAACATATGTTTTAATTATAGTTTTTATTGGAGTCAGAAAGATGCCAAGTCGATGTAGTAAGCCTAGGCCCTAGACAAGCATCTCCTAGACAAGCATAGGCCCTAGACACCCTAGCAAGCATCTCCACACACACACATCTTCTTCTTATCTCTAAAGAAAAACGACACCAAAACAAACACTAAAGAACCAAAATGGCAAACCCAGCAATGGGAACGGTTTATTCCCGTATAAAGAGTGTGTTTCTAGATAGAACCTTGTAAAAAAAAAGTTACGAAACACTAGTTCTTCTGGTCCAGGGGGTGGATGAAGAAAAAAAAAAGTCACGCCGGGTCATGCTATCACCTGTCGGGGGGTCATCACTTAGAACAGCTTCCGTGACTCTGACCACTTCCGTGATGGTCACGCTTTCGTGAATACTCCAGAATTCGAAAGTCCCAATTAATACTTCTTATTCTCAGTAGACTTGATATTCGATTCCGAAGACAGAAGAATTGTTTTTGTCACCAGGGACAATGACCCAAAATAAAAGCTGTGTTTGATTTTTTTTTGGCGGGGAGAAACCTCTCCCGGTATTCTGCCGTGGGCAGGTTAACTGCAGTAAGTAGTATTGGACTATTGTTGCAAGCACTAAATTACTCTAACCTATAAGAAAACCATAGATATCATAGTTAAAGCATTAGATTGGCAGATCACGTGACCTCCAATGCTAACGACGGGACGCGCATGGAGACCAGAATAAGAGGGCAAAATGGCCAGTGTTGCTTCCACTTTAAGGAGAAAAATACTACGAAAATATACCATTTAATTCTAAAATTACAAAAAAATATCGTAAAAATACTAGCTGCATTTTAGAATCTTTTTAGTGACTTCAGATCCTTTTCTAGTATTTTTTGTTGTTGTAATTTTAGAATTAAATGGTATTCTTTCGTAGTATTTTTCTCCTTAAAGTGGAAGCAACACTGGCCATTTTGCCCTCTATGCGTGTCCCGTCGTTAGCATTGGCGGTCACGTGATCTGCCAAATCTAATACTTTAACTGTGATATCTATGAAGAAAACATACAGAAACAGACTAATTATTTTTTAAAGACAAAAATGGTCAATCCATTGTTGAGGTTACTGCAGTTTACCCGGCCTCGGCAGTATTCGTCTAGTAGTTTTCGATTGTTAAAAACGACTAATTTGGGCACTTCTAAGTGTTAAAAAGGTGTTTAATAGACGCGACGACCGGAACGGCCACGCTTACGGTGACGGCAGAGGTAACGTCAAAAGTTGTCTTAAGCCCCAAAAACAAACCACCCGGCAGCTAATTCGTCTAAACTAGAACGGCAACGTCTACAGTGACGTCAGAGCTACGTCAAACATTGTTTAATATACCACAAACAAACCACAATCCATCCCGCTCAAATCGCCCATTTACGATACCTATACCCGAAATTTTTTTTTCATTCCAAATAAAATTCGCATTTTCTCTGCAGATATTTAGGTTGAGTAACATCGCACTAGAGCTACTCAGCCACATGACGGCTACAGGGTTGTGAAAAACCCAACCCACTTCGGTTTTTTCAGGGTTTTTCATAATTAAAAAACTGAGAATTCCATATAATTGCTATATAAATGTAAATTTAAATTAATAAATGTATTGTCTAGAACCAAGTATTGTTTGCGTATGTGAAAATATAACCCGGAATATTGCAACAATAAATATTAAATTCAAATTTAAAAAAATATAATAAATTTAATTGTTGTATAATTAGTATACATTTAAATTTGTAATGTATTTTTAAAATTTAAGGTACAAAAATGTAAAATAGTAAAAAAAATAAAAATAAAAATTTATAGATTTTTTATTTTGTTTGTATAAAAAGTTTTAACCTTTTTAATTTTCAGTAAAGGCAATTTTAAGTTCAATTGCCCACTTGGGTTTTTTGAAGGGTTTTTTCAAGTGGTTTTTTTTTTAAACCACCCGGGTTTTTTCCTGTCGAGTAAAATCATAACAACCCTGGACGGCTAACGGCCTTGTAATTTAGAACCGGGGTCAAGTGAAGACTTGAAGAGGTCGCCACTTGTACTAGCACAGCGTACAACTAGCGACAACGTACGTGTTCGCGGCGTCAAGAAATTTGTCTACCACAAATTTAATGTGTACCACAGTCGGTTATACACGGCTTTATGAGCTCGGTTTTTTTCATACAGGCAAAATATTTTTTTCGAGAACCGGTCGTAAAAGTTTGTAACTCGTCCGTCGCTAATAGCCCATGTGTATCAAAAGTGCGACGTCAACCCAACCAAACCAATCAACAAGAGTGAAAAATAAAAACACCTAAAAAACGGCAGAAAACTACTGAAGCTAAAAACACACACACACGTCTAAATCATCTCGGGAATCATCAACAATGAATTGGAGAGGATTCGGCTGAATGCACCGCTGAACTGAAATTACATTCTTGGCGGTTTTTAACACTGACTCAAACCACGCTGAAAATGAATCAATGTTGCATTAGAAATAGTTTAAATATTTGTTATTTTGCATAAGAAAAGTACCTGCACATGAATTATCGTCGCACTAGAGCTACACGAGGGCTATTGGCGACGGGCGTCATAATTTAGAACCACAGTTTTATGAATCAGTAAAAATACTGTCAATCTACAGATAAATATTTTCATATTTTTAGCCTACTTTTCTTTTTTTAATTCGAAAGAATTAAAAAAATGAAAAAGTAGGTATTGACATGCGGTCGATGTCCGTCTGTCTGTCTGTCCGTACCCCCCTTCCAAAATCGGTTCTATCCATCGGATCTTAAAAATTCTTTTTTTGTTAGAAAGCTATGACCTCAGATACCCAACTTTCATACTTTTTGTCCGTCTGTCTGTACGTCCGGACGGACATAAATCTACTATCTGTCGGCGAATTTCCCATTGAATTAGCATTGAAATTCAATTTTGAGTCATTTAAATCACAGTTGCCAAATCAACAATGGCATGAGAAACTTTATTTATTTAAACATATTTGAAGCAAAATAATATTTTCATGGATCAGTTTGGAATGACGTCATAAAATGTAGCACAATTTGATTCTTTGATTGTTCATTAATTATCTACCAAGAAAGCGGCAAGGCATACTTTTGCATACAATTATGCTTAGTTTTAATTTACATTTCTTATTTTTTAATGCAGTTTGGAGTAGTTTCATTACTTTTGTTATTAATAAATATTTAATTATTCTTCAAACTACAAATAAATCGCGAGCAGACGATAAATAATATTTAATTAATTTGCGAAAGTATATTAAGGAAAATAGTTGATTTGGGCTTTTAGAAGTTTAAATTATAGCTGGATGCTGTGTTTCGATTTTTAGCCTACTTTTCTTTTTTTAATTCGAAAGAATTAAAACAAGAAGTTCATAAAGAACTAAAATAGCCTACTTTCCTGTTACTTAAATACTTACTGAAGTTCTAATCGGGAAAAAAACTAGGTTTCTAACAGTAAATATCATCAACAGCCGTTTCTACACTAGATTTATACATATTAGAAAAAAAATCGAAACACAGCATCCAGCTAATAATTTAAACTTCTAAAAGCCAAAATCAACTATTTTCCTTATTATTATTTCGCAAATCAATTAAACATTATTTATCGTCTGCTCGCGATTTATTTGTAGTTCGAGGAATAATTAAATATTTATTAATAACAAAAGTAATGAAACTCCAAACTGCATTAAAAAAATAAGAAATGTAAATTAAAGCTTAGCATAATTGCATGCAAAAGTATGCCTTGCCGCTTTCTTGTTAGATAATTAATGAATAATCAAAGAATCAAATTGTGCTACATTTTATGACGTCATTCCAAACTGATTCATGAAAATATTATTTTGCTTCAAATATGTTTAAATAAATAAAGTTTCTCATGCCATTGTTGATTTGGCAACAGTGATTTAAATGACTCAAAATTGAATTTCAATGCTAATTCAATGGGAAATTCGCCGACAGATAGTAGATTTATGTCCGTCCGGACGTACAGATAGACAGACGGACAAAAGTATGAAAGTTGGGTATCTGAGGTCATAGCTTTCTAACAAAAAAAGAATTTTTAAGATCCGATGGATAGAACCGATTTTGGAAGGGGGGTACGGACAGACAGACAGACGGACAGACAGACAGACGGAAAGACAGACAGACATAAGAACAGACAGACAGATGGACATCAACCGCATTTCATACCTACAGTGATTTAAATGACTCAAAATTGAATTTCAATGCTAATTCAATGGGAAATTCGCCGACAGATAGTAGATTTATGTCCGTCCGGACGTACAGACAGACGGACAAAAAGTATGAAAGTTGGGTATCTGAGGTCATAGCTTTCTAACAAAAAAAGAATTTTTAAGATCCGATGGATAGAACCGATTTTGGAAGGGGGGGGGGGTACGGACAGACAGACAGACGGACGGACAGACAGACGGAAAGACAGACAGACATACGAACAGACAGACAGATGGACATCAACCGCATTTCAATACCTACAGTGACTTAAATGACTCAAAATTGAATTTCAATGCTAATTCAATGGGAAATTCGCAGACAGATAGTAGATTTATGTCCGTCCGGACGTACAGACAGACGGACAAAAAGTATGAAAGTTGGGTATCTGAGGTCATAGCTTTCTAACAAAAAAAGAATTTTTAAGATCCGATGATTAGAACCGATTTTGGAAGGGGGGTTCAGACAGACAGACAGACAGGCGGACAGACAGACGGACAGACATACGAACAGACAGACATACGAACAGACAGACAGATGGACAGACATACAGTTGGACATCAACCGCATTTCAATACCTACAGTGACTTAAATGACTCAAAATTGAATTTCAATGCTAATTCAATGGGAAATTCGCCGACAGATAGTAGATTTATGTCCGTCCGGACGTACAGACAGACGGACAAAAAGTATGAAAGTTGGGTATCTGACGTTATAGCTTTCTAACAAAAAAAGAATTTTTAAGATCCGATGATTAGAACCGATTTTGGAAGGGGGGTACGGACGGACAGACGGACAGACAGACAGACGGACATCGACCGCATGTCAATACCTACTTTTTCATTTTTTTAATTCTTTCGAATTAAAAAAAGAAAAGTAGGCTAAAAATGAAAAAGTAGGTATTGACATGCGGTCGATGTCCGTCTGTCCGTCCGTACCCCCCTTCCAAAATCGGTTCTAATCATCGGATCTTAAAAATTCTTTTTTTGTTAGAAAGCTATAACCTCAGATACCCAACTTTCATACTTTTTGTCCGTCTGTCTGTACGTCCGGACGGACATAAATCTACTATCTGTCGGCGAATTTCCCATTGAATTAGCATTGAAATTCAATTTTGAGTCATTTAAATCACTGTAGGTATTGAAATGCGGTTGATGTCCAACTGTATGTCTGTCCATCTGTCTGTCTGTTCGTATGTCTGTCCGCCTGTCTGTCCGTTTCTGTACCTCCCTTCCAAAATCGGTTCTAATCATCGGATCTTAAAAATTCTTTTTTTGTTAGAAAGCTATGACCGCAGATACCCAACTTTCATACTTTTTTCCGTCTGTCTGTACGTCCGGACGGACATAAATCTACTATCTGTCTGCGAATTTCCCATTGAATTAACATTGAAATTCAATTTTGAGTCATTTAAGTCACTGTAGGTATTGAAATGCGGTTGATGTCCATCTGTCTGTCTGTTCGTATGTCTGTCTGTCTTTCCGTCTGTCTGTCCGTCCGTCTGTCTGTCTGTCCGTACCCCCCCCCCCCCTTCCAAAATCAGTTCTATCCATCGGATCTTAAAAATTCTTTTTTTGTTAGAAAGCTATGACCTCAGATACCCAACTTTCATACTTTTTGTCCGTCTGTCTATCTGTACGTCCGGACGGACATAAATCTACTATCTGTCGGCGAATTTCCCATTGAATTAGCATTGAAATTCAATTTTGAGTCATTTAAATCACTGTTGCCAAATCAACAATGGCATGAGAAACTTTATTTATTTAAACATATTTGAAGCAAAATAATATTTTCATGAATCAGTTTGGAATGACGTTATAAAATGTAGCACAATTTGATTCTTTGATTATTCATTAATTATCTAACAAGAAAGCGGCAAGGCATACTTTTGCATGCAATTATGCTAAGTTTTAATTTACATTTCTTATTTTTTTAATGCAGTTTGGAGTTTCATTACTTTTGTTATTAATAAATATTTAATTATTCCTCGAACTACAAATAAATCGCGAGCAGACGATAAATAATGTTTAATTGATTTGCGAAATAATAATAAGGAAAATAGTTGATTTTGGCTTTTAGAAGTTTAAATTATTAGCTGGATGCTGTGTTTCGATTTTTTTTCTATATGTATAAATCTAGTGTAGAAACGGCTGTTGATGATATTTACTGTTAGAAACTAGTTTTTTCCCGATTAGAACTTCAGTAAGTATTTAAGTAACAGGAAAGTAGGCTATTTTAGTCTTTATGAACTTCTTGTTTTTTCTAATGTGTATAAATCTAGTGTAGAAACGGCTGTTGATGATATTTACTTTAGGAACCTAGTTTTTTTCCCGATTAGAACTTCAGTAAGTATTTAAGTAACAGGAAAGTAGGCTATTTTAGTTCTTTATGAACTTTTTGTTTAATTTGAAAGAATTAAAAAAATGAAAAAGTAGGTATTGACATGCGGTCGATGTCCGTCTGTCTGTCCGTACCCCCCTTCCAAAATCGGTTCTATCGATCGTATCTTAAAAATTCTTTTTTTGTTAGAAAGCTATGACCTCAGAGACCCAACTTTCATACTTTTTGTCCTCCTGTCTGTACGTCCGGACGGACAAAAAATTACTATCTGTCGGCCGATTTCCCATTGAAATAGCATTGAAATTCAATTTTGAGTCATTTAAATCACTGCTGCCAAATCAACAATAACATGAGAAACTTTATTTATTTAAAATTATTTGAAGCAAAATATTTTTTTCATGAATCAGTTTGGAATGACGTCATAAAATGTAGCACAATGTGATTCTTTGATTGTTCATTAATTGTTTACCAAGAAAGCGGCCAGGCATATTTTTTGCATACAATTATGCTTAGTTTTAATTTACATTTCTTATTTTTTAATGCAGTTTGGAGTAGTTTCATTACTTTTGTTATTATTAAATATTTAATTATTCTTCGTACTACAAATAAATCATGCAGACGATTAATAATATTAAGTTAATTTGCGAAAGAATATTAAGAAAAATAGTTGATTTTGGCTCTTAGAAGTTGAAATTATAGCTGAATGCTGTCTTTAGCGATTTTTATTTTTCCGAATGTGTATAAATCTAGTGAAAAAACGATTGTTAATGGTATTACTGTTATGAACCTAGTTGTTTTCCTATTAGAATTTCAGTAAGTAATTAAGTAACAGGAAAGCAGGCTATTTTAGTTCTTTAAGAACTTCTTGTTTTTGTATGTGACCGAGGAATGTCTTTGATTTTCACCTCTAGACAGCTAATTAAAAAAGTTTTACAAGAAAATGCCACCTTATTTGTTCACAAGAAAACAAAATGAAATAAGGAAAAAGATAAAACACCCTAATTTTATACGTATTAATTTTCTCAGGTTAATAAGACCCTTTAAGTTGAAGACACTTTTAAGTTAAGATAAAATGTTGTATTTGTAGGAAAAACAGCAAACAATTAATAATCTTATAATTTGAAAAAGAATAAAGGCTTTTTCTCAAAAGAATCTTTACGTTACATAGATACATACATTCTAGGGTAATTAGTTCTTATTCATACAATTATAATTATTTAGACAATTATATAATGTTTAAAACACAAATGTTATTTTAAACTTTAAACACTTAAATAAGTATTCAAAATCAGGATACTCTGAAATAAAAATCAAGGAGACACATTCCTGCTATTTATATAGTTGATTAAAAAATCGGACTAGCTTTCCCAACCCTACCAATACAGAAACAATTTGTATATAATATAAATGGAATACATCAATTTCTTTCCTTATTAAATAGAAACGAGTAGCTTCAATTCGCAGATAGCGTACTAAAGTCTCTGACGATTCATACAAAAGAGTGACTCATATGTATTGTGACATTCTCCACAGACCGCATACACACTAATGACATTGAATCGGCCTGGGCTCAGGGCAAAGTGGTTATTGAACCCCCACCTCCATATTTTATTGATTCATGATTGATTTAAGTGATTCAATCAATGTAATCATAGGCGAACTTGATAGATTAGAGGACCCTCTATTGAGGACTCGGGGTATTTTTTTTAATGTAAAATTCACCATGGAGCCTTGATTCTGTTTTTAAGGGGGAATGGACGCGCTGGATCGCGGGTCTCTAAACTCAAGTGCCTCAGTGTTAATCCTATGGCGAAAAAACTATTTTCTCTGCCACATTTCTCCGGCTGTATTGAATATTTTTACAAACGATTTTTCTTAAATAATAAATGTAGATAACTTACAAGTCTCTATCTTCCCACTTTTTGAAATGGCTTCGAATATTTTGTGTAACATTATTTATTGAAAACTAAAAAAAGTATTCGAACCAATTTCAAAAAGTGGGAAGGTCGGGACCTGTAAGTCAGCTACATTTATCGCATAAAAAATCCGCTTGTAAAAATATTCAATACAGCCGGAGAAATGTGGCAGAGAAAATATTTTTTCCGTCATAGGATTAACACTGAAGCACTTTGCTTTGGAGACCCCCGGTCCAGCGCGCCCATTCTCCCTTAAAGGATTGGGTGTTGTGATTTTGCGGTTCCCCGAGTTTCCAAACCGAAGTCTCGCTGTGTTAATCCAACGGACATCATGTATAAGACAAATTACTCCAGCTGTATTGAATATTTTAAAAAACGTTTTTTTTATATAAATGTAGCTGGCTTACAGGGCTCAAGAATACTACTTTTTCATATTGGTTCAAATACTTTTTTAATAAATAATTTTAAAACAAAATATTTGGACCAATTTCAAAAAGTGAGATTACAGAGCCCTGTAAGCCAGCTACATTTATTATCATTAAAAAAAACTTTTATAGAAAAATTCAATACAGCCGGAGTAATTGGGCTTAAAAAATTATTTATTCCAATTAAATTAGATTAACACCTATTTAACCGAGACACTTCGTTTTGGAGACTCGCTCCTATTCCTCTTTAATTTTTTATAAATAAAAAAAAAACTTGAAGAAAGCATCGCCAATTTGGAAAAATTACTGAACGTATTTAGTCCAAAAGGAGGCAAATTGAAAATCTCCTCAAAGGTCAAAATCAAATTGACTTTTTTTACCTGAATGCATGATTGCTCTAGTTTGGGGATTTTCAATTTCTCTCCCTCTCAAGAGAAATTATTTGCCGTACTCTATACAAAAAATATTCCTTGGCAAACACTACATTATTCCGATGTTCCCTCATACGAACACCAGTTTATAGTTTACAGTGTCTACGATACATAAGTTTAACCTCTTGAAGGCCCCTATATCGACAACGCCCACTCAAAAAGTCCCTTTCCCAAAGCATATATATGTATAAACCGGATTCAGATGAGATCTTCCATAGGTCAAGAAGAACGGTAAAATATTCATCATCAAAAGCTAGATTCATTAAAAAGGTATTCGTTTTATAGCTACTATTTTCCAATCTTCAGTTTTACCGCGTAGTTGGATTAACTATATATAAGCACGGGTTGGTTATAATCGACACCATTTTTAAAACACATGTTTTTCCATTTACCAAATTGTTTAAAGGATCTCGACTTAAAAGATAGAGTACACTGTTAAAAATTATGCACTTTGTTTCACCAAAAATATGGTTCCTAGTAGCTGCAACGGATGTGTGGTGAAACGTTAAACAATGTATTTTTGGTATTCGGTTGAACCATTTCTCAGGTTTTTGTTTCCAAATCCAGAAAAATGGTTCAACCAAACACCGAAAAAAAGGTGAAACATTTCACCACACAGCCGTTGCAGCTACTAGGAACCAATATCATGGTGAAACCAAGCACACAATTTTTAACAGTGTACCGCAATAAAATAAAACTATTTATATGGCCTAAAAGTAAAAAAAAAAAAAAAATGAAGCAAGGTTAATAAAGTTTCTCTTCAGTGCGAAAGGCATTGAACCGTTTACTTAAAGAAAAGTTTGATCCAACTGTTTAACGCTGACTATATTATGAATTTGAAAAATGCAAGTTTTACTATGAAACTAAGGCTACCTATTTGTTGTCTAGAACTATAAGTCTAATTAAAAACAATAGAAAAATTATTTAATGTGCGTATGAAGTCCTTCAGCTACCTAATTAGTATTCTTCCGCGTAAAAGGAGAAAAAAAAAAGGTTAATTACATATCTTCGAAATTTAAAAATAAGGAATCTTATTTGATTATCAAACTAAAAAATTCAACATCGTGACTTTTAATTAAAAGTAATTCAATTAAGAAAGGTAAACTTAAAAAAATAACTAATTGGCTTTTAAATTAGTTTATTATTATTTTCTAACTTGTTTTTGTTCGGTTTTTGAAAAGAGATTCGATTTAATGGGCAGGTCTCAACTTTTGGGTGACAACAGTTCCACTAAAATGAAAATAGAGCCTCGATTAGTAGTACGGACATCTTCACAATGTCAATGCCTACTTTCCATTTTTTTAAAAAAATTGTTTGGAATATAAACAAGAAAGTAAACAAAAAATACGTGTTAAATAAATTGATTTTAGCTTCCACACTACGTTTATAACGTAAAAAGTGGAAGGTATTATAATCGTTCAGTCCGTCTGTCTATCACCCACTTTCATAGCCCAAACTACAAATGCTACGGACAAGTGCGATACGTCACAAAATTCAGCGCATCGAAATTAGAATACATTGAAAATTTCAGAAAAGAATTCGAATTCGAAGTACTTCAATTATTTAAAACCAAAGAAGTTCATAAAAAGCTAGAAAGCCATTTCTTTAGATTAAATACTTGCATAAGCAATCGGAAAAAAACTAGGTTCCTAAAGTAAATTCATCAACAGCCGTTTTCTACACTAGATTTATTACACATTAGAAAAAAAAAATCGAAACACAGCACCCAGCTATAATTTAAACTTCTAAAAGCCAAATCAACTATTTTCCTTAATATTCGTTCGCAAATTAATTAAATATTATTTATCATCTGCTCGTGATTTATTTGTAGTTCGAAGAATAAATATTTATTAATAACAAAAGTAATGAAACTATTCCGAACTGCATTAAAAACAAGAAATGTAAATTAAAACTAAGCATAATTGCATGCAAAAGTATGCCTTGCCGCTTTCTTGGTAGATAATTAATGAATAATCAAAGAATCAAATTGTTCTACATTTTATGACGTCATTCCAAACTGATTCATGAAATTATTATTTTGCTTCAAATATGTTTAAATAAAGTTTCTCATGCCATTGTTGATTTGGCAACAGTGATTTAAATGACTCAAAATTGAATTTCAATGCTAATTCAATGGAAATTCGCCGACAGATAGTAGATTTATGTCCGTCCGGACGTACAGACAGACGGACAAAAAGTATGAAAGTTGGGTATCTGAGGTCATAGCTTTCTAACAAAAAAAGAATTTTTAAGATCCGATGATTAGAACCGATTTTGGAAGGGGGGTACAGACAACAGACAAACGGACAGACAGGCAGAGAGACAGACAGATGGACAGACAGACAGATGGACATCAACCGCATTTCAATACTACAGTGATTTAAATGACTCAAAATTGAATTTCAATGCTAATTCAATGGGAAATTCGCCGACAGATAGTAGATTTATGTCCGTCCGGGCGTACAGACAGACGGACAAAAAGCATGAAAGTTGGGTATCTGAGGTCATAGCTTTCTAACAAAAAAAGAATTTTTAAGATCCGATGATTAGAACCGATTTTGGAAGGGGGGTACAGACAGACAGACAAACGGACAGACAGGCAGACAGACAGACAATGGACATCAACCGCATTTCAATACTACAGTGATTTAAATGACTCAAAATTGAATTTCAATGCTAATTCAATGGGAAATTCGCCGACAGATAGTAGATTTATGTCCGTCCGGACGTACAGACAGACGGACAAAAAGTATGAAAGTTGGGTATCTGAGGTCATAGCTTTCTAACAAAAAAAGAATTTTTAAGATCCGATTATTAGAACCGATTTTGGAAGGGGGGTACGGACGGACAGACGGACATCGACCGCATGTCAATACCTACTTTTTCATTTTTTTAATTCTTTCGAATTAAAAAAAGAAAAGTAGGCTAAAAACTGCAAAATTTAATGCTCATTTAAAAAGCATAGGAAGCCATTTTTATTAGAATTAAATCACCATTGCCATAAGCAACAATCGCTCGAGAAACTTTAATTCTTTTTGACAATAAATTAAAATAAATTTATTTTTGCGACATCGATCAGTTTGAAATGACGTCAAATATATTTCACTGCGAGATTCTTTGTATGTTGATATGAAATATTTTCATTCTTATTTAAAAGCGAGGAATATTACATATTTATTTTTTGAAATATAAATTAATTTTTACAAACGATAATTAATAATTATTGAATTTTCGAAATAAAATAAATGAAACTAACCAAATTTAGCATGTAAATGTTTAATACAGAATTAATGGTTTGGCGCATTTTTACCTGTTAAATACAACTGTTGTATGTGGAAGCGGGTTAAGTGACAGATTCTGTTACAAACCTACTTTTAATTTTCAGTAACTATACAATACGGGCGCTCTCTATAAAAGGGGAAATCAATGACCAATGTCCCGAGTATTTATGTTGAAAGTCTACATAATTTTTTTTTGTAATTGATTATGATGTTCTTAGATGAGATTATGTTAAAATAGTTCCCAATAAATAGTAGTACTCAAAAATTATTGCAGCCCGCAACTATTTCCGCCAAATACAACAATTCAACATTGGTTCCTTCATGTATCATACGCAAAGTTGTGGATATTCTCTGAATATGATTCGCGAACCTTCAAAACTACATAACAAATAACTTTTAAATTCTAAATCTTTAAAAAAAAAGACAAATCGCGTAACTTTGAAGGAATCGGACATTCATGGAAAAATCGAGAACTCTTAAAAATCGGCAAATCTGAATTTACAAATGGGGGATTTTTTTTTAAATCGGCCGATTGCTAAACCTCGAAATAAACGGTACAAAGGGCTGTTCATAAATCTATAAATTCGAAAATTACACACCGGAATTTTCAACCATTTCAAGCTAATTCCGATTTTCCGGCGCTAAAAATTTCAATTCCATTCGGCTGACACCCTGTAGAAGTCATTTTTTATTCCAAGGGGAAAAAAGGAAGACATACTATACAATACGGGCGCTCTCTATAAAAGGGGAAATCAATTACCAATGTCCCGAGTATTTATGTTGAAAGTTTACATAATTTTTTTTGTAATTGATTATGATGTTCTTAGATGAGATTATGTTAAAATAGTTCCCAATAATGAATAAATAGTAGTACTCAAAAATTATTGCAGCCCGCAACTCCGCCAAATACAACAATTCAACGTTGGTTCCTTCATGTATCATACGCAAAGTTGTGGATATTCTCTGAATATGATTAAGGTTTACAGAAAATTAATAAACGTTGAAATTCTGTAGTTGTCCAACTAAATTTAATAGAGTGAGGTTTCGTAAAGAAACAGTGTACATTATTGACGCATATAGTTAATTCAGTAGAAATTTACATGTTTTGGTGGGAAAACTCAAGAGGCCCACCTTCTTCAGAATTGGTTCTTCCATTCATTCCTCAACATGCTAATTTCTACTGAAAAAACTATTTGCACCAAATATCTACGTTGTTTCCTTTATGAATCATGCTCAAAGTTGAAGATATTTTCTGAATACTCAAAGAGATATTGTAGAATAATCAAAGAAATTCAAATAGAATTGTAGAATTACTCGATACAAATTCAAATAGAACTAGTCGATAGAAATTCAAATAGAATTAGTCGATAAAAATTCAAATAGAATTAGTCGATAAAAATTCAAATAGAATTATTCGATAAGAAATTCAAATAGAATTTTCCGACCATTACTTAAATTCGCAAGGAAGTTGCTTTTTCGAACGCGTCGGGCACGAGAATCGGAACCAGTTTTTGGGGGGTTCACTAAACCGACCGTGACAGAAATCGACACGAAATAAAAGAACCGAATAAACAGCAGGTGATGCAATTCGACTCACGCGAACAGAACTTGGGAATTTGTTCCATGTCTCGAGATTAAAGGGAGTTAAGTGGGCGGTTTATTCTATACACTTCAGCCAAGATCAGGTTTAGGTTCGGTTTATCTGAAAGCGCTACGGGATTTTTTAAAAACGAGGCTACATATTTTTAAAAAAAAAAGACTTCAATTTTAATTTAGCACCAAGGATTCCTTCTGGTTAATTACTGTAAAAAACTTATTTAATGATTGGAAATGTTGTCAAGTAATTCACCTTTAATCCATAATGAAAAAAATAACAAAATAAAATACCCCCTGTGAGACTGGATTGTAAATTGATTTATTTTTTAATGATTTAAAAAGCAACCCATGTTTTTTTTATGGGGAGAAGAGGGAGGGAGCAGGTCCCTGGAGTTAATTAAACTCTGGACAGATTCGAATATTTAGAAAATTTGAGGTTTTAGCTTTCACCCACCAGTTTCTATGTAAAAAAGACTTCCACAGCCTGAATATCAATTTTAATTTTTCTTATAACTTGAGGTTTCTAAAAGTGACTTTAACTAGTTACTATTTAAGTCAAGCAATAGTAACAGTTACTTTTTTAATTAAGTAGCTCCATATTAAGTAACTTTTAATATTTAGTAACATACTTCATATTAAGTAACGTAATTAAGTAACTTTTAATTAATATTAAGTAACGTAATTAAGTAACTTTTAATATTAAGTAACGTAATTAAGTAACTTTTAATATTAAGTAACGTAATTAAGTAACTTTTAATATTAAGTAACGTAAATTAAGTAACTGTAACAGAGTTACTTTTTAAATGTAACTTTCCAATCCCTGATCTAAAGCAAAATTTCACGTTAAGGGAGTTCTTGCTAACAATGTTCAACAGCAGTTTAATTGATGATGCATTTAATTAACATTCAATACAATAGCCCACTTTACAGAAAACAACTCATTTTTTCATTAAGATGAAATACATGAACTTTTACTCCTCCAATTTTATTCTGGATACTCGTTAAATGTACTCTAACAATTTAATGGGTACAGTTCTATACAGGTACTGATCTAGGAAAACTCAGACTCAAGGCACACCAGATTTTGGGGGCCCTTTAACGGAAAATTTTGTGCCTGCCATTGCTCGTACTGATGATGTGATTGGCTGATTTAATCATATTTTTAATACCATTTTATCGGCATCCTTTTAACATTGATCAGACCAATCACAATAGGTTAATGTTGAGTCAAAGTTAAGCTAAAAATAAAGTGGGGCTGCATAGAATTTTAAAATTTAAAACTAAAATTTTGAGGCCCGAAATTTTGCAGTCTTATGGTAGATCAGGCCCTGGTTCTATATATTAACACTTTTTGCTGCTCTAGTATATTTATACTGTTTGGCAAAAGGAAGAAATTAAGATTTTTTTGCAAAATAGCTTAAAAATATGGAACTATAATATAATGGGCGGTCTCGATTTGGCAATATTACGTAATGTTGCCAAGCAACAAAAATGCCCAAACGTGGTAAACATTCCACTTCGTATTTCATACAACTCGATAGGTATAGCAACCCTAGATAAAATCTTCAAGCTTGCCAAAAATCCCGGATAATTAACATACTGGACATTATATCAGTACGAAAAATTTTATCTAGCAATTCTTTTTGTTTACTTATCCTGTTCGCTCCATAGGTACAAATACGTGGACCTGTGTAGAATTCCCTTCACTTCATTTTACAATTTTTCTTTATAATTCTAACTTTTCTATTATAAACTAGAATGTCCAAGATTCCGAAAAACGCTGACACCAAAGCAGGATTTATTAATTGTATTAAAAATAATGATGAGCAAGAAAGTCAAGCTGATTTCAGCAGTCTTGAAAAAACTTAGTTATGAAATAGTTTGCATAAAAACAAATGTCAGAATGGGCTATTAATTGCAAGAAACGAGCTTGTTTGTTTATCCTTAGCACTGCAAAAATGTGCATTTTGAACCCTCCAAACATAAAATTTCACTAAATTGACGAGTCTCTCGTCAAATGTTAAACATTAATTTTTTCAAAATTCCTCGCAAAACATACTTTTAAGTACCGTCAGTGCGTATAACTTTGGTCCAAAATCATAGATTTTTTACCAAAGAAGAAAAATTAAGCTACACAAATGATTTAAACACTTATCATTATGCATTCTAAGTATTGCACTTTTAGGAGAAATTTCCAAGCATTTTTGTTAAATTTTATAAATTACAAAAAAAAATGGTGTTAGTTAAAAAAAATTAGGACGCGGTTAGGATCCGAGCGGGTAACTTTGGTCCAAGCATGAAATAGTAATATTAACAGAATAGTTAAACAGAATGCACTTTTACATACATTTTTGAAAGAGCAAAGTTCCATAAAGTAATCCTTACATCATGGACAAAAGTTACCCGCATTCATCTGCAAAAGTTTCCCCGTGACCAATAATTAAATATAGCATAAAAATTACTTAGATAAACTTAAAAATCAACTTAGATAAAAACAAATGGTGTAATATTCATCCCCATAAATAAAAGAATAGTATAGAGTGTTTTATTTAGCTATTTTCAATTTTTTTTAGGTGTTCCAGACAATTGGGAGAAATAGATTTTTGTCATTAAATGCTTGTAAGAATACAAACGTCATTTGTAGTAAGTATTGCCAAAATTAGAATGAGAATTTTTGTTACAAGAAATAAAAGGCAATGTTTCCACCTTTTGAAAAATGTCAAACAATTTAAGATGGGATAATTTTATGAAGAGAAATTAAGAACCAAATCTTTTTCCGACACATGGACAAAAGTTACCCTCCATGGCCAAAGATACCCGCTTCGACGGTATATAATAGTTTGATAAATATTTTTATATAGAATATATGCACATAATTTTTTTCGAAGTGAAGAGGTTACATCATAGCTGTACGGAAAATATTATCTAGCAATCTTTTTGTTTATTTATGCAAGTTCCTTATTAGACACTATTTTTAGTGTCACTGAAATTATTAATTGCAAACAAAACTTTGATCTTCCAGCCCATTTGCCTACTATGTATACAAGGGCAGTTCTTTTAAATTTTAACTCCTTTAAAAAAAGGCAAGTACCAAAAGTGGTTTAGCTATTAGAGCTATGATATAGTGGCTGGTTTGTTCTTTGGCGAGCTTCACAATTTAAAGTAGGGTTGCTACATCTGTTCAATTGTATGAAATCTATAGTGAAATGTTTACCATATTTGGGCATTATGTTGCTTGGTGACATAATGCAAATCGAGACCGGCCATTATATTATAGTTGTTCCAAGGCAAATTTTCAAGTGATTCGGTTTTTGACAGTCTTTACATTTTTTAAGCATTGTCAGATTGCGAAAAAAGTACAGACTTGTATAGTAAGGTGTAACTACACTCATATAAACAATCGTAACAGTGGCTGGTATATAATGGTTGGTCTCGATTTGCATTACAGTGCCAAGCAATGAAAATGCCCAAATGTAGTAAACATTCCGCTTCATATTTCATACAACTGGATAGGTATAGCAACCTTACGTTAAATTTTGGAGCTCACCAAAGAACAAACCAGGCATTACCAGCGCGGATCAGATTTACTGTACAGTCCCATTTGGCGCGATTTTTTCGGATTTGGCGATAAATAATTTTTTCTGACAACCTGTCTAACTTCGACTTATGATTCGAATTCTACGACTTCGCACCGATGACGTTTTCTGGCAACCCTATCGGATCGTTAGTCATAAGAAATGTTTGTTTCCATACGATCTTTTCTTTGAATCGTGTTTTTTAAAAAAAAAGTCGCCAAAATACGGACTTTTGGCGCGATTGTGGAAAGTTCGCCAAGGGGGACCGTACAGTAAATCTTTACCATTATAGCTGTACCATATAAATTGTGTCTGGAAATTCTTATATTAATTATGTGATTTTTTATTAACATCAAATTGCAGTACACTTCGTTTCGGCCTTTTTATTATGAACACAAATTGAATTTTAAAAAACATCCAGTTGAAAGCTCAAATAAGATTATTTCTAAACAATCTATTCAATTGAATGTAACAAAGATATTTTAAACTCACTACTGTGGTTATATCATAAGTACCGAATTCTACAGTACCTTCGAAACTTGTAACGTATAAGTACAAAAACGAAAAACCGGTCAAACAAAGTCGAAATAATACTATAAAAAAATATCTAAATATTTACCTGATTAAAAGATATCTCTGATCCTAATATGTGTATTCCTTTTTCTGTTATCCGCTTTGCAACAAAATAATTTGAGGTAGATTTTGTAAATCTCTTTGCATATTTTAAATTTTTCTTTTAAAATGAGCAAACCAAACTGTAAACAAACCAGAGAAGAGAGAACACAAACCGGCGTTGATGCCACAATCAGATTCAGTAATAAAATGACAACCGAAACCGGTAAAAAACAGAGAAAATAGACAGAGAATAAACCAGAAGAGTTGGAAATTTTGGCAACGGTTCAACTTGCACCAATGCTGCCATCTATTGAATGAAACTGGAAATAAATAAAATCTGAAAGAATATCTTGAAAGCAAAAGTTACTTATAATTATTTTTTAGTTTGAAATTTGGTGCAATTATGTTTATTAATTAACACATTAATCGTATGAATTACCTTAAATAATTAATACTTTTAATTGTACGAATTACATTAATGAATAGTTTTAGTGGGCTTGTTTCAACAAACACTTTATCAAAGAAAACAAAACAACCAGAAATCGCAGTTCGGAGAGCGTGACGTTATAAAAAACCAATGAGCTTGTTTCAAAATTTGTCAAAGAAAACAAAACAACTAATGAAATCGCAGTATGCGTGACATCATAAGAAATATTCCCATTGTATTAATTAAATAAAGTAATTTTATTAGCTGCATTACTTAATTTAATCGAATTTATTTTAATAAACTAAATGCTTAATTACAGAATGTGAACAACATTGAAGGTATTAAAATAAACAAGTAGGTTTGTAACAGAAACTGTCACTCAGCCCGCTTCCACACAAAATTTGTGTTCAACAGGAAAAAATGTCGCCAAACACAATATTAATTCTACTATAAACCTTTAAACGCTAAATTTGACTAGTTTCATTTATTTTATTTCGAAAATTCAATAATTATTTCTTTAATAATTATTATCGTTTGCAAAAATCAATTTATATTTCAAAGAATAAATATGTAATATTCTTCCCTTTTAAATAGAATCAAAACATTTCATAATAAAAATAAATAAAAGCGAAACTTTGCACATTTTTTATGCAAATTAAGAATTCTCTATGCATCTTTCTTCATACATATATAATGAACCATCAAAAGAACTCTATTGTGATATTACAACAATCCAAATTGAATTATATCACATAAATAAATATTCTTTCAAAAAAAATATTTTTAGTTTAAATAAAGTTTCTCTTGTGTTTAACGAAATGGCAACAGTGAAAATATTGAATAAAAATGGAATTTGCATGTTATTTCAATGTAGATTAAATTTTTAGTTATTTAAATTTTAAATGAACTTCTAATTTAAATTTTTTAATGAAATTTAGAATTTAGCCTAATCTGATTTTTTGCTTCAAAATGACGTATCCCACTTGTCTGTGGGACTTGTGGTTCTTTCTGTGAAAGTGTGTGACAGACAGACAGACGGACTGAACGATTATAAAACCTTCCACTTTTTACGTTATAAACGTAGTGTGGAAGCTAAAACAAGGACTGATTTTTTCCCCCGGAACATTTGTATAATTTAAATTTATGTAATAATAGAAGAAGAACCCAGTAAAAAAAATACTCTTTTCATTTATTTCTTTTTTCATATGGCAGCTTTATTTCGCAAGCAGGTGCTAAGTTGCCAAGTATGACACTCTTTCTTTTGCCCGTCATGGTGTTTTTTTCCTTACCCTTTTCTGATAGGTTTGAATGGGGTTGCCTATTATACTCTTATCTCAGTTGTATATGGTGTGGGTGAACTACAGTCTTTAGTTTAGTTTAGTTTGAATTATCGTCGCACTAGAGCTACACGAGGGCTCTTGGTGACGGACGTCGTGGACTAAAGTCACTACAGAAGTTGTGGAGCCCCCTGCTATAGGAGCCTTAGTGCGGACTGTATCTTTCAGGACCACCCCTGTTACTTGGTTGGTGGACATATATTTTTAAGGCTTGTGTGCTTGGTCACAAAGACCCGCTTGTAAATCATCGTCAAGAAGGACGTGCACGACATATACACATATATAAGACAGATGCTGCCATCTATCGCCACCTCCACAATTTAGACATGTCCCTGAAGGGGAGGGAAATAGTCTCCAGTACCCGTGGGAAACTGCGCAATGACCGCCCACAGGACTTTCGGACCCAACAGATTTAACGAGCACGTACTCCGCATATACTCGACAAACGCAAACATCCATGCCTTACCGGGATTCGAACCCGAACTCAGAGGCTCCAAAGGCTAGCTCCCTAACCGTTGCGCCGCCGGTCGTTCTGTTAATTTGGTTTCTCTGCTATAAGTCTACTTCAAAGGAGAAGTGAGTTTTACAGATTACAAGATGGGTGACTGTCCATGGCCATAACAATTGGCCGTTGTAGTTTGGACAATCAATTTGCAGAGAAAATTTTAGCGCAGTATGACATGTTTCAATCAGGTGGGAATCTAATAAAATAAATTTTTGAGCACAATGAACCAAATGAAAGAATTAGAGCAACCGGTTGAAGATTATGAATGAAAAGCTTAAAAGGATAGTCACGACATCTGCTGTAATTTTTGGCATTTTAAAACTTCAAAAATATATAATTAAATAACTAGATAACATGATCGTTTCAAATTTGTTTCATTTCGATGTTATGTTGATTCCCATACCTGGGGAAAAAGGGCTAACATGGCAAAGCAATACTTCGGCGGAAGTTGTGATTTCAAAAAATAAAAATTTATTTTTTCCTCAGCAGAAGAATAATTTTTACTTAAGTACCCGAGTGGCATAAACGGAACTTTACGTAAGTGGATATACCCAAGCGTAGCGCTAGTGCGCATTAAAAACCTTATTTGTAATTGCTTGACTTTTTTTTTAAAGAAATTCTTTTACAATAAGGAACAATCGCAATAACCCTAGTGAATGAATTTCAACTCGAGCTTAGCGAAATGACATTTTGTTCCTATGTTTGACAAAGATGTATTTGACGCATTCAAATAAAGTGATTTTTAGCCAAAGGTATTCAGGGTAGGTATTATTCAAAGGTATTGATTTGGTATGTTAACTTGGAGGACTTTGTGACCACGACGGAATTTAACGTGCACCAGTCACCATTAGCGTACAGCGTACACGGGGGTCTACGGCCGGCAGGGCTCGAACTCTCGCAACCTTAGGGATGCCAGTATAAGACCTTACCAACCAGGCTATCCCGGCCCCATGTAAAAAAAATTTGCACTTCAAATTTACATACCATTGCCACTACTATTGAAAAAAAAAACCGGTAATACGGCTTTACTTCAGTCGCATGGACATCCCTTAATACATTGTAATCCTCGAAACCGTAAATGGGAGTGAGTGAATTACGTGCACTAAGCTACACAGACTATTTGGACGGCTTCATTATTTAGAAAACCGTTAAATGACGACCTGAAATTCCAAGCATATTTAAGGGCGTCATCGTACACATGCGTCGGACTTTGAGCATATTTAACGTCACTCTCCTACAGGGGCACGGACATTTCTCCAGAATATAGGCTAAGTTATTTGGCAATGTAGCCTAGAACGGGAATTTTTTGAGGCTGGGCCAAATTTTCAGACCAATTAAAACAGCATTTCTGCGTGTAAAGGATATATAGATCTGATTTCCTAAATTTCATCTTTTTCTTAAACAAAATCATACACCTCGTATTTGTCAGCTAAACCAAGCGTATTCTTTTTACGAAGGGGCATTATTGATCGACAGGGCGCAAATCAAATCGTATAAATATCTTAAGTCGGCAATTATGCTTGTAAATCGTGACCGTAAATTTGTCCAAGAAATAAAACTCCTAGTACTGACTTTCTCCTTAAATATTTTTCTAATGATAGGTCAAAGCAGATAGTTTGCCCCTAATCGAAAAAAGGGAAGCACCTTTTGTTGGAATATCTTTTATAATACGGAATTACAAGCTATTTTTAATTTTCCTTTAAAAAGGTTTTCTTTACAGCAAAAGCTATCGGCATCTAAATAATTGGTAAAAATTCGCTCAAAATTTATGTAATTATATTATTTTTTAAAATCAATAAAAATAGCCCGGACACGTGATCCAATCAAAAACGGGCTTCCATCATTCCCTCATTCTTAATGCATAAAAAAGTTTATCTTGTATAGCCTTTTATCTAATACAACACATTTGGATTATCAAACAAATCAGAATTATTTTATATGTTTACAGAGGTAGTTTCACTTAAAAAAAACTACAATTTAAAAAATTAAAGTTAAATATAACAAAATTCTTACCGTGAAACCCGAAAATTTGAACTATTTAATTATATTCAAATCACCAAGACCCACACATTTGACACAAGACGACAAGTATTTTCCTACTGATTCTAAAGCAATCATTTAGTTATTTTGGCTTCGAGTCTAATCTGGCGGGAAAAAGTCAGAAATATTATCTGAAAGTCATTAATTCGTAAACTGTTAAAAACAAAGTTCGAAAGATTTATGAGCCGCTGCAAAAAATGGCGGATATATCATTGATACAATTGGCAAACGTCATCAATTCACCGAAATGTTTTATAACTGCTTGAGATTTATGAGTTTTTTAAACTTAGTTACAGTGATCGTATTGTTTATTGGACATAATTGTCAGAATCTTTCGTCTGGTATGTATGGTAGAACGCCATCGAACATAATTTATAACTCTTTTTTTCCTGGTTTGCTTCGAATTATGGTTACCATTCATATTCTTTGAAGGGATTTGATTTCCTTGCCACTTTGTGCTTTATTTTAAACCAAATAAAAATTCGCCAGAGTGCAAGTTCTACCCCCCCCCCCCCACCCCGGTGTTGCGTCGGGGGGGGGGGGGGGGGCAGATAATTAGTAAGAATAAGAGTTAGCTGAATTTTTTTATATAAAGATTGGCAGTTTCTTAATAATTTTTTTTAAAAAAATTCAACCAAACCCCCCCCCTAAAATTTCAACGACGCAGTCTGCGTCGTTTGACCCCCCCTTGTAGGCACCCCTGGCCAGTAATAGAACCTTAACCAACCAGGCTATCCCGGCCCCATGTAAAAAAAAATTGCACTTCAAATTTACATACCATTGCCACTACTTGATTGAAAACCGTAAATAAAACCTTAAATACGGCTTTACTTCAGTCGCATGTGACATTCCATTTAACTTAACATTGTAATCATCCGAAACCGTAAATATGGTGAGTTGAGTTGAATTAACGTTGCACTAGAGCTACACTAGGACTATTATGGAGTACGGGCTTCATTATTTAGAACACAGTCAAGTGACGAACCTGAATATTCCCCAACGCAATATTTAAGGGCGTCATCGTACACAGCGTCGGGACTTTGAAGCATATTTAACGTACACTCTCTCTACACGGGGTATTATTCGTTGAACATTTTATCTGCACAGACAGTTTATAGATAGACAGTTATTTTGGCAATGCCCGGACCCGAACCTGGGACCTTTCGCATCATGGCCAGTGCCTGGGCTCCCCAGCCCCGGATTTTTAGCAAGAATCTTTTAATTACAGCTTTATCAAAATAGCTAGAAAGATATATGTGCTCCTGTCTTCCTTAAATTTCCCTTCGCTTTCCTTCAAAGATGTCATAACCGCTCGGTCGTCTGTCCAAACAAAGACGTCATTCTTTTTACAGCTGGCATTTCGATTCGATCGAACATCGCCCGAAAACGAAACTCAAAATATTCCATTATATCTGCCATTATGCCTTGTCATTGTGTTCATTAGGAGATGTCAGTGTTAACTGAGATATAAAAGGCATCCCAGATACCGCGGAAATGTATATTTTTATTAATTTTTTATGTCTCTATCTCATGGATGAGAGATAACATTATCACAAAAAGGAAAAATAACAACTGAGGCAGATTCGCAGCTTCAGTTGGATTCGAGTATTCGACGCTGTGTTTTTGCGATTTCGCTCGTGTTTTCTGTGCGAAATATGAAGTAAATACAATAATAAGTTCGTGTAACGTGCGTTTAAGTTAGAACAATTATATGAAAGGGAGATAACATTATCGCCAAAAAGGAAAAAAATAACATGCAAGGCAGATTCGAAGCTCCAGTTGGCATCGAATATTCGACGTTGTGGTTTACCGATTTTGCATTTTTTTCTCGTGTTTTCTGTGCTGGAAGTTGAAGTTAATAGAAGAATATTATAAGTTCGAAACGTGCCGCTAATAAATAAGAATAATTATAAGAAAAGGAAGAACATGATTTGAGGCGATTGAACTCCCAAGTGTTCTGGTGTTGTTCTCTTTGTTTCCTGTTGCCGGATAACGTTTTCTTAGAATAGTATTTGAGTGGATACGGATAACACTGCATGTTTGGTGAGTAGATTTATTTTTATTTCTATGGAAAACGGTTTCTAGTTAAGGGACGAAGTTCGGTGCAATCCAAACTTTTCCTCACTATTTAAATCTTTGATTTTTTTTTAAGGTAACGATTGTTATCGACCGTCACACTCACATTACGTCACAGAAATATAGACGCATAACTATAACATATTTATAGAAATTTTTAAAAGGCAGCGTGTTGATCGTGACACAGGGCCGGATTTCTAAATAGGCTAAGTAGGCTGTAGCCTAGAGGAGCGAATATTTTGGGGCGGCAAATTTTACGACCAATTAAAGCGGCATTCCGCATAAAAAAATTATTATAAAGATACGAATACTTTTTAAGAAAGAAAACAAATAATTCACATTAATGCGTAAACCGTAAACGTATATATAGTACACTAATATTTCGCAGCAAACATGGTCGCTGCGAGGGCAATTGCACCCTCTCCCCCGGATTTGGAAGTTGAAAGAAAAATAGTATAGAACAGTTTCAAAAATTCGCCTATTTCGCTTTCGATTCGGTGTGTAAAGGTACATAAATGATTCTAATATGTGTATCTATTTTAAACAGCCAACATACGAGCTAACCCTAACTTTGGCAGTACTCCTAACCATCTTTATTGTGAGGTGATTCAGAATTTAGAGGCATATAACTCGGAGTACTGCCCTCAAATTCCGGAGGATTTCAAATTTCACTGGCTATTTTTAGTCAAAAAAAATTCAGTTTAAAAGCTAAATTTTGAGCCCCCTTCATCGAAGTGTTAATTATAATTTATTAAGTTATAATTGATAATTAAATTACTGATAAATTGTTAAAACATGGACCTAATGTGATTGGTCTACAAATGTTATTAAGAAAATTACATAATTGTAGAATAAGGTGCGGTTACATAGAACTGACACCGTCACCGTCATACGGTCATTATACACAAAAAATCGTGTAAGGGGGGCCAAACAATTCGGTAATTTAATAGTTTCCGGCTGTCTATTTCTAGCCTCCATTAGGAGCTAATAATTTGTTCTGTTTTTAGACCGTATCATCCTGGCCATCTTTTCATGCTTTTCATTATTATGCATGTAGAAAAACAGGTATACAAGAATTTATTGACATCGTCACTTGACTGCCTTTCGAAATTACGAGACCTTTACCTTATAGACCTTGTGTTGCTCTAGTGCGACGCTAATTCAACCAAACCTAAAGCAGGTGAGCCAAGAAGTTAGGTTATTATTTTAATTTACTTTGAATATTACTAGAAAATCGTTGGCACACATGCCGTATGATTATGTGGTATAAAAGATCCCTTGAGTACCTATTTGGCATTCATTGAAATCTGAGCGTCGAAATTGGCAGAGAGAGCCGCCTAGACTGTGTCACAAAAAAATGGCGAATATGCCGAGTCTGCAAAAGGTTTGATCCTCTGAAAAACAGCTCGTTAAAAGAAACCCGAGTATTACGTTCTTATTGAAACGTTAGTTTTTGCGTTGAAACGTTAGTTAATCTTGCCTCTATATATGGGTTATCTATGTCCAAACTGTATTATTACGGTATTCTTTTAGGACTAGTTACAGAAGAAAAGAAGCTATGGGAAATACTAAGAGCCAACTTACGAAACTAGAATTACAGTATTACAAGGTGAGAGCCTAAATTCTCATAAGTAAAAAAATAATATATATATAAATAATAATAATAATAATCATAAACACTGCTCACAACAATTATGGGAACGCATGGTTTAAACTATTTCACAATGATTCTATTTGGTATCATCAGCTTCCGATTTTTTTTCTTACTAAGTTAAGCTCGCACTTATTTATCGTTAGATGGAAAAATCTTGTCTTTTGAAGAATTAAATAATGTTTCTTTTAATTAAATGAAAATATGAAAAGCATGGTAAAATACAATTCACTCACAAAAAATTTTATGCAATAAATTGACTTTAAATTCTTCACGCTTGCATTCTTAGATGTTTAAAAATTGATTTTACCTTTTTTTACAAGTTAAGTATTGAAAAAGTTATAGTTATAATTTATTCAAAAGGTATGATTCCATTATTTTCCCCTTAAATTTTAGTTAAGAAATTAATATTTTTTCCCTGTTTTTTTACCATTTCATTCTGGATGCATAATAAATCTATTTAACAAATTTTAGATTTTTTTAATAAAAAAAAAAGAAATTGGAACCGAAAGTGTAAACAAAAGTACTCAAAGTGCTCCCCTAATTGTTTTGAGCAGTGTAGAAAAGTATAGTTACTCGACTGTGAGAGATATGAACTTAAGATTGTACATTCAAACAAATCATATTTGCACCAGTTTTTAAACATGAAAACTTTGTTAATCGTAAATGACTTAAAACTCTGAAGAATGTGAATTTTGAACTTCATTATGAAATACGATTTTTTACATTAAAAAAATAAGGATTTGAATACCGTAAACCGGTATACCAATTTTTCTTTACAGTGTAAGAATTATAATTATTGTCTGAATATTCTGATTAAATATAAATTATTTAAATACAATTTCATTTATTCTTTTACAGGAATTAACTTATTTAACAGAGAGAGAAATACAATAGTAAGTATTTTTGACATAGAATTTTAAATGGAAACTATAGAAAATTCTTCTGCTAGATCTATAAGAAATTTGACCTAAATTTTTACTAAAATAAAATAATTTAAATGCAAAAAAGGTTCTTTATGTGTCCTAAAATTGTTATTTTCCTAAATAAGCTATTTAATACATTTCTTATAAAACATTTTCTTATAAAAAAGTAGTTAGACTTTAGCGTAGGGCATAATCGGATTCTTTAAATTTCGCATGGATGACAGTTCACTGAAAAGTTCGAAAAACATTATATTACAGGGTAGAGATTTCAAAAGAGACCTCTAAACGAATAACAGATTGTATTTTAAGGCATCATTAAAATTTCCACCCTGTATATGGTCAATTACACTACAGCCTGCAAATTGTAACTTTTTGTCTGTAAACTAAAGTGGAATCCTTCCAATTGCTTCTTCCTATGTATTTTTTGGATTTGCTGATTTTTAAAATGTAACTATTTTTTTTTTAATCACGCGTAGTTTTTTTTGCAAATTTTAATTGATTAAAAATTAAGAAGCGCACTATATATATCCTTTAAAATAAATGCTACTTAATCTTAAATGCTCTTTAAATGAATTTAATGCTTACAATACATTTTAAATGAATTTAATGCATACAATACATTTTAAATGAATTTAATGCATACAATACATTTTAAATGAATTTAATGCATACAATACATCTTAAATGAATTTAATGCATACAATACATTGAAACTATCTTGAACAATGTTTGAGAAGGCATAAACCTTAAAAAAATTATATTATGATAAAACTGAAGCAAAAAAAAGAAATTTGCAAAAATTAAGAGAAAATGCAATTTATATATCCAAAGCCATGATGCAAACACGATGACAATGAGAGTTCTCTGCATGCTTATGTATTGTCCTCATCACTTTAAACGTTTCACACTTACGATGTCGATCGTCAACGGCCCGTGATTATATATACATTGTTTGTTATGTTGAACCAGGACCCGAGAAAATGTATTCGAAAATCCGCGAACCACCCACGGGAAAATATTCTAAATGTCCTGGAATTCGGCTTCCCTGCGCAATAACTCTTTCCGTAAAGAAGAAAGTTTGACAGAGGCAAAATGCATCAATGTCGCTTTGATGGGTTTTTTTTTTACACCAACCATCATTGGATGGTTGGAGCATAGCATCATAGGACTTTTTAAATATTTTTTTGCGAAATACACATATACAATTAATTTATCTTTTTATTTGTGACAAAGTCTATATTTTTACATATACAGTCTAATTAAAAGAAAACATGAATCCATTTTTAATGGAATATATTTTAAAAAAATCTAATCACATCAATAGTAAAATCTAATTTTTAATATATATATAGCTTATTTTTATTGAAATCTAATTTTTGATTTAAAAATCTTAATTTCTGTCATTATATATATAGTGCTTTCAAACGTTTCAAGAATTTGCATCCACGTTTATTAAACAAAGAAAAGCATGCCAGAATTCCGATTGACATAATTAAAAGGATGCCGGAATTTCAGGTAACCTAAATATTTATATTATATACCTTATATTTATAGAATATAAAGTGTTAAACAAATAAAAATCTCCATGAAGTTTTCAATGCAAATACAGCTATAAAAGACACTTAAAAATGTAAGTGTAAAGAATTTAAGAGGGACTGTTTCAGTTCCATAGAACTAATGCATTAGTTTTGAAATCACAACTTTTGCAAGAGAATCGCTTCGCCATGTTATCCTAGTTTCACCAGGTATGAGAATCATCATAACATCAATTTAAAACAAAATTGAAAAGAAAATAACACCCGGTTATTTAATTATGAATTGACAATGTTTCAAAATAGTGTCGCCTTCTGCTGTATATGTTTGGCATTTTAAAACTTAAGTAATATATAATTAAATAACTAGATAACATTTTCGTCCCAAATTTGTTTCATTTCGATGTTATGTTGATTCTCATACCTGGGGAAAAAGAGCTAACGTGGCAAAGCAATGATTCTAAAACTAATGCATTAGTACTATGGGACTGTCAATCCCTGTTAAGAGTCTAGTGGTTCCAAGTAACATTTTCAGAAGATTACATTTTTTAAATCTCATAAGAGGTATTTATGTTGGGCAGATCAAGTAATTTTTAAAATAGAATTGTTTTTCTATTTAAACTATAATAACAAATGGTTGTATTACCAATAACCAACAATTCTCTTTTGGCCACTAGCGTTCATCAGTTTGCCATTCCGAAATAGTTTTCACGGATTTGCCTGCGTTAACAGAGCCAATATTTGGTGACTCTACACTAAAAACTCTGTTAAGTTTACAGAAAAAACTGTTATTTTGATTTTCTTTAAAAAGATTTTTTTTTTCTATAAAAATGTGCTGTTTAAAATAAATGCGCGGTTAAAAGCAAAAACAAAACCCTCTAAGAGTACGAGACTGAAATCGAACAAGCATTTCAACTGTTTGTTACAACTTCGTGTGCTGAAATAGCTTAGTTGGGAGCCTTGGACTGAAGATTTAAAATGTCCATGGTTCGAACCCGGGTTTGGGCGTACATTTATTCCTCGGTAAATAGTTGTGCCCATGCATTCCCGCTGACACTGGGGTGAGATTTCGGGGACGACCACGGGATGTAGAATTTTGTTTATAGTTACAATTTGTCCAATAAAAACAGCTTTTGAGTTAAAATTACATATATTGTTAGTATAAAATAAACAGACTTTACCTGTATATTATACGGTATTTTACAGGGTACACCATAGCTTTATTTTTGTAAAAACAATACTTTTTCTGCAGTGTACTCTGCAGCTTTCGTTTCAACACAGCGATTTCAGTTTTTTTTCTTCTCCATCGCTTCTAGAACAATCCTTTCCGAGACAGGATTTGTGAGATCTTTTCTTCGGAGGGCGACGAGCTGTGGTCGTTTGAAGATTTCTTGGATATGGTGTCCGTCTTCAGTCCTGCGACGCCGCCCGAAAGGAAAGCAGAGTACGCCTTTTGCATATACGGTAGGTTTTTCGAATTTTACACTGGACAAGTTTCACTTCGTAAGTGGCTAACAGTTCAGTTCCAGCGGCATTGTTTTCAATCTTGGTCCTTCTGGAATTACATTGGTTTTGGACATTTTTATTACCTTACTAAAACTAATGTTGGGCACAAACTTTTCTTTCGGTAGAACTAATAAAGCTTATCTCTGTTCGTGAATCACGTTAAATTGCTGTCCCACAATTTAGGTTAATTTTTTCGGCATAAGACAAAAATATAATCTAAATCGAAGTTTTACAACAACATTGGCGTTTTGCTAATGCTTTGCGTGCTTGAAATTTAATCGTATTAAAACCGATAAATTTTAATAAATAGCAGGAATAAAAACAAGTTGTACGCAAATAATTCTAAAATAAATAGAACACACAGCGGACAAAAAAAAAAACCCACGCTCGTTTTGAGAGTGAAATCGAAACTACCTCTGAAGTCGCATGAAATGCAAAAGTGAAAACGGGCTGGGGAGCTCAGTCGGTTAGGCTTTCGCGTAACATGCGAAAGGTCCCAGGTTCGGGTCCGGGCATCGCCAAAATAACTGCCGACCTATAAACGGCAGCCAAAAATGTCCGATGAATAATACCCCGTGTAGAGGGAGTGCACGTTAAATATGCTCCAAACTCCCATCGCTGCGTACGATGTCGCCCTTGACGGTTTCGTTGGGTAAGCCTACTCAGGTGTCGCCTCGTCACTTGACTGTGGTTCTAAATTATGACGCCCGTCGCCAATAGCCCTCGTGTAGCTCTAGTGCGTTAATAATTTAAAATAACTAACTTAGATTATCTTCTAATATCAGTATATGTCTATGGCTTTTGCTTATTTCTTATGATCTCTAACACTCGATTATGAATAATACATTTTCAATTACATATAAATCGATTTTAGATTTTGACGGAGACGGCTACCTCTCCAAAGAAGACCTGACAAAACTGATAAGTCGTCTGATCGGCAGTCAGAAGTTGGACGTCAACGACCTTGAGGACGTCATCGAAAAGACGATGGAGGAAGCTGACATAGATAAAGACGGGATGCTGTCGCCGGGAGAGTTCAAGCACGTCCTCATGAAATGCCCAGACTTCTCAAGGTATGTCTTATCCATAACCACCTTAACAATACAATACTTTTCTAGTTAAAAATCAGAAAAAGTAGTCGTAAGTTAACAAATCATGATCAATATAGATGACGCGACGCACAGGCACATGGGCGGAGCCAAATAAGTTTATCTAATCAACTTGCAAAAGTAGGCGGCGTTCGAAATTGCAAGCCAAGACATGGATAGTGCCACGCAGAGCCAACAACATATAGGTGGTTTTAAAAAGTTAATAAATCAGCATTTATACAGAGGGCGCCATCCACCGTGTACTGGCAAAAGCTATAGTGACATCATTCGTTTTCTGACTGCTGCCACAAGTTTAACACTTTTGGAGAACGCTGACGCCGAATAAGGCTTTAATCTCTCCGGTATGGCAGGGTTTTAGCCTTAAAAAGTAACTTTTGACAGCGGATGATCTCCGAAAATAACTCATTACTTATTTCTAGGGTATTACTTCTTCATAGGTGGTAACACTGCCTTGATTATAGGTTAAAATTAGTCAAGTGGAAATTTTAGCAGTAGAGTTTTTATGCTTGGGAGCAAGGTTGCCATAATCTACGGTACTAGTAATGAGCACAAGGCGGAGGTTTCGGCTGCAGTGTTCATTTTTTATTAATCCATTCATGAAAAATGGCATTTAGTTTAATGGCCAGTCAATATTTTGAGTTTTGTATGTATTGTTGACACCGCGAAATTATGGCAATCTAGGTGGCTCGAAAACGTGCAGAAAAGGGAAGATTTTTAATAGGATTATTATTATTCCTATTTCTGCCCGTTTACTGATGTTTCCCAAAAGATACAGAGTCATGAATGTGCGCTCGGACAAGAGAAATAAATTCACGTGTGTTCAATCAAAATACGTTCATAAAATGTTTGTCTTTTGCAGGAGCTTCACAATAAGAATTTGAAAACCTTTATTTGAACAGAAGCAGTTCCTATCTTTACAAAGAGCAACTATCTAGTCTGATTGCAGTACAAATATTGATTATATTTAAATTATTATATTACTTGTGCTCTCAGCTAATTGAAGAATTTGAATTTTTTTTTACTTATATGCACAAGTTATTTGAAGCACTCACACCCAAATTAACATATCAGCATGACCAGTAATAAATTTTCCATATTTTTATTTAAAAGACATTAGTGACATTTTGTCAAAACCTAATTGAGTTTAGAAGAAAGTTGATTGGATGTTGGTTTAATCTGGTACATACCTTAACCATACTTATCAATCATTTGTGCAATATGAATGTCATTATAAATGCTATATTTTTTATATTTGTATCAAATATATCAAGGTTTTTTTTTTGTAAAAAAAAATTGATTTGTATAAACCCATTTATTGTTATATTCACTACATTAAAAATCTGTTTATATAAAGTTTGGTAGTTAATTAGAATTTTTCCACCACCACACTGTAATTAGTGTTTACTCAAAGCAGCAAGTAGTCAGTCACTGTTATTTTAATTTTAAAATTATGTATATACGATGTACAATCTGTTTCCTGTTCAACAACTACTCTCCATTAGTTGCCAAATCATGTGGTACCAATTAAAACCACATTTTCTGTGCTACTAAACATAGCTTAATTTAGCAACCCATTTCTTGTATTGTCATGTGTATTACTTAAGTTCAATGAGGAAGTTCAGAATTTTATTTTTTTAAAATAGAAATCAAAATATTGAGAAACTATATAAATCAAAATATTTTTTCAAAATGTGCAATATTTACTAGCGCCTTAAAGTCAGATCTCCAAAGCCCGTGAAAAACAATGAACTAATGACGCAGCATGTGTCCAATTTTCTTTTATGCTGAACTTTTTACCTACTCTCTACGAGTTTATCACTGTTTAAAAGGTTTTAAATTCTCTAATTTAGTACTAATATATATAGGAATCAAACATATGCAGAAATCCAGCAATCTTCAGTGTAGGCACGCATGCTGAAAGCACTGACATGGAGCCTGGGAAATCGTTTAGTGATTGAGTCATTTTTCACGCTTTTGTTTACTTTATAAATTTAGAAATAATAAAGTACAGATTTTATTTTCAACAAATTTTTTCTCCTAAAATACAATACAAAATCCAAAACATGCCGAACTTCCTCATTGTTAAGGCATCTAAACGCAAGACAACAAATATAAGTTTGCAACTTTATTTAATAAGAAAAACAAAATAGTTTATACAATACATCTGAATAATTATGAATTATATCACAAGTGATAAGTATGATGCCCTCAACATCAAATAGACATAAATAATGCACATAGAGAAAATTGACAATTTTAGAGATGGAACAAGCATTAAAATGATTTGACAAGCATACAATCCCGAATTAAAAATCTTAAGTGAACATGTTTAAAAGCAAATAAAATCTCTACTGGGAATGGTCTACACACCGTAAAGAATTCATATAAACACTCAAATACTTAATTAAATACACTAAAACTAATGGTCCTTTATCCCCCACCTAAAAATTCAGCCCTGCTGTATTTTCAATAAAACCACAATTTAAAGATAACTTTAGTGAAATATAAATATTTTATCCACGCCATTAAGACTCTTGCCCATAAGATATATAAAATTAGAAATCAAATATTGCAGGATATGATTCATTTATACATGTAAATATCTACATATGTAAATGCCCTCTCTACCACGACAAATGGGAAATATACATTGAACTTTTGCATTTGATTCTGTGATGTATGACACAATGACTAATGTGTAATGATGAACTTGCAGACATTGGACTCGTAAGCAAAATTTTGCTTAAATTTGACCTTCGCGTAACATTGCTCCATTTGCTTTCGAGTGATATGAAACACTCCCTGTTCCTCACAAGTAAAAAAAGTACTAACCATTGACTTCAATTGTTCACTTCTTGTCCTCTGGCAGTGGATCAAAACCCCTGATAGGCCTACCCAACAGTCTAGATCTTGACATGTCTGCGGTGCCCATTCGTTCATTCTTGTTGCTATAAGGATTCATTAACACAGTCTGCATGAACCATGGCAGTATGGAACTAATGCTGTTAGGAAGAACCAAGTTTGATATTTTGCCTTTACTCCTGTGTAATGTAGGAAACAATGTCCGTGACTCCCGTCAGTTTGCCTAGATCTTGATAAAATGTCTGTATTGCTCAGTAGTTCATTCTTCTTGCTATAAGTATAAGGATTTATTAACACACAGTTGTCTCCTGTGCATAAACCATTTATAGCAGCATGTAACTTATATTGGTAGGAAGAACCAAGCTTGATATTTTTTAGCCTATTCCTGCGTGATGTAGGAAACAATATCAGTGACTCCTGTCAGTTCATCTTCACCGTCTTCAGGATTCCTAGCCCTTAACAGAGTATCAATCATGAATCCCCCATTAGGTTGCGGCACTGGTGTGGCCACATAAGGGTTTGGTGGGTAAGGCCCGCCCTGCTCTGGCGGTGGGTAATTAGGCTGGTAGCCACTCGGCCTAGAGCCTCTTTCTTCCCCTTGGTAGTATGGACTGTTCTGGTAATAGTCAGGAGACCTCGGTGGGGCATAGCCATCAGGGTACTGTGAATGGAACCTCGGTGGGGTTCCTGGATCTCTTTGTGCATGTGGTGGGGTGGATCGGTGGTATGTACTAGGCGATGGTGGGAATTGTGTCGGTTCTGGTGGGAAACCAATATCCCGCTGGTAGGAGTCTTGTTGTGGTGGTGGAGGCCTGTGGGCCATGTCTGGGTGATGATCCCCACCAGGATTGCCGTAGAAGTGCTGCTTCTTTTTCGAGTAAGAGTCCAAGGATAACAACTTTGGACTGTTGCTTTGTGAATAGGGTTCTAATGGGGTCAGTTTGGAGGGGCTGGATCTGTTGTAGGTATCCATCATTGACGGTTTTAGAGGGTAAGGTCCTTGTGGATTTGGTTCTAAAGGTGTTAGTTTAGAGGGACTGGATTGGTTGTAAGTTTCTATCAATGAGGGTTTCACTGGGTACGGACCCTGAGGACCTGGTTCTAGAGGTGTCAGTTTAGAGGGACTGGATCTGTTGTAGGTTTCCATCATCGTGGGCTTTATAGGGTAGGGACCATGGGGTCCTGGTTCTAAGGGCGTCAGTCTGGAGGGGCTTGATCGGTTGTAGGTTTCCATCATCGAGGGTCTTATAGGGTAGGGGCCCTGTGGTCCTGGTTCTAAAGGCGTCAATTTTGAAGGGCTGGATCGGTTGTAAGTTTCAACCATAGTGGGTTTTAGAGGGTACGGACCCTTTCCGCTCCCTACTGGCGGGTAGGAGTCGAGAGGGGTCAGTTTCGAGGGACTTGCTCGGTTATAGGTGTCCACCAGGGAAGGCCTTATGGGGCTTGGTCGAGAGGAATAATCCTGGTAGGGAGCCAGGTTAGTGTAGCTCGGCTGATAGCCTTTCTCCTCCGGTGCTGTGTAGGTAAAGCCTGGAAGTTCCTTCGCAGGCGTGTAAGCCATTCCTTTGCTCGGTACAGGGTTGGGCGCGGCTGTCGGAATTCGCTCTAAGGGGACCTCATCATCACTATCATCTTCATTGCTGAATGGCTGGACGATTTGGCCGGTGACTGGTGGTGGTCTGCGATCGGAAACTGGAACTGTCTGAATGACCGGAGCAGGAGCTCGGGTGATTACCCCAACAGGAGGCCTGTGAACAGGAAGGGCAGTTCTTGGCATGTACTGCTGGGGAGGAAGGGCTTGGGCATAAGGAACAGGCTTAGGGGCTGTCTGGATGGGGCCTTCTTCAAGGGGGGCTTCAGGCCCACTCTTTGGAGATTTGTCGTAAGGGATGACACAAGGCACCATTTTGGTCGCATCCTTCTTCACCACCCTGACAATGGGAGATTTGTCTTGAACTGTCGAGACAACGATCTTTTCTCTCATGGGTTCGACGGGGGGTAGTATGTCTTTGGTGACAACGATTGCTGCTGCCTGGCCAGGAACGTAAGGTTTCAAGGGCAGTTTAACGACAACCTTTGGTTCCTTGGCTTTTTCTGAAAAGGGGAAAAAAAAAGGTTTTAAAGACCAAAAGTTTTGAGTACGGACCATATTGGAAGAATTTAGGACATTGGATGACACAAAACAAACATATGCTAATGAGTCAAAGCATCATTTAGAGAAAAAAAAGTTAACAGAAATTAATATAGCTTTAAATGTAATTTCCATAGCATTCTAATAACCATTTGTTTAAGATCCTCTTTTATTTAGTTCTAAGTGATATGCAGTGACAGAACATAATGTTCTGAAATTGACATGCAGAATGTCTTGCATTGCTTTCACGGTGGCACATTGGATAGAAAAAACCTTTAAACAACTCGAATAAATGTAAGTCTTTAAAAGCAAATGAATCTCCAAACTAAGGACTTTCTAAGGATCACACATACCTTCTACTTTGGGCGTAGTAACTTCATCCTCTTCTTCTTCCTCCTCCTCATCTTCAAATTCTTCTTCTTCCTCTGATTCCTCCTCTTCTTCACTTTCTTCTGATATTATCTTCTTTTTCTGCTTCTTCTTTTTCTTTTTTTGCTTGTTTTTCTTCTTCTTAGGTGCTGGTTTTTCTTCTTCATCATCATCATCAGAGCTTAGGACCTATTTGGGGTCGGGAATGGTATTATATGTAATTACATATTTACATATCTTAAGAGTTTGAATTACAATGTAGTTCCATTAATTTGAACAAGTAGTTACTGTACTATGTGTGCAGGTAAGCTGCTGCATCATCAAAAATGACATGAACTATTTTTTTATCTAGAATATCCAATCGTACATTTTCAATTAACTCTTGAGTGCTTTAGTAATGGTCAAAGTCATTTTTGAAAATATGGTGGTTTTCATACCCACTCCAAAGAAATTATGTAAAGGGTTTGTGTATAATACGAAAGATTGAGCATGAGAGGGTAGCTGGGCATTGACTAAATCACTTCATAATTTTGTAGTCCATAAAATGTGCACCACGCTAGCTTAGGGAGTTAATCATTATACAGGCATGAAAGTGCAAACTAATCAAAAAGGCTGAACACGTGAATTCAATTTTTTTGCACTATCGGCGTAACGCCGTAAAACCAATTAGAAATTTAGTTATATTAGTTCCTATAAAATACATACATAGAAAATAATGCTTAAATAATATAATTTAGTTTTACTTTAAAACTGTATATCGATGCCATATTAAATAATATTTAATAAAAAAATCTGATAACTAATGAATTACTCTTACTAGATAAATGTAAAATCATAACACAATTACCATTTAAGAGTTTAGATCATCTCATTATGTTGCAAGCAGGGTTCTATTTATAAAAAAAATTCAAAACTTTCAAAAAAATTCTTGACTACCTCTTTGGGATTGAAATCCCAACTTTTGGTCTTTCAATACATATCCTTATTAACATGGTTCATACAAAGTTAGAAAAAAAAATTCAAGGACTCGAAATTCACTAACAACCTGAATATATAAAGCTTCTATAAGTGGACACTCCATTTCTTTTAAAAATAAAAATTGTCTAAAATCAGAAACCACAGTATAGGCCGAAGTAGAAAAAAGTTCAAACGTAAACAAAAAGTATTTTTTAATTAGAGCCGTTCCTGTGATCACGACTCACGGACACTGAGTCAGACACTTGATCAGAAGAAAATATTCTGGTTGCTCGACTTGGCCTAAACTGGAGCTACAAAAGTAACGAGACACTCTTCCGATCAAACAGAGACAGAGAACTGTCAATCATTCTGATGCAATGTGACGCCATCGGTAGGTGAAAATTACTCGGCAGCAAAATAAGTAAATCCGGAAGCTTTATCTGACTCCTCTTCTAATGGGAGATTGCAATGGCTGGCCGAGATTTAAAGAAAACTTAGTGTAATCTAATCTTAATTCATCTTCACATTTTAATTAAAATTTGTATCTTCATTATAAGAATCTGCTATTTGAACTTATTGTTTATTAATATTTAAGTTTAGTTTCACCTAATTACGGCGCAAAGAAAAGTAAACAATCGCTATAAAAAAAATGCATCGCAATTCTAGCGAATCGGTGGACTATTTGTATCGCTGTTTCAGTGAATTTGCATCGCAAATTGCGGTTTACCTGTGATCTCCGAAGTTAACTTAGTGAGAAATCGGTTTATCGGCTTTTAAAGATATCGGTATACCGATGGAAGCCGATGTTTTTTTATAAGAAAAAATAATATTTCGAACTCAAATTAAATGAGATCGTAACTGAGTTTATTCAGAGACGTGTTACGATGATCGCATTTGAAATATTTTCCGATTCTTAGGATAATTGCAGTTACGTCTAGTTATTTTTACAATATAGTTTTGGTTCAAGACGGATCATTGAACCAAAACAACTTATACCAATCGTAATATTTACTAGTTCGCAGCGAAATCGCACTAGTAGTGACTCTTTATTTTTATAGTTTTAGTTCAAACAGACCTACCAATCAAACTTCAACAACTCGTAATTTATGCTTATTTTGAGGTAAAATCGGAGTCTTATTTTTATAGTTGAAGGATCAGTGAACCAAACCAGACCTTGATGCCTCGTAATTTTTGCTCGATTATTTGCGGCGAAATGACAATAGATATAGATTCCGTTATTTTTATAGTTCAAGACGGATCGGTCAACCAAACATTGACGTCTCGTAGTGTTTTGTTTTGTCTCGCCTTGTTTGATCTTAGACCCCCCCCCCTATATATGGGTCACAATTTCTCAACGGTTTTGCATCGATCTCAGGATCAGTCAAAATGAGATTAAAAAAGGCGGATTTCCGCCTAAAGGCGGAAAACTTTCATGCCTGATTATACCAGTAAATTTGGAAAAGAAATTTAACCTTCTAGTGCATACTGTTACCATTTGGGAAATATGCACTTTATAACTTAATATTGTTGACGTTCAGAAAATTTAGCAATTTGTCATCGACTCGTTGCCCTGAATAATAGATATTAAGTAACTTGACCTGAGTGGGGCGGCCCGTCAGGGCCAAGCACTGCAACCAATGGTCTATTGTACTAACCCCATCGTTTAACCTTGAAGCAGGCTGATTGCTGAAATGAACCTCAGAATTTCCCTGATTGGTAAGTTATTCACCTCTCAGGCATCGATACAATGGTACCCAAGATACTCAAATATTTGTGCACAGTAGTTGTCACATTCACAGAGAACATGAAACGAACTTTCCTTAACCTGTTGACATGCCCTACACCATTATACTCAGGTGTCTATTGAAAGCACAGTGACCTGTTAGTTGTCCAATTGCTGCACGAAGCTCTTTCCTGCTAAGGCTAAGTAATTCCTTGTCCTTCCTTCTCCGCCATGGAGCACTCTGATTGAGCTCCCTAGCCTGCCTTTGATTGGCTGCCATTTTCCAATTTGTATTCCTGGAACAGCCGTCTTATGGTCTTCCTAACAGAATTATGTGGAAGACTTAGCACAGGCTCGGGGCCCTATGAAAGCGGTCTTTTATCCCGCTTTTGCCAAAATGTCAGCCGGACTATATGAAAAGATCCTAATTTTTTTGGTCCCTAACATTCCTGTTAAGACAGTTGTGTGCACATTCTAGAATAGCAACGATTTCAGCCTGGTACACTGTGGCAAAGTTCCCATATTAAGTAACTTAGATAAAACAATGCTTACCTTCTTATTTATGTGGGACTTTGTTTTGCTAACTTTAGTTTTCTTGACCTTCCACTTGTTCTCAGACCCGGAACTCACTTCGAACACTTCGCTTCTTTCCGACTCTTCTGATGATTCTGAACTAGCCCACTTCCGAACACGTTTTTTCTTGGCCTTTGGAGCTTTAACAATTTTGCCGGATTTCTTTTTCTTCTGTTTATAGGATGCTTCACTGTCTTCTTCTGAATACGAGGTTGAAGACTTCTTCCTCTTTTTGCTGGAAAAGTTTGAATAGTTAGGCAAAAGATAAATAGTTCAAAATCAAAATAGGTACTGGATAGAAACAGTTACGATTTGGTAATAACTGAAACACACATCAATGTTGTAAGTTTGAATATCGAAATTCATTAGAAATTTTAAGTTAAAAGACAAAATGGTCTTTGATCAAGTTGATGAATTTGTTTTCATAAATAAATATAATTCACCTTTCTTTTTAATCGCATGTACGACTACTTAAGAGCACTAAATTCAGATTCTTCCAATGTGATTATTGAGGCATTAAATAAAACTACTTTTCCATGCTTAGCTTCAGTGACTAGCAAACATAGTCTCTCTGCACAAGGGCTATTAGCAACTACCTTTTAAACCTAACCAAGTAAAGAAGCTGACATCCAAGCTGATCCAACCCAACCTTACAGTAATACCGTAAGTTGTATCAGGATTTAGGACTAAGACAGATTAAGCCTTAATCAAAATATTATTTAATTTTAATTTTGGAGGTTGTAAAGATGAGAACACAATCTTTGAAAGCTTACTTTATGAAATGACATCTCAATAAACAAGGCCCCAATGGCTCTTGCCTGGAAAGGGTTAAAAGGACATAATTTCAAAACTAACTGGCATGCTTACGTATTGATATCCCCATGTTTTTGCATTTTTGAATTGTCACTAAGTTAAATAATTTTTTTTTTACAAGCTGACAAGCAAAACAATGTTTTACAGTGAATTAAAATAATTATCTAAAACAATATAAAGGATTTTGCTACACACAGAAATGGGACTTATCAATACCAAAGCATACACCAACAATTTTTGAAGCAATGGGTGAAAAATTGTGGATGCTAGACGTGAAAAACTATCCAATTTCTTCATAGGTTAACATTGGAGAGGTTAGTTTCATTTTCGGAAATTCACGTTCCCTTAATATCACCCCCAGCGGAACAATTAAGAAGAATTACACATTAAGTTTAGTTCGATTGGCTATTGGCGACGGGCGTTGTATTTTAGAACCACAGTCAAGTGACGAGCCGACACCTGAGTAGGAACCCAACGCAACCGTTAAGGGCGACATCGTACGCAGCGTTAGGACTTTGAAGGATATTTAAAGTGCCCTTCCTCTACACAGGGTATTATTCGTCAGACATTTTTTGGCTGCACGAGCCGTTTATAGGTCAGCAGTTATTTTGGCGATGGCCGGACCCGAACCTGGGACCTTCCGCATGCTACGCGAATGCCTAACCGACTGGGCTCCCCAGCCCCTAATTACACACAAAAAAGACTTTGCTTATTGCATGCACTTACGCTTTTGGTTTGGGATCCCATTCATCTTCCGAAGATATCTCTCTGTAGCTGACAGTTTTGCGTGCTGCAGACCGCCTCGTCACAGGTTTATAATCTTCGTCGCTCAATTCCTCGTCATCCCAGTCTTCTTCTGTTTGAGGGAAAATAACAAATTACATTCCTTTTTTGCATGTTAATTGTTGAATGAAACTTGACAAAGTGACGAAGCAAGAAACGAATTTCATCAAAATAATTTTTAATTAAAAATAAATCAAACAATTTACAATTAAAGTTCAAAAATAAAGATATCTAAACAGTGGGCGTTTTCGCCATGTTGTTATCAGTTCACCGGCGCTTCAACTCAAATCACCACCAGATTCGAAGCTTATAAAAAGAAAGAGTGAGTAAGAAACTTTAAAGCCTGTGCTTAAATATACCGCTAAACAATAGCACCGCAGCCGCGGTAGTTGAAAATCCGTATTGCGCATGCGTACCCGTGACGCGAAATGAAGCTCCGGTGAAAGAAACGTAAACAAACGTACGCGGCACTCCGCAGCAACATGCCGTGACGTCACCGTTTTACGCAGTAGCCCGATGACGTCACCGCTATAGGGAACCGTATTTGCATGAGAGGAAAACTTATAATTTTGCTAACATTAATGAATATTGGTTGCGTTGATAATAGTGAAGTTACCCTAATTTCAATTATAAATTTAGCAAACAACGTAAATGTGCACTACTTGATAATGTATGCAAGTTGGTTTGGTGGTATGTTTATTAAATTTTCAAAAAAATCCATTAAAATACAAATAGGTTTGTAGCAATTTCTTAAACTTCATTGTTGATTAGTATTTTTAGGTAATGAAACAATAATGGTTAAAAAGGATATTTTCAAAAAAAAAAGGTGGCTCCGACATCAATAAGTTTAGTAGTCACTTAAACATAATGTATAAGACCAAAGTAATATTTTCTTCTTAATTCCTCCCAGAAAATATTATTGAATTCTACTAATAATTAAGTACCTGAATCGTCTTTCCTTCCTCGGCGTGACTTTTTCTTGGACTTCTTTTTCTTCTTGCCTTTCTTTGATTTCTTCACAACTTTCCACTCTTCAGAGAGCCCACTTCCAGCATCGGACCCACTCGCAGAGGGTGCCACTGATTTCTCCGAGTCAGAAGCACTGTGGAATTTTTTTTATATTTAATACGTTAAAATAGTAGCTTACAAGAAATATGACCTTTTATTCAAGCTGGTAAATTGCAAATAATATCAAGTCCACTTAATATGCAAATTTTTAACTCAAAAAAGGACTAGAGGTTCATCTGCTCTACCTCAAATCTAACCCATTGACGACTTAGTGAACACCATTAACACTTTGATTTCCGTATGAAAACATTAAATTGAAGTTTTCTAAATTGTTTTTCATGAAACTTAATTTGTTCTATATAAATTATCCAGGACAATAGTATTAACTTGTTTTACATTGTGTTTACTTAGACAAACGTAAGCATAAAGCTCAATTTCGTGCGGCAAATTCTCTTACCAACTGTCATTAATGAGTTAACGCTCAAGGTTTGAATTTTATTTTTAAATATAAATGTAACATACAATCTGATTATAAGAAAGAAAAAAAGCGTTTGACTTAGTCAACTTCAATTTATGTTTTTGCTTTGACTAAACTCACAAGGAATTATTTCAAGTTATAAGTTAAAGCCAATGATTTTTATCAGTGGATGATTATTACCTGGATCCTTTGTATTCTTCTCCACTGTCTTCGTCGTCTGAATAGTCCAAATCGTTGAGTCGAGTTGTTTTCCTCTTCTTCTGCTTGGGGAATTTTGCCTGGAAAGCCTTGTCACTATCATTTTCTTCATCATCGTCAACCTCCTTAGGAACAACTTCTTCTGGCACTGAAAAAAAAATGTTTAAACAAATACTCAAAATTAAAGCTATTTATAATGTTATCTTAGTAATCAATATCCTAAACTCATGTTATTAATGCAAGTAATATTTAAACTATACATTGAATTTTTTATGTAGTATGTATAGCCCCAAAATAATTCGGTGATAGGCACAAGGAAAGAGATAAATATTCTTTCAAACACACAGAGTTAGCTTCAAAAGTTAAATTTAGAACTAGTTACATTAAAAAAAGGTTGTATTGAAAATTAATTTATGGTAATTGAAAAGGGCAGTTTTTATTTTTGTAGAACTATTTCACATAAACTTATTTGGTTCAAACTTGTAGTATAAAACAAAAAAAAAAAAATATGCTAACAATTATGTAAGAACATTTTAGCTATGTTTTTACAAAAAAAGTAGTCAAAACATAACATGGCACATTTGATTCAATATGTTTCTTTGATCTATAACTTTTCTGCACAAATTTTATGTATTTAAAGTTAAAACTAGATAGAGAGACCAAAATATATATAAGAAAAAGGAATACTACTTTTAACTCTAAACCTTTCTATTTGTATTAACAAACCAGAAGATTTGGTTAAAATTTGTGGATTAGAATTTAAAAAAAAAAGATTACTACTGAAAATTCAGACTTAAATATAAAATACACTACACAATCCAAATTAAATAATTATCCTTACATTTAACATCCAATTCATCTCCAATGGCCGATGCAATAAGCTCATCATATTCTTTAAACTGATAGTTAACTGTACGTCGAGCCCTGACCGATCTTTTTCCATAGAGCCTTTTAAGTTTCTCATCTGAAGATGAAGATTCATGATCTCGATCTCTGTCCTTCTTTCTGTTCTTCTTTGCTTTTCTTGGTTGCTCTTCTTCACTTTCTTCTTCTTCTTCTTTATCTTCGTTGTCCTGTTCTTCACTGGACTCTCCTTCAGATTCTTCTTTCTTTTCCTGAAGGGAGATTTTACAAGATAAAGTTTATATATGTAAAAAAAATACGGCTGCATTCATTGTAGTGATTTGTATGATTAATAGCATGCTAAAATGCATTTTAATGTAGTTTATAAATAAAAATATTTATTATTATTGGTTTTTTTTTTAAGAATAATTTTTAAAAGTTCTCAACATATTTGCCCTTAGTGGCCAGAATTTTAAGGTTCACATCAAATACTAGGGATAGACCGATGCATCGGCCTGGCCGATGCATCGGCGCCGATTGTTTGAAAATTTTACCATCGGCCTTGCCATCGGCGGCCGATGGTAATTTAGTGAAAAAAATCGGCCATCGGCCTAAAAAAACATCGGCCAGCCGATGTAGGCCGATGTTTTTTTGGTTTTTTTTTAATCCTACACCAAAACCCCAGTACATCCAATTCCTGGTTTCAAAGCAATGCACGTGGACTGGAGCAAGTTTTAAGCACATCCATCATCCCTGAAGGGGGGAGGGGATGTCAGCCTCCTTCCTATCAGCAGCTTTTTCGGACCGTCGCTAATCTAGACCAGAGGAGTTCGCCTCCGGTACAATTTCCCCTTGTCTCGCTTCACTGACTCCAAAACTAAACCACAGCGACCACTAACTTTCAGTGTTCTTTTTTATAAACCGAGCATCTGTTTGCTATTAGCCAACTGACTAGACATATGGCTAAATAATGTGAATGCGTATCATCGTGTATGGAACTGAAATCCACCACGCCGGATTTTTCTATTGTTACTCATAATAAATATATATATATTTTAATTATTGGTGTAAGCATTTTCGCTAACCATATAAGGCTAACCTGATTATATTTTAGCATTATCCGGACTGTTACCGATGATGTTCTATAAGGCACCAAAAATCCTAAGTAGCGATGAAGTCACAGGCCATCGTAATTTTTTAAACTAACAAAGAACCTGAAATTTGGTTGACTGATCTGTCCTGAACTAAGAAAGAAATGGAACCCTGATCCTATGCCGATTACACTGCCAACTAGTAGATATTACGAGGAGTTATGGTTGGTTAATCGATTTTTTCAGAAAGAAAACTTTAAAAAAAAACCTGCTACGATTAAGTCTCTAACTAACAAATATTACTAGGTGCTGAGGCTGGTGACAAATCTGATCATAGCTAGAACTATAAAAGGAACACCAACGTACTGCGAATCCGACTCTATAAAAAACATTACTAGGCGCTGATGTTGGTTGACTGATCTGATCAAAACTAGAACTATAAGAACACTAACCTACTGCGATTACGCGGGTACTTAGCAAATGATACTAGTCGTCATGGGCAGGTTAAGTTTACTTTCCGCAAGAATATAAAAAAAACCCACTTTGATCCGCATTTGAATATTTTATTTCCGCGAATGAAATATGTTGATAAAATATTTGGATTAAAAAAAAAACCTTATTAAAACCATGGGCATTGTCTTTCAAGGCCGACGAACCGATTTTTTCATTAAGTGCTATAAGGTCACTAATACCAAGGCGAAAAAAAAACTCAAATAAATTGTTTAGAAAATATCGAAGCTTATCCGTAGTTTTGACTGTGTTTCCGTAACTCCGTAGTTTAATACTTTCATCCGTAGAAACTACGGACAATCCGTAGTAGTTGGCAGGTAATATGAGACTGGTGCACGTTAAATATGTTGTTGTCACTGTAAGTTTGTGTTCCAGACCAATTAATTTCGGCTTCAACCGCTGTTCAAACTTATGTGACTATTCGGCTGTGCTGTAGCTCTAGTGCAACGTAAATTTATCCAACTAACAATAAAACCTTTTATGTCAAAATGGTTGGCCGTATCTTTTCAACAGAACAAATTCCAAAAGATTACGTGGCTGATTACACAAACGATCGGCGCGCCAAACTGTAACATACTTCATTTTTCAAGCTGGACTCAAAAACGTTGAGTAGATTTAAAATAACATAATGCTTAAAGAAATTCTAATTGTGTTATCGTGTGAATTTTTTTTAAAAAGTTAAAATCTTTCGCCTTTATTCTACGTGTTCACCCAGGTTAAGGTTTCAACCTTCGTGTATCTTTAGGTTATCCGGCAATGATTAAATTTTATTACATGAGCTCAATTTTAAACGCAGATCAATTTACGTTTTGTTAAAGTTCCAATTTTTTAAAAATCATTTAGAATACTATCAGTATATCAATGTCGTTTATCCGAAAAGACTTTCGGATTAAACGAAGTCGATCCGAAATTACAATCCGAATAACTGAAAATTGCTTCCGGTTAAAACTAGAATTAAATTCCGGATATAATAGAACTAAAATTTAATTTCCGGTAGCATTCCTGGTTTAGCTTTAGAGCTACACGAGGGCTTTTCCGGTCGCTCGTAATTTGGAACCGTGATCAAGTGACGAGGCAAACATATGAGCTGGCACCCAGCGCAACCTTAGAGCGACATCGGTAGCAGTACGGAGAAAGGAAAATTAAATTCCAGATAAAACTATACGGTTAATGGGAATGCTTATACCGATAATACTTAACATCTTTATTCCGAATAGAAGTATAATTTAATTTTTGATAGAATTCCGGATAAACTTAGTAACGAAAATGTTTTAAAGGTTTAAACCTATTTTGCTTATCTGGAATCTAAAATTTATACGAAAAATTGGGATGTTCCAACACAAACAATTAAACGTTAATCGGCTTAGTTTCTGAAATACGATAGAATCCAATAGACTTCTACTGTAATAGTGTTCTAACATAATTTACCCGGTTATTTGAAGATCGAAAATGAACGCACCTCGTATCTTTGCTTAAAAACTAACAAAAAGAGTTAAACTTAAGCAAATAAAGATATTTCTTTAGAACCTTTAAACTCTATATTTGTAATTATTATTAAATTAAAAAGGTACTAAGCTTGTGTGTGTAGGGGTAAAAAATGCAAACATTGCAAACCCCAAAATAGCATCAATTCGATGTTCGTTTCAAAGACGTTTTTCTGCACAGCCAAAGGCAATGAATGTTATCAGTAGAGGGGAATCTTAGCGCGGGGTCTACAATGATCCCCCAATAATTCGGAGAATCCCATTACAGTAGAAAAGAGGCTGTAGTATTTAAAGTATTGTAGCTTTAAACAACTGCCTTTTTACTACTAAGATGCTTAAGATTTTTTTTGCAGTTCCCACGTGGTTACTATGAAATTCCGACCCTTCCAATGGAAGTGATTGCGCCAAGCTTGACCGCTAATGGTCAGCGTCAGTTTCGGCTTGCAGCGTCGCGTTGCTCATTTGAGATTAAAATAATGACTGATACCTTAACAAATTAACTTTAACAAGATTTAAATAAATATATATCAAATAATTCTCTGATTTGACCCAAAGAACGTTTTTCAAACTTTACAATATTTTTGGATTTTTCGGAAATCGTAAACAACCCTAATCCAAAGTAAGTTATTTTTATAATTTAATTCTGTAATTAAATATTCTCCAGATTTTGTTTACATATTTAAATATCCTACTGGTTTTAGACCATGGGTTTGACGATTTATGTATTTAGATTTCTAGCATTTGAAAGTAAAGATCGATTTTTTTTCTTAATAAATATTTTTTTAATACAAAATATTGTAATACCTATTATATATTTTATTATTATAAATACAACATTGCCTATTTGCATTATGTAAGATGCAGTCTCTTGCATTTTCCGGAGAAAAAAAATCGGCATTTTTTGGTAACGGAAAATAACCGGAAATTCGAGTATCCGGAAGAGTCAATTTCCCGAGCATTCCGGATAAACGGGAGTTACTGTATCATATGTTAAAATTATGTTTATTAAAAAACTGTTAAATCCGATTTTTTTTCTACAAAATATCGCTTTGGTCGTTATTATTATATACCTTAAAATTTTTAAAAAGTCTAAATCGAACACAGACATAGAATTCTAAAAAATATGGAAATCGGAGGGATCGCGTTAATTTCCTTTTTTTTTATGGATTGCACATGGATTTAACGAATTTTGCATTTTTTTTTCCATCGGCCATCGGCATCGGCCGATGGAAGGCGGGAAACATCGGCCCATCGGCCGATGTAACTTTTGAACAATCGGCAAACAATCGGCATAGGCCCATCGGCCGAAATTCGCCATCGGTCGATCCCTATCAAATACCATTAAAAATATTAATTATTGAATACATAAAAAAGGGAGGAATCATTCTTTTATTTAAACAAATTGTTATCAGCACAAACAACAGATTATTTTTTAAAGTAATAAAACTATAGTTTTCAACAGTAAAGCTTGAAAATTAATGACTTGAATTCTTAGCAAGTGTTTAAGTAAAAATTAAAAAAAAACCCATAGACTTTTGATAAGTAATTTTTACTTAAATTTGTACTTACAGGTTTCAAAACATTGTCTAAACTAATTCCTACATATGCAAGCCTTTGTTTCCTGCAAAAATATTATGTGGTTAACTATAGAAATAAAGCTAATAATTAAAAAAAAAAAAATTATATTAGATAATATAGGAATTTAGATGGACAGCATATTTATAGCACCAAAGTAAAAAAAAAAAGCCACGAGTATAATATGAACAATTTATAATATAAGTTTTTTTTAAGTGAATTAACATATTTAGTCTGTTTTAGAATTATTTCCTCCATAAATATAAATACAATTTTTTTAAAAATGTGAATTAGCAATTTCCAATAAATGAAGCAAAATAATATATTTTTATTCCCTACATACCTTAATTGTTCTCTTTCGCGTTGCTTCAACACTATTTCCAACTCATGCAATTCTTTTTGTATCCAGTCACATAAAAACGCCTGGAATTAGACACATTTTGAACATATTGTATTATTTGCAAATTTATAAAATATTAAAATGTGTAAAAGTGATACAGGATATTTTTTGAAAATTTATTAATTTCAAAATGCTACTCGCTGCAAAAAGTTTAAAAATATTTAATGATAAGTTATTACAAAGCAAAGTTTAGCTCATTAAGTATTACAGTTTCCTTAATCAACAGTAGTTTAAAATTTAAATTTAATTAAACTAATTACCATACCTAAAATTTTTTTTCACATGGTTTGTGGTTAGAATATATATACCATTCAGTAATTAGTTCATGGTTAGATCAAACCCTTTATGCATTTTGTTTGGTAACGAATAGGCTCATAAACTATGCCACAGAAATTCATAAAAATTTGCACAATGATAGGTTTTAGTTTCAAAAAAACTATAGAACAGTTTAGAATTTTTCATTCAACAATTAAAAAAAATGTTTTTCAACGTTATTAATTTAAAAAACTCTCTTTGACAACACCCATTTAAATTTTATGCATACTCTTGGATTTCTATTAGTTACTTATTAGTTCACCTTTAAATTCGCTTTCTATTTCTTTGGTTTGTTTGAGTTAAAATATATGGATGGAATGTTGAGTGTAAAAATAAGCAACCATTGCCAGATTTAGAGAGTATAATTTTGCAAATGAAAGGAGGTATATTAAATTGGTAGTACAAGATAATTTAAAAATAACTTACATGCTCACAAGGCTGACAGTACCAATCTCCCTCAGGTATCAGCATCAGAGGAGGAATAAGACAGGTTGTGTGGTAGCCACTGTCACATTTGTCACAAAGGAGAATCTGGAAAAGGTATAGTAATGCCAACTCATTACAAAATTAGTATAATCTTTTAATTACGACAACATATATGAAGTAAACCAGCATAAATTAGCATCCCACTTTATATATCAAAATATGCCACATGAATATATTTATTTACGATCCGCGTAAAAACATAATTTGGCAACTGTGCTAAGAGTTTGTGTTCCCTTTTTTAATAAAAAAAAGTTGCTTGTTTTTCCCTGTTTTAAAATGCTTAGTTGTATTTATTTAGTTAATATAGAATGTGATAATATAAATGCTAAAAAAGTTACGGAACTCTTATAACTACAGTAGATTATGGAATGACCTTAGCATGAACACATACAAAGGAACAAAGATATCTAAATGCAACTATTTTTTTTTAAAGATATTTTTTTTATCATTTTGAAATTTCTATGATAAATATAAAGTAATGTCTTTCCCAAAAATTTTTAATCAAAAAGGACCTACAGAGGAAAAATAAATACAAGTTTTAAATAGAATTTTGGATTTCATAAATTTTAAATAATGCCTTTGTAATGTAAATTGTTTTTTGAAGTTACATTAATGACAGCACACTAAATATTAGCCACTTTTTTTTTAACAAATGTACAGAGTAAACAGAAGATTTTTAAACAAACATATAATTACCCATTCAGGCTTGTCATATTTTCCACATTTTGAACAAGGTTTGTCATCATTTACAACGATTGCTTCTACACTAGTGTCTTCAAATACTGAAAAAATAGTGTTCAAAATATAATTAATCATTAACATTTTAATTATACAGTAAACTCCCGTTTATCCGGAATGCTAGGGAAATCGACTCTTCCGGATAATCGAAATTTTCTGGTTAATCGGAAGTCGCCAAATAGTGTTACCAAAAATGCCGATTTTTTCGGAAAATACGAGATAATGGCTGTATCTTATATGCAAATAGGCGATGTTGCATTTATATTAATATATAATAAACTACAATATTTTGGTTAAAAAATATTAATATATTTATTAATTAAGAAAAAATCAATCGTTACTTTCAAATGCTAAAATCTAAATACATAAATCGTCCAACCCATGTCTAAAACCAGTAGGATATTTTAAAATGTAAACCAAAACACTTTTTGCGCCAAATGTTGTCACCAACGAAATGTTTTCTTGGAAAAAAAATCTGAAAAGTTTTTGGCGAGAAATCGCAATTTTGGCGAAAAATATTCAATTTTATCCGTCGCCAAATCGGAATTTGAAATTTTCCGGATATTTGAGCTTTCCGGATAAACGGGCTTTTACTGTAATTAAAAATTAAAATTACTTTTCAGCCTCAGGTTAAAGGTATCTGGCCTTATTTCGATAAAAAAGAAGTCGTAAGAGGGTCAACATGGTTATGCAGTTCTTCTTGCAAAAAAATAAGTTTTTTCAGCAGTACATTTAAATTTTGCATTAAAAACACTGTTAAATTTAATTATTAATTACAAAAAACTGATACAGCTCGTTTTTGCATTCATAGCACTAAAAAAATGAATATTTTTAGGGCTTAAGGAATTGAAATTTCATGAAATTGACTTGTCTCTCAGCAGACATTGAACATTAATTTAAACACACTTTTCAATACATTTGTTTGAAAAATATGTTTATATGAAACATATGGTTAGGATTTTGCTAGGGGCTCAGAAGGACCACATGATTAACCTTCTATCCTTCTACCTAAATTTAACTATCTATTAGAAGAGAACCGACCCATACTTATTGGAAATCGGCGCATTTCAAATCTTTAAAAATCTGCAAAACAGAGAATCCTGATTCCTCAAATAGCAAATCCGAAATTTCTAAATTGCAAAGATTTTAAAATCGGTTTTACAAGAGTCAACACTATTTAGTTCTTGCAAAAAAAAGAATTTGCAGGATTTTGTTGGGACCTCAGGAGGATAAACCACATGATCAACTTCATTCTCAGTACAGCACTACTAAATTTTCTGTAGATAAAAAGAGAACCCATACTTGTTAGAAAACGCCATGTTTTGAACCTTCAAAAATCTGCAAAACAATGATTAATGGTTCTTCAAATAACAAATCAGAAATCTCTTTTTTGCAAATATTTTAAAATTGGAATTTTTTCTATAAACAATGAAGTTTTACAAGAGTGAAAACTATTTTGTTCTTGCAAAAAAAAAAGAATTTGCAGGATTTTGTTGAAGTATCAGGATGATATACAATATAAATGAACTCAGTACAGAACTACAAAATTTTCGATTGGTTAAAAGTACATACTTTTCTTGGCAGTCCTGGCCCTCCTCACGACGACCGGCACATAATCTTCGTCCTCCTCCTCACAGGCAAACTCATCCTCATTTACCTCAAAAACGAGGGGCTCCTCCTCATGTTCCTCCTCCTCTTCCTCAGTCAACTCCTCAAGTGTGGACTCGGACTCTGAGGACACGTCCCACGGTTTGTAGCCGCCTTTTTTGCCGTTGGCCCCGCCACGACGTCTCCTGCGTTTGGACTTCTCGGTCTCGCGTGAGGTTGAGAATTCACTGTCTTTGGATTCGTCTTCGTACATGAGGTGCTGGGGAGAGGATGGCACATTTAGTGGTTTTGTTATTTACTTAACCTCTCGAACAGCCAGGAAATGGGCAAATATCTATGGTTGTTTGTTTAAAAAAAAATTAGAATTGGGTTTATTTTGAAAGAGATTATCTTAAAAACCTGGGATTGGAGTAACGCGTTACTTGTAACGCCGTTACTTGTAACAGTTACTTTTTTTAGATAACGACGGGTAACGCCGTTTTCAGAAAGTAACTGTAACTTAGTTACTTTTAGCGGTAACGAAGTAACGAAAAATTGCGTTACTTTTCCGTTACTTTCCGAAGGCTGTCTGATGCTTATTTATAAATTCCACTCCTAAGAGAGAAGGGAACATTTCGCATTCCCGAAATCTGAGCTTTTCTTGGGAGGGAAAAAGCAAACTACCATTGTCCACTTTGGCTGCTAACGGCAGCCAATTGTGAATTGTTTCGTATAATGATTTGCTTGGAAGAATGGTAAAGTGGCTAAATTCAATTTTTCTCTAACTTGAAGTTTCAAAAAGTACATGTGAATCGTTATTTTCGTACTAATAACTGTAACTTTACTTTTATATTATAACTAAAGTAACAAGTTATTTTTTTATTAAAAACTGTAAAGAGTTACTTTTTTAAAGAATTCGATCCTGTTAAAAACATTTAAAGCTGAAAAAGTACATTACGAATAAAAATTTGTAAATTATTAAGTTTTAAAATTTAAGATCATTGCAAGAAAACTGATGCACAAAATATGGAAAAAGCCGGGTCCGGTAAAAAATATTAACTCATTTTTAAAAAACCATTTATAATGGCATTGAACAAAAGGCAAAGATTGTCATTGCTCGTTTGTAAGAATTTAAGCAAACGTTATAGGAATTTTTAGATGATAAAACAAATGAAGATGTTAAGTGTACGTTCAGGATGGATAATAGCAATGAACACAAGTTACACTTTATGTAGAAGATATTAACACATGCCAATATTCGGCATGAACAGTTATTGGAAGCACACAATGTTCTATAATAGTGGTCAGCATATAGTTACAGTTACATAGCCATTATGATTCTTTACACTATTACAATGCAAAGGTTTGTTTAGTTTGGGTTATTATTGAAACCTTAAAGTAGATAAAGATAAACCGATAGTTTTACAATGACCTATTAGGAGTTGAGGACACAGAACCAGTTTTATAACTTGAAGGCTTTTTACATTTTATAAAGAATATCCTGGATTTCTTAATAATGTCCTACACATCCATTATAAAATAAAGATTCGAGAATTAACAAAATTAATTAATATTATTAAAGATACTACCATCTTAAGAATGACCTACCAATTAAATACTAATGTGATATATATTATTTTTTAATTTAAGGTAACATTTATTTCTATAACAAAACCATAAATAAAAAAAAAACTTTTTAATTACAATAAACAGTAATTCCTCCAGAAAAAAAATTAAAATAGAAACCAATTTCGGTGTATGCAGCATTTCTCAACTCACCATTTTTGTCATATTTCTAGAACGGCTATTCATTTTCCTTGTACCACGTTTGGAATCCATACCAGTGTTAGAGGTGGATTCATCAGGGGTTGGAGGTTGAAACTTAGGTTTAGAGCGTGGAGATTTAACTTCTTTTGCCTAAAAAAACCAATTAGTTAAAATACAGGACATGGACTACTTTTGCTTTACAACATTAAAAAAATTTAAAAGAAAAACTCACTTCTCTACCTAGAAAGGCATTTTTTATGTTCATTATACTCGTTATATTACCAAAAAAACTTATAGTGTTGTCCTAAAAGTCTTAGTACTACTCTGAATTCATAAATTTATTGTGACCAAAACAATAATCATCAAAGCCCTATTTTGGCTTTAATGTGAAAAAAGCACTCTTAATAAAACATGAACAAAGATATTGGATGTCAGCAACAAATTAGAGAAGCATCTTATAAAGATATACAATATTCTACAGTGGTCAGAGGGAAATTTCCATGGTCAAAATGGTGGAGCATAAGTGGAGTCTCTCCTAATCTGCTAATGCTCCGCCATAGTTTATAATATATTGTTACCTTCTGTTATCTATTCCTTTAAGAGACAATACAACATGTTTTAGTTGTAAATTTATTTTAAGGATATCTTACCACCAAAGTTCTTTGCATTTGTCGAAAGATTTAAATTTAAAATAAACTCCAGGTAATTTAAACTTTATTATCTTTCAAAAAACTCATCTAACAATGATGGAAAATAAACACATAACCTTTTATTCCCTGTTGAAACTTATTGTGAACGATACCAAATAATCATAACTAAATATTTAAATCTGCTGAGGACAGGTAAACTGCAATATCTAGATTGGCTTGAACCATTGTTGTAAGCACTCAATGACTGTAAACGATAAGAAATCTTATTGAAAGACAGGATTTTTCAGGGCAAAAACGGTCCAATTCATTTTTGAGGTTAACTGCAGTTTAGCTGCCCACGCAGATATAACAAACGATAATATTTAACAATTTCTATTGAACACGCACTGTCATATTTCAAAGCTGCAGTACCAGGACTTTTAAAAAGCCTTGTAAAAGATCTATACTTAATCCATACCTTTAAAGGGGATTTTTGTGGCGTGCCTTTATTGCCTGACTTTTTAGCAATCTGTTCTAGCATTCTCTGTTCGCGTTCCATCTCGACTGCTAGTTCGGACATTTTCTTTTCCTGAAGGACTTGAATTCGACGACTTCTCTTGATTGGAGCTGACTCGCTTTCACTGTTTTCCAAGGAGGGGGCGTTGACCTTTAATTTGCGACCTCTAGTTTGGGAAAATACAAAATTATTTAAATACCAAAATAGTCAAGAAGTTAAAAAACACATTCGATATATGAAGGTTCATTTAGTAGTTTCGCTTACTTCAGTTTTCAAATTGAATTTAGTCTCTGATTACTCTTATTTATTAGAACTCTCTGAAGGATAAGCAAACTAGAAAAAGACGAGTTGACCTTTAATTTACGACCTCTAGATTTGGAAAACACCAAAATAGACGAGAAATAAAATACACATATGAAGATTAATTTAGCACTTTCGCTGACTTTATTTTTCAAATTAAAATAGATTCAGTTAGTCTCTAATTGCCCTTAATTATTAACTCTCGGAACGATAAACAAACTGTCAAAAGGTTAAAAATTGTTTGAACTGCCTTAAATGACAATATTTGACTCATTTATTTTTGGAAAATATATTTTAGTAGAAATTGGTGAATGAATGCACTAACCTTGGTTTCCGCTGTGGTTTTTCTTTCTTTGCCGTGCTGTTACCCTCAGCCTGTGTGTTGCTCAGAATTTCCAAAAAGCCTTCTGGAATGTGGAATCCATCCTTCTCCTCAGACATCTCTGTTCCATTCTTTAGACCAGTTTTATTTTCAGGGTTTTTTGAATTGGCGCCTTTTCGTTGTCGTCCCCTCTTTTTCTTTGTTGCACTGGCCATGAGAAACGAAGGTATGACTGGCGCTTCACCAGTGTAGTCCATATTGAACGAAGTCATGAGGACAGGTTCGGATTTTACAGTAGGTTTGATAACTTTTTTCTGTTTCTCTACAAAAGGATGCCTCATTTTGCTTTCTAAGCATCCACTACGCAACACATAATAAACTTCAAAAGGTTTTTCAATAGTGATTTTAATCTTTGCACCTGACTCGCACTCTGCCTTAGAAGGGTCAATAGATGTAGCTTCTAGGTTGTCTTTGTTATTTTCATTTCTTTTAATTGAAGAATCAATGTCACTTTCTTCAATAGAAATTGCACTTTTAACATCAGTTGAATCTTTGTTACTGAGGGAGTTCTTTAGATGTTCCACTTTGTCTTCAGGTATAGAATGTGGTAAATTTTTATCAAAGCTTTTACATGAAACCTTCTCTTTGATGTATTCCATTGTTTCTTCTATAATTTCTTCAGAACTTTTGACCAACTGAGAATCCTCTTCTTTAGACATTTCTACTTCCGATTTTGTCTCGATACTGGCATCATCCTTAATTTTCTTTGTATCACAAGATTTTATGTTTACACTCTCAACAAAAGCTTTAGTTTTGTTATTTTCTTTCTTTGGAGTTTCTACAACCATACTTTCTGCCTCATCTACACAAGTTACAATTGATTCCATTGTTTTTTCAATGTCCGTTTTTACTGACACCGTTTTAGAATCTGTTGCATCTTTTAATTTTTTGGGAGATACACTAACCTTATCATTTAGCGATTCAGATTTTTTACTTTTGTTATTATCAGGGATTTCATCAGATTGGTTTGAAGTCGATTTATTTTCACTATCGGCCGGTGTAGAAATTATAATTTGCCCCTCTTGTTTGCAAACTACTATTGGTTCAGATACTGAAAGGAGTTTACTTACATCAAGTTTGCTTGGTTCATCTTCAGTAACAAGTTCAGAAATTTTAGAAGCTTGTTTAGATTCAAATTTTATAGAACAAACATCAGATTCTGATTTTAAGGATTGTACTGATTCTGATTTGGCACAAACCTTTTCAGATTCTGACATGGTAGATTCTTTTACATATTCTGGTTTTGTAGAAGCTTTATCAGGTTCTGATTTTGTAGACGTTTTCTCATATTCTGACTTGGTATATGATTTTACAGATTCTGGTTTCGTTGCAACTTTTTCAGAATCAGATTTCGTAGAATCTTTCACAGAATCTGATTTTGTAGAAGCTTTTTCAGATTTTATTGATGCTTTCTCAGATTCTGACTTGGTAGAGGATTTCCCAGATTCTGGTTTTGAAGGTGCTTTATCCAATTCTGATTTCGTAGACTCTTTCTCACATTCTGACTTGGTAGATGATTTTCCAGATTCTGGTTTTGTAGGAGCTTTTTTAGATTCTGATTTTGTAGAAGCTATTTCTGATTCCGATTTAACAGACACCATCTCAGATTCTGAATTTTTAGGCACTTTCCCAGATTCTGAATTAGTAGCAGCTTTTTCAGAATCTGATTTGTAGATCTTTCACAAAATCTGATTTTGTAGATCTTTCACAAAATCTGATTTTGTAGAATCTTTCACAAATCTGATTTGTAGAATCTTTCACAGAATCTGATTTTGTAGAAACTCTTTCAGATTCCGATTTTATAGATGCTTTTTCAGATTCTGTTTTTGTAGAAGCACTTTCAGATTCTGATTTTGTAGGAGCTTTTTCAGATTCTGATTTTGTAGGAGCTTTTTCAGATTCCGTTTTTGTAGGAGCTTTTTCAGATTCTGATTTTGTAGAAGCTATCTCTGATTCAGATTTAACAGACACCATCTTAGATTCTAAATTTTTAGACACTTTCTCAGATTCCGAGTTTGCATGGGATTTCTCAGACTCTGACTTTGTAACAGCAATTCTAGGTTCAGATTTTGTAGATTTTTCAGGTTGTGATATTGTAGGAGCTTTTTTCAATTCTGTAGAAGCTGCCTCAGATTTCGTAGTTGTTTTCCCAGATTCTGATTTTGTAGGATCCTTGTCACATTCTAATTTTATAGAACCCTTTTCAGTTTCTGATTTTGTAGAAGCTTTTTCAGACTCTGGTTTTGCAAAAGCTTGTTTAGATTCTGGTATTTCAAGACTTAGTTCAGATTTCGGTTTTTCAGCACTGTGGTCCGGTATTGATTTTGTATAATGTTGTTCTGTTTTTGACTTTTCCCCAACCTGTTCCGTTTTTGCATGAACTTGTTTAGCTTCTTTTTTAGTCACCAGCTCAATGGCTAATTCTGTATCTTGTTTAAGTTCTGATTTTATAACAGCCTTTGCCGAAGATTCTTCAGATTTTGGTTTATTAGAAGCTTGCTCAGGTTCCGATTTTGTTGCAGTTTTTAAGGAATCTGGTTCAGTAGCTACATGTTCTGATTTTGATTTTATAGAAGCTTTTTCAGATACAATTTTTGTATCTAAACGTTTATCACTCACTTTTTCTTTACATTTATCAGCATCAACAGATAATTTTGCTTCCTTAATCAAAGCTAAGTCATTCTTTTCTGGAAGTATATCATTGTTTGATGAAACTAATTCTTTTTTACATTTGTCTTCTACAGATGCTTTATCTATTTTTGAATCAAGGTTTATTTGTTCCCTCTCAAGGTCGAGATTCGTTAAGGAAGGTTTTGTTTGTAAGCTTTCGGAAGAATTAACCTTTTTGTCATCCGTCTTTTGACTATTTGTTTTTGGTTCACTTTCTGGTTCCGATTTGCTAATAATACTTGCAATCGAGTGTTTTTCATTAGTTTCATTAAAATCTTTGACACTTCCAGCTGATTTAACAGGAATTGTAGAAGATTGAGATACCTTTTCAATTTTGGTGTCTATTTGCTGTAAATTGCTATTGTCGGTTGCTTTATAATCTTCTGTTGTACTTTTTATTGGTTCTGTTGGAAGGGAATGTTCAATTTTTGAGCTAGAAATGTCAGTTTTCATTTCATTTGAGGGCTTAACAACCACTTTATCTTTTTCAGATTGATCTGAATCTTTTGATTTAGACTCATTCTCAATAGAAACTAACAAATTTTTCTTAGGATCTGATGATGACAAAGAAGTATCATCCCTAGCTGTTTTAGGTTCAACTACACTGCTACCAAGAACCTCAGTTGGTATACTTTTTGTGCTGTCAGAAATATTGGAAATTGAAGATGCAGATCCCGATGCAATACTTGAAATCTGTCCAGTTGCTTTAGATTTATCACAATTACTATCCTTTTCGGACATTTTACTACATTGATTTTCAAGTGAAAGGGGTTCACTTTCTGTTTTTGTGCTGCTTGTATTAGGTTGAACAGTATTACTTTCTGGTATTGTCGTTGATGAATTGCATGTATTGGCTTTATCATCAGTGACAGTTTTTGTACTTTTAAGCTCTTTGTCAGCAGGATCACTGGGCTCCACTTTTGTGGATGTATTTGAGGGAACATTTAGGTCGTTTTTTATAGCCTTTGATTCGACATTTTTTTCCGTAGAGGTTTCACACTTTGAAGGGGAAGAAGTTTTAAAGGGAATTGTTTCGGATGTTTGATTAAAACAGTTTGTAGAAGATTTACTATCAGCCACAAATTCACTTGCAGCCATAGTTTTATCGGACTGTTTCAATGAGACATCAGAAACTTTACTGGCATTATCACAATTATTTGGACTCAAGTTGACATTTGATTTAGTAACATCCTTATAGTCTTTTTCCATAATTGATGCTACACTGTGGATACTAGATTTAGGGCGTTTTTTAGGTATAGAAACGACCTCACAATCCGCTTTTAATGACTGGGGTAAATGCTTGCCTAAAGATGAACTTTCACGGACGTCAGTGTCTTTTAACTCCTTACCTGAACTATCACTAACAGATGGTGAAATGATTTTAGAACTACTGGTGGCACTATGTGGCAAAGGTACAAAAGCTTTGCTGGATGTTTCTAAAAAAGATGCTGTGTCCTTAGGTGCAATATCTCTCATGCTATGTACATTTGACTTTAATAAAAGGGGAGGCACATCACTTTCAGAAACTTTTTGTACATTGTCCGTTAACTGTGAGCTGCTGAACTTGTACTTCTGGCTAATGGTATCACAGCTCGCTTCACTGTAGGAGGATTTTTCAAGAGGAATCTGACCAAATATAGCTGGGTCACTGTCAATTTTCAGTCTTTTATCTGGAGGGGACGATCCACTACCCTGGAAACAAGTCATTGGATTTTCATTACACATGTTCTGCAAGGCTTGAAGATGGGAGAATCCAGAGTTATTAGGGATAGCATCTTTTATATTGGAATAGCCACTGCTTTCTTGAAACTGGTGGCTGCTCTTTGTTTCAAAGATGACAGACTTTCGACTGCTGAGATCGCCGGACAATTCATCCACTGCCATAGAACAGTGTTTTTTCTTGAACGGCCTTGACATTTCTGGACTTTGTTGCAGTGAATGTTTTTCACTATGGCTCCGGCCAGTTTTACTCTGACTTGAGGCGAGATCACTAGGTGCATGCTCGTTTGGACTTTTGCTTTCTGCTTCATGACGTATTGGAGCACTCAAGTCCATAGGTGCTTCTTCAGTCGATGCTGCACTTTTCGCATTGATGGAAGACTTTGATTTGCTCAAATCAACGCACAGAGATTTCTCGGCTGCTGTCTTATCCTGTTGTTGAGAATTGGCAGCGTCTGCTAAGCTTTGCTCAGCGCCTGCAGCCTGTTTTTTCTCATTGCTCCACTTTTCATAAAGCTTCATTTTACTGCCTTTATGACTGCTCTCGATAATTTCTTTATCGGCGGGAGGGGCAACAGAAGGCAAATGAGGTTTCTCTTCCACTTCTTCAGATGATGATTTCAAGGCTGATGGACTCTCTTTAACCGTAGAAGATTTCATCAAACAAACTTTAGAAGCTTCAAATGGAATATGTTTTGATTGTTTATCAACCTGTGGTGGCGTGACGTTGGTAGGCAAAATAGGCGACTCTATTGACAAATCTTTCGAAACATCAGGTTTAGCACTTCCTTCATCAACCACTTCATTTTTTGCTGGTGAAGTGACACTGCAGGGGATAAGGGGCTCCTCTTTTGCATCCTTGGAAGGCAATTTTAAGGAGTCTTTATCTGTGGAACATTCCATTGCTGAATCTTTAGAAGCATCAAGTGGAATACTTTTTGATTGTTCATCAACCCCAATATTTCCTGTGGTTGGAAGCTCTGTTATTGTTTTGATGTCACCTTCAAGAGGAGTATTCTTTTCTTCTGATGTCTTCTCAATGGCAGGTTGATCTTGGTCTAACATTTCTACATCAGCAATGACCTCAGGTTTTTCATCTGTGGGGGTACACTCCTCCACTTCCATAGGCGTTGCTTTCTCGTCAGAATCTAACGGTGTTTCTTTTTTGATAACTACTTCAGTGACATCCATAGCTTTGACTTGGTCTTTCTCTGATTTGCTTTCATCTTCAGAGGATAGGGTCTTTTCTTTTTCAATCAAAACAATGTCTTTATCATCTTTAGCAGGGGATTCGGAAGATTCAACTGTTTTTTTGCTTGGAGTTGAGTCTTTTCTCTCGGTTTTGATAATTATTGTGTTTGGTTTAGTTTCGGACATTCGTGACGTAAGATCATCATCTAAAAAGTAACAAAAAATTTAATTTTAAATTTGATCATCGTTAAATTTCAAAGACATTTATATTTAGTTTTAAATAGTAAAATACATATAGAATTTCTAAAATCTGAATCATTGTGAACAGTTTTAATGATTTAAGAAGTATGGACTTTTTATGTAAATAAACTTAACTTATTATTTGGTATTGCATACTTTTGAATATTATATATATCTTTAAAACAAATCACTAAATAAATAAAATGAGTTTCAAGGAGTTAAGTTATATAGCTCAATTAATTTGTGTGAAAGGAACGATCACTGCTCTGGTATATTTTGAGTTCTTTTTAGAATACCACAAGTCAGCACTTAAAATTTTCAACTAGGTTTTTTTTATTACCAGTTTCCATTTTAAATTTGGTAGAGGGGACATCATCTTTAGAAGACTCTCCACTTGACTTGTACTTGGTTGCATTTGTTTGTAGATCAGCCAATAATTTTCTTAAATGATCTGTGTTCCTAAATAACAATGGAGTAAAAATGAAAAGATTATTTGTCTTTACATTTTGTAACTTCTCTAAAATTTCTATTATAGAAAGGATTTGAACTTGTACTGAAAAGATACACAATTGATTTAAAACAAAGAATTGAATTACTTCTTTTTGCATCATAATATACCTAACCATAAAGAAAGACTGAAATACTGAATTGTTCAAGCAGAATGGTCAAAAAAGTATACTCTGAAAGTGATGAATGTTAAAATATACATTTTATAATTGGGTGAAAAAAATCCGGCAAAATGTTAGACTTTTTGAAACAGTGAAAAAAAGTACTTTTTTTCACTATTTTTATAAGATGTCAACATTTCAAGTAAAACTTTTATTTCATAATATTCAAGTTAATTGTAACATTGGAACCACTGTTATTAATGCTTATGTTTGGCACTCTGGTCCGAAATCATAGAACTTCAATGTTAAACCAATGATCAAAATGTGTGATTTTAAATTAAAAATTAGCTTGCTTTTGTAGTTCCAGAGAATTATCGATCTGCTTTACATAAAAACATTATGCACGCAAGTTATTTTTTAACTAATCATATTTGATTGTTTTCACATAATTATAAAAAATAGTATATGCAATGCATGTAAAAAGTAAACTTTTTAAAACATGTGTTCTTATTTCACTCGCTCGTTCCTTGCTCGTGAAATAAAATACACTAGTTCAAAAAAAGTATTACTTTCCACACTTGTTGCATAAATAACTATTTTGAATGAGCTTGGTTATTTCCTTCAAATACTTTAGGACAATTTTGTCTTATTCATTTTAAATCAAGTTTATCCTTTCATTTCTAAAATACATATGAAATTTCAGGCTGGAAATTTAATATACGAGTCATTCTCTGTAAATGGGACAAATTGCACTTTTAAAAACTGAAATAAATAAATTTTTTCTTATTGAATAATTTTCTACATATGCGTTGCACACATTCGTATATAGTAAAAAAAAAATGGTTCAGATCCATTTAAAGATTTTTTTAAAAAAATACATATTTTCCTACTTGACAGCTGATGTAAACTTCTTTAGATACTGAGCATGCACAACAGACAATATATATGCGCATGCGACACCGAAAACATTGCATGCCTTTTTGACTTGCCCCAAAAGTTACGCATGGTGCTTCAGTTCAAAAACGCATGATTTAAATCTATGTGGGGTTAAGTTTGGTTGAATAAAAGGCGCACTAAACCCACAGTAGACAGAGTACACGATATATATCTCTATTTTTTCTTTAAATGGGAAAGTTTGGTTGGGTTAGTTTGAAATACCGTCAAACTAGAGCTACATGAGGGCCAATTGGCGACTGGCGTCATAATTTAGAACCACAGTCGAGCCGGTATGCATCTTACTTAAGTGACTCTACGCAGCCATTACAAGCCTCGTAATTTAGAACCCTGGTCAAGTGATGAGGTCGACAACGACCATACTTGAATATTGGCATTTTGTCAAGTATAATTTCAATGGAATAAATTGTGTTAAATAAGTATAATATGCGTATGACGTGATTAGAGTAAACAACTCCTGATCAAGAAGAGCGGCTTAAAAAAATTGCAACCGCATTTTATTTTACAGTTATTCGTTATAAATCTATTGATGATAACGCGACTGTGGTTCTAAATTACGATACCCGTCATCAATAGCCCTAGTGTAAGGATAATTAAAACTAACCCTAACTCTTGATAACGTAGAAGAAGATACGAATAATCACTCTCGTGAAATATCTAAAGGCATGCGTTTTTAAAAAATCTACAGTTGAAGCGAAACAACCGATCGGGATTGAATGCGCTTCGAAAGAAAGATCCAAGATGAAGTTATCCAATGTGGACTGACCTTCAAGGCTGATATGCGAGTTAGTGACGTGTGACGATTCCGTAGGAAAAGTCAAATAACATCATTTTCAATTTTTTTAAAATAAGGTTTAGAGATTGTATGTTAATCTACATTTAAATCCCCACAATTTGAAACCAGTAAAAAAATTCTCGCACTTATCTATAATCAGTAAATGAGATTGAGTGAGTGACGACAGTAAAAGACTCTCATAATATTTTTAATGCTAAAAGTACTGTAAAAACGTTATCATTCATGCATCAAAACAACTGATGGCTGATTTAGAAGCCTCAATCCTTTAAGAATGACATGCAAATTTAAATTTGATTTCTTATTCGTCTAGTAAGTTTTAATTGAACTTTAAAGCAGTGTTATAGGAGTGACTCTGTAACCCAGGGACATTACATGCTCATAAAATTACATGAAACTATTGATGGTAGAAAAACATCAGATACATTTTCGGAAACTACAGAAACTAATTAACCATAAATAGTTCTGTCATAAAGGATTATATATTTAAAACTGCCTTTTTTAGGACGTTAAAAGTTGTAAAAGCATACAGGGACAGTGTGAGGGAGTGACAAATCGGGTATTTAAATGAAATTTTATGTAAGTAAATTATAATTATTTGATATTTTTTAAGTGGGACTAGTTAGGTTGTGGGCCAGTTTACACTAATAAATCACAAACATGCATATATAATTTGAAAATAAAGAGCAAAGTATCCGGGACATTGATTTGTCCCTTTTACAGAGAATGACCCATATATGTTTCCTATTTGCTGGCCAAACTCTTAATTTTTCTTAAATTTGAATTCTAATGCACAATTTACCAGCGCAACCTAAGCTAAAGATCCAAATTCTCTTCTGGCCTATCTTGTGCAGTCTTGTGTTGTTCTCAAGTGTGATTCTACTACTATTCAACTACTTCTAAATACTATTCAATTTGACCTATATATACCCCCTAGCCCACTTTACAGTTTTCTAGCCTGGTCTATATTATATGCTCTTACATGAGAAATTAAGGCCGGGGAGTAAAGGGGTTAATATTAAACAGCAATGGTACTCACGAGCACAGCAGCTGCCATTCCCCGTTCTCTTCCGGTCCCTGCCGGTACAGCCTCATGTTGTACTCTTTGTCCAGCTGGTACCAGTACACCTGACCGTCCACATCCCTGCCCACTGGTGGTATACGCAGGTGGTGGGCTTCCACTTTGTTCACCTCGCTCTTGAACTTGGCGTTGGCGTCGAATTGGAGTTCCAGGAGGCGCTGGAAAATGTCAGATAGTTCTTTTGGTACAAGCAGGTGAATGTCAAAAGGAAGTGCCTGATGCTTTAGTTTAGTTTGAAATATCGTCACACTAGAGCTACACGAGGGTTATTGGCAACAGGAATCGCAATTAATCAGAACCACAGTCAAGTGACGAGCCGACACCTGAGTAAGCACTCAATGCAACTGATAAGGGCAGCATCGTATGCAGCGTTGGGACTTTGGAGCTTATTTTATGTGCAACCCCTCTACACAGGGTATTTTTGTCAGACATTTTTTGGATGCATGGGTCGTTAATAGGTTGGCAGCTATATTGACGATGCCCGGAACCGAACCTGGGACTTTTCGCATGCAAGGCGAATGACTGCGCTCCCCAGCTCCGGGGAGTGAAAGAATCACCATATGCTGTGTTTCATGATTTTGTTTGTAAGGTTTTTTAATCCTAATATAGGAAAGGTTCTAGGTGACAGTTACTATTACTAACATACTGTTTTTTTAAACCTGCAAAATGTGCAACCTACGAGCATAGCAACTAAAAGTCCAGGTCCAGTCTCTACCTGTATAACCTTGTGTTATAATGCTTTTAAGGGTGGTGACAATAGTATTAATTTTCTAATCAAATACTATTTAAATTTGCTAGGTACTTAGGTAGTCTGAAAAACATTAAAAATTACTGTATCCTATGCCCATAAAACGTTTATACATTTACAACTTTCAAGAATCATTGAACTAGCTGATATACTTGGTTTGTCAAGAGTCGAAAATAATATTTTAAAATAGTGAATCTTTTTTAACGTTTGCAATGTCGATAGTTCTTTTTGGAAAAGTAAAAATTAGCATCAGTGGCTGATCCAGAAATTGTTTTTTTAAAGGGAGGGGGGGGGGGGGGGAAATGATAACTTTCAAAGTTTTTGCAATCATATTAGCAGCTTAATACCCTTCTAAGCAACATAATTGTTCTCATGTCAAGAGGTGCAGAGTAAATAGCAATAAATTCCTTGTATTTCGTACTTGGTTGTTTTAGAAGCTATAGAATATCAAAAATTAATGTTAGTGATAAATCTTTAACTGTAATGCCTTGTAAATGCCTTAATAGCGCTAATAACTTCTGCTATATTTGCGGCAAAGTGCAATTTTTTGCACACAAAAAAAGAGCATCACAGCAAAAGTTATCATTCAGAATTGGGTACTTTCATCTTAGTCGCAGAAATTTAGAAATTTTGTTGTCCAGTGTTATCCATTAAAATCAAGTAACATTCATAAATTATCAATTTTAATTAATTAAAGCCCAATTAACAATTTTATTCAATACAAATCCATTTATTATACATGTATTCGTTGAAATTTAATTTATCTAGAGTAAAATCATTTCACTTAGGGGAAAGGGGCTAAACCACCCAGGATCTGCTACTGAACAGCATTCTATTCAATCTAAAGCATGTCTGCACTTCAATAAAAAAATAAGTCGTTCACATCACATTAGGTGGAATGATGAAACACGTCAGTGTATAATTTTTTTGCAATCATTGAGAAAAACTAAGAATTATATTCATCAAAAGTAGCATTTTTGGGTATACAACTATACATTCACCAACTATGGAGTTAAACAAAGAGCCTACTCACCTTCAAAAGTTCCAACTTAACGGAAAGCTTTGCCTTTTTGTATCCGAATCTTTCCAGTTCCCATGCATCAACACTGGAGTACTCATGACAAAACTGGAAAGAAGAAACATGTCATTTTCTAGGTAAAAGCAAGGCACAACCAGTGTAACTTAGGAAGAAGGTAAATCTTATGATCATATTTTATCTATTTATTTGCATTTGTTAAGATCATCTTGTAACTGGACCATCAACAGATCTAGGAACTTATTAATTAGTTAGGGTTATATTGGATGATCCACATACTTGAGCTACATGAGGGCTATTGGCGAGGGATATCGTAATTTAAAACCACAGTCAAGTGACGAGCCAACCCCTGAACAGGCAACCAATATAACTTACTGGCAACATTGTAGGTATAGGCGTCGGGACTTTGGAGCATATTTAACCTTCACTCCCTCTACACAAGGAATTACTTGTTAGACTTTTTGGCTGCACAAGTCTTTTATAGGTTGGCAAAGTTATTTTGCCAATCCCCGGACCCGGGACCTTTTATGTGAAAGGCAAGCGGCTTACTGACAGGGCTTCCCAGCCCAATTACTAATTATTAATAATTATAATTAGCATTACTAATAATCTGAAAGGTCTATCAGTGATCCCATAAGAAACTGAGAGACTTATAGGGACATACCAGAGTGCAAAATGAAGGCGAATCTGAAGAATCCTCTAGAGCAGGGTTGTTTTGATTTTACTTGATCCGAAAAAACCAGGGTGAGTTTTTTCGAAAAAACCCAAGAGGGCAATTGAACTTAAAATTGCCTTTATTGAAAATTAAAAAATATATATTTCATGAAATTTTTAATTAATATTTTATTATTATTATTAATATGCTTTTACTTTTTTGTATCTTCAAATTTCAAAATACATTTAAAAATTTAATATTATAATAATTAAATAACAATTTAAATTAATATTTTTTTAAAGATTCGAATTTAAATTTCTATAGATACAATATTCCGGGCTATATAATTTTATACATACACAAACAATACTTAGTTCTAGACAATACAATTTTCAATTTAAATGTACATTTATATAACAATTAAACCCAATTATTAATTTTTAATTATTCTAATTTAAATTACAATATTCATGATTATCTCTATAACATTCCCTTTATGTTCTGTTTGTTTAAAAAAATTGTAATAAATAATTTAAACTTCCCTAAATGAACCACAAAACCCTGAAAAAAACATCAAAAATACTGAAAACAAACCTATAACACCCTGAAAAAAACCCCAAGTGGGTTGGGTTTTTCATAAAAAAACGGGTTTTTAACAACCCTGCTCTAGAGAGTAACTAAATTAACTTTGGTCACTCAGCTATGCACATTTTAATTTATAATATATTTTTAAAGATAATTTCAAGCCCAGATATAACAAAATGGCAAGTTACCTTAATCAGGCTCTTCTCCCATTTTTCCTTGGTGACTCTTTTCTTCCCTCGTCGTAGTAAGTGAATATGCACTTCAGCCAGATCTTCATGGACTATCGAAAAAGAAAAACAATTGAATCAAACAAATTATAGTGAACATGCTACAGCTCAGTAATAAAAAAAGTTTAGCTTTGTAAGTGATATAAAAAGTAATAGTATGCCACATTTCATTACGCTACTACAATCTGAAAATTTATAATCCACTATAATTCAAGTAGTAACAAGTAAAATTGCAATGTATCCCTTTAAATTTAGATGTTCTACTATAATTTATAATAAATAATTCATAAACATAAAACTAAACTCCTCGGCGCAACAGCCCATTAGTGTGCCAAGGCCTGCCGTGCCCAATTCAGCTTTCGTTTCATATAAGTAGGCATAATACAAAATCGTAGTGTTCAGAAATTTCTAAGTATTCTGCAAGTCAAAAAGATTAGCAACAATGCAGATGATACCATTAGATACAACATAAGAATTTCACATTTTCTGTCAGTAACACAAAAATGCTCATTGTGGTGAGTGACAGATTTTTTTTAATGCAAGAATAAAAATACTCTAATCAGGTTCAAGGTAAGTTTATTTATTCAAAGATAGATGTGCAATTAGGAAAATATTTTCTATCCATTTTTTAACATAAAAAAACCTAACGTATTTAAACCTTAAAAAAAAAAAAAGATAATTAAATAATCTTTAAAAGGGTCAAAAATATATTGCATCTGCAATTTTCAGAAGCTGATATAACCATGATCCATAATAAATAGCAGATTACAGATTGCTTATGGTTAAACAATAAATACATAAAATTAAAAATTTGAAACCAATCTATTCAATAAGGGTGGAAAAATTATAATGTCTATGAAAGTGTCGAAAATGTGTTTTTTATAATTGCATGAAAAAAATCAGATTTTTACACTAATTTTAATATCAGACGCGTGCGAAAAGTTATACTTTTTAGAAACAGTGATAAAAAGATTACTTTTTTTCACCCAAAAGCAGTGAAAAAAAGTACTTTTTTCACTCTTTTCATAAGATGCCAACATTTCAAGTAAAATTTCTATTTCATAATATTCAAAAAATCCAGAAATTTATTGATCTGCTTTATTTATAAATATTATGCGCGTGAATGTTATTATTATTTTTATTTTTGAATTATTATATATGTTCAAATGTTTGACTTTAAACTAAAAAATAAGTTTGCCTTTTGTAGTTCCAGAGATTTATCGATGCCGATCTTCTTTACGTAAAAAAAATTAGCACATGAATTATTTTTGAACCAATGAGATTTGATTTTTTTCACGTAATTATAAAAAATAGTGTATGAAAAGTAAACTTTTTAAAACATGTGTCATTATTTCACTCGCTCGTGAAATAAAATCCACTAGTTTTAAAAAGTGTTACTTTTCACACTTGTTGCATAAATAACTATTGTCAGCACTTCTCAAAAGTTGACGCAACAATTTCTTTTTTAAAAGAGACATTTTTTAAAAATAAGTTTATAGGTAGTAAAATTTTTTAAAAATAAGTTTATAGGTAGTAGACTGTTTAAGAGTTATAAAAAAACTACAAAAATCCTGCACAATTATATTTATATAAATTTGCACTATCTTTGACGGTGCAATTAAAAAAATAATAAGTTTTTTGGGTATTAAAACGTTAAATTTGTAAACTTCGCGTATGAATCACAAATATTGCTAACTTTAGAAATGTACAAAATGACTGATTAGGTGACCAAGAAAATGAAATTATTTTTCAGTAATTTACATACAATTGCTTTGATTCATATGTGTGTTCAAAACAATTAAAGTTTTGAGCGATAAAAAATAATTAAATATTTAAATGCATAAAATGCTACCTATATTATTACGATTTGATTTGACTCGGTACTTTCTTTTTAATTACCGAAATTTAATTAAATAAATATTTGGAATGCAACAACAAAAGTACAAACTCGACTTTTCGAAATTCCGTGTTTGATTGCTGAAATTAGCAGTAGACAGCAACAATAACAATCGATATGATGAATACCAAAACTATGTTTACGATCCCACAACAAAAAAACAACAAGACTGGTAGGGGTAAAGAGCCGATCATAACTTATCAATTGTACAAGTATGCATATGTAATATAAACAATATTTCCATACGCAGATAGAAAAACTAGATAATATTAATGATTTTTGCATAAATTAGGAGAGGTAGATTCTTTGCATTTGTAAATAAATGGTGATGACAAGTGTAATCAAGGTTAATAACATCGAGCGATGGAGACGCTTTGATTGAGTTTCGGCTTGCTTACCGTTCTTGGTGTCCTCGAGCATTTGCTGGAGATCGGAAATGGGGACATTAACGCCGCAATCATTTCCGAATTGCGATATAAACGAGCAAATTATAGCAAAATTCGGATTTCCATCGCAAGTCTCTTCGCTGGCTGCCATTTTGAACGGCACAGCGAAATCCGAAATGTCTAAGAGTTTGTTTGTAACCGTAGTTCCGTCAAAGGTCTTTGCTCCTACAAAAAAATTGAAGATTATCAATCGGTCTTTTTATATTTTCAATCAAGAATCCCTTTAAATTTATAAACTTGCATAGTAGTTTTCTCAAATTCTTTTGTTTGATATCCTGACGCTAATTTAAGGTTGGTTTGCAATGGTTAACAGCTCAGGTGTTGCCGTCAGCATCATATAGTGGTTTAAAAGTTCGAGACATTGTTCTCGGATCTGGTTTTGAGTACACATTACTAAAAAAAATGAAACAGTTTTATTTAATTTAATCTTCTTATGTCCTTGTTTGGTCTTCAAAAAGTAATGAAATTTAAGTTTTAAATTAGATGGCAACAACCTCGCCCTCATGTGGTGGCACGAAAAAAATAGCAACTGAAACTTTTTCTTTGAAAAACTTAATATTTGTTTTTGAATTAGTTTTTATTAAAATTCATCCGATTATTTTTAATCGTGATAGTCCTAGGCGAAAGAACCTAATTAAAATTAATGTGTTACAGCAAACAGTAAATGATACTGGCCAATTTGTTCTTTTCTATGAAGAAAAGAAATTTTGAAATGAGTGGGAAAATCCCTTTTTGAATATCTTAACTCTTCAATAATATGAAGTAAACTTTTGGCTTTTTACACAAGTAATTTTTTCCATATTATATTATTTTGTTGATTTGTTATTAACGTTCGTTAATAAATTGCTTCATTAAAATTTGTTTTTAAATGCTGGTTTTATTTACTTTGTTCTTATCATTTATGAAGTTTTGTTTTGTTGACAGTTGATAAAAATCCCTGACATTAGACTTGAAAAACGATGGCGTTTTATGCAGAGAATGTTGTCTTTTAAAATGTCATTTTTATAAGGCTGAATAAATAGTAAATAAGTTTAATTTCGTAAGAAAATCTTTAGTTATAGCTTTTGCTTTTCTTTTTGTAGAAAAATATGGCCAAGTACATCAAGAACGACATAAATTTTCATGGAGCCAGAAGTAAAACAAGAGTTGTAGAAAATCCCTCTTCAAATAAGGTGATATATATTTTATACATATGTATTGTTAAATTTCATACAATTATATTTTAATTGGGTTTTTGTTGGCAATAATATGTAGTTGTCAGTTTTATATTTAAAGTTTTGGTATTTTTTTCTTTTGAGGGCTCTAATCTCGCCAAATGGAATTTTCTGATCACACATTTATAGGATACCATTGGGAAAATTTCTATTTGGCCATGGTTGTACCTTTTTGGCAACGTTATCGCCTGCACCACAATATGGAAGAGTATCCAAGCCGTAATACAAAAAAATTAGCGTTTGAGCAATCTCTCAACTCGCATAATTCAGTGTGAAATAGATTGATCACCAGTTTACAAAGAATTAAAAAAAAATGTACTGTCTTCGGGTTAAAAAATGTTTGTTTCACCTTGGTTTCTAAAACTTATTTCCTATCTGTAACTATCCAATTATGATATTTTACTTTCATATATATTTAAATCATCCCACTGTTATTGATGTACAATTAATAAATATTAATATAAATTTTAACAAATAAAATCATCATAACTTGATTTCTTACACTAATAAGTTTAAACCAATAAAAAAAATCAAACAAGTATATAGTGTGTTGCCTGGCTGCTAGCATGGTGTTTGGAGTGTTGTTTATTGTTTCAATATCAGTTGCAAAACTAATTTCAAAGATAAAATATTTAAAATATATTCTATTTTCAGAATAAGAAGAGGGATGATGATGGTTGGGGTTCCGTTCCAAGTTCCTCTATGAATAACAATTCCGACCATGGATGGGGAGAAATTCCAAGTGACGGTGCAATACATAAAGACACATGGGAAAGTGATAGACTGGTAATCAACAACCTTCTAACTGGTTATCCGGTTATCTACTTTCCTATGAAGAGTACAGGGGAAAAACCCCTTCAGTGCATAGGAATCTGTCTGCATCAGGCCTCGTTGGCGATTATCCTGTACTGGTGTAAGGAAACCGGTTTCTCTCTTGGTTCTTCTCTCGCTGCGTCACCGATACACGCCCAACACGAGTCCTATGTTTGTACCGAGAGAGAAACCAGTTTCCTGTCGCCAATGTCTGCCAAGCAGCTCAGAATACGGGAAGATTCCTAATCAATCAAGGGGTTAAAACAGCTATTTGGTGCACTCTTTTAAAATGCATATTTTTTAATGAAAAATATAAAAATATTAAGTAAAAGTATAAAGCTACTTATTCAGTATGTCTTCCTTTTTTTTTCTTGGAATAAAAATGACTTCTGAAATCATTAGAAATTTTAATCCTCTACAAAGTAAAAATAATAAAAAGTTTTAACATTTTAATACTTTCCTCAAGTCTAACACAAATCAAACCATTTTCTTTTTAAATTTAGAAATCTCTTTTAATTTTCTGTCTTCTTAATTTGTTTAATTAAAATATATTTCATTTTATGTGTGTGCTAACTAAACTAAATTTCCTTGGTACTACTGTCTAATGGGGTAACTTTGGCCCAAGCATTTCAAGCTAATAACTTCTCTTTAAATGCACTCTAAACACATTTTTTAATAAGTGGCAACTGTGCCTTAATTTATTATGAGTAAAACAATATTCAAGAAGGAAGTCAGTTATCGTATTTTATGCTTGGACCAAACTTGCCCTGCTTTGTGAAAGTTACCCCATTCAATAGTAGTTATTAAAACTATTTATAAATGGGAACTGTAAAAAGATATTTCACCATTAGTCTTTATTTTAATTCTAAAATGCATTAACTGTCCCCTTATTTTAGGTGTATGGTAAGTCTGAGAGGAACCGCAAGTTCCGCTTGGACAATGACAACAGCTCGTTCCGTGTCCCAATTCAATCTGTTCCGAATTGGGAAAAAGCTGACACTGAGTTCCCCTCCCTTGGTACGATCTCATTATTATTCTATTAACTAATCTCAGTTTACTTAAAATAGTTACTGCCACAGCTGTTTTAGAAAATTTAGGCTGTGCTCTTAGGACAGTGAGATTCAACAGTTGTTACTTGAGGACAGTGAAATTCAATCATTTTTACTTTTCGGACAGTAAAATTCGAACATTTTTACTTTTGGACAGTGAGATAAGTTGAACTAAAACCACACAATGGTCATCACCTTTATTCCATTCATCCAACTGCGTTTTTCCAGCAGGTGGTTACAGTGATAAACAGCCTAAAAAGTATTTATTCCAATTCTGTTAGTTGACAGAAGTTTATATTTGTTATTGCCCTTGATTAAATAGGGGTGAAACAAAAACAATTGTGGGGGCAAACTTATTTATTGATATTTATCTCTTGTTTTAAATACCAAATAAATGACACCTTGCATAACTAAATTTAGGTAAAAATGTGTGCAAAGCCCTAAGTATCTAATTTCTTTACGTTTAAAAACATTCTTTAAAGCCATGCTTTAAAGAAGTGCACGCTGGACTACCCAACCTGTATTTATTCAACAACATTCATTCAACTGTTTTTTTCCAGCAGGCAGTCACAGTGACAATGTTTGGGAGAGGCGTAAGCGCAAGCAGGAGGAAGTGGCAGCCATTGCTCCCGCCAATGAGACGGAAGAAGAAATGATGGTGCGGAAGGCACTGGAACTCAGCATGAAGGAGGCCAAAATAGAGGAAGAACGAAGGAGGTGAGACTCGGCTCAAGCAAGGGTGGTAAAAGTACCTGGAAATCAGGGTAGAGCTCGAAAAACCGCCCGCCCTCGGCGGTCGAAAATTCTCTGTTATTTTTTATTATCTCACAAGAGTCTAGAGCTCACTTGTAAAATGACCCTTTAATATAGAAATCCTGTTAATTCCTTCGTCAGATCAAATGCTCATTCTCACAAAATCGGTAAGCAAAAAAGGTTTCTCTGTGCATGTGCTTTTGGACTCATAATGAAGGAATTAACAATTACGTACAAAACCCATCATGCACTGGTCTTGAACAAGAAGCATTAAACGCTATTATGAACATTTACCTTAAATGGAAAAGCCCTTATTTCTGTGCAGAAACCTCTGTAAATCATTGTCTTGATTGTGGAACTGGCAAACGCCATATTTGGTTCATCAAATAAACGTAGTACCCTTGGATAAATTGACATTCCCGGATAACTTGAACTTTGTCATTTTAATTATTTCATAAAAGAAACACTAGGTTGCTATCATAGTAACCTAGTATTATTAACCTTATATTACCTGTGGGTGGATCTTATGAAAATTACTAGGCATCAAAATAAGTAATAAAACATTAAGCATTATTGGATTGCATATTTATTGGTCAGGTGACAATGATCGTCTTCTAATGGGGGATTGCACTGGCTGGTAACCAGGATAATGGATCTTAATTTCTAATTTAGGTTTCTATGTAGGGAAATCCATGTGTGTGAAATGTAATATTGTCCATCCAAAATCAATACAAAATACCTGCTTGGTTTGATTTCCTATGAAGTAAAAAGAAAATATTAATTGCAAAAGCTTTACAAAATTCATTTAATGAATTTTCTTTTAAAGATAAATTTTAAAATATATATGAAATATTCTAGAGTTAAAAATAATGCACGCTTCTGCCCTGATTTATTCGTAACCTGAAGTACTAGATACACACAGGTACTTGCTTGCATGTCTGTCAAATACTTGGCGGCAGTTTATAATTACTTGGCTTATGTCTAGCTCTGGTAAAAAGTTTGTTCAATCAAAACTAACTTCAGAAAATCCTCTTTTTTACAGTTAACTGCATGCTTTATTTTTATTTTAACTATTTATTTTACATAGCATACTTTTTATTTAAATAATTATTTTGCCCGAATAATGTGGGACTTGAACATAAGACAAGAAAAAAATGGAATGGCCATTAGAAGTTATTTAGGGTATTAGTCACGCGACAAATTTATTTTTTATTCACCTTTAAATTTATGAAATACACTCTTTAAGTACTTCTGCTTACATTAGATTAAAAAGGTTCTATTGATTGGTACACAAATTGTACTATTTTTAATTTTTCCTTTACTCAAACAGGTTTTTTATTTTTGTTTGAAAAGAAAATAACCCGTCTTTATTTTTGTGAAAGGAAAAGTTAACGAACCTGTCCCTGTCTTCCATCCATTAGGCTTTAAAAAAAAAACCTAAAATTTTCAAATTGTTAAAACCTTTTGAAAAACACTTAATTTATACCAAATATTAGAATTGCATAATGTTAATTTTAAAAAGCTAATTTTTCCTCCTTTTTAAATAGGCATCTCGAGGAAGAGTACAGACTTCAAATGCAAATGCTCGAAGCAAATCCTGACATGTTCGAAGAATTTCGTGCTGACCAGAATGAATTTCCTTCATCAGCTGGTGGTTTTGACAACCACTCTCAAGAAGATTTCCCAAACGACGAAAAAGACGAATCCGATAAGGGAGCTTGGGGGTTTTCTAATAAGAAAACAACTAAAGAGAAACCAAAAAACAAGACTGAGGATCTGGAGAAAGTAAAGAATGACTTTCCCCAACTTAAGCAAAAATCTGCCTTGCCATCTTTTAATGGCACCTCTCAATCAAAAAATAAAGTATCACAAGCTGTAGAAATGTTTGGAGGCTGGGGAACCCCGAAACCTTTTACTCATCAGAATGCTACCGTAGCAAAGTCCCAGAGTAAACCTAGTCAGTGGCAGACAGTGGATACTGCTTTTGTCCCCCTGCCTTTGAAGAAGACAGTAATCGAAGAACAGCCGACCGTTGAACCTCAGACTCCGCCTAGTCTAGAAGTTAAGCTAGAAAATACCACAAATTGTGACGCTGACGATGCTATGTGTGCCAAGTTTACTTCTGAGGTAATCGAGCCGAGAAATTCTGAGGCAATGGAACCGAGAAACAACCTCGGGACTCGCGATGTAGTTGAGCTTAATTTGAAAGATGCGGAGCTTGGATATTCCCTCGATCAAAAGGATAAAGAGTTTGAGTCCCAAACAAAGAGAAAGAGACCAAAAGCCAAACTGGGTCGCAGAATCAAAGAGAAGGAAAGTAATTTAGTTCCTGAAGTAAGCAGGATTGAGACAAGTGTACAAGAAGCGGATCACAGCACTGAAGTCAAAATAAATGATTTGGTCCCTGAAGAAGCCAGGAGTCGGATAGTTGTACAAAAAGAAGATCAAAGGTTGGATGCGAGTTGTGATAGACTCTCTTCTGAGCATAATAATCAAACAAACAATTCCATGGAATTTAAAAGCATGCCTGAAGAAAAAAATGCTGTTGCTCAATCTGAATTTGGTGGTGCTAAATGTGAAATCGATTTATTGAAGGGTGAGTTTCCTGAATCACAGAAGGCTGTTGAATGTGATTACGCTTTTCTGCTGAATCAGATAGATGTTACAAGTACAGTTACTAATTCAGAAGATACAAGTCTATCCATAAAACCCCCACTTGCAACAGAAAGTACCAGTAATAGCCTGCCTGAAATTTATCAAACAACATTCAATATTGATAATTTTTTTGCCGAGGCTTCATCAAGTGAGGAATTACCTATTCCAGGACCTGTACCTTTCAGAATTAAACCTCCTTCTGCAAGCAACCCTAACTCAATATCAGCAAATAACAATCCCAACTCAAGTTCATGGAATGAAACAAATTCCAACGACATGTTCAAAACACCAGATGCCTTCAATGATGCTCCGCCTTTACGTACCTTTGGTGGATATCCAACTAATCCAGAGAGCTTTGATTTGCCAGATGGCACTAGTCTAACCAGCACTAATGAGACGCCATCTTTGCCCACCTATGGCGGATTCCTACCTAATGATGGAGTAAACCATATGCCAGTGGCTGATAATGGAGCAAGTCATGTCGGAGTTCCGAGCGTAGCTCCAGAATTTGTAAATCCAACTTTGTTCATGCAACCCACGCCGTTCCTGACTCCAATGATGAATCCAGCTTTAATGATGAACCCTTTAATGATGCAACAGCAGATGATGATGATGAGCAATCATCATTTCTTCCTTCAGCAGCTGGCGCAAATGGAAATGTACTATAAATCCATGGGTATGCCTGTTACCCCAGGAATGCCGACATTTCCACAAGCCACGCCCACTCCAGCCTTCAACGCTCAAAACTTCCAGGCTTTCAATCCAGAGTATGTATTGATTTTAAAAACCACAGGCTATTGATGTTTCGATCCTTAACTTTTGTTCTTAAATTGTTTGTCCATACAGAAAAACATTATTAATGTGACATCGCTTCACATGAAATGTTTCTGTTAACATAAACTGAAAGGGTTTTGCATTTCTACTAAGCTTTGATATTCTTCTAAGTAAACATGAAATGTTTCTGTTAACATAAACTGAAAGGGTTTTGCATTTCTACTAAGCTTTGATATTCTTCTAAGTAAACATAAATTATATCTTATATAAATCTAAGTATAAAGTAATTGGCATTAAACAACTATTTGCTAATTGAATGCCACAGTTTTTCTGTTAGTTAATATGAAACCAGGGATCAGTTATAATGGCAAATCTCGATTTGGCGATATTTGTTTTGTTGCCAAGCAATGAAAATGCCCAAATGTAGTAAACATTCATCTTGTATTTTATACAACTGGATTGGTATAGCAACCCTATGTTAAATTTTCAAGCTCGCCAAAAGTCCACCCGTTATATTCTAGCTATACCGAAATGTGGTTATCATGAAAAGTTTTGCCGCTTCCCTTGAGTTTAAGTTAACAAGTCTTCTTTATACATTAGCTTTGTATTCCATTATTTGAATAATAATATGAATGCTTAATTAGAAAGTTTTAACTTCAATTTGGTAATGTTTTTTGCCACCAACAATACAATTTTTGTAAATACAATCCTTAATAATTAATATTTTTCATCAACAGAAATATGCACGAACCTCAGAACGTCACATCAGACCCAACCGAACCCATTCCTCCTCCAATCCATAGACCAGCCAACCAAATTCCCGGAATGGAACCAAATCAACCACAAAACGTTCCACCACTCACTGCGGAACAACCATCATCAGAACCTTTCTGGTTCGAAGATTACATGTCCTCCGATCCTGTTATCCCACCTCCTGTTCCGAGTTCCACTCCTCGGATTCCCTTAAATCCTGGGAATCGGATTCCCGTAAATCCGGACAATCTTCCTGGGGCTTTTTCATCCATGTCTCTTCAGGGTTCGTATCGTCATTAGTAACCCAATACATGTATACCATATGGGATTATAAGTGTTTTGAAGGGTGATGTATCCCATATGGTGTACATGTTGTTTTAAAGGTAACCATGTTTTTTGAATTTGTATTACAAATATACATAGGTTTGGATAATGTTGAATTTATATGGGTCTTATGCAGAGAGAACGTTGCACTGTTGTTGGATAATTAATTGCACTGGTGTTAATGGATATTGTTTTGTTAATACTTAATATGGTTATTCTTAATATGTAATTTATGATTAATACTTAATATGTAATTTATGTTCATTGTCTCAGTACTTAGTAAGGAAAACTAAGGGGGTGTTGCATCACACGGCTTATATAAATCAATACATTTTAAGGTAATTTATTTAAAGGTTTACCATATAAAGTTTGCTGAATAACACGGCCTGCTACTTATCCTCAAATGTTCTGTGGTTTTTAATGAATAACTCGACTAAGCATTAAACGTAACACAACTTTAATAATCAACAAAACATAACAAAATAAAATCTAGCTACTCGTAAACTAAATCATATCAAGTTAAATCAAGAGAGAGAGAGGGTTTGCAAACACAGTCACGGTTATTATATACAGAAAGTGTCAGTTACAGGTACAGTGTGAAGTGCAAGGATTTGCATATGTATTAATCAGATCCGCCACAGCACTCCCCTCCTAAGTATCCTACTGGATACGAAACTGGACCCTCCTGCCGCTCCTTGTTACATACTCATTTCTCTTTGGAGACGGAAGCACATTACAATTTGTTGGAGGATCATCAGAGAGGAAGGCTGGTTTCAGGCGATCTATTGAAATCCACTTGGTATTAACACCAATCTGTAAATAATAATATTTAGCTTTACGTTTTAACATATGAAAAGGACCATCATAGGGAGGTTGCAATGGCTTACGTACAGCATCATGGCGTACAAAAACATGCGTACAGTCTTTAAGAGCTTTCGGAATATAGACTGAACGGTTATCCCGACATTTAGTAACCAGAGGTCGTAACTTAGAAAAACACTCTGATAAGCCACGTATAAAATCCGTTTGTGATGTGGGATTCGAAACGGGCTCAAAGAACTGTCCAGGTAACCTTAAAGTCTGGCCGTAAAGCATTTCGGCAGACGAGTGCTTCCAATCTTCGCGTACAGACGTACGTAAACCAAGAAGAACAAGAGGAAGTCTGTCGACCCAAGAATCAAGTGGGTTGCACTTAAGGGAAGATTTTAATGTTCTATGAGTCCTTTCTACCATGCCATTGGCTTTATTGTTGTATGCAGTGGTACCTACCAACTCTGAGCGAAGGGAGCGAGCTAGTTGCTTGAAAAGAGCAGACTCGAACTGTCTCCCCTGGTCACAAGTAATGCAAGCTGGCGCGCCAAACTGAGCCACAAAATTAAATAAAAAGGCTCTTGCAACCGTTACAGCAGTAGCATCCGTTAAGGGTACAGCTTCAACCCACCTTGTGTACCTGTCTATTACAGTTAAGCAGTAAGAAAAACCTTGAAATGTAGACAGAGGGCCGACTAGGTCTAAATGAACATGCTGGAACCTAGAATTCGGCGACTGTATCTGACCTATAGGTGAAATAGTATGCCTGCTAACTTTTGCTTTCTGACAAGGTACACAAGTGCGGCACCAAGAAGCTACATCCCTACGGATCGAAGGCCATACATACCTCTGACACTTGCCGTAAGGTAGGACGGGAGCCAGTGTGAGCCAAATCGTGAACAGAGTCAAAAGTAGCTCGTCTAAAAGAAACTGGTACATATACACGTACATTACTCTGGGAAATATCACAATACAGTTGAACATTCAAATTAGGAAAATCAATTAACTTTATTAAAATATTAGTGGTAGTTGGGTCCTGCAAAAATGATTGCAGCTCCTTATCCGTCAACTGCTGGTCTTCCATCTCTCTCCTTAAAATCTATTTGAACAGGGTAGACTATTTCTTCCACCCTTGAAAGAGCATCAGCAACTGCATTATGCTCACCCGAAACATGCCTAATATCAGTTGTGAACTGGGAAACGAATTCAACTTGACGCAAGCGTCTAGGAGAACATTTCTCAAAACCCTGAGTGAATGCATAGATCAGTGGCTTGTGGTCAGTCATGACGTAGAAATTCCTACCTTCAAGCATATATCTGAAATGAATAATTGATAAATAAACAGCTAAGAGTTCTTTATCATAAGCACAGTATGCTCTTTGGGCATCATTCAAATTTCTAGAGAAAAATGATAAAGGCAAAAAACCGTCACGAGTTTACTTATGCAAAGCACCACCAACTGCCACATCACTAGCATCAGTAAACAGGACTAGCTCGCAGTTTGGTTCAGGGTGAGAAAGTTGGGTGATATGGACAATACTGTCTTTACAGCGCTTGAAAGCTGCCTTTAGAATGTCAGTCCACTCAATAACCCTTTTATCGTTCTTTTTAGAACCACGAAGCAAGTCGTTTAAAGGGGCATGGATTTCAGCTGCTTTAGGGCAAAACTTTCTGTAAAAATTTAAACAACCTAAAAATGGTCTGAAATCGCTGATGGTCGTAGGAAGAGGGTAATTTACGATTGCGTCGACTTTTTCAGGTAAGGGCCTACAACCATAACAATTTACAACATGGCCAAGGAAAGATATCTCAGGCACACCAAACACGCATTTTGCGGAGTTTATCGTAATACCGTACTTTTGAAGTCTTTCGACAACCAACCGTAAATGTCTCAAATGCTCTTCCTCATTTAAACTTGCGATAAGAACATCATCCAGGTAAGCAAAAACAAAATCCAACCCAAAAAGAACTTCATTAATAAAACGTTGAAACGTCTGGGGTGCACCACAAAGTCCGAAAGGAAGAAACATAAATTCAAACAAACCAAAAGGTGTAATAACTGCCGTTTTTTCAATATCATTTTCAAAAACCGGAATTTGGTTGAAAGCTCGTACCAGATCAATTTTACTAAAGATCTTTTTACCAGCTAGCTCTTGCGTGAAGTCATGCAAATTTGGCAGAGGGTATTTGTCCTGACGGGTTTTGGCATTTAATGCTCGATAGTCACCTGTTGGCCGCCAATCAGAATTGCTCTTAGGGACCATGTGCAAGGCGCTAGCCCAAGGGCTCTTAGAGGGTCTACAAATGCCACGCTCAATCATATAAGCAAATTCGGCCTTAGCTGCTTTAAGTTGGGCTGGGTGTAACCTGCGGACTTAAGCATGCACAGGAGGGCCAAACGTGTCTATGTGGTGTACCGTATCATGCTTAATTGAAAGAGGTATAGGGCTAACCCTAGTAATGTCCGGAAACTCCTGAACTAAGTGATGGTATTTTGTATTACCCACAATAGTTTTGATACCAGGAACAATGGTTGGTAGAACCTTACCCCTTTGTTCACAAGTTGTGAGAGGGTCAATTAACTTCCTGTTTTTTATGTCAACCACAAGACCAAATTTCTAAAGGAAATCAGCGCCCAAAATTGGCTTAGATACGTCAGCAATTATGAAAAGGAAGTCAAATTTCCTACGCAAACCCAGATTTAAAGACAGCAGTCTTGAGCCATAGGTTTTTATAGCAGTACCATTTGCAGCACTTAAAACAAACGAGCTGAGTGATCTGCAACCTTTGAAAGAGGCAGGCAAAATACTTAGATCTGAACCGCTATCAACCAAAAACTGGATTTTACTTTTAACATCAGTAACAAAAAGTCTGTGACTAATGAAACCCGTACCAGGTGTTACTGTTACCATGGACGGGCCTACTAGTTTAAAAAAGAACACGGTTCAACACCATCTCTAGCTTTGTCACCAAATCTAGCATGGTACCAACACAGGGTAGAATCTTTATCTTGGGCTGTATTGCTATCCTTAGACTTGCTCCTAAATTTCCCTCGAAAGTAGGATTTATTACGAGAGTGGCTACGACCTCGAGGTTTTTCAGAACTTTTTGCCAATTCAGCGATTTGAATTTTTAAGGAGCTAATGTCTTGTCGTAGGTCGGCTATTTGAGCCTCCAAAGACGAACTTTCAACTGTTTGACAAACCGCTGTTGAAAAACTAGTAACCTCCGAGATCTTATCCGCTAATCCTGATAATTTATCAAGTGTTTCTGAACTGACCGAAAGAATTGATTGTACAGTTGTAGGAAGACGTGATAACCAAATAGTTTTAATAACATCTTCCGAAAAGTTTTTTCCGGCTAACTCTCGCATACGTCGAAGTAATGCAGACGGTTTAGAGTCTGCGAGAGATAGATCCTGTAACAGGGTTTTGATACGCTCTGTTTGTGAAACAGCATATGTATCGATCAAACTCTTTTTAAGTACCGTATAAGGTTCTTTAGGGTCAGGTGTTTCGATCAGATCAGAAACCACCAGCAAAGTTTGCTGGTCAAGGGAAGCAATTAAACAGCACGCTTTGTTTTTTTCTGTAGAAATATCAGACAGTTCAAAGTTAGCTTCCGCCTGAGAAAAATACAGGCGCGGATTCTCATGCCAAAAGGACAGTAAACGCATAGAAATTTTGTCAACTGATTTTGTTTCTTCTTCCGTAGACATTTTAGGATATTACCAAAATACTTTTTAATAAAAGAAATAAACTTTTTGCAAATAGTTTTGGACACTTGTAAAAAACAAGAAAGATTTAACTGCAGTCCAGCAATCAAAAGGAAAAAGGGTAGAAAAAACTTACCAAACTGGCTCAAAAATCTAAATAAAATACGAAATCAGAAAAAAAAGTTATGCATAGTTCTTGCTACAGTAAATTATGTTGCTTTTCACGGGTCACTCCTGCGACACGCTGCGGCGGAGAACTCCAAGGCAGGCCACGGCACGGCAGAGAACTCCAGGGCAGGGTACTGTGCGGCGGAGAACTCCGGGGTCGGCTACGACGGGGAACTCCAGGGTCGGCTACGATGCAGTAGAGGCCTTGACGCTGCTTGGTCAAATCATAACCATTTTGAGAAGCAGACGGGTCACCAGCTTTGCTGAATAAGGCGGCCTGCTACTTATCCGCAAATGTTCTGTGGTTTTTAATGAATAACTCGACTAAGCATTAAACGCAACCCAACTTTAATAATCAACAAAACATAACAAAATAAAAGGTAGCTACTCGTAAACTAAATCATATCAAGTTAAATCAAGAGAGAGAGAGGGTTTGCAAACACAGTCACGGTTTTTATATACAGGAAGTGTCAGTTACAGGTACAGTGTACAAGGATTTGCATATGTATTAACCAGATCCGCCACAAAAGTATCTTCAATTACTTTGAAACCTACCAATTCTGTGGCAGCTACATTTGTGCATGATCGATTTTCTAAAAAACATTATTACGTCCAACAGGTGTTAGAAATTCTAGTACCAAATTGGAAGTTAGTAGCTCTTTTAGATTAATCTGTAGAGCGGTTCAGACTAACTAACCAATAATTAAAGAAATATCCGGGCTATTGTGCCGTGGTCCATTGAAGTTAACAGCTTCAGACGTTTCGCTTGGCATTGCAGCAAGCATCATCAGTGAGAGCGCTTACGAAGGTTCCAAGGGAAAGACTTAAAGCACAATAGCCCGGATATTTCTTTGACTTATCGTTCCGGCCGTGAAAGCCTTCATCATTACATAACCAATAATTGAAAAAACACTTTTTAGAAATAAATAAAAACGTCTTGAAAACACATCTCCATTTCGGATTTTTGAACCCATTGCAATTCTCTTATTACCTTATATATATATTTCATATTAGGTAATTGAAAGTAAATAAAAGGTTAAAATGTGCTTGTTTGTAACGGCTCTAGGCCAAATAAAAAGTTCTTAATGACTCTTTATTTTTGGAAATGAATTTTAAAGACTAAAATCGCTTTTCAGTATTTTCAAAAATGTTTAATTTGTTATCTGTATTGTATTTATTATATCCCTATTCATGCCAAAACACCAATTTTTATACTTTTCATACAGGGATTGGACTAACGTGTTACTGTTACTTGTAACAGTTGCTTATTTTGTAATGCAGTTAGATCTTTCAGAAAGTAACGGAAACTTTGTTACCCCCCCCCCCGAATTGTCTTTGTTTCTTTAGTCTTGATTCTCTTTAAAAAATGGTACAAGGTACAATGGCTAAAATTCAATTTTTCTTATAACTTGATATTTCTAAAAGTAACTGTGTTTAATTATTTTTTTAATAAGTAACTGTAACTCGTTACTTTTTAAAAGTAACTCTCCAATCCCTGTTTTTATTTTTCTTGCAAGAAATGTTACGTTACCCTTTCACTATGAGGTTAATATAAAAAAAAGCAAAATTTATGTATCGTTATCAATAATTTTTTATTTGTTTGACCATATATCTAAAAATCTTGCAAGAAAGATTAACTATCAGAGCACTACAAGTCCTCTTTTACAGGTAAACGTAAAGAAACCTCTGCTCCCAACACTACAAACCAAGGTCTTTCCAAGGAGATCATTCCTAATCAACCAGCCCCCAGACAACAATCTCCGGTTCTAACCGGTTGGGGCAGCATCGACGGTGATGGCAGATCCGAAGAATCTTCTGGCTGGGACAATAGCGTGGATGGCTGGGGAGGCAGCGACACAACTCAATCGATGAGAAAATCTTCTCGTTATGCTGCTGAGAATCGTGCCAATATCCGCCAGCCCACTAGTCGGCCTAACCTTAGGAGGCCCAAGTCATAATGAGTTCTCATGTGCCAAGAAACTTTAAAGTTATTTAATAGGTCCTTAAAATTGTACTTCTAAGAAACACCCAAATCTGTTACTCTTGTGATACTAAATGACAATAATACCAACCACACAACGACCAAATCCGTGAGGAATTCTTCTGGTTACGTTTCTGAAAATAGGGCCAATATATAATAAGGAATATCCGCTAATAATAAGGAATATCCGCCAGCCCACTAGTCGGCCTAACCTGAGGAGGCCCAAGTCATAATGGGTTCTCGTGTGCCTTAAAAAAACCATATAAAAGTATTTAATAAGCCTTTAAAATTATACTTGTTCCTTAGAAACACAAATCTGTTACTCTTGTGATACTAAATGACAATAATACCAACCACACAACGACCAAATCCGTGAGGAATTCTTCTGGTTACGTTTTTTCTGAAAATAGGGCCAATATCCGCCAGCCCACTAGTCGGCCTAACCTGAGGAGGCCCAAGTCATAATGGGTTCTCGTGTGCCTTAAAAAAACCCTATAAAAGTATTTAATAGGCCTTTAAAATTATACTTGTTCCTTAGAAACACAAATCTGTTACTCTTGTGATACTATATAAGCTTCTTGATATTTTGTTTGTTTCTAACTTGCCTCCAATCTTAAAATTTAGTTGTGCATTTGCATATAAAATTATGTAGTTTACTCCTGAAGTTTTTCCTAAAATGATATTGGAGCTGGAGTGGCAATGACACAACAACCGAATCTTTAGGAATTCTTCTCAAAATAGGACCAATATCCGCCAGCCCACTAGTTGGCCTAATTTTAGGAGGCCCAAGTCATAATACCGTTGCACTGTTATTGTTAGGATATTTTCTGTTTCCAGTAATGTTCGTTGTTCTTACAGTGCCCAATAATTGTAGTCGCATTGTTCAGTCAATTGAATCTTTCACATCCATACGTACGGTTTCATCTGTGTTTCCTCTCAGGCCGCTGAAGGATATGGACGTATAAACTGGTCACCTGACTGTCAGGTTTCCTAGCAACACACACCAATTTGTAAAAATTTATACATTTTATAATGTTACTAAGTTTCCAAAATTTGCAGTATTTAAGCGTAATTCATAATCATCTGGTAAAGAAATATAATCTAAAAAATATAAGGAAATTAAACTTTTAGTTTAATTTTTACATTTTATTCTTATGCAGTGAAAACAAATTTACATTTTAGCCAATTTGCTTTTCACTCCGATGTTTAAATAGTGACTATGTTAAATGCTGCAGCGGCAATATACAACAGAAAATTTTTCTATACTTCATACTCACTTAACATCGCCGCCAAGGTTCATGCCCAGCCAAAGATTTTACTTGCCCAAAAATATTAAAAAAGATTATGTCCTAACTAAGTAGATTATTGATTTGCCATATTTTAATTCTAAAATAGTACAATTACCTTCATACATTCACAGTGAAATATTTTACAAAAATAGTTTAGTTCTTTAAAAAAAAAAATCAAAAACTAGAAAATTTTACTTGCCCCTAGCAAGTCAGCATTTTTCTAACCCTTATTGTCCACTACTTGATTGAGAACTGCAGGGAAAACTGTAAGTATAGTTTCCTCATCCATCGCATGTGAAAGATGCGAATGACTAAATATTGTCACTACAGCTATCGAAAACACTGTAATTGTGTAGCAAACATTACCGTACAAGTGTGTGTATAACCAGCCTTAATAAATAGTTTTTGATATTGAGTACTACAGTCTTGATTTTTTCTTTTTCTTAAAGTAGGGCTATTTGCTGTCACCCTTGTCAAAAAAAAATCAAAAACTAGAAAATTTTACTTGCCCCTAGCAAGTCAGCATTTTTCTAACCCTTATTGTCCACTACTTGATTGAAACTGCAGGAAAACTGTAAGTATAGTTTCCCATCCATCGCATGTGAAAGATGCGAATGACTAAATATTGTCACTACAGCTATCGAAAACACTGTAATTTGTAGCAAACATTACCGTACAAGTGTGTGTATAACCAGCCTTAAAAATAGTTTTTGATATTGAGTTACTACAGTCTTGATTTTTTCTTTTTCTTAAATAGGGCTATTTGCTGTCACATTGTCAAAAAAAAATCAAAAACTAGAAAATTTTACTTGCCCCTAGCAAGTCAGCATTTTTCTAACCCTTATTGTCCACTACTTGATTGAGAACTGCAGGGAAAACTGTAAGTATAGTTTTCTCTTCCATCGCCTGTGAAAGATCCAAATGACTAAATATTGTCACTACAGCTCTCGAAAACACTGTAATTGTAGCAAACATTACCGTACAAGTGTGTGTATAACCAGCCTTAATAAATAGTTTTTGATATTGAGTACTAGTGTCTTGATTTTTTCTTTTTCTTAAAGTAGGGCTATTTGCTGTCCCCCTTATCTTGGACGGCCTAAATCAATACCATTGCACTACCATAATCTAGGTTTTATTGTCCAAGAAATGCTTTTTGACTGAATACTATTTATTCAGCTATGTGTGTGTAATATTTGTAAATGAATGATGATTTGTAAATGAATGAATAAGATATGTTGGGAGTTATGTGTCTAACAAGGTAAAATGTCAATGTCTCAAGAAACTTTACAGGATTCCTACACTCCTTGTTAAATAGTTCTAATTTTAATAGGACGATGTTGGAAAAGTCATGGAAGTTAATTCTGACTCAGAATCTAACTTCTGGAAAGTTAACTGAAGGAATGTATTTCCTGCTAAAATGACTAAACCACATATTAACAATTTTGTGCTTGCAATATTTCTCGATGTTCTGCAGCACTGTTTTGTGTAACTGAGACAAACTATTTCTCATGCACATAATCTAACTTATTTTCTGTAATGATGCAGTTTTTTTTCTTTTAAGGAAATGTTTAATTTACCTTGAAAATCATAAATTCTTGTAGGGATCCCGTAGGATTTTCTAGTTATATGTCTCTTTGTGGTTTTGTGCAGGGTTCTCATGTCATGTGCCTTAAAAAAGCTTAACTGTAAAGATTATTTTAATGTCCCTTAAATTATTATACTTAAAGAAACACCTAAATCTGTTGCTCATGTGATCCTAAATAATAATAAAAATAATCCTCTTGATATTTTGTTTGACTTATTTTCGTTTAGTTCAAATCTTAAAATATTTGCAAGTACAGTTATACATTACCCTATAAAATTATGTATATATATATTTTTAATTGCTTTTCCGAAATGATATTAGTGAAATTAACCTGGCAATTTTTTTTATTCATTCCTATTAAACATGCAACATTTCCAAGTGAGGGTACTTTTTTTTATATTTCTTTTTGTATAAATCGTGTAAAAGTCTAACTTGGTTTCTCTTTGTGATTTTTTTTACCTCAAATTTTCAAGTTAACTTATTTTACAAAAGGATTTACAGCCTTTTGTTTGCCCCCTTTAAAGTATTTCATTTATCCATGAATTTGCTTTCTTTAAGATTTCTATAAAAGTAGCATTTGAAAGTTCCTTAATATTTAAAAAAGCTTCGAATGGAAACCCTGTTATACAAATGCCAATTGTCTAACAAGGTATATTAGTTATTAAACTATTTGTACTATTTTTAAATTGCAAAAGTTGAGCTTAAATATATTCTTTATTATGGGTAATGGTTTACTTGTGTTAGAAATGGTGCGAAATATTGCTATATTTGCTGCAGTGTTTAAAATTTGTGATAACTAAAGAATTTATTAACTTTTGCACAGTTATACAATTTGTATTTCTCTATTTAAAATGTATTAACGTTGAAATGTGTATGGATCTGATTATTTTTGTATAAGATTATATTATTATTATAGCCTTGACTGCCTTTTTTTATAATTACTAATAAGATTTTCCAATGTTGAGTTGCTCACTTTGAAGCAACTAAAATTGTGTGCTGTTTTTATTTCAATTTTTCATTTTTAGTATGCTTTCTTGAAAATGAAAATCATATTTGCTCTGATTTTCTTTTTGTGCTGTATCATTTCTGTAAGTCTGTTTTTGTTTCAATAAAACCGAATTTAGAAGAAATAAAATGAATTGTTCATTCTTTTTAAAAATTGTAGCAGTGACAAAGATTTAAAAAAAAAATCTTGCATGTTCAGGGTGCAGAATCTATTAAAAAATTGCTTAAATAGCCATAGTTCGGTTACTATTATTAATTATTTAAAATAACTTAAAAGTTAGTAAAAATGGATGAACCAGAATACAATGTGATTTGTTTTTTCCCCCCACAATATAACTGTTTTTTTTAAAGAGGTACAGGACTTTATTAGGTTCCGACTAAGAACAATTGGCTTGCTTCGGGTGACATTCCTTCCAATTTTCATTTCTAATCTTTCGATTGGTACTCTGTTCCCATGTGACATTAATTTACCAAGCAAGGCTCAAAAAAGTTTATTCTTATTCAGTATTTCTGTTGCCACTCAAGACCTGAAACATGCCGAATCTATTGTAAGCCAAGTAGTATAACAAAGTAACTCAATTATATATAAAAAAAAGTTATTAGAATCAAAATATAAATAAGCAGTTCCCAATATGGGGGCGATCGCCCCTTAGTGGGCGATTTGTGTTATCAAGGGGGCAAAAAATACTTGAGGGGCGATGAGTATCAAAAGGGGGGAATTAAAATGTTGTACCTTTGTACAGTAAAACCATTCTCCAACATAAACCAAACCAGCCAATTTTTAATTCAACTCTCCTAAATTTTCTAGAAACCAGTAAAAATATCTTAGTTAATTATTTCACTTTTGTTCTTTAAAAATATGTTAAAAGTATGTGTCATGTTTTTTCTATTTTATTTAAAAGTGACCGGATAAAGCTTTTTGGTTGCTTTTATAAACGGTTAATAAGTGTTATAAAACTGTTTTATAGTTACACTTTAACTCAAATTATGATTAGACATAACATGAAAATTAAAAGGGGGGCAATGGATGTTGATCAACCTAAAATACGAGGCGATGGTCCAGAAAAGGTTGGGAACCACTGATATAAATCACCATAATAATAATGCATAATTATGCTGTATGTTTTTTAACCTGCAAAATGGTACAGAAGTTATATAATCAACATGTGAAATAAGGACAATACTTTTTTTTTAGTTATCCTTTATTTAGAATTTACCACATATTGAATGACATTTTGTGCACTACAATATAGTCAAATTACTAAACTCAAATATTCTTCAACTGCAACAGCTGTTTAAAAACTAACATTTTTGCAGTTTGTGATTTTTAAACCCACTTAAGTAGTTCAAAAAGATACCTGCAAAAGCAAAGCATTGACAAGGGAAAAAAAAAATATGGCAACTTTATAAATTATTATACTGGGCAATATCATATCTGATATGTGCAAGCAATTTGACTTGAATTCTTATGAGTACACTACGGTAGCTTGATAGTTGTTTTTTACATTGAAACGTTACAGCAAGCTCACCTGTGCAGTAGTTCCCCCAGTACAACCTGATTTTTTTAAACCGAGCTATTAGGGTGAATTAAATTTGCAGTATAGATCAGCAGTTTCTAAACTTTGAAGCCCACATATGAAATACTCTGCTTCATGTTATGTTATTGTCCCTATTAATTATTGAACAATTTCTTGTATGACAAAAAGTAAGGTTTAGAAAAAAAATTAAAAATCAAATTAAATTGTTTTATGTATTACAAATCAAAATAATTTATTTTACTGTGTGATATTTCTAATGGATTCTATAAGTTACATGGCTGCTTTGACTTTTAATAATTTTACCAAAACCAGCCCAAAGTTTAGAAAGCTTTTTTTCCAGAAATCATAAAAAGGATAATTTTAAGGGATTATTATCAAAATAAGTATAGATGTTAACTATCATCTCATAATTATCACCTCTAAATAATTACAATTCTCTTTTATAAGATTAATATTTAAACACATTAACATTTACAAAATTGTTATCAATAAGAAACATTAGCATTTATTAGACAACAAGTTACTTAAGATTAAAAATTACACATAATCTACTCAATATGTTAAGACATCCTAAAATGAAATAAAGCATGACTAAAAAAACAAAGTACAAGGTTCGCACAGTATTTCTTCAAAACATAAAAATGGCAAGAAAAACGTTACATTCATTATTAGTGATATAAATTTTTTTAAAAAGACTTTCTAAAAAAAATAAAATCTGAAAGTTAGTTTGAATTTCAAACTAAACTGTTTTAAATTATGCTTTTGAGAAATTTTTAAAACATTTTGAATATTTAAACAATTAAACCTCTGTTTGAAATTTAGTAGGTAAATATTCATCGCATACAAAATTATTGAGTCAATCTTTTTCAAATTGTCAGAAAATCAAAGAAAAAAGTTTAAACCAAAAATTGTACGAACCTTGATCAGAAATTAAGTTATTCTTGATTAAACAACGCTCTTCTCTAATTAATTTCAGAATTCATGGGCAATCCTCACCTAACATTTTTGAAATTTAGACCTTGTTACAGCAACAATCTACTGCTTACTGCACATGGAAGATTGTTATTACAGTCTGTATAAAACTGACACGATAATACAATGTCTACATTAAACATGCACAGGACGCCACAGTTAGGTCGGTAGATTATAAAATACCAGAGAAAGTTATCTTGTACAAGGGGCCATAAAACAAACCAATAAACTTATTTCGCAAGTTAGGTTGTGAGAAAACCAATTTGCGAACTAAAGCATTAAACTCAAGGTTCTCAGTTGGAGTTTTAAGGAAAATGTAAGGCCTTTTTAAGGCTGTGTTAAGGGGTGTATTCTTATTTAAGGTTTTTTTCTCGCAAGAAAAAATTATTTTTCTTTAATGTTACATTTTCACTTTTTTTATTAAGTCAATAACAATATTACATAAATTTAAGTATTTATAGGCAAAAAAAAATTATAATAGGTAAATTTTCAGGCAAAAGAAAAGGTAATTTTATGCTTTTCAATGGCCTATCCTTTTTGAAAATGTATGGTTTGTTTATAGATTAGTGGCAATTAATTTTTTTTAAAAGGTACCTAAAAATTTACAAGACAAGTTTTTAAAGCCAAAAGGAACCCTGATTAGACTACAACATATTATACATTATATGCATTGACGCGCATATAAGTATAATCGAATATCGTAGAGCATTAATATCAATAAAGTTTATCGCTTAATTTTGATTTCATCAATAAGCAACTATTGGTCTTGCAATTCAGCAATTTCTCACCGCAAAGAAAAGAGTAAATATGATAAATATGAATGTTCTATATGTACACAATGTCAAATCTCCAATGCTGTGAGGCCGACTACGAAAACAAAAATCACAGCACATTTATGGCATACAACATGAAATAAGAAAGGAATGTAGAATGTGGCCGTTCAAGACGATTCTCTATGTTAACTACTTAATTGAATAGCGATACACCGTGTATACAACATTACAGGTTCGTTTACTTATGGCTGATCCGTAACAGCCATTGATATCGACTTGAGAATTTACAAGATTAAAAAAGTTTTTAATCTGAGTCTATGCCTACTTCAGTTATATTAACAGAGCAGCAATTGCATAACATAGGTAAACAGAAGGAAAGATGGTAGACAAAAATCAATGTATATCCGATAGATTTTCATAAATTGATCATAATAAGAGATATGTTTGATTGAAATAAAGAAATTGTCCTATAAGCAATATAAAATATACATCATGTTATATATTAAATATAATAAAAGCAATCTAAAAAAATACATGACACTACACAAAATATTGCATACACACTAAGTTGAACACATTAAAAGCAATACACAAACATATCTTGTAAAAAAAAATAAAGAAAAAATACTTTTAAAGACCTTTTATAATATACTTCTAAATAACTAGAAATATTTTAAAAGTAAAATATTGTAAAACTTAAGTATCATCAAAACTTGAGGACAAGTCATTGTGTAGGTTGCAAATGCCTCAAAACAAACCACCTTTGTATGAAATAGTTGTTTTGAAAATTACTATATATTTGTAGTAGGAAAAAAACACCCTGTTCAGTGTAATAACAAAAGATATTGGCCCAATTTTTCCCTAAGGTATGGGTTTATGGACTTGTTTAGCAGTTTTGTCAATGAACCAATAACAAATTCAAAATAACTGATGATATCAGAACGTTAACAATAGCATTTATATGAATAGAGATTTTTGTGACTTTACAACCTTCTCCAAAGACTGTCCTTTCAAATCATAACCTACATCAACTCCAATAATCAAACTACGCTCTCAAAAAACTATCTAAAACATGTTTTTCCAAAACTATTTCATAACATCAAAAATTAAGGCATGAGAGAAAAAAACATCTTTTCCATAACTATTTTTTAACCCTAAAAAGAAGTAAGGTTTCAAGGTAAAAAGAAACACTATTTCATTTAAAAACAAAAAAATATACCTGCATATTCAAGGAAATTTTTTTCATAAAAAAAAACTGATCAAATAAAAAAAAATTCCAACAATTATATAAAATAAAACATTATTTCATTTCCATAAAAAAAAACTGCAAAAAAAATTCCAAATTATTTCATAATCAGAAATTACGGACAAATAAAAAAAACCTCAACCACTCCTTCAACAATCTTGCCCTCAATTGGTCTGCGTCTCGAAGTACTTATAGGTGGGGTTCTCATATCCGTTGATCTGCATGTTTGCGACATGTCGCTCCTCGGGTGTTGCAGCCTGATCGACCTCGACGAATCCCTGGGAGTGGGGCGATCGCTGGGAGTGTCGCCGTAGCAACACGATCCCCACGATCATGGCGGTCAGCAAAGCGACTCCCGCGAAAGCCAGGGTGATGTAGACGCTGCCGTTCCAGCGGAGGCGCTCCATGCTCTCCTTGCGAACGGAGAATGTCTGAAAGAAAGGTTGTTAGGTTTAGAAGGTTTTTTTTAATAAGCAATCCGCTTATTTGGTGGTTAACTGGTATTTACAAGTTCGAACTAAACTGTGATGTATTCACCGAAATCCAAGAGTTTGCAGTTCAAGCCTTGGTTTATATGTCCTCAAGTAAACCGTTTCGAATGTAAGCAAAACTAAACTATCGACACTGTGCACGCCTCAACTCCTGACAAATTGCTGAGTTAATATCTCAACCAAGGTTTCTGGTAAATCCCTAACTAGAGATTTGGACAGTTTTTCCTAATTATAAACCATGATCAAGTGACAAGCAATCACAAAACCATGAGAGTGGGGCGATCGCTCGGAGTGTTGCTGTAGCAACACGATTCCCACGTCTGCAAAGCGACTCCGGCGAAAGCCAGGGTGACGTAGACGCTGCCGTTCCAGTGGAGGCGTTCCATACTCTCTTTGCGATCGGAGAAAGGAAGGTTGGGTTTAGAGGTTTTTTTTTCCCCATCAACAATTTATTTATATGATGGTTAAACAATCAGTTTATTTGATTTCTAACACTGGTATTCAAAAGTTTCGATTAAACTCTGAATAACTCAAAATCACAAGCGTGATGTAGACGCTGCCGTTTCAGAGGAGTCATTCCATGCTTTGCTGGTGAACAGAGAATGTCTGGAGGGGAGGAAAGTTGTTAGGTTAGGTTTAGAAAGATATTTTTTACTGAACAATTTGTTTATTTGCGACTAAAACTGTTTTTCACTAGTGAAGATGAAACTCTAAATAGTAGAGGGGCCAATTAGAATAAAGAAAACAGGAGTTGCTGACTACCATGATTGTTTCATGCTCTCCTTGCGCACTGAGAATGTGTCTGGTGGGGAGGGAAAAGTTTGTTAAGTTTTAGATAGATTTTTTTCAAAGAATACGCTTATTTGGTGGTTAAACACTGGTATTCAAAAGTTAAGATTTAACTCTGAATAATTCTAAATCGCAAACGCAATGTAGACGTTGCCGTTTCACTGAGGTTGTTCCATGCACTCCTTGCAAACAGAGAATGTCTGGTAAAAAAAAGGTGTTTGGCTAGGTTTAGAAGAGTTTTTTTTTTTTGTGTGTGGACAAAAATTCATTTTTTTGATGCCAGACACTGGTATTCAACAGTCAAGATTAAACTCTAAATAGTAGAGGGGCTTAATCAGAATAGAGAAATTTGCAGAATAATTCCCGAGTTTCTGAATACCATAAAAAAGTACCATTACAAAACTAATGAAGGTAACCTACATGCCACACAATAAAGTTTATGAACTTAGTCAAATTATCTTTAAATATAATTGAAAAATACATACTTTCCCTCCTAAGAAGAAGTTATAAGAAACAATATAAAGTTTATTTTATTTTGTTATTTATTATATCCAATCAGTTGAGTATGTTTGCAAGGAATAATTGGGGAGCCAGGCATTCAGGATAAATAAGTTTTAAGGCAAATGAATGCATAATTTTTGTACCAAACTCGAATTCCTAATGTTTGTAACTCTAGAGTGATATTATAAACTTTGTTTGCACAACTTTATGTTGGTAGCTTGTGAATGGCAAATGTAGATAACAAGATGTTTTGTATAATGTCAGATAACAACAACTTTTAGAAATAACATATGCTTTTCTTTAAAATAAGTTAAAGAAGTTATTTAGAAATATAAATAATGTTTTGAGATGTAGTGAGTGTTACATGTTTATCAAAATGATAATTCCAATGGCTGTTACTACAAGACTACATTTTTACTTTAGGAAAGAGTTAATTGTAATATTAATTTTACATTTACGATTAATCACAGCTTTAAAGTAGTCAAATTGCATTCCGAAATTTTTTAGGCTAATTGAGCAAAACAGTTATTTGAAAACCTAATAATCAAACATTTACTCTAATAAAAAACAATAATTCCTTACCACTTCGTTATGGTGGAACGACTGACTCTGGGCATGAGCCACTTTGGGAACAACCGGTACAGGCTCCTCATGGTCCAGGGAATTATGCTCAACATTGGCCATCTTGACTGGCACCGGGCTTGGCAGCACTTGGTGCTCTTCTTCCTGTGCCGGCTCAAACTCTGGCTCGGGAGTTGCACTGGCGGCGTGGGATGCATCTGCGCGTTTCTTCTCCTCACGGAGCTCTTTCAGCTCTTGACGGCGTTCTTCCATCAGTTTCTTTTGTCGTTCACGTTCTGGAGAAGAAATAGTTTATAAGATATAAGATTATTTAAAAAAATTAAATATTGAATAGGATTTCAGTCAAGTATTTTAAAATGACTTTTTAGTTGTGTAAAAATTTTATTAAATTCATCTGAAATTGTAAAAAATATTTAAAAAAACCTTTTAAAAATAGAGAATCGACATAAATATCCACAGAATGCAAATTTATGTAGTTTTATGGAAATTCTACTTAAGAGTGCAATATTGTACCTCTTTTCTGCAAAAAATAATTGGTGAAAAACATTTGTTTAGTAGTTTTGATATTATGTTTGCTTGCATTTAATTGTCTGGTGAATTTGGACTGACAGCACAATTCAAGAGTTTTAAACTAATTCTGATTTTACCTTTTATTCCCGTGACAGAACCTGTAAGGTTTTTTGTTTTGTTATTTTGAGAGGAATAGACAAAGATAGGGCTTCTATAATAGCACATTCACTTCCAGCCACATAACAACTTACAGACGTAAAACCAATTAATCCAGATTCATTTTTTATTGTTTTTGTAATTAGTTATTAAGTAGAACAAATGGGAAATAAAGGGATCCTTTAATGGTAACTACTACCTAACTACTTTATTTAGTTAATTGCTAAAATTAAAAAAGATAAAAAAGAAACCTAAAATTTTGGTGAAGGGTTGAAAATTATATGATTTAACTGATGAACTATTATATATTATAGTTCTTCTGATTACAATGAAAGCTTCGAAAACACTTTCTTTCCCTACCCCCTCTTGTGATTTTCCATGCTGGTCTAAACCTACCATGTTTGAGACTTTGCCGTGAGGTTAATAACAATTGCTTTCTATCCAGCCCAAACCTAAAGGCCTTATCACACGAGAGCTCGTTTGTTCCGTACGCCATATCAAAAACTGGTTTTTGGACAAGTTTTTGCTCGAAGAGCATCTTCGAGTCGACTCGAAAAAATCGGGCTCATTTTTACTGTTCGAACAGCTGCTCCAATCAGAACGAAGTTCAGTCGTGACGTCACGGCCGAGCCTCCTCGTAACCCTGTTAAACTTGTGATGTCACGCATGACGTAGCCATTCTCTCGGTGATGCGTTTGCTGTCCCAAAAGTTGTTCGACGAGCGACGTTCGTACCGTGTGATAAGGGCTTAAGTAGAAAACAGAAACAGCTATCCTCACACTGTTTCGTAGAAAATCGCACAAGGGGGTAGGAAAAGAAAGTGTTTTCGAAGCTTGCATTGTAACCAGAAGGACTGCAGCAGTAGATAAGCGAAAATTTTGAATAAAAAAGGAATATTTCCTCACCCTTCTGTTTCTCTGTGACTTCCTCCTTGTACTTGTCCACAATGGCTTCGTCCACATCCCGAGTGATGGAGGCCTTGGGTCCCAGTCCATGCAAGTGGTGCCACACAGCAACTGTAGTGGGAAAAAATATGATTTAGTGCCCGATGAAATTGATGAATCCAACTGCCTATTACAGTTGCCTTCTTTGACACATTGCACATATTTTAATCGCCATGAAAATGGCATTACTTGGTTAAATTGCAATGTCAATAAATGCCTGTTGAAATGATTCGCAAGACTATGCCATTCAGTTAAGAACACTCAGATTTCCATGATCTTCTGGAACATTTTAAAATACAATTAAATTTTTTAAAAACTAATTTTACCACTCAAAGTAAAACTTATAATTTAACTATAAATAATAACTTTATAATTTACCTTATAAAAAAAATCCTTTTTGTAAAATAATAAGAATTTTATGCATTTAATCCGCGACAGACATCTTATCACCTAGTTTTTGGTCATTACTGTCTTCTTGTAAAAAAAACTGGTGATGTCCCCGTCCGATGAATTAGGAGAAGACGCATCTGATTTTGAATAGTATAAATATAATTAATTCACAATTGAAGACTTGGTGGAAGAAAGTACCATGTGACAGTTTTGAAACAATTGAGATTTCTGCGACAATGAACACACTATTCCATCCTATATTAAGCTATGCATATTTTTTACCATTTGCAATTACCGTTTTTAACGCATCTAAGCCCCAACCAAAAACTATAAATCCTGTTTCTATCATACAGCAAGTTCTTCCAATAATCTCTCCAATCCACAACAACACAACCTAAGTCACATACCCATCCTCTGCCTAATCTTATCAGCCACACCGGGCAACCGGTCCAGCATAGAAAGGCTTTGGTTGGCAATCTTGTTGAGGGAGTCCAGATGTTCGAGTGTTGTCTCCTTCTCTCGTAGTGCTTGCGCAAGGTTGGAGTTGAGAAGGTGGCGGTAGTGGTTGAGGGTGTGACGTCTGTCCTTCTCCAGGGCTCGGAGCAGCTTCTCAAGGCATTTCTCGATCTTCTTGGTCTGGTGGAGAAGGTTCCGGTTAGCCAACGAACCAAAATATATATAACATTTTCACACATAAGATATATTTAAATATAATTTGAAAAATATATAATAAGAAATCGAAAAATAGGATACATGGTTAATTAACATTTTGACACAAAGTAAATACATGGGACTTTTAAATATTTGGTTTGGTAGCTCTGTAAGAAATAAAATGTCAAAAACAAACCATTCTCCCCCTCTTAATATTTTATACGAAGCACTAGTTTGGCCTTTTATTTAGGCTTGCTAATGAAAACCAACTGCTATTAGATACAAGATTGTATGGGAGATCAGATTTGTTTCAGACTTCAATAGTTAAATGTCTTATTTAAAAACCAGTTAATTTTTATGTTTGTTAATGCATGTATCACATCTCAAGTTGGCTTGTTGTCTGTTACTGTTTGATGCATAGCCATACATTGACTATGCTATGATTTATCAACAGTTAATACTTTATGTTGGTTAATGCAGTATCACATCTCAAGTTGGCTTGTTGTCTGTTACTGTTGCATGGCAAGCCTACATTACTCATGTTGATGAATGGACAGTAATTCTTTATGTTGGTATGCATGTTGCGGACATCTGCACTGCTTGGCGGCACCCCCTTCCTCCTCCAAAGCTTCAACGGTCTTCTGGAAGCGCTGAAACAGCAAATTGGCGGATTTATTACGGAGATGACGTAAAAGTTACACAAGAAGTTCTAAAAGAACTAAATTAGCCTACTTTGCTGTTGCTTTAATGCACATAGAAATTGTTATATAACGAACAGAAAGACAAAACGGGGAAAATAGGCCTGTGATTTTATAATTTTTAAACAAGCAAAAAGAAGATTTAAAATGGGTCTGATAGAATAGAAATAGACCATCGACAGACATGTAGACAAACTTCCGTTCAGATGTACAGACAAAAAGTATAAAAATCCTTGTCATATCTTTCACACATAAAATAGTTTTTTAAAATCTGTTGGGTAGAATAGAAATTGAAAGAAGGGACAGACAGAAATTTCTAGCATGTTAATACCTACTTTCTATTAAAAAAAAAATTATTTTGAATTAAAGAGAGAAAAGTAGGCTAAAATAGTTTTAAAAAAATGCTTAGTAGCCCATTAAATACCGTTATATATGATCCACGCTGAAAAAATTGGTTTAATATTTTGAGGCTACACACAAGTCTAAAATCATTTTAGTTGAAATTTTTTGAAAGATCTTCATTTAGTTAGGATGAACACATTACATTATGGGAGATATGCCCCCTAAAGGTTTAAAAAATTAATGTAAGATACTTTTAAATGAATTTTATTCCTGTTGGTTTTGACTTGAAAACAAAACTCTTTAAACAAGCTGGCTTCACAATCAGATATAAAATGCATAGAATTATGTATATTGTTAAATACACATGAAACTGTTCACAATGTCAATCAAGCAAAGTGCAATATTAAGCAATACATAGAAGCTTTGCTTTCCGAAAATATACTCTTACAAACATATATTCATTTTCGTTGTTCTTTAAGTTTTCTTTCATATTCACCAATAATCTAATTTGAACTGATTTCTCTAATATACAGACAAAAAATACATTTTCGAAGGCTCTAAAAACCATTTTATAAATATTTTTCCAGAGACTGAGTGAATCTTAAAAAGGGAAACTGAGTCTTAAAAAGCATTGAGACTCACAGCACTCATTTTCTTCCTGAAGTCTTCAGCTGCTTTGGGATCTTTCACCTTCATCTCTTGATATCGCTCCTCCAACTCACTCCACTCTTTCATCACCTGATTAAGGGTCAAGGATTAAGGATTAAAAATCCGTTAAATTGACAGTATAAAAAGAGTTACATAAAGTACAAACAACTTCATTTTGCTTTTTTAGATGCGATCTCCCTTCAAAGTTTGGATTAGTAGTTCAAACTCAGCTTGTATATACCTAACAGCCATGTGACGAGTATGTGGCTAAAAGCGATATCACATACAAGTCACTGAAGATCGCTGTGATGTCAACATTCAAAGTCACTTTTTGTCACATAGAAGTTGAATGTCCGCTTTTGTTACGTATCTTCTACGTTACATAGATATCGATGATATCGCAGCAATGTCCCATTTTGACTGGGATTTAGATGACATCACTGCGATATCACATACAAGTTACAATATGATGTCACTGCGAAGAGGGACTATCAGTCCCACAGAGCTAATAATGCTTTAGTTTTGAAATCACAATATTTTCAAAAGAATTGCTTTGTCATGTCATCCCATTTTCACCAGGTATGGGAATCACCATAACACCAATTTAAAACAAAATTGAAAAGAAAATAACATCCTGTTATCTAATTATTACTTGATAAAGTTTTAAAATAGCGTCGCCATCTGCTGTATATTTTTGGCATTTTAAAACTGCAAAAATATATAATGAAATAGCTACATAACATTCTCTTTTCAAATTTGTTTCATTTCGATGTTATGTTGATTCTCATACCTGGGGAAAATGGGCTAACATGGCAAAGCAATACTTCTGCAGAATTTGTGATTCCAAAACTAATGCATTAGATCTATGGGACTGGCAGTCCCTCTTAAAGGAAAAAAAATCAAAAGTTACAACAGCTCTGTAAATCCATGAACACCTTCATTTCTGAATAAAAATGTTAACTTCAGGTTTTTTAAAATCGATTTCCATGTCACTTAATTTGCGATACATAAATTGTCCAGAACTACAGTCTTTATTTTGTCTTAAATTTTGTTTTTTAGATGAACTTAGCTTTGAATTGCTGTGCCACAGGTTCGGGGTTGGAATTCCGGATTGGGCGAGGTTGATCCATCCTTTCATACCTTAAGTGGGTCGATAAAATGGGTACCAAGCATGCTTGGGAACTAAACACTGGGGGTTCCGCGCGAGGCCGACCACCTTACCGAGACATATGCCTAGCACCCCAGGTCACGAAAGCTGAAATGGGCATGGCAGGCCTTGGCCCACTAATAGGCTGTTGCGCCGAGGAGTTTAGTTTAGATGAACTTAAGCAGAAATCTGATTTCCGTGTGTCAAATATGCTAGCCAATTGTCGGTAATGAGTTAAATTTAATGTGCGAATGTTTTTTAAAATAGTTTCACAAAGGAAAAACAAAGTCCTAGAGATCATCACACATACTTTGGTAACACGTTCCCTATGACTTTCTTCCAAAGATTTCTGTGCTTCCTTGAAGAATTCATGCTCATGCTTCTTATCAAAGTGACTGTAGTAGAAGTCCACAGGCCTCTCGGTGGTCGTAGTTGTAGTAGTTGTGGTGGTAGTTGTAGTTGTGGAAGTAGTAGTGCTAGTGGGGGTGGCAGCTTTTGAACCATTGTCTTCTTCTTCATCGTCAGTTTCATCATCATAGTCATCATCATCATAGTAGTCATCATCGTATTCTTCATCTTCATTGGAACTGTCCTCAGAATCGATGGCGGAGTCGGTTTTGCTGGCGTAATCGTTGACGGCTTCTTTTTCTATAGATTAAACAAATAAAAATTTAAAAAAAAAACAAATAAAAAATTATATCTTTAAATCTGATTATGAAAGATATTTTCAACAATATATAAATATATATTTCACATTTCATTGAAAATTAGTAGAGTAATTATGGGAAAAACTGATTGTAAAATATTGCCCGCAAATGCAAATGATTAGGAATTTGGCCCATTCTCCTATTATGCACAGGACTATTTATCCAAATATTAGGACCATTATTACATGATTTGCTATTTCATCAAAGATATGGATCAGTTTTTTAATTTGTAAAACTTTAAAAAATGCAATCTTTATGCATATTTGTAATATGACATGACTTTTAATTACCACTCAATTAATCAATACACTTAAACCTAATTATATACCATATAAGGTAATTTCAATAACTTTAAAACCTAAAAATTTCTAAGACGGCTACCATTTCTGCCAGCACTAGTTATCAAAAAACTAATTAGGAGGTCCGACACGTACTGGGAACTTGTGCACCAAATGTAAAATGGCTTTTATTAGTTCGAGCTGTAGAAATGGTTTCAGAGAAATGGACCAATGTTCAAAAATCACTTATTTAGAATCAGCACAAAGCGTGTAGAAACACAAAATCTCCATTTCTAATTTTTGATGTGTGTTAGGCATGTGACATTTTTGTGAGAACAGCCCATTTTTTCTTTATAATAACTGGAAACAAATTTAATCTAACAAACTTAATAACAAATCTTAATAACAAAATAATAAAAATACGTAATCTAAAAAAATTAACAATCAGGCACTATAGTAGTCTCATATTCTACCATTTTTGGGGCAGCACACAAACTCGACCCCGGAGAACAGATCCACCCCGCACGGCAGCAGCATGGCAAAGCTCCTGAGCTGCATGGCGCGATCGCCGCAGCTGCGGGCGGCCGTACCGTTCCACTCGTCGAAAGTCTGGCAGATGCTCTGGTTGTGGATGTGGTCAAAGAGGCAGTGCTCAGGGACGAGAAGGGCGTCGCTCTGGAACTGGCCCTCTGTGGAACACAAATAGGGGGTGGTTTGATACACAGAATACATATACAAGGTTTAGTTTTAATTATCGTTGCACTAAAGCTACACGAGGACTAATGGGTACGGACTTCGTAATTTAGAACCACAGTCAAGTGACACGCCGACACTTGAGTAGGTACCCAACGCAACCAACATCGCACGCAGCGATGGGACTTTAGAGCATATTTAGTGTGCACTCCCTCTGCTCAGTATATTATTAGTCGAACATTTTTGGCTGCACGGGCCATTTATAAGGTCGGCAGTTATTTTGGCGAAACCCCGGACCCGAACCTGGGACCTTCCATATGCAAAGCGAAAGCCTTAACCAACTAGGTTCCCTAGCCCCCTACATGATTACAGAAAACACATGAAGAGTCCAGGAGAAGAACCCATTGATTGCACAGGAATCTTCCCATAATCAGATCTGCTTGGCGGACGTTGGCGACAGGAAACCGGTTTCTTCCTTGCTTCTTTTCTCACGGTACAAGCATGGGACTCATGTCTAAAGGGGATCAGGGTTGCCGCAAAAGAAGAAACAAGTAAGAAACCAGTTTCCTTACACCAGTTTAGGCAAAAACTCGCTATCGTGGCCAAAGAGGTCTGATACAGACAGATTCCTATGCAAATAAGGGGTTTTTCCAATGTATTCTTCACATATTAAGATAGATTGCATACAAATATCAAAATTATCCTAGGAACCCCATCTTTAGACCTTAATGAAACTTGCAGCAAATTAATTCTCTGACGTCCACTGTGGCAGAAGGATGGCCCATTGGAATTAAAAAGGAGTGAACGGATAGTAGCTCACGGACCTGTCTACTATACCGTTGTCCTATATATAGGGAGGAGGCATGCTCATGCAATATTGACACCCTCCTACATCATCTTCACCTTTCCCCGCTTTTAAAGTAGAGTAAATAGATCATTTCCATGCTTTTGTCACTGTATGCACATAGAGTAATGGGCTACACAGCCTACACTCTTTCCTCCTCAGGCATACTTTTTTTTTTGTCATGTTATGTGTTCGAACAGGCAGTGCTCAGGAACTGGCCCTCTGTTAAACACAATAGGGGTTGTTTTGATAGGGTTTCGACATGTTTACAGAAACCACACATAAAGAGATTTTGCATTATCCAAAATGATTCTAAGATTCTAAAAAATTCCAAGTGATCTGGCCAACAACAGATATTAAATCCTAGCTTCTCTGCAGAAAAAAAAATTATTCTAAGAAGATTCTGGACCTTAATGAAATTAGAGTGCTGATAAACATTTCAGCAAAGGGGCGCCTGTAAATTATGACTAGTTCAGATGTTTGGATAGCCACGATAAATATGATTATGTTGGATTTTGCCACATTAGTCAAGGGAAAATTTTAAGCTGTTTTTGTGGGGAGAAATTATATAAGATCTCTCTCCCAAAGTGGGATCGTTTTTTCCCTCTCTTTTTTTTAAGCTCAACTTTTAACTTCTCTTTGCGTTTCGGTCAATCACATAAATGCATGAAAAGGTCAGTCTCATAGCAAGATATTTTCTTTACAAGCCCATTAAGTATTTAAGTATATTATTAAATTATATCATTAAAGTAAAGACAAAAAAGAGATGCAAAGCTTAACCACTTTTCACAACTATTTGTCTTTTAATAAAATTAACTTTACTTACGGAGGCATCTGTATGGTTTCACCCAGTGACTGGCCTTGCATTTCTTTTGTCCAGGCTTGCACCAATTGTCAATCTTGAAATAACGACTGGATTCAACAATGTTGGTAATTTCTTTTGAGGAATAAACCTGAAATAAGAATAAAATAACTTTTGATAACTTTCTAAGAAATGAATTTTTTAAAACAGGTTTGCAGAAAATGATACACAAATCAATCTCAGAAATCTAATGCAAGAAAAGTAGTTTAATACTTTTCAGAAAAATATAAGCAATTTGGGCGACAAAGAATACACAAAGAAAAAAAATCCAAGTAATCTGGCCACCAAAAGATATTAAATCATAGCTTCTCTGCAGAAAAAAATTTGTGCAGTAATAGTGAAGGGTTGAACTATGTATTGCCATCTACAAGTTGAAAACAGAAATGATAGATAACTGGGGAACACACACACAAAAAAGCTTTTATGGGTAAATGTAACCAGATTTTCAGAAACAAAAATCAGGGCATCCTACCGCCTCTCACAATTTTTCATATACCCCCCCCCCCCCCCTCCTTCAAATTTCATACAATGGCATAATTAAATTAACAAGACAAGACTATTAATAAGCAAATAACAAGTAGGTAGTTGGCATTATCCTGAGTTAATCATAGAATTAAAGGACTGGACTAATAATAATTTAAAAGTCCTTTAGAAGTTTTTAACAAAGCATATTCACAAAATCATTGTAAAATCTATGTTTTATTTATATTTCATCCGTTTTTCGGGACTTACTATAACAGAAAGACGGGACGTTTTGGTGGGACATCTGGTCACATTGTTTATGAGTCAATATATAAAAGATTTCATTGAATTGTGCAAGCTATGCATATGATTGCCTTATTTTATGAAATAAGATCATATACGTTAAGTTTAAAGTGCAAAAACTATGAGCACAAGAACGATCATCTTAAAAGGTACACTCTTAAAACAAAAGAGTGAAATCCACTCCTATAGGGGAAGTGCATTTTCGGCACCGGAAAGGAGTGGAAATTAACTCAGACTGAGTTAAAACCTCTCGTTTTACGAGTGTAATACAGTAGAACGTAGATTGTTTTCTTTTATTTCTTTTACCCACTTCGCAAAAAGAGTGAAATACACTCCTATAGGGGAAGTGAATTTTCGGCACGGAAAGGAGTGGAAATTCAGACTGAGTTAAAGCTGCTCGTTTGTTTTAAGAGTGTATACAATTTTAAAAGAATAACACCCAGCTTTTGTAAAACCAATGCGATTAAAGAAAAACTGTTAATATTAAAAGTAAAAAAAAAATGTTTTTAAGAGGAAATTAAAAGAAGTTCCACATGGCGAAGTCATATACTCGTTTTGAAATTCTTCATTCCTCATATTTGACTACTTTTTTTTAAATATATTATTTACCCTTTAATTATACGATAACATCTTGTCATTCAATTCAAATGGCTGGTTTGGACCATATAACAAAAACATATCTTCAAAATTTCATTAAAAATCCTTTGTAATGTTCCAATTTTTTTTTATTTAAGTTAGATGAGTAATTTTGATAATGAGGCATACATTTCACGGAACGAGTTTTTACTGCTACCTTGAAAGAGGATATTTTGATAAGAAAAAAAAATCCATTATTTTCTTAATTTTACGTAATCTAAACAACAATCGAATAGCTTATCGAATATTATTATTTACCAGAAGAAATTTGTTTATTAGCAGAAAGAGGCGATAAACATCAAATCGGGCCAGTTAAGCATTAGCTTTTTAGAAAGATGATTTGATGCATTGTTAAACCATCACAATACTGAATATTACTTGTTGCGATCCAATGCCAACCACGACTTACTCAACTTACAAGGCCAGAGAAGCTCTCCCAAACACGTGCGTGTACGGAAGTTTGACGTGACTGTTCCGAGAGCCAAAGTTGAAGAATTAGGAACCACTCGGAACCCTAAAAGTATAGCCAGCCAGGATGAACAGTTTTGGAGATCAGGTTTCTTCATATTCGGAACAGTAACGTCAAAATTTCCGCCCCCGCAAGTATTTGGGAGCGTTTTTCTGCCTTTGTAGGTTGAGTAGGCCGTGCGCCAACGTAAATAGCGACGCGTTCTGCCAATTCCGTTAAAAAATAACGAGGTAAATTTTTTTACTTAAGTATTATTATTTTATTTTAATGTATTGAAGTTTAAGCTTCAACTTCCATATGCTTTTGACGTGTCTTAACTCAAACTTTGAGTCTCAAAAACACTATTTTATACGCCTATTTTTTTCAATATATACTTAAAAAAACTTTTTGAAAGATCTGTAAAAAAGAAACCGACTACACAAAAAAAAAAAAAATTGCATTCTAATAGCTTCATCAGGGAAACACTGTATAAAAAATTTGCGAACCGCGTTTCCTTATCCAGAGGCAAAATATGTACCAGGAGAATATTTATACTATAAAGAATCAACTTCTTTGAAACCGAGGATAAAAAGAAAACGGTTTCCCCCGCTCCCTAATTTCTATATGCGCATGCATAAAACATTAGGAAAAGCATACCAAAATAAACATATCTCCGGTAAAATGGATTTCAACCGGGGATCCTATAAAGTTATGAAAGGCAGAAGGAATTTGAAAGGAAAAGCAGACAAACAAAATAGTATAAAGTGAAATTTAAATTTTGTAAATACACATTTCAATATACAGTCGTTTAATTGCACTTCAATTCTTGTATATATATAGTTTGAAACATATACTGAAAATTGAAGTTAATTTATCATAACAATTATTCTCATTCAGCACATTGAGCTAGAAGGGAAACTGGAGTGAGGTGTCAGCGAGCCGAAAACCCACTCGCACCCTTTTGAGCGAACAGGGCAGAAAAGGACTATTTTCCCTACACTTGAATGCAATGCTTGTATGAGACCCATCTATCATATTGACTTGGGCTCCTAAATGTATTTTAACATTAGTTCGAAAGAAATTAACTTTCTTTTACTTTAAATTCCAACTTTTTAAAGAAATAACCATGTGGATCACTAACTAAGAACCAGCGAAGACGAACCCAATAGCGAAATAGGCAAGTTTCTAGGTTTTCTGCCCGGTTCGTTTCTGCTGCAGTGCCGTGTATTCCTCCTCGTTTCGTTATTGAACCGGCTCGTTTGCTGCCCTGTTCAGTGAATAACACACCTCACTCCACGTTTCCTCTAGCTCAATGATTCGGTATAATACACCAATTCTTTTGGAAATTAAGTTGTTCCTAAAGGACTTTCAAGGACCATGCAGTGAATTCATAAGTAATTAACCTATTCACGACGATTGGAAAGAAAATTTGCTACACGAAAATGAGCTATCTGTTTAAGTTTATCGAAATTAACAAAATGGAAGACAAACGAACAACATAGTAAGAAATTTTTTTTGAAGGATAAATAAAGTATCACAAAAAAAAGAGTTAAAAAAACAACCTTAAAAGTATACTTAAAGAAGGTGTAAATGTAATGCACAAAGTCGTCACTTCATGGGCAAAATAAAAAATAATTGTATGGATTAGAAGATAAAAATTTAAATAAACACTGATAAAAACTTTAAACTTTTTATTTCCGCTAAACACACATATATCAAGTACAGACTTGGAAATGTGGTTTTCATAGCGTTCAAGTTGACTCCAGCGAAGTGTACCTAAATATACGATCACAAAGTATCGTTTAAAGCTGTGTAAAGAGACTGTTCAAACAGAGAAGCCACAAAAGAGCAAGCGACTAATTAACGTAAAATAAAGGTAAAGAAACGTGAACCCATATTTACTCTCACTAAAGAAGTGCTTATATTTGCGTTGAATAAATACAACTGTTTAATAATAGGGCCCGATGAATTAAATAATGTTTCAAGATATTTTTAAAAAAAAATTTGCTTAACACATTGCAAGTTTCAATTGTTTTAATGCATTCGATCCTGCGCATCAATGCTGGTACCGTAATAAAGAAAATGCCAATGCTCTTTGCTATTACTATAGCATATTGGACTAAATTTTTATTCTCTACTAGAAAACAGATAAAAATGTTAGGCATGTTTCAGGTCTTAAGTGGTAACAGAAATGGTGAATGAAAATAAATTACTTCTCAAACATCGATTGGTGAATCAATGTCAACAGAGCACCAATCGGAGCACCGACCGAAAGAAAAACAGAAACGAAAGCTAGAAGGAAATGCGTCACCTGAAACAAATCAATTGTATAACTCTCGACTCATATTATTCTGTAGGATTGTGCTTTTAGGGGAAAAAAGAAAATTAGAACCCGATATAATATTCAAGAGTACATTTCACATGAGTGTCGAAAGTCAATGGCAATGGAAAGCCTATTTAATTATGCAAATTAGATACCTGCTAAGATAAACTCACGCTGCGCTTGGACTCATAACTAATGCATTTCTGACAAGCCTGAGAGATGGATTAAGGGGTGCTGCAAATTAACAGGTCTCTTCCTCTACCTTAAAATATATTTAAGGGGATGGTGCGTTTGGGGATTGTTTTAGGAAGCAGATACTCCCTGTTAAAGTTTCTTTGCTTTTAAAATTTTATTTGAATTTTTTTTTATAACTACTGAAGAGGATAGAAGATTTATTTTTTTAGTTTGGCATACACTCTTAAAACAACGAGCGGTTTTAACTCAGTCTGAGTTAATTTCGACTCCTTTCCGTGCCGAAATACACTTCCCTATGGGAGTGGATTTCACTCTTTTGAGGAGTGGGTAAAAGAAATAAAGAAATAATCTACGTCCTACACTCTTAAAACGAGCGGTTTTAACTCAGTCTGAGTTAATGTGCACTCCTTTCGGTGCCGAAACTGCACTTCCCCTATAGAGTGATTTCACTCTTTGTTTAGAGTGTACATATAACACATTCTACTAGTATTACAAATATTTATGCTTTAAAATGCAGATTAGGGAGTATCCAGTAGTTTTGGGCTAACATTGTGAATTAAATGAATTCAAGTAAATAATCAAAATAATTAAAAAGACTTTCATTACAAAATTGCAAAGTATTATTTTTCCATGAGAAGAACTTAAAAAAAAAAGAACTATCAAGATAATATATGAATGTAATAGAATAACTTCTACTACACAAGAGAGTATAATTCTTACTTAGATAATCTAGAAATGAAGGAATATTGGATGTCCAAAGAGTGGTTTATTGTAAAAAAAAAAGCATATTTTAGAGTTTGTAAAGGACAGGGGCCGGAGCCGTAGCTCGGCACGCCAAAAAGCACACAACTTTACATCTCGAGGTCTAATTGAAAAGTGACTATTTTTAATGGTCATGAGAAGAGTGGATAAGTCAAAACAAAGTCTGCTGCGTCTGCAATTTCTGTGGGAAAGAATGTATTAACGCCTATTGAAACGTGGGAACTGTTCGATGGATCGACAAGACATTAATTGAGAGTTAACTCTAGCGTATTTTTCACAAATAAACTAATTTTATTTTTGAATAAATTTATTGTATCTAATAACTTAACAATTAAAAAAAAATGACAAAACTTTAATGTATACATTAAATGTGTGTACGAAAAATTGAGCAACTGGTAAAAGTCTCATACACACAAATGCTTAATTTTTAACTATTCTAAAAAACGATTAAGAATAAACAGGTTAAAACAACATCACACTATCGTTTTCGGCATCACGGCGAAAATTTTTAGGGGTCTGAAACTCATAAAACCTGGAACATGCACCTAATTAGCCAGCAGGACTTCCGCTAGAAAATGGAGTGCGGTTAAATGGCTCAAAATGGCGGCATGGAAAATTCATCTTGCTGCAGTAAATTACCTTTTTACGGCCTTTTAAACCGAGAAGGACTCTTGGTTGGGCCAAAGAACGTTTATCGAATAGAACATACGCGTTCGAAAAATATTTGCACGGCGTTTTATGAATCGTGAAAATTCCATAAGTAGATTGTTTTAAGTGTTAGAATATCTATTTAACAAGGTTTATATTGTACATTAAAGGGTTGGTATGGCCGAAGCAGTGGCATTGTGTTTTTAATTTAATGAAAATTATTATTCGATGAAGGAGTTAGAATCATTTAAGATAGAACTCAGTGTTCGAAATTAACGGTAACTAGCCGCCCAAATCCTTCGATTTTGCGAGAATGAAATAATATTGTCGCGATATTATTGTTTACTAGAATTGCCGATTACCAGATGTTGAAGAAGTTTAAGGTTTTTGTAGCAGTTGGACGTTGTACACGTCCTGCGAAAAAATAACGAATTTTTTTTAATACGAGTAATTTTCTTTAAAATGCTCCTAAATAATATACATTTGCTCCTAGATTTAAGCACATATTGGTCCAAAATTTTTAAATCCATTTCTAACAATGAACGAATTTGGCGACTTTGTCGAATTGAATTTACGATCGTCAAAAGTCGCCAATGGACGTGCCGACCCTCTACAATATATATATATATAATATATATATATATTATATATATATAATATATATATATATATATATATATATATATATATATATATATATATATATATATATATATATATATATATATATATATATAATAATATACTTTGGAGATTAAGAGTTTTACAACTAGACCCATCAAATATAGTATGATGAAATATTATTTAAAATGTAGGCATATTTCAGTAAGAATCATTTACGCAACTTGTATGCCACTTACTACGTAATAACTAACCACATAACAAAACAACATAGTTGCCAAACTAAGACAAAGATTTGAAACAACACTTTAGCAATGTTTCATATCTAGCTTCTATGCATCACCGACTTGCATGCAACGATATGTCTGTACCTCTCATAATTTCCTCTTTTCGTGCGTCAAAATTAAGGCCCTAGTTAGCATCTGCGAATGAGACTGCAACCGTATAATTGTTCAGGGTGTCCTATGCACATTCCTTTTAAATTACGGCCGAATTCTGTTAACTCGGTTGTGCCCGGGCGTAGCGAGGAACTAAACTCGTAATGGCAGACATACCGCTTATTTCCTCTCCTTAATGATTTTGAGGGCCGGAACTCTCAAAAGGCAATTTCTGTCCCCACTTTCAGGATTCCTAAAGCGCCTGATGAGGGCTTACGAGTCGATCCGAATGTTATTTTTATAGGGGACGGAAGGAGTTTCTAATAGGATTTTCGACAGAAAGTGCGTGAAAAAGAAAACGTGAAAAACAACACGACTTTCAATTATCGCTCAATAAATCAATGCGCAATTTAAAGGTAATTTCAATTTGTTTAAAACTAAAAGTGTTATGGCAGCTACCCCATAAGCGCAAATTTCTGGAAAACCTTATTTTGACGTCTGACAGTTACTATAGGAACTCGTGTACCAAATTTGGAGGTGAAAACTCTTTTAGTTGAGCTATAGAGTGGTATACCAGACAGACGGACCAATGTTCGAAAACCTCTTGTTTAGAATCATCACCCCCCAAAACGTGTAGAAAACTCAAAATCTCCATTTCGGATTTTCGGCCCAATCAAATCGCAATACTTTCATTTCCTTATATTTCAATTTTTGATAAGTGAAAGTAAAAAAGCGAACAAATCCTACAATTTTGCAACTTCAAAACAAATGAAGTCGCCGTTATCGCGACTAATTTTTTTTTTAAATATCACTCTAAACTACTATTTAAGGGGTTTTCCAAAGATCTTGCCGAAAATGATAATTTTTAAATCTTCTTAAAATCGCAAATCAAATTTCCGACGCAAAATACATACAATTACATAAAAATAGAATTTTTCCAATAAATACTTTTCTCAAAAATGCTCCCAGATAATATTTTATTTATTTGTTTCAGATGCACATAACAGAAAAAACCCAATTACAATGCACATCATAAAAGACAATGAAAACAACAAAAACACACAAAAAAACATTACAAAGAGAATAGCCGCCGACAATTAGCTTTAAAAACATTAAAAGGCATACAAAATATATCCAGTTCCTCAGACACACTGTTATAAGTATTATAAAATTTATATGGACAAAAATTTAAAATACAGTTATTCCGATTAGAATTCAAATAAAACAAACAACGATTACGTGTAACTCTAGAAGGCACATTTAATTTTATAGTACTAGTAATGTAAGTAGAATCAATCATATTATTAAGAAATTTATAAAAAAACAAAAGACAATAAACTTGACTTGAAATATGTATTAGCTTCTAGTAGTTCTTAAATTTAGTAGCACAGATAGTTCATCATTTTTTTTCATCCGATTTCTAACGCTGGTCAGTACCAATCAAATACCAAAAGTTATAACAAATTCACGCAAAATATCTCGATCTGTAATCATGTCTCCTTAAAAAATTAATAAACATGTATTACATCTTGAAGTGGGATACACATTTATTCCCAATGGAGAGAAGGGGTTTCTCGAAAACATCTGCTTCTTCCACTGATAACTTCTTTTCGAATCTTTATTAGGATTTCATATAAGTTCCGACTGCACTAATGGACTTAATATTTTTGTCTTTTTTTACTTGGAGTTGTTATTCCCCAACTTACGTGCGACTACTCGCCATTTGTCGTTTCTTTTTCTCATGGAAAAGTCGATTTGCGATACGAGACGCAAGAATTTTTCGAGCGAGTTGTTTTGCTGAAGTTAGGGGTTCTGGAGATAATATTGATATTAAAAATGGAAGAATTGAGTTTCTTTTCTTTAGAAAAAAATATTTTACCATTATGAAGCGAATTTTCGTTTATTGTCAAATCTAGTTTCTTTTGATAGGTTTAGTTTTTTTAGGTGTATTATTGAAATATTTTTCAAATTGAAAAGTTGATTTTAAAAAAAAATGTCAAGTAAAATAAATAATAATAATCTGTATAAAATTAGTTTATATTATTTTAGTGCTCTAAATGGATATATCAAGTGTACTTTTGTGGATAAATGTCTACAGGATGTTTTTTATTTACTTTTTTCTCATACGTTTTAAAGCATAAAAAATATTAGTTTGGAAAACACCCCTGCTGTTAGCTATAAACACATGCAAAAAATGACTTGATAAAATTAAAAAATATATAGTATTATAAATAAGGGAAATAATTTTGGATAAGGAAAATAAATGTGCTTCTCAATTTTGCAATATCTTATACTTTGGATTCATTATGTTTATTTTTTTATCCTAATTTCTTCTGTTTAATTTTTATTCAAATTTCTAGCGACGATATTAAGGGTGAATGGGAGAAATAAATTTTTAAGACTCCAGCTGTATCGAATATTTTTTATAAACGGTAATTTTATATGATAAATGTTGCTAGTTGTCTCTACAATTCCACTTTTTAAATTGGTTCGAATATTTTATTGTAAAATTATATATTGAAAATGCAGAAAAAATATGTGTACCAATTTCAAAAAGTGGAATTTTGGGACATTTAAGCCAGCTAAATTTATCATTACGAAAAACTCAATACCACCGGTGTAATTTGGAATAGAACAATATTTTTACGTCCAATTTTATTAACACAAAGAAAAGACTTCGGTTTGGAGACCCGACATCCGGTCTCATCCCCCTAAATTATTTTATATCCAAACCCATTGATTATAAAAACTTCTTCTTTAAACCATTATTCAAATATATACATCGTTAAATTCTTTGATTCAATTATTATTTGCATCTTAACTCAATTAGGATAAAAATTACCTGCGCATGAACAGAATTTATTTCCCATTCTAGAATATAAATGACAATTAATTCTTCCTGGAAAGAACCAGCAATTCAAGAGACATTAAAAACATTTTTTTGGAATTATGTCGGCAAACGGAAGCACATCAAAAGTTTCTTGAAATCAATTTGCACCAATTAAATCTTAATATCATTTGCAACATTAACATCAATTTGCAACCTGCGTCTGAGTTAATTCGCTAGACACAGGTATCAAGTAGTTTCTTGGCTTTAATAAGTGGAAATGATGAAGAACGTAACGGACTTGTCTATGCTCATCCCCTAACCGAGGTTTAATGTTTTGAACAACACGTTGCAGAAGGTCAAATGGTTGTTCCATTCTTCTGCAACATCGTCTGCTTTTATTAATTTTCTCTCTCCTGGGTGGGCGACTTAATATCGGTGTTCATAAGCTGGATGTTCCAGAAGACAATGACAACAGCTGTTGTCAGTCGATTAATTGAGACATGGTAAACCAAAAAGAACTAGGCTACATTTTCTCAACATTGAGTTGTTGTCGTAGTAGTAATCAGTACCATGGCTGATGTGGTGTGTGGTTTCTAAATGAAACATTGGGACATGCCACAGGATTTTAGTAAACAGATGTTTCTTAGAGGATAAACTAACCTTTTCGGAAGGTAAATTGTAAAAAATCACTGCAATACTATTATGAACACTGGACATCAGAATTATTGATTTAAGAAATAAACATTTTGGCATTAAAATTTGATGGTGGAATTAAGTTTCAATAGTGGTTGTTTATAATGACTCTTAAGGTGCCATTGTGGATATTTTCCTGGAGTCTAAATTAATTGACTCTAAATATTGACTTTAAATATTGACTTTAAATATATATATATATATATATATATATATATATATATATATATATATATATATATATATATATATATATATATATATATATATATATATATATATATATATATATATATATATATATATATATATATATATATATATATATATATATATGAAAAGACCCATCAGCAACCTCTAAAGCTGACCCATGCTGCATCAAATTTTAGATATGGCGACACTATTAAAGGATTTAGTTTGATTGAATTAACGTCGCACTAGTGCTACATTATTTACAGAAAGCTTTTCATTATTATTTTCGTTGACTTTTGATTCAATCGGATATTGAATTGAGGTCACGGATGTTCGAGAAATATCTGCATTATTCGTTTAGGTGTATTCCGGGTAAATATCCCTCTTCATTTGCATTGCAGTCTGTATTGGAATAGGTCTGAATTAAATGGGTAAAAAAAATTTCTTTCAATTTATGATCTGAATGAAATTCAGCACTATTTAAGAGACGATTTCTCAAAATGAGGTTTCAGCTTCAGGTTCTTTTAGGAATAATAGGATCCAATTTCGGGAGAGACAGTCGATTTTTTGTTTTTGTGCAATGTGTCGTTTCATTTTCTCCCGACAGTTAATTAGCAGCTCTTAACTTAATAACAGCTTAGAGATTTCGGTTTTCTACACGATAAATTAAATTCGTGGCTCAATACGTGTAATGTGATAACAATGCCGGTAAAGGCTATGAATAATTACTTGTTTTGCAGCATTTCATTATATTTGATAAGTTTTACAACTGGGAACACGGATTTTGGTGTCGAAAGATTGTTTTGAACTGATTTAATATGGATGTGTAGCTTAATTACAAATAAGGAGCAAATTTTTGGCTTTAAAATATAACCCATTAGCGAAAAGACCCATCAGCAACTTCTAAAGCTGACCCATGCTGAATCAAATTTTAGATAGGGCGACACTATTAGAGGATTTAGTTTGATTGAATTAACGTCGCACTAGTGCTACATTATTTACAGAAAGCTTTTGGCGTCGAAATATATTTTTTAACTGATTTAATATGGATGTGTAGCTTAATTACAAATAAGGAGCAAATTTTTTGCTTATATAACCTATTAGCGAAGAATGCACGTGAAAATGAGCTTTTTCTTAAGTTTAGCTAAATAGGGAAAATATAAGAAAAATTAAGTCCAAATTAGTCCCGAAAATTTATGTAGATAAGACAAATTAAGTAACACGAAAAATTTGGAAGATTGTATTAACAATACATAATATAGTTACATTAATTACATAATGTCTGGAATCAGTCTCTGGATTGCATTTCCTACATTTTAACTGAAAGAAAAAAAGGAAAACATTGAATAACTACTACACTCGGGGACAACCTAACTTGGGTAACAATTAATAGTAAAAAGGCAGAGGGAAAAGCGTGGTGCTATGATACAAGGCAATAAATCACATCGCAACCTCGCCGATTCAAACGAAACAAGAAAAAAGTTTCAATCAGACGTCTAGTTTGGCGCCGACATAGCTTCATTTGGCCTATTGTAAATTAATGGTATTATAAAAAAAATTCTTGATGCGCAATAAGGCGCTTTTTTTTAAAGCAAGGTGCCAAATACAAAGAAATATAATTGTTAATAATAAAAAATATTTAAATTGTTCAAATTCTTAATTCTAAAAAGGTTTAATCTTTTCCTGTTTTCTTCACTCCCAGTATTGATTTAATATTTTTTGTTAATTTATTTTATAAATTATGGTGAGGGGTTGGGTAAATTTATTAAAATACACAATTTGATTTGTAAGCTTTTAGAATACTAGAAAAATAGTTAAAATTTTTATGAGAAATTTATATAAAAAAATATTTTTCAAAATACTTAAAAACTATATGTATTGTTTAATTGTAATTTTAAAAGGGTTAATATTTTTAAGCTAGAAATAAACACACATCTCTAAAATATAATTTAAAAAAATGAGGCAGTAGGGATTCAGAGCAGTATTTAAATCCGCGGATGAAAATCAATTGTAATAATTATTTTTGCAAATTCAGGACATTGCATTCAGACTATTCAGGTGTCGGCTCGTCACTTGACTGTGGTTCTAAAATACGACGCCCGTCGCCAATAGCCCTTGTGTAGCTCTAGTGCAACGATAATTCAAACCTAACCTAACCTTCTTTCTTAAACAGAAATTCATTTTCAATCGCCAATTACACAGTGAATTATGATATAATGAAAAAAAACATCTGCCGCTGTCATAATAAAACAAAATCCTATCGAATCGGCAACCCTGGAACGCGAAAAAGAAACAATGATCCGTTGGCTGGAAACTCTTGCAAGGTAATATTTATATACAAAATGATCTGAATACAATTTAATCAAAATACACTTTTCATTCTAATAAAATTACCACATTTTCTCGAATACTATTCAAATATGTTAGACCTTAAACGAAATTAACGTTTTAAAAAAGTTTTCTGGATGGATTCGCAAATAATTTATGGAACTCTTTACATCCGCGGAAAGATCTTCTCCATAGCATATTTCTATTTACCCTACTTAGGTTGTCCCGTAGTATAGATAGATTTTGAGTAATTTGTAGAAAAAAGGCACGTGTCCTATTTTATAACATTGAACATCTGCCTGTTTTTCTACTTCAGTATCTACAAAACTACAAAAGTATAACCAGGTCAATTATTAAAATACGCAGAATCGTAAACGCCGTAAAGGCAAAAACCCAAATTTTTAATCTTCTGCAAAGTACAGGCATACACCAGTGTGTCCTGTAGAGAAAGGATTTCTTCTGCCCCGAACGTGCTTGCTTTGCAATTTCTCTATAAACCAGGTCTACTTAATAAGAAAGAGCTCCACGAGCCCTTATAAGTGTTCTCGTGTGCCTTAACGACTGTTTAAAGTCCCTTGTGTAAGGTTCTTTCTTCAGTTTACGATCCAGGATTCATTGTCTTTTTCATTTTTGTTTCCGAGTAGCGGAAATTTTTAGTTGTTATTGTATTGCTCATTTGGACATAATAGCCTTTGTCCTGTTTCAGGTTGTGTAAGTTTAGCTTTTGGGTAGACGCTTTATATGTTTTATCAATTAGCCCCCTACGTTCTCTTTTATCCCATATGGAAGTAAAAGTTTTATATTCCATGTGGGATACATGAAGGGGTAAGAGGAAAGGGTAAAGAAAGAGTTTTTGTTTACACTCCCAATATTTCAAGTAAGGGGACGGACTGTATATTTAGCCCCATCATGAGGGTGCAATTTTCTGTGCTTAATGATTATAGTTTTTAAGTTTTTATTAATTCTTATACACTCTTAAAACAAACGAGCGGTTTTAACTCAGTCTGAGTTAATTTTCACTCCTTTCCGTGCTGAAAATGCACTTCTCCTATAGGAGTGAATTTCACTCTTTTTCGGAGTGGGTAAAAGAAATAAAAGAAAACAATCTGCGTTCTACACTCTTAAAACGAGCGGTTTTAACTCAGTCTGAGTTAATTTCCACTCATTTCCGGTGCCGAAAATGCACTTCTCCTATAGGAGTGAATTTCACTCTTTTGTTTTAAGAGTGTAGAGGGTTGCAGTTTTAAAAGAGACCTCTCAAAACGGATAACGATTTGCGTTTTGGGGTCTCTTAAGATTGCCACTCTGTATATTTTATTAAGTTTATAATTTTTGAGTAAGATACTTTATGGGAAGCAGCATGTTAGGTGGCTACCAAAGTACATAACATTGTTATAAATTTCATGCTTGGTTTCATCATAGTAATGGTCCCTAGTAGATAAAGCTACGGCTGTGTGCTGAAAGTTTTCACCATATTTCCGGTATTCGGTTGAACCATATTGCAGGTTTTGGAAACAAAAACCTGAGAAATGGTTTAATACCGAAAATATGGTGAAACATTTGACCACACAGCCGTTGCAACTACTTGGAAACGTATTTTAGGTGAAACCAAAAGCCAAATTTAACAGTGTACATAGGTCCTTTACCATTTAATAATGTACCAGTCCTTTGCCTATTCGCTTTCATTAATCCCGATTTAATCACTCTTATCTTACATTTACTCTAATTTCTTACTAATAAGTTTGGGATAATCTAATTGGCAGTACATCGCGAAATTTTATGCCTGATACTTGTAAGGGTCACGCTCAGAGTAAAGCATAATTGAAAACGTCCCAACGATTGTGTAGAAAGCATAGTTGGGGTGGCATCAGTTCGTCGAAAATGGAAAGGATGTTTTTGCGAATTTGTAAGTTTTAAGGAAGTGTATATTAGTTCTTGTAAAAAAAAAGTAGTGAATGAAAATATGTGTTTTTTCCCTCAAGTTTATTAAACCACAACATCGGCCACTACATATCTCTTTTCATTCACTACTTTATTTTCCAAGAACAAATATACATTTCCTCAAAACTTACAAATTCGAAAAAACATCCATTCCATGTTCTACGAACTGATGCCACCGCAAATATGCTTTTTACACAATTGTTTGCACGTTTTCAATTATGCTTTAGTCTGAGCGTGACTCTTACAATTCTAATAATACAAAAACAGGTCAGGATAGAATCGATACGACACCGATATATGAAACCCATTAAAACTTATACCCAGTTCTAACTCATAGGTTGGTCTTAGCTCCTTAGGACCAGACTCTACCATGAAACTCAATATTATAAGGTATAACATTGTAAGATATTGGACATGGTGTACATTTTCATATGGCTGTCCCCAGCCTAGCCATTAGGTGAAACTTTACTTTTACTTTTAGTTTTAATTATCGTCGCACTAGAGCTACACGAGGGCTATTGGCGACGGGCGTCGTATTTTAGAACCGCAGTCAAGTGACGAGCCGACACCTGAGTAGCCATTAGGTGAAACTAAAAGCCAAATTTTTAACAGTGTACTAGGTGTACCTTTAATCCCGTACTATACCAGTTCTTTGTCGATTTGCTCTAATTAATCCCGATTTAGTCACTGTAATCTTACATTTACTTTAATTTCTTACTTTACCAAGTATTGAGATAATCCAATTTCAGTACATGAGCGAAATTTTATCCTTGACACTAATGATACAAAACAGGTCATGGATGGAATCGATACTTGAAACCCATTAACTTATACCCAGTACCAACCTCCACGTGTTGGTCTTAGCTCCCAGAGGACCCAGACTCTACCATGAAACCCGATATAAGGATCATATTGTAAGATATTGGACATGGTGTACACTTTCATATGCCTGTCCTCAGCTCGCCATTAGACACTGCGATGGACATAAATTGGTTCTGCTAAGGTTCCCAGGAACTGCTAATAACAGCTAACGAGTTCATTTGTTGAGCTGGTAATTTTGCTGTCGTGGGAGATATTGGACAGGGTAATTTGACTAGGGTAGTACGACTATCTCGTTCAAGGCGAAGTGTCAGTAATAAGCTGTAATATATGTGAAAAATAAATTTAACATTTATATTGAAATTCTCTCAAACGTATATTCACGATAGATGTATGTGATTAAAAAAATCCATTAGAGCTATGTATATTGAATATTTGTAATTGTTTAGAGTAAATTCAGTTATATTAGTGTTTTAACTTAATTTACTGAAAAGCATAAGAACTGAAAATTTTCATAAGGATTGTCTACACAATATGCATTGACGGTCAAAATATTGTTGAATGACAAAAGCTATGACGGTTTGCAAAATAACTATGTATATTATTGCTCTTAAGAACAAATATAGATAACTTAATCCTGAGATATTAATAATCATTTCATTTTCCAACTTAAAACAAAATTTCTACTGTGCATTACAAAAACAATTCAATTCTATACTAACCAATAAGGGCTTTGCAATTGTTTTCCTTTCCATTGAGATAAAAATAAAGATTTTTTCTTTACATTAAAAATGTCTTAAAGATAAGTTCCGAGATAAGAAAGTACAAAAACAAATGTACAGTAGGGAATTCGCAGCGTGGTTTGACAAAGTGTGTAATTGATATTTTAAGTTTTTAAAAGTGTATAGATTATATCCGTGCAATTTGCAGGAAGGTGATTGATTAAGCCATGCTAAATCAAATACTTTCCTGTATGGCCATTCTAATATACTTCGTTTTTACAAGGCAAGAAAATTAATTGTAAGTTCACGACAGATGGCAGCCCTAAATCTAAATCTTGATATAAAAATTCGAAAGTATTTAAAGTTACAACGAATTACTCCTTTTAAAATGTAATTAATCATTTCACCTACTAAATAATGTTATTCTGTAATTTTTTTTTAGAAAATTACGAGTGTATGTCGTAGACTTCAATCTGTCATAAGTTGAAAAGTTTAACACATCAACGATTACCAACCCTTTTAGCTCTGATAACTTATTCCAGGAACAAATGGCGAGGGGAGGTGGTGAAAAACAAAGAGTACAATGAAAACAACAATGGCTCCTTTTCTAACAATTTTACTCAAGACATTTGTTAAAATTTGATTTCCATTTTAGACATACCAAGATATTTCATCTCTCTGCATTATCACCATCAATTACAAATGAAAGCTCTCCGTATACGGCAAAAGTTTGCCGCACGGTGAGCCTATACCATACCGTACACTGTTAAAAATTTTGTACTTGGTTTCACGATGATATTGGTTCCTAGTAGCTGCAACGGCTGAATGGTGAAACGTTCCACCATATTTTTGGTATTCGGTTGAACCATTTCTCAGGTTTTTGTTTCCAAATCCAGAAAAATGGTTCAACCAAACACCGAAAAAAAGGTGAAGCATTTCACCACTCAGCCGTTTCAGCTACTAGGAACCAATATCATGGTGAAACCTAGCACCACATTTTTAACAGTGTAGGAGAAAGCACATGCGTTTCAAAACGAGTAAATACTTTTTTTTTTTGCCCGTAGTTTTCCATACACCCAGGAGTGGATGAAATTCTTTACCGTTGTATCAAACCAGTAAAATAAATTCGCCCATGTCTCACAAGTGGATTGTATTAAATCGCAGATACCATAAGAGATTTGAGCACACATGGGAAAAACGTCTCAACTTTATAAGGAAGGATAAACTTGTTTGCAATGGCGGCTTCAAACCAGCGCTGTTCCGCAAATAAATTTATCTTGAAGAGCTTTCATCTGAATCTAATATGTATGACTTTGAGCTTTTCCTATCTATATTAAATACCTCTAAAGCAAGGGGGAAAACCTAGATCAGAGGATTTTATTCAAACATTCTAAGGGCCTATATTATTAAGGTTAAGTGTAGCAAAGAGATGGAATATAAATTCTATAGTACCCTTTCTCTCAAAAATATCTTTGTTTTTCGATAACACAGACCAACAATGGATGAATCCTTTTGAATGAATATGTCTTCTTGTAGTTTTTAGTAGTATGCTGACAACGAATATGCCAATAAAAGGTTCGTTTCAACAATCTTTTTGCCCACGATATAGAATAACCAATGTACAATAAAAATGAAAACACTCTATACTTCGTCAGGGGGACAGAGCATGAACAAAGGGGGTGATTTTGTGGGGTTTACCGAGATACATATTATTTATTGCTGTATTATATGTCCATGAGTTTGATATAGATACAAATCTAAACTTTTAATTATTTTTTAAGCACAGGAACCGACAACAACCAAACGATTGCCGAATAGATAATCTGAGTACAGTATACTCCAACTATTCGAATAATTGTGGAACTAATCCTTTCGGATAATAGGAATTCGGATAATTGGAGTTAATCAGGAGAAAATATATATTCAACAATACTAATGTATTGTGGGCTTGAGATCACTAGTTCTAGTTAGGTTTTGTTTGAGTTGATAAGATCCAAAGTGTAAGGTGGTGGGTTTCGACCAATTACCGACCAAAGTTACATTGTGACAAAACTATTGAAACTAGGAATGAAAACCTAAGGCTTTATATACAGTCAGCAAAAGAAATTACTTAAGAATCATGCTACTCATGTTAAAAGCAAGGTAATATCTATAATTTTAAAATCTAAAGAAGTTATATGGCAGCTACATTTTATGCATACGCGATTTTCTCGAAAAACTTATTACGACGTCCGACAGATATAAGGAACTCGCAAATCAAACTTGAAGTCTATAGCTCTTTTAGTTGAGCTATGGAGAGGTTTCAGACAGTTTGACAGAAAAACAAAAAAAATCATTTCAGAATCAGCACCTTCTAAAAACGCGTAGAAAACACCAAAATCACTATTTTGGATGTCCAACAGCATCGCAATACTTTTATTACCTTACATTTATAATACCCTATATTTTAAATTAGGTAATTGAAAGGAGTCTTTACAGTTCGAGCTCACGTCTTTTTCTTTGAGGACACACGAAACACTTTCAGGACACCCAGAAAATCAATATATGAAACGTCGTTTTCAAGGGATCGATAAACACCTTCAACGGAACCTTGTGCAGAAGTAACAGGTTCCCTGATTGGACTGCAAGTTGGCACGAAACAAAGAATCATAAAAAGATTCTACGATTTCTCACACGTAAAGTAATGTGTTCTTAAACTGTTAGAAATTCGATAAAGAAATTTAGGAGCAACCTGTGCTACACTGAATTAAATGAAACTACCAACTCTGGACGTCTACTGTATAGTTAAATAATCGGAATTTTCGCGATTATGGATTATGCAAAGTTTCATGATTATTAGGTAGTTACCACTATAAGAAAAGTTGATGTTGACAATTTTGAAAGCTAGTATCGATAACCACGAATAAATATTTTTTTGTTGTCACAAAATTAAAGAATTTGGTCATTTACATTTTACGACCGTTAATTTTAAACCCTGGTTCTTACATTAAAACCCTATGACCATTAAGGAATGGTGTAAAGTGTTTCCTTTAAAAAAATTCAGCCCCTTAAAATTATCCCCTTTTGTTCAGCTTGAGACTGCTCATACTATTTGTGTTTTACCACGTTTCATAAACAAAGCAATGGGTAGTATTGTCTACAAATACCGCTTTTCAATTACATACCACTAAGGATATTAGAGAATGATTTCTGGGGCTTCCATATTTCAATTTAACAGCAGGCAGATGAGCAGGTCTTGATTTAGAACTTACTCAAAATAAAGTACAATTTATATTGACTAATATACAATTTTTTTTTCATTGTTCCTCTACATCGATATTTTGAAATTCGGGAGTTATTTGCTGGATACCTTGCCTTGCACTTAATCTGGACTTTCAAATAACGACATCTTCAACTTAAAAGAAAATAAGTGGAAGTAAAAAACCTACAGTATATAACTGAAATCAGACCAATGAATTGAACGGGAAGGAGGGCCCCCAGATGATAAAAATAAAATCCCCTTTGTAGACCAGGAAATACATTCCCTAAATGGATAGAGTAGTAGATTCCAATCAACTCTAAATCTCAGGCCCATACTGGAGTTAGTCATCTTATAAATGCCTATGCGGAACTACTACATATTTCTGGCTTTAGACGAGTTATTTCCAAATTTCTCAATTCTCTACAACATGTCTCATCATAATTCATTTTCGGACTTCCGTAGGCATTACGTTTGTAACGTACATGACAAAAGACAAAGAACGAAATAGACACATTCCTCTAAATTTCCATTTCTTTTCATTTGTAAACATCAAATTTAAATCGAGTTGAGTTTGAGTAAATTTCATGAAGCATTAAAAACCAACTTAAGATTTTCCCCCAAGTTGACCCACTCCTCTCTGGAGGAGGCACCTCTTGCACAATACTGCCGTGGGCAGGTAAACTGCAGTGTCTGCAACAATGACTTGGACCATTGTAGTAAGCACTCAATAACTTTAACCAATCTATTGTTGTGGTTACTTAAGTTTACGTTTATGGAATGGCAGGAGTCGAAGAACGAATCCGATCCCATACCGATGCCTTCTATAGGATCACTAGGCCAACTGATGGACTACTAGGGCCTCCTCTGTGCAACAGACTTCCATCAGTGTCGCTCCAAGACACAAAACCGATGCAAATCTAACAAAAAAAAGGAGCAAGTGAATGCCCTGGAGTTGCCAAGTCTGTCACGTCCTGGTGTAGGAGCACGCAAGAACTAACACCCCCTATACTCTCACGTGCATTGATCAACCCAGGAAAGGGGGATTTCCATCACAATCCCCATTTCATAGGGGGCAGCAGATGGGGGTTACCAAAGTTGGCGATAAGTGCCTTCATTGGTGAATAACAGTTCGCTTTTAGAGACTGTGGGGATGTGGGTTAGACCAGAGAAAGTTTGCACAATTCTAAACAATCATAATGCTTTCACTTTTCAAATATTTTAAAATGAACACTGTATATTTCTTAAAACAGTATATTGTATAAAATAGTATATACATTTAGGAATTACAACAAAAACAGCTTTAAAATTGAATTTCTTTCAGTGTCTTGACACTTAGTAAAACGGTAGCGATAAGTTTCCAAACTTAGCAATCTTTCTCGACAAATCATAGATTCTTCTGATTTCCACCTCAAATAACCCTTTTTACTATTAGATTAATTACTATTAGTATACGTTTATTTCGTTGATTTGAATTGCATATATCCTTACGCAATACGTTACGCATACGTTTGATAATGCAGGCTTAACTACGAGAAGTTGCTGGTTTGAAAACCATTTTTCCTTCTATTTTACACTTAACATACGATTTTAAAATAAACTGGAAAGTTCTAGCAAAATAAAATAGAAAATAAGATATTTTAAGTACTGAACTTAGATCCACAGAAATAAAATGGCCTAAAACTGCTTTATATAAATACTTTTTAATTTAAGTTGGCTACTTATTTTCGGTTTAATTTGGCGATTTTATAACTCCTCAGGTATAGCAGCCATGTAAAAAGGTATTTTTTCCTTTTCAGTTACGTTTTACCACTCTCCCCTCCACACAACTGTGTGAATAGTAATTGAAATGAGGGCGGAATAACATTGCGATTGCAGTCGGCATTTTAATGCGAAAGTTTGCAGGCATTTCATTTAAAAGTTTATATTAGGAGAAGGGTGGAAACATAAAAGGTAAAAATAACAGAGATAAACGAGACAAATTATTTAAAACTAGTTTGGGGTTGAAAGCTAAATGCCATCAGGAATAAAGTACAGTAGGCTCCTTCTCAACCGGATTCCGGTTAATCGGATTACCCCTTTAACCGGTCGATTTTATGTATCCTTAAAATGTAAAAATTAGCTAAAAATGACTTGCTTTGTTTTCGTCCCCCCCCATTCAAATGATGCTGACAAAAAAAAATGGCGAAACTATGGGGCAAGTTTCCGATTTCCTAGGCTTCGACAGAAAAAAAGTTATTGATTTTTTAATGGTATGCACCTTGTATTGTAATGCTTGAAAACATTGAATAAAATAACGCGTTACTTAAATTGTGCATTTATTTGTCTTACAAATACATGACAATAATTGTATTTGTAAGACAAATACATTAATATATACCCCCTCACAAGTTCTACAATCTTACACGTTTGAAGCACTGTGGGCTTTTATTACTACGATCGTATTCTATAATTGTGTAAATAGCCCTTGTATAGTAAAGAACAGAACTTAACGCTCGCTAAGAAAACTAAGTTACTTTTTTGTACATCAACAATCCCCACCAAAATCGAGAAGGACTTTCGAAGTAAAATATGAAATCGGATATACATCACATCGCGTTTTCTACATTTCAACCCCATCCTATATCGAAAATCTTTTTTTAAAGAAAATTCTCGGAGTTATACTGGATTTGCATTATAAAGGGAAGAAAGAAACGGGAAAAGTCACAAAATCCAATCCTTTTGTGACTCCTTTTTGTTAACGTAACAAAAAAACAGCTAATACACAAACCAGTATTTTGCGCTGTATGTTAAAGAGTGAAGTTTCTACCATATAAACTCAATGGTAGAAGCCTCATTTTACCACGCATGATATTCCAAAACGAGATAACATCATAGAGTTAGGAAGAAGATGGAGATGCTGCCTGGCAAAAACCAACACAAAAACTGGTGTGCCAAGTGAAGCCATTGATCGCTTTGTAGTAAGCCCAAACAAACGTTCTCGGCGAAGTATTTGGCGCTATTATACAGTGGAGTTCGCGAAATTCATATCTCGTGCTACAGCTTACAACTGTGCAAACAGTCATTTTTTTTTAAAAATTTCAATTTACGCTTTTTAAGGAATAAAATGATGCATGCGTTTCACCCATAGACATAGTAAAACCACCATTAATATATCTATGGTTTCACCATGAACTAACATTGAGTGAGAGGTTTGTTTAAGAAGGTCTGTCAGTCCCATAGAGCTAATGCAATAGTTTTGAAATCACAACTTATGCAAAAGAACTGCTTTGCCATGTTATCCCATTTTCACCAGGTATGGGAATAATCTTAACATCAATTTAAAACAAAATTTAAAAGAAAATAACATCCGGTAATTTAATTATTTATTGATAAAGTTTTAAAATAGTGTCGCCATCTGCTGAATATTTCGGGGCATTTTAAAACTTCAAAAATATATAATTAAATAACTAGATAACATTTTTGTTTCAAATTTGTTTCATTTCGATGTCATGTTGATTCTCATACCGGGGGAAAATAGGATAACATGGCAAAGCAAATTACTTCTGCGGAAGTTGTGATTCCAAAACTAATGCATTAGTTCTATGGGACTGACAATCCCTCGGACTCCCTCAACTATCTGACGGCTTCACTTATTTTCACGCCAAAGCATTTCCATCTTCTTCTTGACTCTACGGACAACATCGACTTACAAGCCATGCTTCTCAAGTAAACGCGCCCGAGGCATAAGAAGGAAACATCTCAACAGCTGTTTTGCAGCTGTCGTATCTAAGGTGTTGCAGCTGGTGATTTTTTTGGCACATTTTTGTGAATGCACCTTTGTAAATAGTATGCAATGTGCAGTGCTTCTGGGGTTAAAGCTGAACATGCAGGTAGGTTAGAATGGAAATAGTATTAGGTAAGACAGGCAGCTGGGATGTTGAATGATTTTTGGCAATGGGAGGGGGGGGGGGGGGATAAATACGCGCAAAATTTATGTTATATAATACCGGAATTATATCCACCGAAAAATTGCGATGAATACAATAAACAATGAAAAGAAGGCTTACAAAAAAAAATTTCGTTATTAAAAAATATCTATTTCCACTAAACGAGCTATTGCGCCGAAAAATAAAAATTATCCCATTAACGACGATTGGAAAGAAATGAGCTTCTAGCTTAAGTGTAAACTAAATAAACAAAACGGAAGGCAAATGAAGGTCATACTACTGAACAATTTATGTGGAACAAACTAAGTTATACGGGGGGAAAATATTGAAACTTTAAATTAACGTTTTTATTCGGGAATAAAAGTGTTAAAGATAATCACAAAATAAGTCATTAATGGGTAAAGTTGCTATTGTTCTGAAACATTCGACATAATCCGAAATATCCATACCCAAAAAAAAAACGTTCATTAGGCGGGAACAAAGTACAGAGTCACCATGGATCAGTGCATCGATTCGATTGAGGACTGAGCCTGCAGCTAAATCAAAACTGAACGTGAAAGAAAATAATTCAATAACTATTTTTACTTATTGAGACAACAGGTATATTTCATATCACTTAATTTTAATCCCAAGGCCATTAAATTACATTTTAGCTTCCACCTTACACACTACGTTTATAAAGTAAAAAGTGGGAGCTTTTATAAAGGCTATGGTCAAGGGTATGGTTTTACATGGTGAAAGGTATAGTATGGTTTTATAAAGGCGTTCGTCACCCTCTTTCCTATCCCAAACTACAAATGCTACAGACAAGTGTGATAAGTCAAAAAATTCAGCGAAACTAGAAGTGATTGAAAATCTCGGGGAAAAAATCTAAATACTCAAGCCCTTAAAAAACCCTGCAAAATTTAATACACCTTTCAAAAGAATATAAGAAAGTAATTTTTCAATTCTTTTAAATCACCATTGCTATATAATAATCATCATGCGAGAAACTTTATTTAAAATAAATAAAAAAAATGAAAATTTATGTGATTTAAGTCAGTTTAGAATGTAGTCATAATACGTATCAAAATCTGACATAAGTAAAGAAATAAATCTAGTACACAAAAACAAGAATCACAAAAAAGAACAGATGGCATTATGCCACGGTGGATACATTCCTGGATTCCGTTCTCGTCTTAGCAATCGTATAAAAGTATCCTGCTGAACTGAAATAAAAAAAACCCGCCAATAAATAGCGCCGCGTACAAAATACTACTGCACGTTAAATCGGCCGTTGCCCAAAGTCTTGATGTCTCGGTTAAGTTGGGTGCCAGATCAGGTATTCACTTGACAGCGGTTCATAATCACGAGTCCCGTCACCAATAGCCTCAAAAACCAAACCAAAAAAGCGATAACAAACACAACCGCTCGATCAAAAATAGCTTTTATGTCTGATCTTTAAACCTAAGCCCTTTTTTCCTGAAATTAAACCCCCGATTGGTTGGTTGGTCGCCATGGTAAACACAACACGTCGCTCGATTCATACGTACTCTTGCGGTAAACCGATAACACTACTCCAACAACGCCTTCGATACATGGATATTGGATAGCTTACTCAGAGCTAAAACAATGCATGTCCAGAAACGATTGCGTTGAGGCTTAGAGCTTTTAGAAACATTTTAATGGCTTCAGACTGTTTTAATATTAATTAAAGTAGCACAATTTAATACAACTTCATTTTCATTAAATTGAGCAATATTTGTACGGATCCTATTTTCATAAATGCATGCATTTTATAATTCTAAACACAAACATTTTAAACTAAACCAGTTAAGGATGCTAAAAATATATAATCTTTTAGAACAAGTGGAATGAATAAGAGGATTCATGAAGTAAACAACGTAGGTTATTGGCGCAATTAGTTTATTTGTTGGCACAAATTTACATGCTTTCGGCCAAACTCAAAACGCTCGCCTTTATTAGAAAGACACACAATACAAACTATCAGTCGAAGACGTGAAATATGATATCGGGATAAGGGTTGTAGAGGGAGTGGGGGGGGGGGGGGGGGGGTAGTGGGTGAAAAACGAAACGTTATTCTGTTGCTATGAGGCTTTTCCAAATTGGGGAGAATTCTGGCATGTTGGATGAATTAACTAAGTTATTGTGGTTTAAGAACGTGGTGAGCTCCGAAAAGTCGAGTTCCCAATGCTAGGGGGTTAAACCAAAATTGAAGCATTGAAGCAGAGGAGAGTTTGGAACGGTTATTAAACATTCTTGTTCATCTGACATTCTTGTTTTTTAACATACGCTTCGTGTTTTATAAGTCTCACTTTGAGTGCTTATAGTGAGTTGGAGTGCTTTTGAGGTAAAGCTATGTTTTTTCTTTGTCTGTTACAAAACAGTTTTTGCGTTAAAATTACAAATTACTCGTATAAAATAAACATATAATCTCTGTACATTTTACGGTATTTTTCTGGCACACCAGCTGAGTTATTCTTTCTGTAAGAATAACAGACTTTTATTACAGTGTGTGACTTATGTCACTCTGGCTCATAGGTACACAACCTTACCCGATGGATTCCGATACCTGCAGCTTTTTGGGTAACACATATCATCTTTATCCTACCCTCCTTTGATTGGACGACCGACATAAAAATAGAGGGGCGGTTTTATTGCATCTTTGAGACGCGGGGTTGTTATTTCTACATTTTGATGATTTGCAGACTTGTTAGTGTCTTGGAAAGAGATCCTATTTTGATATTGGTAACTCCAGTACATATCGCATTTCTGTGTTTTTTTGTTTTTGAGAAATGTAGCTATATTTCGTCATGGAAATACATTTTTGTTATCGTTGAATTTTTTATTGAGTTGCGACAGTTTAACTGGAAATGATATTTTCTGCATGAAAGTCGAAACAGAACTGGCGCAATGCATTTCCAATCTTTTCGAAGAAGCTGTAAATAAATTAAAATAATAATAAAAAAATATCTCAGATTGTATTTAAGTAATTATTTGCTATTTACTCTGTTCTTGGTAACTTAACCTAACTCGCCCCACTTAATCCAAGTCCAGCTAATTGAATCATATAATTTGTATAATAATAGTATTTCAAGTAAAAATCGCAATTCGGATGCAAAACACACATTTCGCTCATTTGGCGCCAAATTTTTAGCGACTTTGGAGAGCTTGGCGACATATTTGGTGAGAACTTGAAGATAGCCCATTACAGCTCCATCCGAGTGACGTCCCCAGAACACGACGAACCAAACATAGAAAATCTTCGTTACAACCCACAGTAGCTCAAATAGTACCAACCCAACTACACAAACCAAATTCCTAAAATTGGGGCCGTAGTGAGCCTAGTGGTCAGCGTCTCGGTCTCGGGATCGGAAGGTCCTGCGATCGAGTCCCGGTACCACTGAAGACCTACCGAGTATATGCGGAGTACGTGCTCGTTAAATCTGCTTGGTCCGAAAGTCCTCTAAGTTCCCATACCAAATCAATACCTCTGGGGGTGACAAGCCAATTCTGGGGATGCTCTAGTTGGCCTCTGTCTCTAAAAATTAGATGGATCCACTTATGTGTGTGTTGTCTGTTGTGTCTGTCTTACTTGACGAAGGTTTATTAGCGGGTCGCTGACCAAGCACACAAACCTGAATATATATGTCTACCAACCAAATTCCTAAAATTGCCAATTCATTTTTTGATACGTTTCAGAAGTCCCAGATATTTTAGAGACTAAGGAATCCAGTAACAGTTACAGTTATGATTGTAAAACAATTTTAATAGCTGTTCTTTTAAAAAAACATTCCTCCTCACATCTCCCAATAATAATATCGCCCCCAAGGTAATTTTCTTGGGGATGGCAGAACAAATAGGGAAAAACAATCAAAAGCCTTTTCCAATCAGCGGTGATAGAAAAGCCAGAAAATGAAATGAATGCATTTTGTCCTTTTCATTACTAAGACAAAAGTCCCCATATAACCAGAGAAGGTGACTTTAACTCCACCAAATATCAGATATTTGTCAAAAGTCAAGTTTGAATACATTCTTAAGATTGAAACTTGGAACAGTTTATAAATTTTTGGTCGAAGTTGTGGGTGTGATGAATTAGTATTTTGTCAGATAAAATTTTCGCGTTTATTGTGTCCAATGTTATTCAGAAACTTATGTTGTCGGTATGTTTTTGATTGTATGATTAAGATTTGGGTATATTCATTTAAAATTATCTTATGAGGCTCTTTTGATGAATTTGAAATATTGTTTATTGAGTTCTTAGAAGTAACTTTCTTGATCTTAGAAGCTAAAAGTCTGGAATGTACCTGAGAATTCCATTTTTTTTAAAATTGTGCAAAAGTTTTACACAAATAATATATATGCTAAAAAACGTTTAACATTCAGGATATAGGATTTTAGTTTTGGGACAAGCATTGCTTGTGTATAAAAGTCGTTACCTTTAGTTATATTTGATTGACAAGAACTCATTTCTAAAAGTATTGTATTGAGTATTACAATGCATTAAAAAAACTATGTAAATGTTACGGATCAGCCCCACCCCCCCCACCTCAACTGCAAATAAACTTGTCTATCTTGCCATAGGATCTTTAGACAAAATACGCTTTTATATTTAGTTTTGCATACCGGATACCTTTAAACAACCTAAAACTCTCCCGTATTTTCTATTCCAAATCAATGAGCGATGCCGAAATCAAATGCAAATATCAAAAAACGACCCTTAAGCAAGCAGATCTTGCAAATGCATTATTCATGTATGGGTGATTTCGTTCGAAATTCGAACACTTTTCGCGTCATTCTCTTTTCCTAAATATATCCTGCTGTTCTTGAGAATACTCTTCCATCCTCAAAAAATAAAGAAAACTTTTCCCCCTCCCGTTTTGTAGGTACTATTCCATAGTTCATTTAGAGAACTCCCTTTTTAAAGATTTGTTTCCTACGCCCTTCCCGAAAAAGGACTTCAAATTCCTGTTTTCTCCCACTTTAACTTTTCCCAAGTCGTTATGTTGGTTTGCCAAAATAGTATGAATATGGGTAATTCCATGCAAAATTATCCTGTCTGTAGTGTAAGTCACGTTTGTAAAAAGTCATTATCACTACAACTTTTAACAAAAAATGAAAAAAAATTGTGGAATAGTTGATATACACGTATCATAACTAAATGATGTAATGTACTTTATTTAATTTGATTTATTTTTTTAATTTAAAAAGCTTTTATAATCTCCTCTTAAATCGTGACTTACACTACAGTTACATGGAATTAGCCATATGCAGAATTTATAAATTAAAGGATTGTATATAAATGCATAGCTTGGTGGAAATGTTGCCATTTGAATAAGGGTTTTAAAAAAAATGGTTGTTTTAGTGGATGGGATGGAATGATTTAATTAAGTAGATGTAGATGAGAAAATAAACTATTTCAGGAGCCGCAAATAATTTACAAGAAGTGAATAAACAAAGTTTTGCAAAGGAATAATTTGCCATTTATGTTTTTTCAAAAGTAGGGAATAACATTTTCGCTTCACGAAGCGAAGGAACCTTTTGTTAAATTTAATCTTTTGGATACTTATTTTTCTATGAATTGGTAACTTTCGATATTTTTCAATCGTCGTAATTATTAATGTCCACAGCATGGTACGAATCCTGGTAAAATTGCGCTATTTCCTCGGTATTTCACCAACAAATAAACTGATAGTGTGCCGAACGCGAACTACTTTGTCCCGTCATCTTAGCGAGAATTCAACAAATTAGTGTCTCTCCCTTTGAGGATCTTTATTCGGACACTTGACTTCAGATTGCTGAGGCTGTATGAAACGCGCTTAACTCATCAGAATTTCTATCCATAGACAAGACAGCAACTTTCAGTAAAGTGTAATCAAATATACTATCTTCTTTTCGAACAAATGACAATTCCACCTATATCAAACCACTCTCGCGAGTGTTGAAACTCGAGTTCCATCCACTTCTGATGAGAGATCCAGATAGCAACGAAATTCAAAGAAAAAAAGGAAAAGGAGAACAAAAACGGGAGAAGGAGCAGTATCGGTTGGAAAAGGAGGAAATGAGAGCCCCATTTTTACTTTTCCTAAAGAGAAAAGTCTCGCTATTTTTTTCCCCCTACACACTCTTCCTGAGTTTTCGAAAATGCCCTATTGTCATGTTGGACACTTTTCACAGATCGATAGTGAGAATAGTACACTGTTAAAAATTTTTGTGCTTGGTTTCACCATGATATTGGTTCCTAGTAGCTGCAACGGCTGAATGGTGAAACGTTCCACCATATTTTTGGTATTCTGTTGAACCATTTCTCAGGTTTTTGTTTCCAAATCCAGAAAAATGGTTCAACCAAACACCGAAAAAAACGGTGAAACATTTCACCATTCACCCGTTGCAGCTACTAGGAACCAATATCATGGTGAAACCTAGCACCACATTTTTAACAGATGTAGTGTGTTATCGTTATTGGGATGGTAGAGATACAGTAGTCAGTTTCTCATTTGATCCCAGGGTGTGATCTTCTATTAGGCTCCCAAATATTAGGGACCCCCAAGTTTTATTTATTTTCATATTGTATTTATTTTTTGTTGATCCATAAAATTTCAGCAATTTTTCTAATTTTGTTTCCCTGCATTACTTTCAAAGCTAGAAAATACAGCACGAAATGAGTTAAATCAACGATTATTTTCAGTTTTTTATATTACAGTTTTCCTTTTCTGAAATGGCGTGTAACACTACACGACTATTAATTACCACTTAAAAAAATCAATACGCATTTAAAGGTATATACCTAATAAAGTATGGGATGGTAGGAACGTAGAGCTACACTACACTAGGGCTATTGTCAATGGGCGCCATCATCGTGAACCACAGTCACATCATAATTTAGAGCTGTGGTTCTTTTAAAACAACTATATTTACATCTGTCAATACAACTCACGTACCTCTAGTGCGACGATATTTAAACTAACCATACATCTCTCTATCAATGGTAATAGAATAGCTCCCCCATTGAGCTAGAAGAAACGTGGAGTGAGGTGTGTGATTCACTGAACACGGCAGCAAACGAGCCGGTTCAATAACGAAACGCGGAGGAATACACGACACTGCAGCAGAAACGAACCGGGCAGAAAACCAAGAAACTTTGCCTATTTCGCTATTGGGTTCGTCTTCGCTGTTTCTAGCTAGTGATCCACATGGTTATTTCTTAAAAAAGTTAGAATTTAAAGTTAAATAATTTCTTTTGAACTAAAAATGTTAAAATACATTTAGGAGCCCAAGTCAATATGAAAGAGGGGTCTCATACAAGCATTGCATACAAGTGTAGGAAAAATAGTCCCTTTCTGCACTGTTCGCTCAAAAGGGTGCGAGTTGGTTTTCGGCTCACTGACACCTCACTCCAGTTTCTTTTCTAGCTCAATGAGCTCCCCAGATAACTTCCTCGGAGATGGCTGAATAAATAGGGAAAACCAATCGAAAGCGGGGCCTTTTCCAATCAGCGGTTATAGGGAAAAAAAATGGAATTTCATTTATTTAGAAAAAAAACTTCCATATACTGATAATGACTGGAGTTACGATACTTATTTTGCAGAACACAGAGCACATGTACAATTAGCAATTAGAGTCGAAAACAAATATTCTTTTGTGAAAAATAGCTTATGAAATCAGTTTTGTTCACGCAAAACAACACAAATCTAAACAAAATCCAAATCTTTATTATTGTGTTCTCTCTTCTTTTCTGATCAAAAAAGTTGTGTCGCCTCGGAAGGCCGAAGAGAGTTGGGTTGTGGTAATTTGCCCTGATGGGCCAGTTAATGGACAAGAAACTGCCAGCAAGGAATGGAATAACGGTGCCATTCGTGGGTTCATATGAGGCTGTTAAGGAGGAATAGCGTGTGATGCACAATGAGCTTTTGGTGTATTTTCGCAAAACCGCGGTATTGGTATATTCCTCCGAAAGATTGCTTGAGCTTTGTGTTGATTGGCATATTTAGATTCTTTTTGTTCATTTCCGATGCCGGGTCCATTAGGTAAGATTGCGTTGCAAATTCTTTTTGCTGATAAAACCAGGACCTTACCGCTTTTAGCCGTTTTCGAGCGTTCACTATGATACAAGCGGTATTTGAACCCACAAACTTCGGTACTAGGCTGGCAGCCAAGGCTTCACATATTTGGTTAAACTAAGTAAAATGATATGAGTGTTTTATTAGACTTATTTTACATTATATAATATCGTCTCTATAAAGAACAAAGAAATATTTTGCTTTAAAAGTTTCAAATATAATCAGTTACAATAATTTGAAAAAAAAGCAAGTCCTGACATATTTCCCCCAACTTGTTTCCAATATTTCCGTTGAGGTTGTTGTCACAGCTTTACAATAATTGGTTTGATAAATAAACTACATGTTTGTGTATCTATCCATTTTTAAAAGCCTTTTGATTTTTATATAACTTAATTAAATTTCACGCAAAAAGTCTTCTTTATGGGAAAACTCTTGGTCACTGGTTATTCGTGTTGTGTCGCAGCCAAGGATATTTTTTCTTTCGATAACCTAACATAAAAAAAAACCTCCTTAAATCCTCGTCTACATTCATTAATATAAGCCAAATAGTTAGGTAAATATTTGTCAATATTTGAATCATTCATCAGTGTATTTTTACCTCCACCCTTAACTAGTGTTTTCCCCGCATGCCATAAAAATAATTAATGGTACTGTAATAAGTACTCCCCCATGGGAGTAACATTATCAAGACAAATAACGTTTTCATCCTAACCCTATTTCCTTTGGCTTTTGCGTCCCTTTATGGGGTGCCTGTTATTACTAGCATAAATCATATCGATTTGATGCGATCAACCGTTTATGTGTGGAGTGGCGGTCCTAGATATAGGAAAAGTTTGCCAGTAGTACAGATATTTTTAGTGTTAAGTATTAAATATTTGATTTTAAACATACATATAAGTTATTTAGTGGCGTGGTACCTATGGCAAAGTTAAATCGCGTTAGATTTTAATATGATCTATAGAGACTAAGAATAATTAATCTGAGTGTCAAAATTGTACCGAGAGTAGTAAAAAATGTAAAAAAAAAGTCAATTTCTAAATATGTGATTCCCTCAGTTATATTTCTTGATTTGTTTCTTAAATGAACAGTTTCTATCAATCGATTTGTTTCAGAGAAAAACTGAAATTTTAGTTTTTTTCTTCAGTTTATTTTTTACTGCGAGCCTAGTGGTGTATTGTTATGCTGTCTGTCTTTTAAACACTTGGTCCCGGGTTCGAATACCAAGCTATTATGGTTAAATATTGGTATTAGGTAAAATTAAAATAATTTAATTCGTTTTATTGTTATTATTTTTTATTTTTCGGTTGTATATTTTTTTAGGTGCAGTCATAAACAAGAAAGCGAAGTTTAATCACATATTTATACAACTACTATATTTTATTTAAACACACACTTGGCAATGCAAAGTTGTAAAATTCCGCAATTTAACCATCCGATCACGTGACCTCTTTCAAAGGATTCTGACCATTCACGTTCTGCTACCAGAACAAAACCGGACATGCCCGGATGTAAATTGAAGTAATCTCCCCTTTTGTTCTCCAAAAATAAAACTTCCTATTTTATTTCTATTTCGGATAACAACAAAAATTCACGTTCCTTGCCAAAATTTTAAAGGCCACTGCAACTTTAAAACGACCTGCTTTCATTTTATCACAATTCCTCGCTTTGAAAGAAATATATCGCTTCAGCACCCTAGAGTTTGGGCTAGAGATGCCTTTAAAAAAAATTTTGGAAGTTTTACGCCGCCCCCAGATGTTAAGAATGTCGTAAATAGTTTATTCCTTGCTCACCTCTTTTGAAGCTTCTATTATTTTGAAAAGTGCTTTTCCAAGAATAGGATATTTTGAGAATTTTGTGGTTGAAAGAGCGCGTATGAGAATTTGCAGCTTGGTTGTTGAAGGATTGGAGTGGGCGTTGCTTGCATCTTTCTTCATACAATCGCATTGTTGCTGGATATGCATTGCATTGTTTCTTATATATGTTTTAAAATGTGTATGTTGTATGTATATATGTTGTATGTATGTTGTATGTATGTATGTATGTTTATGATAATCTATGTATGTAGGTATATATATATTATTATATATATATATATATTATATATTATATATATATATATCAAATATACAAATTATTTATTATATACAATATAATGTCAACTTCACTGTTTCAAAATACATTTTTTAATTTCATCATATATTATCATAAGGAATTTATTTAAAAAAAAGTATGTGTTTTTCAAATCAATGTTCAATATTTGATCGTATTTTATTAAAAGTTCTATTGTCATCGTATTATTTTAATCTTTAACTATTTGTATATCCCATTTTATGAAAATTAATATCAACATAATTTTAATTTAACATTATTAAAATTATATACATTATAAATTTAAAAGCTAAAATATCGTTTATGAGACAACTAAATCCAAATGAATGTTCAACTCAGCTGTATCCAAATAAATAACTTTTTTCTTTAATTATCTACATATATATCGATACATGCAATGTATTAACCAAAAAACAATGGTCAAATAATTCAATATTTGATACGATTACACTCAAAAGTTCTATTACAAAATTAACAAATCATTTATGAACAATAAAACAAATGTATCACAATAGAGAAAACCTATCGTTCTTTTAAACGCCAACGTATTTAAGTAATACGAGACCAAAGGAAATAATGTTGTTAGTGTTGAATTATCGCGCCTATATCGATCTGCAACGTTAAGCTAACAAAGCAGACATGGTAAATCGATATTGTACTGATACACCGATCATTTATTACAATTCAATCTTTGAATATAACAAAGTCCATAAAATTTTCATGATTTTTTTCCGATCAGCCAGCAGAGCTAGTTACCAAAGGGCAAATAATCGATTTATTTCGTTCCAGATAACCATCCGCGAACTGGCACGAGAGAAATCGATCGCACACAGATCGAATTTTCAAGCGCATTGGCTAATATATCCGCCTTCCGGTGCCTGACATCCAGGGTCATCAAAATTTAAATTGGCAAAACTCGAAGCTAAATGAATCAATAGCGTTTCGGGGAGAAACCCTATAAGTCACCGAACATTGCTACAAGAAACACAGACATTATTTTTTTCAGAAACCCATAAGTACAGTTGTTCGATTAATTTTTTAAAAACTTGTTTTGGAAAATTGCTTTGAGATGAAAAAAAAAATTAACTACGAATTCAATTATTCTACGATTAGAATTAGGTTTCATGTATTTGAAACAATTTTTTTTCAGAAACCCCAGAAACTTTAAAATTAATTTTAAATAATAAATAATAACAATAATACCTTATTTTATACTCTTTCAAGTTGTAATATAATGCATCCCACTCAAATGATATTTGTTAAATACTTTGTTCGGTAATTTCTATGTAAAGCTGCTGCAAAGCCAGTTTTTTTTTTAATTTCTCGAAACCTTTGTTTCGTGGACTTCTGGGGTTTCTGAAAAAATTGATTCAAATATCGCAGGCAAACAACGAAAGGGAACATTCTTGGGGGGATCAATTGTTCCATTTCTCAGCTACAACCACGTATTTTTTGTTGCGTCTGAAGTCATGTGGGTCACTGCTATGACAACATGAGTGTGAATTGGGTTAATTGAGAAATGTGTTTATTTATTCAATTTAAGAGCTATTCAGCCAAACCCAGCCATAGTAAACTGATTCATTAACCACATCATTAACTGCAAAACGCACTGTTTGACCAGTGTGGAATGTTTTTTAAAAAAGTTGTAGAATGATTCGAAATTTAAATTTTAGTTTACGCTAAAATATTATTCTGTCTTGGATGCATTATTAGAATAGTCTCGAATTTATTCTCCTAACCTAAGTTACGACCACAGAGTTCGAACCATAGATATCATAGTTAAAGTATTAGATTGGCTGATCACGTGACCTTCAATGCTAACGAAGGGACGCGCATGGAGGCTTTTTAAGAGGGCAAAATTGCCAGTGTTGCTGCCACTTTAAGGAGAAAAATACTACGAAAAAATACCATTTATTTCTAAAATTACAAAAAAAAAATACTAGAAAAGGATTTCAAGTCACTAAAAAGATTCCAAAATGCAGCTAGTATTTTTACGATATTTTTTTTGTAATTTTAAAATTTATTTTAGAATTATTCTAAAATTACAAAAAATATCGTAAAAATACTAGCTGCATTTTGGAATCTTTTTAGTGACTTGAAATCCTTTTTCTAGTTTTTTTTTTTGGTAATTTTAGAATTAAATGGTATTTTTCCTAAGATGCGTAGTATTTTTCTCCTTAAAGTGGCACCAACACAGGCAATTTCGCCCTCTTAAAATGGCCTCCATGCGCGTCCCGTCGTTAGGCATTGGAGGTCACGTGATCAGCCAATCTAATACTTTAATTATGATATCTATGGTTCGATCCCACACAAAAGATAAAAATAACGCATTTTAAACAAATTACAATCGAACCCCTTTCGCTCCCATCTTTATTTATACAGCGATATGAAAACTCGTTTGTGCGGCATCGTCAACACAAACACGATTACTGTCCCACAAATACTAAAAAAGATGCCGGAATAAGAAGAGATGATACAAATGGAAAATATGGAAAGTTATTTCACCACTTATGTTCTGTGATGTTCTGAATGTTCCGTGATGAAAATTTAAGCTGTCTATTTATAGCTTTGTAGAGTGATTCAACACACATTGTATACAAGTCTAAAAGTTTGCAGACCGTGGTTAGGTGAACATTTTAAGATTAATGAATACAAAACTGGGTAACATACAGCTATACTCACAATCCATAAGAAAGTCGTACATTTTCAGTTTAGAGACCGTACCATCTACATTCATTTCATATAGTAAAAAACTTTCGAATGTTTAAGATTTAACATTAATTACTATGCTTCAATATCAGGACATTTCGTCACAAAACACAACTGCCAAACTCAATTATATTTTAAATGCTAGATTGTTTTATTCAAATAATCAAATTCATAACTTTCGTAATGAAAATTTAATAAATAAATAACTTTAATAAATAAATAATAAAAACAAATTTCCATTTAAAAATCACAAAATATCCCCACCTTACATTCCACCAAAACCAAAATGGAACTAAAAGTACAAAGACCAGTCTCATGAAACTCCAAAACACTGTATCCAAGCAAACCCACAACAGTCTTTTTTAATATTAAGGTTTTGGTGGAATGGGCGCTGGACCGGGGGTCTCCAAAGCAAAGTGCATCAGTGTTAATCCCATGGAGAAAAAACTATTTTCTCTGCCACATTTCTCCGGCTGTATTAAATATTCTTGCAAGCGGATTTTTTTTGTGTGATAAATGTAACTGACTTACAGGTCCCGACCTTCCCACTTTTTGAAATTGGTTCGAAATTTTTTTTTTAATTTTCAATAAATAATTTTACACAAAATATTCGAAGCAATTTCAAAAAGTGGGACGATAGAGACCTGTCAGTTATCTACATTTATTATTAAAAAAAAAAAAAAAACTGTTTGTAAAAATATTCAATACAGCCAGAGAAATGTGGCAGAGAAAATAGTTTTTTCGCCATTGGATTAACACTGAGGCACTTCAGTTTGGAGACCCGCGGTCCAGCGCGCCCATTCCCCCTTAAGCCCATTTTGAGACGCATTCACCCCACTGTAAGCCATTTAAAAGGAGATAAAGGGCAACGTAAACCTATGGAATTATGTCGTTATGGACAACGCGTTATTAAAGGGGCTCATTTATCCCTAAAGGGGGAAAAGCCGTGGGGGGGAAGGGAATTTGGAATGGTTAATTGAAATGAGTCCTAGCAGCGACAGCTTGTATCTGTGCAGGGGGCATGTAAGCGTGTCAATAATAATGATGCTAGGCAATTATTAAAAATAAGGTAGGTATTGGGGAAATCGCCTTATGTAAATTAAGACATTAGGATACGGTATTGCATTAGGTATAATAGATAATTGTATATTGTTTCTCGCCTATGAATTAGATTTAAATTTTATAAAAGATTTTTTAAGGTACACTCTTAAAACAAACGAGCGGTTTAACTCAGTCTGAGTTAATTTCCACTCCTTTCCGTGCCGAAAATGCACTTCTCCTATAGGAGTGAATTTCACTCTTTTTCGGAGTGAGTAAAAGAAATAAAAGAAAACTATCTGCGTTCTACACTCTTAAAACGAGCGGTTTTAACTCAGTCTGAGTTAATTTCCACTCCTTTCCGGTGCCGAAAATGCACTTCTCCTATAGGAGTGAATTTCACTCTTTTGTTTTAAGAGTGTACTGTTTTAGTTTGTTAGGCTTCTTCTATCGTAGGCTAACTTCAATAGTAGTTTGTAAAAATATTTAAAATTTATTTGTGGATTATAGATAATAAAAAGTTTAAAATCTTACATATCTTTAAGTGCAGACTAGAAAAAACATGTCGTAATCTTTGGTTTCTATAAGTTATAAAAGTCCCTCTAACTCTTTTTCCTCCGTTTTCCGATTCCAGATGCTAGTATACTCTGGGATTTGAACTAAGAAATATGAAAGATTTAACATCTTCTTTGAATGTCTCACTACGTCCCAATATCATATTTTTGTTATAATGAATGTTACACTTTGTTACAAGTTTTGAAAGTGAAAACTTCATCTTTAATTGTCGAACATTTAAGAAGAATAATAGAAATATTTAATTCCTCGAAATAAAATTGAGGATTAGAGCACATCGCAGTCCCTGAAAAATTAAATCGCATGTCGAAGGAGGATTTAAAGATTAAAATAAAAATGATTCTCAACTGTATAGAGAGCTTATTCGTCCAATTGAATTTACCATTATCAAAAGTCGCCAATGAACAGTCCTATATCTTAGTTATATTTTTGAGGATGCGAGTTTTACTACACCCTTTATACTCACTACTCCCGCCATAAAACATTTAATATAGCAGCATTAACCAAGATTTATTTGAGAAGAATATTTCATTCTTTTCAAATGGAAACTAAAGAAGAATTTTCTCCAAAAGAAAAGAAATTATTACCTCTTAACTGAATTGTTCGTATGAAAAAAGGTATAAAATTACAGTAATGAGTTAAACAAAGTTGTAAATGCTTTTTGTTGTGTTTAACGGAAATCAGCCTTGTATGTCGCTGCGTAGCCCTGAGAATTGAGGCTTGGAGATGCTTTCACAGACTAACTCCAACCATTATACACGTATCTTACAGTAAAAAATATCTACGAAAAAAAGAGCTAAGTTTATGGGATTTCCACGAGTTCTACTCAAGGCCCAATGTCCTAAAACGCGTTTCAGGTTGTCTTGAATCACGGCCAACTTCAATAACAAGGCCAGAGAAGCTCTCCCAAACATAAGCGTACACTCTTAAAACAAAAGAGTGAAATTCACTCCTATAGGAGAAGTGCATTTTCGGCACCGGAAAGGAGTGGAAATTAACTCAGACTGAGTTAAAACCGCTCGTTTTAAGAGTGTAGGACGCAGATTGTTTTCTTTTATTTCTTTTACCAACTCCGAAAAAGAGTGAAATTCACTCCTATAGGAGAAGTGCATTTTCGGCACGGAAAGGAGTGGAAATTAACTCAGACTGAGTTAAAACCGCTCGTTTGTTTTAAGAGTGTAGACGGAAATTTTGACGTCACTGTTCCCAGTGCCGAAGATCGAGAAACCAGTTCGGACGCTTTCGGAACCCTAAAATTGTGGTCAGCCGTGAACGAGTGGTTCCCCACAGGTTTCGAGACAGGTTGTCTTCATCTTCGGAACAACGTCACTCGGAACTATGACTTCAAAATTTCCGTCCCCGAGCTTGTCTGGGAAAGCTTCTTCGGCCTTAGTAGTTGAGTACTTGAGTAGGCCGTGCTTGAATGCCAGCGTAGGTTTTAGTTTGGTTGTATTAACGTCAGGCTAGAGCTATCATGTGAGCTGTTGGCGATAGTTCTCATAATTTCTAACCACGGTCAAGTCACGAGGCCAACACCTGAGTGAATACTTTAAGCAACATAAGAACTAAGAACATCTCGTAAGTAGTGAAAATACATTATTCGAACGAGGGAATAACTTCCACCATCCCTTCAACTCGGGAATTTTCAATGGGTTATTAATTATATAATCAGCTTATGTCATGATAGCAGTGCTGAGTACCATATTCGACCAGAAGACTTGCGAGAAAGAAGGCCAAAACCTTACCAACTGGGTTTTCAAATCGAGGGTCACTTACACCTAGAATCAATAGATATTGGCTTGAGGGTATGGAAACACGCGTCCACCAAGGGCTATAACAACTTTGGCAGTATGACAACACGCATTCACCAAGATCCTTTCAACCGCTTGGTGCAAGTAGGGAGGTTCGCTATTGGCATAGATGAAATTAAATTGGCACTAATTTGCCTCGTTCATTGAAAAACAAGTGTTCGCCAAATCGGCAAATCTACAAATTGTCGTGACATTGCGTTATTTCACGTTGACATCGGGCGACTAACTTACACCCCTGTCAAACCAGACCGCGGTAAAATACCGAAACATCTTCAAAATGCTTCGAAAGTAGTTACCGAAGACGGAATGGAAAAATTACTACCTTAAATTCCTTTTCAGAAAACGCTGAAGAGGACCGAAAATTCTTTGATATAAGTTGAAAAATAAAATATTCTTCAAGTAGCGAGTCTTGGCGGAATCAATGGCGCATGTGGTGATGATGCATGATCAAACAGATCGCCCCCAGGTTAAATGTTTTTGTGTGAATATCGATTGGAATTAGCAGGAATATTTTTAAAAAGCATCTAAGAAGAGTAAATAATGTTTAAAAAGCGGAAACTGCACTGATTTCCAAATTTTGTTGTCGGGACACAGATGATATAAATTTGAACAGAGATTGTCGAAGTAGTTCGAAAAGGGAAAAAAAAGACAATGGGCTCAAATAAATATCATTAATTCTTTATACGAAAAATAAGAAAACGCTATTTTTGTAATGGTTATAAATAAGTGGAACAATTAACCAGTGTTGTCTATTCGAAGACAAAAAAAGAAAAGAAATTCATTAGGGAATGGTAAGTAAGGTCTTGCATTGTTTTTCCCTTTTGTGAATGGTTAGACCAGACTACTTCAACGCGTCATTATTAGATTTAGTTTAGTTTAAATAATCGTCGCACTAGAGCTACACGAGGGCTATTGGCGACGGGCGTCGTATTTTAGAACCACAGCCAAGTGACGAGCCGACACCCGAGTAGGCACCCAACTCAACCATTAAGGTCGACATCGTACGCAGCGTTGGGACTTTGGAGGATATTTAACGTGCACTCCCTCTACACGGGGTATTATTAGTCGGACATTTTTGACTGCACAGGCCGCTTATAGATCGGCAGTTATTTTGGCGATGCCCGGACCCGAACATGGGACCTTTCGCATGCTAGGCGGCCGCCTAACCGAGTGGCCTCCCCAGCCCACCGTCATTATTAGAGTGCAGAGGTCTACTCTACAGAAGGTGTTTGCTTTGGATTTTTGTTGGCCAGCAGTTTTTGTATTTGTATCATTTTATTAATGTTTGCATACGCATATAAGTATGGAGTTCTCTATTTGTCCTATCATTAAGTGTTATAACCAGTTTGCAGAAGCATTAAATGATAACAGAAATTAAAACTAAGGTTAATATAAGCTGGCGTTTTTTTTTTTAATGAAAAGATAAAATAGTAGTAATTAATCGACATTTATAGACATGGGACAAATGAAATCAAGAGCATAAATACCAATTTAATATATTATAAACTAAAACTCCTTCGTTTTTCTTAATCATTTTATAAGAAAAATTTAAAATGAAATTCATTTTTTTTGGTATACATTAGAAATAAGAAAAAATGGATTGTGGGTTGCAGAATTAGGTGTTAGGTGTAAAGACACATATTAAAGGTTTAAAATCTGGCGCATTACAATTATATTGTTAAAGACAACGTTTAATTTTTGTTCTGACGTATTTCATATTCCAGATAAAAGAGAACAAAGAGGTCCATTCCGAAATCCAATCATCCCTGTTTCGTACTCCTGTCATCACAAATCCCATTTTTACAATAATTCCATCATTATTTTCAAAAATGCCCCCACGATCTTAAGCTCTATAAAGTACAACTGTCTAACCCCCTTCCCCTCCCATCTAAAAATTGAAAAGAGTCATCAAATCTAGGGGTGGACCTGGACACGTCATTAATTTACGCATGAACTGACTCAAAATGATGACATTTCGATGGGGCATGTCAAATCCACAAATCCAAGGAGCAGAAACGGGGCTTTGCGGCAAGAATAATGAGGAGTGAGTCAGTCGACTCCTGGGGTTCGATGGTTCTTATAGTATATACTTATATAACTATTAAGGGGGAATGGGCGCGCTGGACCGCGGGTCTCCAAAGCAAAGTGCATCAGTGTTAATCCAATGGGAAAAAAACTATTTTCTCTGCCACATTTCTCCGGCTGTATTGAATATTTTTACAAACGGTTTTTTTAAACAATAAATGAAGATAACTTATAGGTCTCTATAATCCCACTTTTTAAAATTGCTTCGAAATACTTTTTGTAAAATTATTTATTGAAAATTAAAAAAAAAATATTCGAACCAATTTCAAAAAGTGAGATTGTCGGGACCTGTAAGTTAGCTACATTTATCACAAAATCCGTTTGTAAAAATATTCAATACAGCCGGAGAAATGTGGCAAAGAAAATATTTTCCCCCCTATTGGATTAACACTGAGGCACTTTAGTTCGGAGACCCGTGGTCCAGCGCGCCCATTCCCCCGTAGGGGGTTCGTTTCACACACAGATTCGGGTAATGTTTGACGTACTTACGGTGCCGGATGGTCGCAGTGGTTGTGTTAGGTCAATTGGCTCTTTCACATACGGCGGAAGCAAAAACTGGACTTATCGTTACTTGCTTGTTAGGAAAACCTCGCAAATTAGATGGGAAATCGCGCATTTTAAGTTATTATATCGATTAGGAAATACAATGGGGTTGTTTCACGTCGTGAATGACAACAGCTCCAGCGGTCATTTTTCAGTTTTTGTTTAGAAACACTTTTTCTATGGTATTCGAAAATAAGTTTTCAAAAAATATTTTACTTATTAAATATTTAAAATGCCAACTTCTTGTTACGCTTTGGTGGTTCAGATCATTTGTTGAAAGGAAAGTTTATTTTGATCTATACCGGTCATTTTCAGAGTGAAATCGAAACAACCAATGGAATCGCAGGACGCGGAAAAATAAAAAAAAATCGCCTTACATCATCTGAAAATTCCCATTAAATAATAAAAATGTAAAATTAAGTCATTAAACGTGCATTAAGTTGATTTTCACAAAACTTTTGAGACAGATTCTGTTTTGTATTTTTCTCTATTTCTCCAAATAAAACTTATTTATCGTTACTCTTTTAATGGGATTCATTATTTTTTCAACTATTGATACCTGCTTGAACCCCATTATCACTACATTTCTTTCCCCACACCTCTTAAGTGAGATTTTATACCTTAAGATGTTTATTTTTTGTCTAAACTTTTGAGACAGACTATAATAATAACTTAGACCTCCCTCAGTGTTTTAGAAAAAGTTTCGCCGCTGGAAGCAGGGAGCTTAGGCAACTCCCTCTACATCAAGCTTTAATTGTCTATGGTCGTAACCAACAGTAAAATAAAGAATTGAAAATTTAATTCAACTAACACATCAGTTTATGAATAAACAAATAAACTCAAGCAAAGAAAAAAGGGAATTAATGCAAAACCAGTCATTGTGACGTCACCAGGGTTTCCGGGGAAAGTTTATCTGAAATTTATTATAAATATGTTGCAAAGCACTGGTTTTTGCTTATTTCGTCCGAATTTAATAACCCTATGTAACCAATAATAACTGGATTATTAAGGTAATGGATAAGGCGAGTTCAACATTTTGTAGTAAGTAGTCAAGCCCACAGTAGGCACTAAAATGACTATAGTACTTAGTAGGTACATAATATAAATTTACAAAAACTAAATACATACTTCATCTTCTTTAGTAATGGAGCAAAGCTGATGAAGGTATACCACTTTTTAACAGGAGAAACCAGCATAGAATAACCAAGATATAGAAGAAAAGACTTACCTAAAAAGAAAGCTACCATTAATATATATTGTATTTAAAAAAAAAAACTAATAAAGAAAACAAGCTAAAAGAACAAAAATAAACATTTCAAATTAATTCTGTAATGCAAGAAAGCAAAGAACCGTTTCAGTTTGTTTAAAAAAGTTTTCTTCAAGTTTCTTTAAAGGAAACATAGCTAATTTTCTCAAAAAGCTTAATCAATTTTGAAGTTTTGACTTTCTAGAAACATATGGCTTCCATTTCCCTAATGTTTTTCCCACGCCGTATTTTTCTAGCTAAGAATATTTTATTTTTACTAACATTAACAATAACATAAAAAAAAAAATGTTATTTGAATTTCATTTTTGCATCTTTAAATATTTAAGCAAATCAAATACTACAATTGCTGTGATGATGTCGGGACAACAGGCGGAGATTTTTTTTAGCGTACTTCTCATGAAGAATGGATTGGTAAAAGTTAATTTTTTTACTACGATTGCCACAATATGACGCTGCTCTTGGTTTTATCACTAATATACAAAGAGTCCAGTTACAAAACTTCACATTCTTCAAAGTATAACTAAGATATCGGATCCGGCTCGTTTATTGGCGACTTTGTTTAATTAAATTTACAATTATCAAAAGTCGCCAATGAACGGACTGGACCTTGTATTTTAGTTATGCTTTGGAGAATGTGAGTTTTAAAACTACAGGACCCTTCACATAATACATTACTGCAATGCTTTACTAAGAATATATTAAAGGTGATAGTAGCCATAGAGAAACAAAATATAAATTAAATCATTCAGGTTCCACTCTTATTCAAAATAAAAATCAGGAGTTTTTAAGGACTTTTCAAGGACCATATTTTTTTTCAAGGACCTTTAATCATAATGCGACATTCTTCCAATAAAACAAAGATTGATAAAATAATCAGGTTCACAATACTAAATCTTTAATTCAATGTATATTTATCATTAGCAAAAAGCATTTACATTATTAATAAATTTGAGGACTTGTTAGGACTTAATTGAAATCACAGTTATAAGCGATACAATGTTAGATGATAATTAAAAATCATTGATTGACGCCAAGTTTTAGAATGACTTGTCGAAATTCGAATGTCGCGGACGAAAAAAATCAAGGACTTTTCAAAATTGTGGTCAAATCAAGGAGTATTAATGGGTCCTTGAAATCGAAATTCAAAATCAAGGAGTTCTTAAGGACTTTCAAGGCCCAGTGGTAACCCTGTCATTGTGTCACACAATTTAATATGATAAATAATTGTATTCAGGTAATGGTAAAATAATAAAGATTCAAAGTTATAGTACTTCGCTCTACTACCATGCTACCATTTCCTACGATATAATTTAAAAGGATATAGCACCCGAAATCTATTAATCAAGGTCATAGGGATAAAAAACCATTTAAAATCCCCAGAAACCAGTGGAAAAGGAAATTATGACTATAGTTTTGAGTCATTAAAACGACGGTAACATGAGATATTGAAAAATGTGAATTCAAGCAGAAAACGAACCTTAAACCATTAAAAGAGAAAATAATCAAAGCAGAAAATGACAACGAACCAGTCAAAAGGATATACTTTGCTTTTGGCTTGTTTACAAACTTTTTAGAAAGAGCTTTTGGTAGTTTAACCAAGCTGTATCCTACATAATTTGTCAAAAGTGGTTTATTTATCAACATTCATTATACACGGTCTCTTAAAATAAAAAAAAATTTGATACTTTAAACGAAAGTCAAAAAAGCTATAAAATATTAATTAAGTTATTTCTACCAACAAAAATATTTTCATTTTAGTAATTCTAACTTTTTAGAAAAAATTAAATCAGATTCATATTATTTAAATTGGACTCTTTTGAAATTTTAAACTACTTGTATATTTACTGCATTTTCGAAATACAACATTTTAACTCTTACTTTAAAATGAAAAGCAAAATCAAATTACTTAATAAAAAAACGTCATTAAATGCATTATTCAGCTAAAGAAAAGCAAAATAATAATGAGATTCTATTATTAAAATAAACGTATACTTCATCAGACCTTACATTTCCGTGTGTATAGAATTATTTTACTATTATTCATATTAAAACACTAAAAAAAATATTTTAAAAGATGAAACGGGAATTGGGGAGAAAAGTTGGTAAAGCGCTTGCCTAACATGCAAAAGGTCACAGGTTCGGGACCGGGTATTGCCAAAATATCTTGTTAGTAAATCAGTGGACCATCTTGTTAAATATTTCTCATTTTATTCACACAGTAAATTAACATCGAAAAAGCACACAGCATTACTCCCGTCATATTTTATGACGTCCGTTACTTTTGCTTTGCAGTAGATAGAGTTATATTAAGAATCACATATCTGCCCACCTATAAACGGTTAGGGCAGCTAAAAAGTGCGAAGAAAGTCCGTGAGAAAAGACGAAAGTTCCCTGTGTACGTTAAATATAAGATTGCACGTTAACCCTTTCAGTCCCAATGACAATTTGGTATCATCATTTTAGAATTTTTTCTTCTGATCGTCTATAGCCATTTATGATATCAAAAAGCACATCATTCGATTCTTCAAACTTTTTTCTATTAGAAAATATTTTTTATTAATCCCAATAGATGTCAGCCCTATTATTTTTTTTTAATTATGATCAGAAACATGATGATGCCAAATGGCATCACTGGGACTGAAAGGGTTAAATATTCTCCTAAGTTCCGACACGCCACTAATGAAAGATTTAATCCATACGAACAAAGTATTTTTTATAACAGTGTGAACTATTATCTCACACTAACACAGTTAAAAATTTTAGTGCGAGATTGCATCGGAACCCCGAAACTGTCTAGCTGCCACAACTATTTGGAGCATGGATTTACCACTTTTGAAGTTTACCCAAGTTATACGATTTTAACACAAATTTGGTAAGTTCACGCTCCAACTAAAAAGTTCCAAGATTCCGATGCAATCTATGCCAACATTTTTAACGAGCCACGAATTCTTTTTCTAAGAAAGAAAGACATTTATTTGTGTAAACTATGATTTTTTAAATATTTTTTTTGACATACCAAGCTTCAGTGCACCTTTTTCAAACCGATCTAGCAGAATGTGTTTACCCCTCGAGGGCAAAACGCTGCATCATTTATTCCATCGAAAAATTTACGATTGCCTAAAAATTTTCGAAACATAAAAGTCGTGCTATTTTTCTTTTACTTTCCTTTGAGTTAAAATAAAGGGCCCCTTTTGAATGTGAAGTCTCGAAACAAACATCAATGTTTGTTTTACATAATTAATTTTAACAAGATATGTTATTCCCCTGAAGTAACGAATAACTTTTGAAGAAAATTAGTGAAGACAGCCATAAAAAAAAGTATTTAATGAAGACAAAACATCTTTTTGGGAAAATATTATTCTAAGATTTTTCAGCTCTGGAGCGAACTTTGGTTTTGAGTTAATGCATAGAACTGGAATATTTACTTAAGAAAAGTTCTTTAAAGAGCTTACATATTTGATGTAAATGAATAAACGAGTTTAAATATCCTAAAATGGATGTAAAATACAAACTCATCCAACCAAAAAGAACATTTAATGATAAATCTTTATTTATCAATATCGACACATTTTTTTCGACAATCAATTTTGTCACATTTTCTCGACTGCAGAGTTTAGCGACAAAATGGAATTAAAATTCATTGAAAATTTTAATTTTTGCACACCTTAATTAATTTTACACAATAATTTTTAATACTTGCTCTTAATCTTAATATACAAGTATTTGTTCAAACTATCTTAACATATTTTAGCATGTTTTTTTTGAAGCATTGTGTACTTCCAAGAGACTAATATAACTATTATAATAAGTGATGCTTATTAAATAATTTGTCAAGAATATAATTTTGAATAGAAAAATAAGGTATTAAAACGGCTGGTTTTTATGTCGTACTTAGTTAACAATGCAAAACAATGTAACGGCATCCAATGTATATGAAAAACTAGAGATGTATAAAACCATACGACTTTCAATTACCGCTCAATAAATCAATACACAAATTTAAAGGCAAATTATATATCCTGGTAATTTCAAACCCAAAAAGATCTAAGACTGTAGCTTTTTCTTTTTTCAGAAATACCTTAAAAATCAAAGGAACTTCTACGGTAGCTACCCCCTTGCGTATGCGCAATTTTCTCGAAATTCTTAATATGACGTTCGACAAGTATTAAGAACTCGTGTACCAAACTTGAAGCCCGCCAGACTTGAACCCTTTTAGTTCGAGCTGTAAAGTGGTTTCAGATAGACAAACAAATGTTCAAAACCCACTTTTTCAGAATCAGAACCCCTCCAAAACGTGTAGAAAACATAATCTCCACTTCGGATTTTCGACCCCATCGCAATACGTTCATTAGCTCACATTTCATATTAGGTAATTGAATTAAGTAACATTTGGGTGATGCTGTTAACCCCCTCCTCCCCCAACATTAACCAACCACAAGAGCTCAAATATTCACAACAACATTCATCATAGGAGACAAAAGACCTTAAGAAATTACCAGATAAAAAAAAAGCGTAAAAAACTTAAGGAACATTTTTTTTCTTATTAGTGTCCCTTAATCCTCCAAGTTGAGACTTTCTCCAACAACAAGGAGGGATTTTTTTAGGGATCTTGGAGCATCCTGCCATCAATCTTATAGGGATTAAGTGAGCGGTAGTCGTAACTGAGAAGCGGTATCTTTTGGGAACTTGTACAAGATGTTGGAAAGAGAAACCAAACCGTGTTTAAGGTGTTGTTCCATACAAGTTTCCTTCATCGAGTGTGCATCTAAGGGGACATGAATTCCCGAAAACGAAACTAACTCTTCCAATGTTTAAACAATGGAGAAAATGGATAGTTTTTCACGAATAGCAAATATGGCACCCACAATTTTCTTTTACCAAATTGGTACCGAATTTGTCGATATACAGGGTGTCCGTAAAAGAATGTCCGAGTTTTAATGGTATATTAAATTACTGAAGTTTATTTTATACTAAATCATACATGGCATTGAAGGAAAACTAACCTAGTTTTTCCTATAAGTGCTCAATGTGTGCGCCTTTAGTGATACGGCACACATCCAAACGAAAATGCAATTCTTCCCATACTGTCTGCAGCAAGCCCGGAGTAATGGAAGCAACGACGATGTAGCGGTAAAAGCGCATGCGCTTATGTGAAACTGTTGGAGTTATTCTTTATTCGTCACCTTCGACCACATTACAATTACACTTCAACCTATTCATTCATATCACATTATTTCATTCTTATTACAATTTGAAACTCGGTCATTCTTTTAAAAACGTTCAAAAAACACGTTCTAAATAATGTATAGACAATTTAAAAACGCACAAACGTAGGACAACTAACTCAATAACTAAGCGTACCAACAAGTTGAAAAACAATGGATAAAAAAAATTTCGGATGCTAGTAAGCGAAACCCTCAGTTACTTCTAATCAAAAGTCTTTAGTTGCTTCATTGCAAAACAATGTTTATATACTAAAAAGTGTGACGTTTAACGGAACGTGAGATTTGGAACAATGATAGTTTTTGCTAGCTAACTCAAGAAAAACCAAATATCTTTGGTTGGACCTTAAATCTGACAATAAGGTCCCCCACGCCAAAGCGGTTACCAGAGCTTTCTCTAAAACTGATTAATAATTTCAAACAAAAAACTTACACAAAACAAAAAGAGACGCAACTTCCTTCAATTCCAATTTCCCAATATTATAAGGAGTGAAAAGCAAAGTATAGCATCAATTGTTTTGTTATACAATTAGGAGCAGAATTTTTTTTTCTCCAACGGGGCTGCTTTATTGGCGGCTAAGCCTTTGCAAACTCGGCAGATTCTCCAGAACTCTGAACTGAGGGCTATTTTTCTGTGCCACCATCTAGGCGACTCCCGCTACCAATTTTGACGCTCAGATTGCAATGAATCTGAGTTCTCTATGGATGTTAAAGTATGCCGATATTTTAATTTTGCCGAGATAATCCAAGCCAAATGGGTACTCACGGGATCTTTTACAAGATACACAATCATATGACATGCGTGCCCAAAATACCAACATCCAGAAAATATGACGACTCAGCCGGAGCTCGAGCCCGCTAACTTCGGCTTACGAGGCGGACACGTAATACCTCTCAGCCACTGAGCTGGCAACAGAAACATATAATAACAGTTGTTCAACCTTATCCTGTTCACGTCCCCACACCAAAATTCCACCTTAGTACAGATCTCTAGACAGAAAAAATAAATTGGCCAGCTTTCCCAAAGTGTAAGAGATCGATGGTAAAATAGGTGTTCTTTATTTTTGTGCTTTATTTAAAAGGTATTTTTACACCTTCGCAAGCAAATACCGAAGTGTGGGAAGTTCGCTGAGAAAGTTATCTTCTGTAGTAACGGTTGGCGAAGATAAAGTACTTTTAGGATGGCCCCAGTAGAAGAAGATAAAGTTTTAGATGTTTGCTTCCTCTTACTTTTTTTTCATATTGCTTCTTTTTATCTAAACGGACGTGAACCTATATATTTAATGGAAAGTCTTATTTCTGTAGAGCCTCATGTAAGCTTTCCGTTACAAGGTTCGATTCCCAGATTTGGTATTTAGAAGTTGAGCTATTGTCGCACTAGAGCTACACGAGGGTTATTGGCGACGGGAATCGTAATTTAGAACCACAGTCAAGTGACGAGTCAACACCAGAGTTTTCAACTACGACGCAATTTTTTTTAGGAGCGACATCGTACGCAGCTTCGGGACTTAGGAGCATATTTTCCGTGCACTCCCTATACTCGGGGTGTTATTCGGCGGACATATTTTGGCTGCACGGGCCGTTTATACGTCAGCAGTTATTTAGGCGATGCCCGGACCGGAACCTGGTACCTTTTGCATGCAAAGCGAAAGATTTAACCGACTGGGCTCTCAAGCCCCTGATCTGATATTTAAGGACTACCGTTGAGGAGGCAGTGAGTTCGCTACCAGCTATCACCAATCATTGAGCTAGAAGGGAAACTGGAGTGAGGTGTCAGCTAGCCGAAAACCCACTCACACCCTTTTGAGTGAACAGGGCAGAAAAGGACTATTTTCCCTACACTTGTATGCAATGCTTGTATGAGACCCCTCTATCATATTGACTTGGGCTCCTAAATGTATTTTAACATTTTTAGTTCGAAAGAAATTATCTTTCTTTAACTTTAAATTCCATTTTTTTTTACAAAATAACCATGTGGATCACTAACAACCAGCGAAGACGAACCCAATAGCGAAATAGGCAAGTTTCTAGGTTTTCTGCCCGGTTCGTTTCTGCTGCAGTGCCGTGTATTCCTCCGCGTTTCGTTATTGAACCGGCTCGTTTGCTGCCCTGTTCATTGAATCACACACCTCACTCCACGTTTCTTCTAGCTCAATGTCACCAATAACAAATAGACTTATGCTAATATTTATTACTTTGAATAGCTCCTATGTAAGATTTCCGGAAATAAAAAAAGGGCAAGTATTAGAGGCTGTCGTACACTAAATATGTTATCATCAGGTGTTTCCCGAACCGTCGCGACTTAATTATGTGCAACTAACTGGCAGCGAGGTTTAATTTAGAAAAAACGAAATGGATGGCCCAAATTAAATATGGTGTTAATTAAAACAAAATATCTTATTGAATTAAAATGATAAAAACTGTGATAAAGAAGTTAATAAACGTATATTAAATTAGATACATCATGCTGCAGTAATTCTATTAGAGTTAGATTGAAATAAAAGATAGGAATGCTTTTTCAAAAGTAATTAAAATACGCTTCATATAAAAGAAACACAAAATACTTTAATTAAAACTGAGATTTCGACAATTTGTTTAAATTTACTTTTGAATAATTTTTATCTTGAAAAACCAGTAAAAAAAAAAGATGTCCTTCTTTCCATATTTCATGTCTTTTCATTAAGCTACATTTAAACTTACGTTTTTAAATGCACTACTAGTAAACGCCCCAACGGAACTGAAATTGAATAAAATTATTTTTAAATTAAATTGAAAAACTCTGTCAATGAAGGCGATCTTCACATACAGAATAAAAGAAAAAGAAATAAAAACTATTCAATTTTTTATTCTTAAATTTATTCCCATGCCTTTGAAAATAATTATGAAAAGCATCGTAATTGTGTAGAATTTTCCGTTTAGAATATGAATTAAACATAAAAATTTCTAATTTTCATGCTCCCTTTTCTGTCTTTACGGTAACTTCATCAGTCAGATTAAATATCAGCCCCACTGGAATCGTTACCACAGATGTCTAAGAATCGGTTTTGATTAAATAAGGATTCTACTATTAGGAACGCAATGTATGTTTCCTGTTGTTAAATATTGAAAATATTTTAAGAGCATTTTCTTTTTGTGTGTGATATTTTTGATTAAGTTCAAATTCAACTTTATTTGAAGACATGGTTTAAACTGTTCAGTACTATATTCATTTTGTGAGTGGCCGTAAGTTCGACTGCATACACGAGGCCATTATTTGCTGCCTTTTAGGGTTTTTACTGGCGGTAGTAGGAATAAAAATGATGACAAGTAAAATTTGCTTTTCAATGTAAATTAGTATTAAATCAAACCATATAAACTTGAAATAAAAATAGCTTTGAAATGTTCCTGTACACGAGGAAAGTTCTTGCGGTTAGTGGAGGCTTTTTCGACGGCTTATGTTTGGATTGCTTTCGAATAAAATCGCAACATTCTGTAAATACAGTGAAAATAGACCAATTTTATTTTAGAGTGCTGTAAAGAACTAAAAGAGGAAAAAAAATTATGATTCTAAATGGGGAATATTATTTATGATTTAAGTAAATTAAAATCGTGTTGTGATCTTTATTACAACAAATTCCAATTATAACTTTTTAAAAACATGCATTTAGAAGTTATATAAAAAGTCTTAACTGTATTGTGTTTACGAAAAAAGGGTTCTATCGATAAACAAAGTACCAGGTTTCTCTAATTTTAAGTAATGACTGCATGAATCATTTACAGAATTCCAGTGTCAAAAACAGCATGAGATACAAGGTCCTGCAAACAGTCAAAAAACATTATCAAAAATAATAAATGAACAAAAAATTACGACCTCATAAAGCAAAAATTAGTAACTTTTTAATAAAACAATGCCTTTTTAGGGCCCCCTCCAGAAACATAATTTAAGGCATTTTTTCAGACCCTTGGGACCCGTGTCACAAAGTCCGCGTCATTTTTGAATCCCGTGGAAACTCACAGTGGTCTTAACACTTTTGCATAAGCGATCTCGCATAACGATAAGCAGAAATAGAAAAGAACATTAAAAATATCAGCTCCCGAACCCGCGCTATTCATGGGCCCTGAACTAATTGAAATTTATGGGCCGCGTGTTTCATCCCTGCAAAGTGCACTTTAATGCAATGATGGGTGGTGTGACAAAACTGTAAGGGACACTGGAAATCGTTAACAGTAGATTTGAACTATCGTCGCACCAGAGCTACGAGACGGGCGTATTGGTGCTGTGGAGCCCATTCTATGAGGCACTCGCCTCGTGTGCGAAAGGTCCTACACTGTTAAAAATTTGGTGCTATGTTTCACCATGATATTGGTTGGTTTCACCATGATATTGGTTCCTAGTAGCTGCAACGGCTGAATGGTGAAATGATTCACCTTTGTTTCGGTGTTTGGTTGAACCATTTTTCTGGATTCGGAAACAAAAACCTGAGAAATGGTTCAACCGAATACCAAAAAATATGGTGGAACGTTTCACCACACAGCCGTTGCAGCTACCAGGAACCAATATCATGGTGAAACCAAGCACAAAATTTTTAACAGTGTAGGTTCGGGTGTTGGTATTGCCAAAATAACTATCGACCTATAAACGATCTGTGTAGTCCACCGTAACACCCCGTTTAGAGGTAATGTACGTGAAATAGGATCCAACTTTAGTTTAGTTTGAATTATCGTCGTATTTTAGAACCACCCTCAAGTGACGAGCCGGCACCTGAATAGGCACCCAACGCAACTTTTTTTTTAAAAAAGCAACTTTAGGAACGACGTCGTCAGGACTTTGGAGCATATTTACAGGTGTCGGCTCGTCACTTGACTGTGGCTCTAAAATACGACGATAATTCAAACTAAACTAAAGTTGGATCCTATTTCACGTACATTACCTCTAAACGGGGTATTACGGTGGACTACACAGATCGTTTATAGGTCGATAGTTATTTTGGCAATACCAACACCCGAACCTAGGACCTTCCGCACACGAGGCGAGTGCCTCATAGAATGGGCTCCACAGCACCTCTTTTCAATAGAATAGGGGGTGCTATTATCCACACGTGTAGAAATGTCCTGATTCATTTTAAACATGTATTGTACGATTGTCAAAGACTTTCTAAACTGCTTAATTTTTTTTTTATCCCTTTAACCTAGTGTTCATTGGAATTTTAATTAGGGAAGAGGATAAAATATGAGCGTCGTTTCTGAGGATTTTCTGAAAATGTTATTCAGAAGAATTCCTAAGAGACATTTCTTGAAAGAAAATCTATTGTACCGTAAATTTTGTAAATTTTTGGCACATAAATCTGTCACATCCAAAGGCCAGACGCCGAGTACAATGTTCCTATAATTAGGGTTGAGTTCGGTCTCAGCTCAGGTATTGGCTTTCAGGTTTGAGTGACAACAGAAATTTAAATGAAAATAAATTTTTTTTCGAGCCTCAATCGGCGAATCCATGTCACGTGGAAAAATTGGACCAATCGGGGCACCGATGGCAGGAATGAGAACTGGTAGTATTTCGTCAACTAAAACAACCCAATTGCCATGGTGTAGCTCTAGTAGACCGTTATTTCAACCATACAAAACAATTAACATATACATTTCTGTCGAACTAACAATAAGGTCAGGTGAATTTATCATCTTATCCCTCCCACCTTCTTATCTCCAAGAAGGAATGGCTGTTTGGCGCGTCTGGGGATAACACGGTCGCTATGGTAACTGATAAGTGAATTTCGCTGGAGCGTTAGTTTTTAAGGAGTGTTTCTTTATGCATTGGTTTGCGGTGTGGAAATTTCAATTTAATTTTTTCTTATGGAGATTCGGCGAATTTAAAATCGTTTAAAGGTGAATTAGATGTCGTTGAGAATTTTAATAATTGGTTTTGGAATTCATGCAAATGGGGATGGGGTAGTATATAAGTTTTCTGGTAAAAAATAATTGTCAGCAAAAGGAGAGTAATTTCAAATAATCGGTACCAGAAATGATTTAGTAACAGTGTTGCTTCTTAATTTGTCATGGTAGTAGCATTATCGAATGCTTAGTTCTTGATGCTTTTAGGCATCATCCGCAACGAAAATATTAAAATTGGTTCTTTTTCAGTATGTATATAAAAGGATATAATTACCACTTCAGGTAACAACTGAAACTTTTAAAAATGAATAAAATCACTTGAATTTGTATTAAAGCAATGAATTCAAAATTTCTCTTAAAAGATCAGATATTAACAGAAACAGATTTACAACTTTTGTACAGATATCAATAATTAATATCCAATGTTTCTTATTATCCTTATTTAAAACTGGAAAAACGTTAACGATAAAATCAAATCACACAGAAATATGTTCTCTTTCCGGTGCTTCGGTAGAAAAATACCACTCTTTTCTGTTTACCTTAAAAGCTTTTCGATATTAAAAATGAAAAATCTGCAAGCGAAACAAATTAGATTCGAAAATTCTCTCTTTCATATCACATCGCCAAAAAAATGTAGCTCATAACAAAACCCGCCACGTTTAGTAATTAGGTTTGTGTACGTTCCATTATTTATTATTGTTTATCAGTCGAACTATTATTCGGAATTTTCGGAGATTTACATAAAGGAAATGGATTTCGATTGTTTGTTGAAATATAAATAGTAAAAATTGCCAAACGATTGAATATAATTTAGCAGATTTCTATTTTTTCACGGGGATAAATTGAAAATGGAATATTAATGTACAGGCATGAAAGTGCAAACTAATCAAAAAGGCTGAACACTGAATTCAATTTTTTTGCACTATCGGCGTAACGACGTAAAACCAATTAGAAATTTAGTTATATTAGTTCCCATAAAATACACACATAGAAAATAATGCTTAAATAATGTAATTTAGTTTTACTTTAAAACTGTATATCGATGCCATATTAAATCATATTTAATAAAAAAATCTGATAACTAATGAATTACTCTTACTAGATAAATGTAAAATCATAACACAATTACCATTTAAGAGTTTAGATCATCCCATTACGTTGCAAGCAGGGTTCTATTTATAAAAAAAAAAATCAAAACTTTAAAAAAAATTCTTGACTACCTCTTTGCGATTGAAATCCCCAACTTTTGGTCTTTCAATACATATCCTTATTAACATGGTTCATACAAAGTTAGAAAAAAAAATTCAAACACTTTTCCAAAAAAAATTCAAGGACTCGAAATTCACTAACAACCTGAATATATAATGCTTCTATAAGTGGACACTCCATTTCTTTTAAAAATAAAAATTGTCTAAAATCAGAAACCACAATATAGGCCGAAGTAGAAAAAAGTTCAAACGTAAACAAAAAGTATTTTTTAATTAGAGCCGTTCCTGTGATCAGGACTCACGGACACTGAGTCAGACACTTGATCAAAAGAAAATATTCTGGTTGCTCGACTTGGCCTAAACTGGAGCTACAAAAGTAACGAGACACTCTTCCGATCAAACAGAGCCAGAGAACTGTCAATCATTCTGATGCAATGTGACGCCATCGGTAGGTAAAAATTACTAGGCAGCAAAATAAGTAAATCCGGAAGCTTTATCTGACTCCTCTTCTAATGGGAGATTGCAATAGCTGGCCGAGATTTAAAGAAAACTTAGTATAATCTAATCTTAATTCATCTTCACATTTTAATTAAAATTTGCATCTTCATTATAAGAATCTGTTATTTGAACTTATTGTTTATTAAAATTTAAGTTTAGTTTCACCTAAATACGGCGCAAAGAAAAATAAACGCTATAAAAAAATGCATCGCAATTCTAGCGAATTGGTGGACTATTTGTATCGCTGTTTCAGAGAATTTGCGTCGCAAATTGCGATGCAATACCGCTTTAATCGGACCCTGGTTTCAAAAATGCACCACTTGTTAAAAAAAATTAGCCATCGGACTCCGAAGTTAACTTAGTGAGAAATCGGTTTATCGGCTTTTAAAAATATCGGTATACCGATGGAAGCCGATGTTTTTTTATAGGAAAAAATAATATTTCGAACGCAAATTAAATGAGATCGTAACTGAGTTTATTCAGAGACGTGTTACGACTTACGATGATCGCATTTGAAATATTTTCCAATTCTTAGCATAATTGCAGTTACGTCTAGTTATTTTTACAATATAGTTTTGGTTCAAGACGGATCATTGAACCCAAAAAACTTATACGAATCGTAATATTTACTAGTTCGCAGCGAAATCGCACTATTATAGTAGTGACTATTTTTATAGTTTTAGTTCAAACAGACCTACCAATCAAACTTCAACACCTCGTAATTTGTGCTTATTTTGAGGTAAAATCGGAGTCTTATTTTTATAGTTCAAGGACAGGGAACCAAACCAGACCTCGATGCCTCGTAATTTTTGCTATGCTCGATTATTTGCAGCGAAATGGCAATAGATATAGATTCCGTTATTTTTATAGTTCAAGACGGATCGGTCAACCAAACATTGACGTCTCGTATGTTTTGTTTTGTCTCGCCTTGTTTGATCTTAGACCCCCCCCATATATATGGGTCACAATTTCTCAACGGTTTTGCATCGATCTCAGGATCAGCCAAAATGAGATTAAAAAAGGCGGATTTCCGCCGAAAGGCGGAAAACTTTCATGCCTGTAATGTAATAGGGATGTAATGACACAAATTATTTTTAAGGATTTTAGATGGCGCACTTAAATTTAATTTAATTTGAAGGAATATATCTATACAATATACAAACTATCAGATATTGTGAAGGGAAATTAGTAAACGCTTAGTTTTTATGTTCTTTAATTGTCTTCCGAAAGGAATCGCTTTTAAACTAATTAAATTATATAAACCCAATGGAGTTGACACCTTATTATTTTTTCAATATAAATTTTCTGCCATATTTTGAAAGAGAGGGATTCAATTTAAATTAATTAGATATATGTAGAAATTAATAAAGAGAAACAGTACTTACGTAAAATTACTAATACACACAAACTAAAAAGATTAAATATAACTAATCTATGATGTACCGATATTCGCTTTGACTGTGAAATAAATACAAATTATAGGTACAACCGTAATTAGACCCCAACCTATTATCAGATTCAGTAACATATTGTCCTGCTGCCAATTTTCAGACAAGTTCTAAACTAGGACTCATAAAGCAAATGCAATAAGGGAAACAAACTTTTTTTTTTACGGAATTCTTATACCAATTCACTTTTCACCCCCGTGCTTTTTACCGATAAATGAATTATTGTAGATTGGACTCCAATGATATTATGTTAGGTTTCCGATTGTTTAAAAGACTGAATCAAATTGTTTTACTTGAATTTAAGAGATGATCCTTGATTTATTATTTTATCCACTCTAAAAGTAGTCTTAGAGTTCAACATAGTTCATGTCATCCAGCTTAATTCAAAGTGGACGATTCTACGTGGACATTTTCAAGGGGATAGAAATCGAGAACCAAACTATAGATTGATATTTTAATATCAATGCAATTACATAAGACTTTTTTTTTATAAATAAACATAAAGTAAGAATTATATGCATGACATATCCTGACTTAAACCAATCAAAAACTTATATTTTTTAACCCCAATTAAACTTAATAATTTAAAATACCTTTTTCACATTGGCGGCACTTTGTCTATTAGATCAATCGTTGCAACAGAAACTCTGTTAAGTCAGCACATTAAACGTTGACATTAAACCTTTCTCAACATCTATGCTAAACCCTAATTGGTCAATCGAAGAACAAGTAATAATAATCTCTAACTCTGGGAATCACTTTCTAATTAGACCTCGACATGTGAGGTTGTGTGCTTTTTGGCGGACGAGCTTCGGCTCCGGTCTCCGTCCCTTTAAATACTCTAAAATGATTTCTTTACGATAAATAATCTTTGGACGTCCAATCTCTCTCATTTTTAGAATTAACTACAAATAAAAGTATGCTCTCCTGTGTAGTAGATATTTTCCACTACATGCATCTCAACATTAATGACAATTATATTTTAGTGTCCAATCTTGAAAACAAGCCAAGTCTAGTTAGCTGTAATCATATTTCGCCAAATTTAGGTTTGCCAAACTTCAGCCCATCCCTCATCAGAAATGTTTGACATCACCAGAGGCTTTTTGTTTATAATAATTTTAGTGTTTTGTGCTTGGACAATCGCATATCTCGCTAACAGAGGGGGGCCTATCTCAGCTGGGAACTCGATTTATCACGTGTGATCTCCTTTCTGGCGACATGCACAGATGGCGCTGGGAAAAGGGGTCTTTTGAGACAGAGTTGTTTGTTGGAATTGTTGGTAAATAGTGCAGGAAAGTTGTATAAAAGGGCTAGTGAAGTAAAAGGCAAAGGCATTATTAATAAGATGGGGCAAATGTCCAGTTAAAATGCCCGAGCAAAGGCCCAAAAATCCGAAAATGCCCGGGCTTTTATGAATTTCCGAGAAAATACAATTATTTCCGCGGAATATCGATTTTTTTCGTTAAACAAAAAGTTATTGCTAATATAAATTAAATAATATAAAATGTTATTTATAGTTGATAAAAACTTTTATATACATCCTTTATTCTAGTGTAATGGAATAAGTTCCCACATCTATAATGGTCAGGATCTGAAATGTATTAGAGTTGAGTCAGAAAAGCTTGGCATTTAAAGCTAATTTTGTGAAAGAATTCCAGTCACGTTTGCCAACACGTGTGCTGTATTCTAACGCCTACAAAGTGTGCTGTAATTGTCAAACATATATTCCTCAGCCACAATCCAGTTGGAATTACCGATAGGTAAAAAAAAACCAAGACATAATTCCCGATTGTTAAAAACAAGGTTACAACGACCTAGAAATGACGGGATAACTGGCTGAGAAGGGTTCTGTAGAATTGTGTTTACAGCACCAGTTGAAAAATACCGCAGAATGCGCTGTGAATATACGGCAAATGTGCTGTATGTTTACAGAAATTTGTTACAGTGTAACACAATGTTTGGGAAAAAAACTGTAGTTATATTGTTAGAAATATTCATGACACGAGACTAAGTCATTTTTCCTATTTAGATATTTCGTTTGTGCTATTTAAAAAAATGAATTAATTGCATATTTTGTAGTCATATTATAAAAAAAAAATATAAATTTTAGAAATTTAGTCTTATCAATGTCATCTTATGATGGAGTGAAAATTAAATGTAAACTCACATAACACAAGTTGTACTTAACATAAAAAAATGGTATAACAAATAACGAACATTAATTACATTTGGACTTTTCGCAAACAATTTCACACGCCTTTCTCACGTAATTAAAAAAATCTGTTTTCTTTCAAATAGCTTATGTAATATTTTTAAAGTCCAAAAAATGTGGTTGCCAAGCAATAAACCAAAAAACTATTTCCCAAACAACCCCTAAGAACATAAATAGAACCATACTACGTGCACGCAAGGCACAAGTGACTAATCATCAATTATCACATTTGTCCCTAAATCCCAATGTGACAAGTCAAACGGCAGAAAGCAATTATCGACCCTCCAAAACACTCAAACTGGCGTTGAGCCGGCTTCAATGTTGGCTGAATCCACTGGCTGCATGTACATATACACAGGCAAAATCAATTCCCTCTGTTATCGGAGGTAGAACCAAATGGTTGGTTGGTCTAATGGAGAGTGAAATTAGTTATTTTGTAAGTTTTCATAGTTTTGAGTGTTGGATGAGAACTTGGTAATTTTGTAGTGAGTATCCATCATAAGAGATTGATATATAGGTTGAAATACTTTTATATTTAAGTCATTAATGACGATTGGAAAGAAAAAATTTCCATGCGAAAATAAGACCATAGAAATGAGCAATTTGGGTAAGACCAAGTAAGTTAGATTAAAATAAATTTTAGCGTTTTTATTCAGTAAGGAATGGAAGTCACAAATGGGTAAGTGACGTAAATAAAACAGGGTTGGGTTTTTCCCGTCCAAAACTAATATTTCCCATCCCAGCGGGAAAAACTGGTAAATACCGGGGAAAATTGGTAAATACCGGGAAAAATTGGTAAATACCGGGAAAAATTGGTAAATACCGGGAAAAACTGGGAAATACCTCTTTCTTTCTGAGAAAAACTGTGAAATAACTTTCTTTCTGGGATATTGTACCTTGTACCTTATCTGGGAAATTCTTTTTAATTAAAAAGCTTTCAAAAATTAAATATCAGTTTTTTTTGTTTACATCCTAATATTTGTATTCTGGCTGTGATTGCAATTGTGCCACTGTCTGGACGGGGGCTCCCTTGTTAAGCTCACTAATTTTAATCCCCCTCATCCCCACAAAAAAAAGTCACCCACTATAGTTGGCCGAAGCCTAGAAAAGTTGTTTGATTTTATTTCTAGCTGTAGTAGATATAACTCAATAATTATTTATCCTATACAATATTTTAATGAATATTTACCACAGACAATATTTTAATAATTATTTATGTTTACGCAGATAGGGACACTTAAATAATAAATGATTATTATATAATGACATGATTATTATATAATGACAATGATTATTAAAAAGTACATGATTATTATATTACCATAGATGTAAAATAATTAAGAAAGATTTGTCACTTTTTAAAAATATTAAGTCCATGATAGATATTTATTAAAATACAAAATTAAAATTATTCTAATAATCCCATTAAATAAAATTTAGTAATTAATTGTTTCAATAATTAGGTTTTTCTCAGGACGGTAAATACCGGTTTTTACCATGTTATTTACCGGGGGCGGTAAAAACCAAGCCAACCCTGAAATAAAACATTATAAAAGTAATTAAAAAATAACTACAATCTGTTACTTAAATATAAAAATATTTTTTGCTCATTAAACACACATCTTAGCTGAAAGTCTTTGTTAAGATATCTTTGAGTAGATGCACATTTATCATTAGTCTTGCGCTATATATTTTAGAGTCATGGTAACGATTAGGTAATGACAAGAATGTAAAACAAACAGAAAAAAACCAACTCCACGACATTAAAGCGGATTTACAAAAATGTAATTAAAATGATTTCTACATTAACAAATTTAGTGTATAACAGATAATGGTTTCACAAAAAAAAATGAGGTAATTTCAAACAAAATTCGTATCAACTACGCAAATCCACACATCAACACATTAAACAACTCCAATCCAAACGAAATACTTAACAATATTTGAAAAGCTTAGTTTATATAATCTTTGCTAGGGACTAATCCCTAATGAAAATGATTTCCAAATAACTACATAAACACGCCATTTGGAGCGTATATATGTATATATAATTAAGTACTAAATTCTATGAGTACACAGGACGAATTCATGAATATTTCATGTCTAGACAATTTCGCCATTTTATTATCATAATGAAATTAACTAAGTTTCGGAGGACAACGGAGAAAGACATTTCATGCAGAAAATGAAAAATGAAGTTTCAAGCACAGTGAAAAGCTCAGTTAAAAGATAAGTTTAGAAAATCATACCTCTGTTCACCATTTTATTTTGATTTTAAGAATGCAGCGTTTAACGGTAAGTTACTTAAAAAAAGAAGTTTAAATTATAATACTCAAGTTTTAAGGTGCATACGAAACTATGTTCAACAGAGCAATTGACAAGAGCTGTGCAATCTAAAGGCCCGTTTGTAATAATCTATTGCTAATAACTAATGCGTGAATTTTTCGCCAACTAAACGTAAATTATATGTTACGTTATTTTTTCATGGAATTGCGATAACAGCTGACTGTCAAACGGTTTTCTCCTTAATTATTCACAATCAGCAGAAAAACAAACCATAAATGCTTTTATTGGAAAAGGCAAAAAAAAAACCTTTCTGTAAAACTATCTTTTCCTTTATCATTCATACTCGGCAGAAAAACAAACCGTAAGTGCATATTGGGAAAAAAACAATAAATGCTTTCTGTAAAACTATCTTTCCCTTTATTATTCACACTCGGCAGAAAAGAAAACCGTAAGTGATAGCGAATACATTTAGATACCAAGAAATGCTTTCTGTAAAACTATCTTTTCCCTTTATTATTCACACTCGGCAGAAAAGAAAACCGTAAGTGATAGCGAATACATTTAGATACCAAAGACTTGTGTTTTTATTTAATTACTCTAACTTCTTTAAAAGACTTAATATAAACAATATAAACCTCGTAATTTTAGGGTTTAAGATTACTGCTAAGTTTAATTTTATAACTAAAATATCGAAAAATCGTTCAGATACACCACAACCCTAGGGTAACTAAAGCGTAAGGATCGAGGCAGATTTAATCGTAGATCAATCGAAGATCGAAGCAGATTTAAAGTGCACCAGTCGTAGCGATTTTTATGCCTTATTCAAGTGAGTATCGAGCTTGGTACTTTCATACTTGACTTCAAGGCTGTACCACAAGACCGCAAACTTCCGTCTCCATATACATTGAACCAAACTTTAAGAAATAATCGATATAATAGAATCTCATTAGACACTAATTAGGGTCAAACGGAGCAAAAATTTTCATCTTATACTCAACCATACCTGAGCAGTTCCTGGCGACTTTTTTTTTAAAATTTCGCCAAAAACGACGAAGGAAGAATAATTATTCATTTTTTGGCACAACGGGATGCATGCCAAAGACGAGTAAGAAATGCTAATAATAAAATGTTGGAAATATATAAAAGATGGGAAAAAAAAACCTACGTTATTTTCGGTCAATGACAAAGAAAAAAATTGATGGAAAATATGATTAATGGAAAATGAGTAATGGAGTGTGTTTTATTTTTTATTCAATTCTTCTGAGATGAGAGTCACACGAATTGTAATATGTGTCAATGGAGAAAATATCTTCATATAAACAAGACAAACTAAACAAATAATGTTTCACTTTCTTTGTGCTAACAAAAATAAACGAAAATTTAATAATTATTTATGATTTTCTCTATTTAATATTTTTGAATACCAATAGAGTAGCTCAAGAACTCTGCCCCGTAATTTAGGACCACTGCAAGATAAACACATGAACCAGCACCGAAAGTTCTAACCGAAAAAATTTCTCTCTGTGTTAATCCAATGGAGATTTTTTTTCGGAGGTTTAAGAGGGATTGTCAGTCCCATAGAGCAAATGCATTAGTTTTGTAATCATAACTTCCGCAGAAGTATTGCTTTGCCATGTTAGCCCTTTTCCCCCAGGTATGGGAATCAACATAACATTAAAATGAAACAAATTTGAAACGAAAATGTTATATAGCTATTTAATTATATATTTTTGAAGTTTTAAAATGCCAAAAATTACAGCAGATGGCTGATGGATTTTAAAACTTTATTAATTAATAATTAAATAACCAGATGCTATTTTCTTTTCAATTTTGTTTTAAATGGATGTTATGATGATTCCCATACCTGGTGAGAATGGGATAACATGGCAAACCAATTATTTTGCCAAAATTGTGATTTCAAAACTAATGCATTAGCTATATGGGACTGACAGTCCCTCTTAATTACTTTGGCTGTATTATATTTATATGATAAATGTAGCTAGCCTAAAAGTCTCTAACAATTCCACTTTTTGAAGTTGGTTCGAATATTTTATTGCAAAATAATATATTTAAAATCAAACATCTTCGAACTAATTTCAAAAAGTGGAACTATAGACATTTGAGCCAGCTACATTTATCAAATAAAAAGAACGTTAAAAATATTCAAGTGATCTTCAAAAATCGATATTCGAAGTAATTAAGCTTCGAAAATTATTTTTTGCTATTGATTATCTCAATGAGAAGTCTTCGGTTAAGGCAGCTTTCAGTGTCATTCCCTCTTAATTCAAGACCATTTTTTTTTTAGGGAGAGGGTTAGGAATGAAATTTTTATTGCCTTAGTGACACGCTATATCGTAAAATCACCTCGATATTGACTCAAAATTATAATGATATCGGAAAGTTTATTTGTAAACAATCAGGGCCGGATTTAAAGATTTGCCGCCTGTAGGCTACGATCGATTTGCCGCTCCTGTCACAATATTCTCCCCCTTTAACTCAGGTTTTTTCTATTCCTGTGATGCACTGATGCAGTGATTTTTAAAATGAATGCATTCTTCAATTAAATCGTAATCTAGATAATTTGAATATATGTCTAACTAGTGGCCTTGTTTCTTAATAAATCCTCAGTACTTATAAGACTATTAAATAATTGTGTTAAGAAGTAGAACCTCCCTTGATACTCATTGTACGCAACGTTTCTTTTTTTCAATTCATTAATAATTTACGGCTCATTGAGGTTTACGTATTAATGTAAATAATTTGTTTTCTTTATTATAAAAGATACTAATATTTTTAAGAATATTTTGTATGCCAAATGCCGCTTTAATTGGTCTTAAAATTTACCGCCCCAAAAAATTCGCCGCTCTAGACTACAGCCTACTTAGCCTATTTAGAAATACGGCCCTGTAAACAATATAGTGTGATACCTATCGGTCCTGATTAATGTTCAGTACTTAATATAATATTGTGATTAACATTTATCTAAAAGAAAAGTATTTCATAATATTCTCAACACTAATTCAAATCTGAAGACATCCAAGATCCTCAGGTGTCGGCTCGTCACTTGACTGTGGTCCTAAAATACGACGCCCGTCGCCAATAGCCCTCGTGTAGCTCTAGTGCGACGATAATTCGAACTAAACTAAACATCCAAAATCCAGTATTCAAGCATTTATATAACATCAATTTGTATAACACCAAAATATACTGTACAACAATATAAGCTTCAGTAATTCTAAAATCCAAATTACCAAAACTTTCAGCAATCTATGAAATTATTAAAAATTAATTTTAAGACTCGCGTTCCGCTTCCATGACTACACAGGTTGAAAACCAAATTTCGCTCTCAAATTAATGAAAACTAAATTAATGATTGATCAAATATAATGATTTCCAAAATGAATTCTACTCTAGGCCACATTCATTTACTTAAATAATAAAAAATAATATTCTCATTAATTTGGAACGCGCAAATTTCATTGATTCCTAAGGGAATTTGAAATTAAATGCCGACTGCATTAAAAATCGAAAATGATTAACTCGAATAAACCAGAAGCCTTTTTGGATGTAATAGAAGAATCGAATAATAAAATTTCTGAAGGCGAAATAAATTAGAACAGGCGTAAATAAATCGTAGTTAAACCATTATAATAATTGGTTTTTCGATTAAAAAAAGTTTTTTTTTTAATACTGAATAACCCGAAGAATTGAAATTTAACTTGCCGCCATTTCCAAATAAGCAAGTGAACATTTGACTAAGAAATATTAGTTAATTTCTGTGTTCTTTGTAAAGAAAACAAAATAATGATCACTAATTTTATAGAGAAATATAAATATTTGTTTGATACCTTTTAAATCGGAAATATGAATAAAACAACATAACTTAGTCTAATGGTTTTACCGTACTTTAGTAAACAAAACTAGTTATTCCCGCCAAAAAGCAGCAATAAAAATTAGTATAATATAAAATTTCGTACAAGGTTTATTGTCTACATTTTGCAGGTACTGAAAACATTCGTGGAAAGCAAAAAGTCGATTAAATGTGTAGTGGCTTTAAAGGGAAAAAATACTTAACTTATTGACCAGAAACAACTTTCAAAGAAGTTTTTTTAAAAGTCATAACTATAAAAAAAACTTCATTTTCTTTGTTCGGAACAACAAGTAATACGAACCAACTTTGGAGACTTTAATACCCCCTTTTAAAAATAGATCAAAATTGAAAGAAGATCTTTTTTTAAAAAGAGTGGATAAGTAATTGAAAATTTTGATTAAAAAACTTCAATTTTTTATAAAAAAAACTTTTTAAACGAGGATATTTGCACATGGTAGGGTTAACTAAAATTAAATAGAAAGGTAATTTTATATTTAAGTTATAAATAAAAATTCGTATAAAATAAGCAAACATCGTAGATGATCTATTAAAAGCCATTATTTTAAACCCTACTTCGTATTTATTTTTAATTATTTTTCTTATCGACGATTGTATTTTTGAAATTTATTGTTGCTTAAAGTTACAATTGCAAATACATTCAACATCTACCATTAAATAAATAAAAATTACTTTTCTTTAGCGAAGCTGAGATATTTTCAACATCATAGATTGATATTCGACATATTTTCAACAACAACGTGACCGCTTTAAGTTTCAAGGTAGTATCATACGGAAACTAAATCACAAGGAACGCCAAAAATAACGATTTCATGCCAAACCTAACTGGGGGACAAAACACAAAAGATGTGACGGCGGACAAAGAACAAAAACTTTGAGAAAGAAATATAAACTGAGAAAATGGGAAGAGGAAGGAAGACAATTTCTTCCGGTTGAACGGAAAAAGTTGGGAGTAAATAAGGAATCTGGCAGCAGTTTATTTGGGCGGGAAAGGAGAGTTTGAAGAAAGTATTGAGGGAATTTACTAAGATGCAGTCTCACTTCAGGAGGTAGGGTATTAAATGGCCCACGCCCTTCTATTTCAATGGAAGAACTTTTAACAAGTTCACTGCTGGTCCATGGTCTACTCTACTTTAAGGCCACAGAAGCTCTTCGTGGCGTCAAGCTATCCGTCCGGTTCGGATTGTCGCCGGAAGAAAAAGTTCGAAACCTATTCCAGCATGGCCGCTTATACTTTCAGGTTCCTAACAGGTTTCGTTCCTCTCTTTCAGAACAGCCGACAACCTGAACCGGGCTCATAGTGATGCGTCACAGATAGTTTCTCTTTGACGTATCACTAGTTGAGTTGGCCGTGGCTGGTCACGATCCAGCGCGTGACATAATCCATAACTAGTGTGACGTTTAGTAGGAGGAATTAATGCATCAAAATGAAAATTCCCTTCCCTTCATTGTATTAGCATTACAATCGAGTACATTTGAAAGGGAATGGAACTTTTGCTTGGCAGTTGATTCCGTTTAATTAGAACACATGGGAACAGAAGTTTTACTGCAAGTATCTATTGCTTCAAATTTAGGGAAATAATTATAGAAACGTTTCAATTAATTTTATTTAAAACTCGGCCAACTTCAGCATTTGAAAGGTAACCATTTGGCGTTAGCTAAGGTATTTCCAGAGTGAGAAATTTACTGAAAACTTTTACTTGACTGGTACTTAAGAAAAATACATGCACGGTCAAACATTTTACATCTCCAAAATTTAATTTATAAAGGTCTTACTTCATTAAGTAGCAAACATTAAATGTCCTAACTATGCAGATTATTGATTAACCATATTTTAACACTAAATTAGTACAATTATCAACCTCAACATTGAAATATTTTTCATATATATAATTGCCATATTTAAAAAAAAATAAGGTAAAATCAGAAAATATTATTATTGATCGATCGGACAAATTAGAAAAAATTATACTTGACCCGGGGGAAGTCGGGAAATAGATTTTTCTAACCCTTATTAGTTAGGTTAGATTGAAAAATCGTCGCACTACAGCTACAAGGGGGGTATTGGCGACGGGCATCATAATTTAGAACCACATTAACTAACACAAACAGTTGCCCGATCACCTTCAACAAAGATGGCGCCGCGCACTAGCATGCTGGTGACGTCATTGTTTTACCCTGCCCACTTCAAGATGCTATTTTTCAAATTGGAGAGGAATTAGAAATGCATGAAATTTAAATGCTACCATTGAAATTTTACGGTAAGTCTATCAAACTGGTATAAGGACTATGAAATGGCAATTAATAAAAAGTTATCTCACAGCGGTATACAAAGCAATAATCTTTCATACCGTCCATTAAAAATGACTAATACTAGTACTTTCAAGCACTGCATCAGCAGAAATACACCGTCAGTAGAGAAAGAGTTATGTTTATAGGATTTAAATTCGAACGGATAATGCTAACAATAAATTCCGATCTACTTTTAAAATATCCTGCCTCGTAAAACCCCGAGATTTTTTGGAACGCCGAGTATTGAAATTCTGTTGGGTAAAAGCCAACTTTTTACAGTTCCTTTTTTTTTAAAGAAGTATAGAGAACCTTTCCCTTTTCTCTGGACAAAGTTAAAGCCAAGAAAATTTTCTTCATGTAAAGAATGTGACTTTTTTCTATCATGGGGGAAAAAACGTAAAATTGAACAGAAGAGTTACAGCTCTATTTTTAGCGATCGATTAGTGAAAATTAAACGGTCGGGGTAAACTTCTAGCTACCTTTAAACAAATACCATCTCGGCAAATCGTCTGTCTACATTTAGAAGACATATCATATTAAAAAAAAATTTCTTAAAGAACTAAAATAGCCTACTTTCCTGTTACTTAAATACTTACTGAAATTCTAATCGGGAAACAACTAGGTTCATAACAGTAAATATCCTCAACAATCGTTTCTACACTAGATATACACACATTAGGAAAAAAAATCGCTAAACAGCATCCAGCTATAATCCCAGTAGCAGAACTTTTTGAATGTGGCTGCAGCATGACGTTTTAAGGAAAAAATTTGGCTGCAAGGAAAAAGACCCCCCCCCCCCCTCGCGACATTATCAGAAGATTTACCGTACACCGGCAAGCGGCTGTTAAATTAATGCTTTAATTTTTAAGTTAAATTAATATAGTACAATCTCATGACATATAACATATTCGGTACGGGAAGCCATTGCACCTACTGGTGCACTGCACAGCAGGGATCAGCCTGGGTAAAAAAAATGCTAAAATGTAGAAGAAAGCTGTAGCAAAATGCTCAAGAAAAATTAGTTACTCATAAATCAGCGTGTCTCACGCCAATTAAATCACTTGAATTTATACATAAATCAATCTTTGCGTAGCAGTTAATTTTGTTTAGCAGTTTAGCTTAACAACACAATGATAATTATTTTATGAATCACGACGCGGCAAATTTAAATAATTATTTAATAGTATTCTACTACATTTATTTGTAATTTTTTTAAAATAAAAATTAAAAAAATAAGTATATTTACTTTTATTTATGGTGTTGGATTATCTTCAGATTTGTCTATGAACATGTTTTTGCTGTTCATTTGGTATTAAAATCAAGTTCTGGTTGTTTGAAATCCCCAACTTTTGGTCTTTCATTACATATCCTTATTACCATGGTTTATACATTTGTAAAAAAATATATATTCATGCACTTTTCCAGAAAAATTCAAGAACTAGAAATTTACTAGCAACATAAAATCTGAATATATTAAGAGTGTATAAGTCCATTAAAAAAAATACTAAAAATATTCTAAAATCAGAAACCTCAGTACTAGCGGAAGTAGAAAATTTTTTCAAACGCAAACAAAAAGTATTTCAACATTCAAGCTGGTCTTGTGATCACGGACTCCGTGAATTGGAAACTTGATCTGGTTGTCAGACTTGGCCTGAACTTGAGCTACAAAAGTAAGAAGATTCTCTTCCGATCACGCAGAGCCAGAGAACTGTCAATCATTCTGATGCAACGTGACGTTATCTGTAGATTTCTTTAAAATTACTAGGCAGCAAAATAAGTAAATCAGGAAGCATTATTGGACTCCTCTTTTAATGAGAGATTGCACTGCACTGGCTGGCCGAGATTTGACGACATCTTAGTATAATCTAATCTGAATTCATCTTTCCATTTTGATTAAATTTAGTATTTTCATTATTAGAATCGGCTATTTGAACTAGTTGTTTATTGAAATTTAAGTTTAGTTTCACCAAAGTACGGCAATGCATTTTCGCGACGGCCAATATTATTTTATTTCGCATTTTCGTACAACACATCGCATTTCGCGAAAAATGCCACTCCAGATTGATCCCAGCTGCAAATTAGTAGGTAGCTAATCCTTAACCTTTTTTAAAATTATCTTAACCCCCTCTCCACTTGAGTTGAGCCGGATCGTGGGGGAGAAACTACACGTGAAGCGGGGAAGGGGGGGGGGAGAGTTTCGGCAATTTGGCCGCAGACCCCAAATCGGGCTGCAGCATTGCTGCCGTGCTGTGCGGTTTCTGCTACCGGGGCTATAATTTAAACTTCTAAAAGCCAAAATCAACTATTTTCCTTAATATTCGTTCACAAATAAAATAACTTAATATTATTTATCGTCTGCTCGATATATTTGTAGTTCGAAGAATAATTAAATATTTATTAATAACAAAAATAATGAAACTACTCCAAACAGCATTAAAAAAATAAATGTAAATTAAAACTAAGCAGAATTGTATGCAAAAAATATGCCTTGCCGCTTTCTTGGTAAACAATTAATGAACAATCAAAGAATCACATTGTGTTACATTTTATGACGTCATTCCAAAATTATTCATGAAAAAATTATTTTGCTTCAAATATTTTTAAATAAAGATTCTCATGCCATTGTTGATTTGGCAACAGTGATTTAAATGACTCAAAATTGTATTTCAATGCTAATTCAATGGGAAATTCGCCGACAGATAGTAGATTTATGCCCGTCCGGACGTACAGACAGGCGTACAAAAAGTATGAAAGTTGGGTCTCTGAGGTCATAGCTTTCTAACAAAAAAAATAATTTTTAAGACCCGAATGATAGAACCGATTTTGGAAGGGGGTTACGGACAGACAGACGGACATCAAACGCATTTTAATTCTTCAGAATTAAAAAAAAAAGAAAAGTAGGCTAAAAAACGGAACCAATCTTCAAGATTTAAAATATCTCCCGTTTGTCACTACTGAATAACATATTTACAAAAATTTAGAATAATTACATCCAAAATCCCGTCTAAAATGATGTCAAATTGAATGAATTCTCGCCTAAAACGAAGCATAGCAACAAATATTTATATCTTAGTAGAAAAATAGCTTTTTTATTACAACAATTGTTAATTGTACACCAACTTTTCGTTTTAAAGTTCAGAAATAATAATTATAATAGGTACATCTAACTAATGTTATAAATAATTAAATGAAAACTTGAATGTTAAATAAAAGCTAACGTACAAACAGAAAATGGAAATAGATTTACGATTTTACATGCTTTTTTATTAGTGGAATTACGGTAGTAATCATACGATAATGTAGGGTATTTCATATAATACCTAATTTAAGTAAAAAATATAATTATACCTACCATTAAAAATAATATTAACTTAAACCAAAATTAAAAACAAAAATGTATGTAAGCACTAGTTCATTAGTTTCAAAATAAACTAAAAACGAAGCGATAAGATTCGATACGAATCAGTTCACAAAAAAAACCCTACTTTCAAAGTTTAAGTTTTTTAAGTTCATAATTAGCCGTTCTCAAAGTGTTTTTCCAATTTTACACGCTAATTTAACCCTAATTACGATCAAAGATTGTTCAAAGCGTACGGAAATGTAAACAACAAAAAAAGTGACGAGATCAGATTACAACACTTTAACGATTGGCAAGACGAAGCTTGACGTCAACAGATAATTTTATTTAAAAAATAATTCGTTAAAAAATAACTTCGGAAAACTTGATAAACATTTGCATAAGAAGTTTAAAGGGTTTTTTTTATTTAGAAAAAATAATGAGATGTTTCTTCAAGGTCAAATTTAACAAGATAGTAGTTGATAGGAAACTTTACTGTGTTTTTTTAGAGTTAATGTATGAGGAAATATCCAATGGTGCATATCCATTTATAGTAATAAAATTTTCCTTAATATTAGTAAGTTGGATTTTTAATGGTTAAAATGGGCTATTGCGAAAACGAATCTTTATTTAAAAAATTAAAATTTTAAATGAACATAAAATGACGATTATACTAATACAATGGTGTTTTTTTATTTCCAAAATAACCAAAATTACTTTGCCAAGTACCTGACTTTCAGAAGCATGACATTTAAAATATTAAGTTTTACATTTAAAATATTAAAGTTTTTTTAGGTCAATATATTTTTAAACTACATTAGAAACACATAAAAACTAAAATGAACGGAAATACAGGTTTTTAGCGAGGGCATTAGTACAAAGGCCACAAGATATTTAAGTGAAAAAGAAATTATTGCGCAAAAACCGAGATATGGGGAAAGGGGGAATGTACTATAATAGTACTAACTTCGATTCAACATAAACTGTTACTTTTCGAACATATATTTGTAACAAATCATTGTTGACAGATGTTATTAATTAGAAAGTGTGAAACTACCGATAAAACACGGTGTATAAAAAACCATCAATAAAAAAAATAGCGGGCCGTACAGATCTCCCCAAAACGTGAAAGAAACAAGTCAATTTTCCCAATCTGATAAATTATGGAACCGCCTGCTACTATATCGAGAACAACAACACAAGTCCCTCCTTCCAAACAAGTTTTATTTTCGGACACGTCCCAAAGTGGAAATCGAACATTTTTTGGGACCGAGCCACGACAGAGCCACCGGAAATATTTATACCGATAAACCAATCGATACGATATTATCGATCTTTCTGGGCAACGGCTTAGACGAACTGGAAGGCCGAGGTAAATACAGTCCTTTGTTTGGATCTCGATCGATGCGCCTGCATAGGTGCTGCCAAAACAAGATATGGAAATAATGATTTTTAATAAGTACCACCCGTGCGTGAACACTATAAATAGGAAAAGTCTTAAATTGAAATCAAGACACATTTTGACAATGTCAGGAGAATGGTTAGGCCATATCTGGAGCATGCACTTTAGTTTGTTCTTCTCAAAAACTACAATAATGTATTCAGAGAACCTTAATGGGCCTTTGATAAGTTGCTTACCGTAAATGTCTGTATTTGAATTGGCTTGTTTCAGGTGACGTAATTCCTTTCAGCTGTCATTCATGTAAGTTCTTTTTTCGATCGGTGCTCTGTTCCCACGTGAAACTGATTCGCCAATCGAGGCTCGAGAGAGAACTTATTTTCATCCAGCCTTTCTGTTGCTACCCAAGATATGAAACTTGCCAATCAACATATTTTTTTAAAAATAATCCTCGTTTGGTTTAAAAGGTTATTTACAGACTACATTCATATTTCTCTTATCATTTTGAAGTCGAGCAATGGTATTGCAAATTGCAGCGTCGCAAACAAGTCCGAAACTTCAATATAATAAACTGAAACTACAAGCCTAAAGTAAAAGTAGTAACATTAAGTTTTTAAAACCGCCATCCAGTTAGTTATCAAGCTCATCATATATCGAGGACATCTAAAATAAAGGCTCACAATAGAGAAAGAAGAACATAAGCGACGCAAACGATGCAACGTTGAAATATCTATTAGCATTGATGACATAATCTCGAAACTATTACACCCATACTCATCCTGAAATCTCTACATAAGACGCGTGGGACAAACTATACTGCTTCTCGTAGGCCTTCATTTACATTTTCTTTCAAATCCAAGGACCTTTCCTGTTTTTCTCATGTTTGAAAAGACTAATCATACCGCTAACCCACATCTCACCATAGAAGGGAAACTGGAGTGAGGTGTCAGCGAGCCGAAAACCCACTCATACCCTTATGAGAGAACAGGGCAGAAATGGACTATTTTCTCTACACTTGTATGCAATGCTTGTATGAGACCCCTCTATCATATTGACTTGGGCTCCTAAATGTATTTTAAAATTTTTAGTTCGAAAGAAATTAACTTTCTTTAACTTTAAATTCCAACTGTAGAAATAACCATGTGGATCACCAACTTAGGAACCAGCGAAGGCAAACCCAATAGCGAAATAGGCAAGTTTCTGGGTTTTCTGCCCGGTTCGTTTCTGCTGCAGTGTCGTGTATTCCTCCGCGTTTCGTTATTGAACCGGCTCGTTTGCTGCCCTGTTCAGTGAATCACACACCTCACTCCACTTTTCTTCTAGCTCAATGCCTCTCACAAACCCACTAACACTTTCCTATATTCTCTAAGCAAACATGGCGGTTCTTGAAACACAACATCAATACCCAGGAAAATCGATGTACATTACCTTACCTCATGCAACTACACCTAAATATAGCACCAATGCCGCATCAACAGCTACTTACTCCCATTCTCCGAACCATTTTATGGCTTCTACCCTCGTCAGAGATCCTTTACCCGGGAGAATCCATAAGTCGCTTTATTTCTCTGGCCTCCAATTACGGATTTAATGTCCACCATCGATTCAAACGGAGGCCTTCAAAGGAATGGGTGGCAAGGGAGGATTCGGGTAATTTACCCCTCTTTTGATTGAAGGTAAGGTTACCCGGAGGAACATTAAAGAGTAGCAATAACGGAAATCTAGATACGGATACAAGTAAGTAAATGATGTATGACCGGTTATTTGAGTATTGAATGTAATTCACATGATTTAAACAAGTTCGAAAGTGAATTTCGTGGAGTTGAAACTCTACTAAAAAAATTCTTCAATTTAATTTGTTTCATTGTACCTGAAGGGAGTAGTTGCAAAACTCTCCTTTGTATAACTAAGATATAGGGTCCGCTGCATTTATTGGCGGCGACTTTTGTTAATGGTAAATCATATTGGACGAAACCAATGCACGAGCCGGGTCCTATATTTTAGTTATGCTTCAGGTTAGTTAGTTTGATTTATCGTCGCACTAGAGCTACACGAGGGCTATTGGCGACGAGCGACGTATTTTAGAACCACAGTCAAGTGACGAGCCGACACCTGAGTAGGCACCCAAGGCAACCGTTAAGGGCGACATCGTACGCCGCGTTAGGACTTTGAAGGATATTTAACGTGCACTCCCTCTAACGGGGTATTATTCGTCGGACATTTTGGCTGCACGGGCCGTTTATAGGTCGGCAGTTATTTTGGCGATGCCCGGACCCGAACCTGTGACCTTCCGCATGCTAGGCGAATGCCTAACCGACTGGGCTCCCCAGCCCCTTAGTTATGCTTCAGAGTTTCACAAATACACCATTCATATCGACTGAGCAAATACACGACAACGTTTTAAAGAGTCAAAGCAGCTCGTAGTGCGAGATGACGAACGCCTCCATTCACCGTCCGGAGGTAATTTACTAACCTCTACACTGTGATAAGCTTCTGGTGAAAGCCAAGGTTGCTTACACATTTTAGAAGTTGCGGATTCCAAAAAGGTGGTTTATGAACATTGGTCCGTCTGTCTGAAGCGGTCTAACTAAAAGAGCTACGGACTGGTATGCGAGTTTCTAGAACCTGTCGGACGTCATAATATGGTTTTCGAGAAAATCGCGCATGAGCAAAGGGTAACTGCCATAGAATGTTTTTGGTTTTACAGTTATTGAAATTGCTTATAGGGTATATAAGTACATTTAAATGTATTGATTTATTTAGTTTTAATTGAAAGTCGTGTAGTGTTACATACCCCTAGTTTAGTATTAATGTTTTAACATTCAAATCAAGATTTTAAACTAAAAGTTTGCTTAGAAATGATCCTTAATTTTTCAGTATGTAGTATCAAGAAAGAATTTTTAGTATGTGCTCTTTAGATAGCAAACAATACAAAAGTCTACACTTGAGAAACGATTCTGTTCCCAAGCCAAGCAATAAGATCACCAATTCAAATGGACGACAGAAAACTACTTCTTAAGAAAGACCAAAAAAAGAAAGCTTTCCTTTCCACACAATCAACCACACTTAAATTGAAACAAAAGGGCCAGGAAACGGTGTCTGTTTCCAGAAGAAGAAAAAAGCGTTTGACTTTTTAGCCCATTTAATAAAAGGGGGAAAACAATAGAAGAGGCATTAGGTTTCACCCCCCCCCCTCCCCCCCAACTCAAGGCAAATATATATCCCCCTCAAGACAAAGCGGCTGTCATGAACCACCCCTGCTATTTCCTGGGATATTGTGTATAAAAAAAGGGATTTAAATGGCAATATGTAAAAGTCATGCATTTAGATGTAGCGCCAAATTTCGCCAACTATATTTTAGGCTTAAGTTCAAATCAAGTAACCTAAACAGCAAGAATTTAAAAAAAAATAGTAATATTAGGAACATCTATGATATAACGAACTGTCTCGATATGTCGATTTGCGTAACATTGCCAAGCAACGAAAATGCCCAAGTGTGGTAAACATTCCCCTTCATGTTTTATACAACTCGATACGTATAGCAACCCTACTCTAATTTTAAAAGTTTACCAAAGTCGCCAATAAACAGACCGGCTATTATATCACAGCTGTACTTAAAATTAATACCACTAATTACAAAAATCGCCGGCATACAAAAAGTTCTCAGCTATATTAACCAGAACCAGCTTCCTGTCAAACGATCTTCTCCTTCGTTATTGACACTCGGTAGAAAAACAAACTGTAAGTGAATGGATTTGAGGCGTGGTGACCAGTAGTGGTGTTGTTGAGAATAATGGTGAATGATCAGAAGGTTTTTTTAATACATTTAATTTAATTAACCACAGCACTAAACTACATAAAAATAAATAACAAGTAAATATGGTTCAGAACATCACAGGTCCTTTTAGCTTGAAAGTAGGAGCAAAACTGATGTCTTGTTCGGTTCGAATCTCACTGGGAATGAATTTGTCCCGCCTTTATTGTGCAGGGATTGGATAAAAGAATATATTAGAATTTATACTATTGGGTGAGAAATTTCAATGATAGATCTTTAGTTTTAGTTCGTAATTTTACAGGATTCAGATGCAAAGTTAAGTACCGTGTGCAAAAGTTTTACTTCCCAAAATGGGGTGCCGAAACAAAGAAAGTTAATATAAATTAAATTAAATAAGATTCACCACAGATTATTCAACCTACAGGTTTGTCAAGAAACATAGTTTAGTAAAAGATTAAAGTAGGATTTGGGTAAGTAAGTTTTAATGGAAATGCATGGAAAAAGGAGTTTCATATGTATTGATGTAAAAGTCATCAATAACCATGCATTTAGAAGTACCACCAAATTTTGTCAACTTATTTTTTTTTTACCGAATTTGAATTAATTTCAATATCCTGACAAACACGATTCTTAGTGAAACAGGTGTAGTTTGAATTTTAACAAAGTTAACTTATTCTTTTTTAACAATTTACGCATTATATGTATTACTAGGAAAACTACATAATAATCACATGTAATTTTTAGTGTGTAACGCTAAGATGGTCAAATTATACAACGAGCGTCAAAAGAATTTCTGCCAAAGAACAGACTTTTGGCATTACTTGGCGAGCAAATCCCGTTGAAGTAATATAAGATGGCGACTAAAATTCGATCCATCTTGCGGTCCTCCCCCATCAACGGGGGAAGCTCTTAATTAAAATCACTTCGGCTCAACACTTTCAATTTACTCGGGCTTTGCCCCCTTAAGTTATAGTCAAAGTAGGATCTTCGTTGTTTAGTCAAAGACATCTACCCGTACCTGAATATAATTTCTATGTAAATGGAACTCCGCTTTAGAGGTTTTGTACACTCTTAAAACAAAAGAGTGAAATTCACTCCTATAGGAGAAGTGCATTTTCGGCACCGGAAAGGAGTGGAAATTAACTCAGACTGAGTTAAAACCGCTCGTTTTTAAGAGTGTAGGACGCAGATTGTTTTCTTTTATTTCTTTTACCCACTCCGAAAAAGAGTGAAATTCACTCCTATAGGAGAAGTGCATTTTCGGCACGGAAAGGAGTGGAAATTAATTCAGACCGAGTTAAAACCGCTCGTTTGTTTTAAGAGTGTAGGTGACTGGCTTCTGAATAAGTACAAAGTGCGGATTTCAAAATGGAATTTAATAATAAAATTGTAAGAGGTGAATTTCTTGAAATATTGAAGTAATTAACGAATAACGATACGCCACTCTTGATTAAAGAAGTTTTTTCCTTAAATGTGAAGGATCAATATTTTCAAACTGAAGTTCTTGAAAGTCATAAGAATTTTACTACTAGAAATTACTTGCCTCAACTGATGAATTTTTTTTCTTGTTTTCACTTTTGAAATAATTAGAGCCAATCTTTGTCCTAAATAATCAAGCAAAACAAATCTCATAGAAGAATGAATCATTAGGACACAGAGTGAAGCCAAAGAACTAATTAATTTTAACAACATCTCTAAGAGGCAATTAGCACTTTTAACAACACACACATTTTAAGACAGCACTTGTTAAATATTTAATCTACCTAATTAAATGCAACCAATATTTTACGTATTTCGTTGCGCAAGTTATATTGATTACATTTATAACGCAATATTTAATTAAATTTATTGAAATGCTGACTGACTTAAAATAAGATAAACAAAGTAAGAAAAAATGGTACTAAAACAATAATTTGTCAGTATCTAACTTAATTGAGATTTTAATTAGCTCTATGTTCATTCAGGTAAACGATTTCAGTTAAAAGGGTGTTTAAAAGCTGTTAAAGTGTCGGTAAAGTAAGAATTTACTGTCAAAATAATGTGAAATTTGACAAGCACAATTTTGGAGCAATAGTTTTGTTTGGCGAAGAGCACAACATTTTAGCAATAGAATGCCAATACCGAAATCAATCGATGCCAGTCAGATGGATGTTTGAACTTTCAAGGTTCTCTTAATCAAAAATTCTAATGCTCTTTGTAAAATAAAATTCTATTGTACCACGATTGTCCCCTATACTTTCACAAAACTTCACCAAGAAGTTTTTCATTTTTAAAAAATAAGAGCAACTTTGAATGTCAGCAGTATGTGTATAAGTTACAATTTCCGAGCTTTTTTGCCTGACATCCTAGCACACCGAAATTTAGTTTTTGAAAAGTATGATATTTAATTTGAGACAATCATGTCTGTAGATGTGTGTGCTACTGATACAAAGATTTAAAATTTAGGGAACAAATGAGATATCGCACAGTACCTGATACGTGGAGAAATGACGGACATACCATGCTAATTTAAAGGGGAAAACATCACTTTTCCGCGAACAGTAGAGATACGTTTTTACCATTGTCAGGGGCCTAATGGGAAATCAAGACTTGGTCATATGGGAAACCATAGTTATTTTCGAAAACCCAAAAGAACACGTAATCGGAACTCAAAAAGAATCTTTTAGTATCTCCCACTTATAGCAAAAAGGACACTACAGATGAACCAACCATAAGGAACGAAAAATTTAAGGGTTTGCTGCAAAAAGGAGGTAGCTGCATCCCATAGCTCTTACACAACTTAAACACTTACCTTAAAACACTTTCTTGTGCCAAAAAAAACTCTTATTTGGCACCAAAAGAATACAGCTGCTGTAAACTTCATAATTGAAAGTAAGCAACAACAATATTTTTACATAACTTACAATTTGAATTTTTTAAACGTTTTTTTGGGGGGTTTTCCAAAAACTGGAGCTACCTCCTTTTTGCAGCAGACCCTTCAATAGTTTCGTCTATGTTAAGAAAAAAAATAAAGGTCTTTATTTTTTTTTAAGTTAAATTTCGATTATTATGTGTTCGTGTTATCCCAAAAAGGTACTCGACGTCAAGATCTTATTTTGAACAATCAACTGATATAACTTTCTGTCGGTAAAGGTCATAATTGCGTTAGTTTGTTTTCTTCACAAGAAATCTTTGAATTAAAAAATAAAGTATGTATTTTCTTCATTGTTTTATGTATTAGTATAAGCAAAACATTAGTAAAAAAATAAAACATTTAAACTTTAATTAAAATTAACTATATTTTAACAATTCGAAAATCATGTCCATTGCTGAGAAGACTACAAACAAAAGCTTGTAACATCCTATATATAACACATTGGACACAATAACAAGTTGACAAAACATATACATAAAACATATCATCAACATAGAAACATGTTGGATTTTTCGATTCTGAAAAACACACACCTTATAATTCTATTCGGATTAATATTTTCCTCATTGTTACGCGCTCTACTGTAAAAGAAAACTGATACAATTTTGGAAATAAAAATTCTTCTAACAATTTTTCGCTTTGTAAAAGAGGAATTCAAGAAGCCATTTTTCTCTATTTGGCAAACGGAAAAAAAAGGACTAAAGAAATTTGAAATATCTAAGCTAAAGCTTTAATACTTTTAGATCCCAGCCTAAAATGATAAAGTCGTGAAAAAAAGGCATGAAATTTAATCTTAAGTACTTAGAAATGGCATTTTTTAGCGTTTAGAGCGAGCATTTTCGAAACATTTTTGAAATGCACGAGTTAAATTTTTGAATGCCAGATATATTTTTTATTCTTCAACAACACTTTTTAAAAAGTAATACGGCTTAAAATGAAATATTATCAAAGAAGAATAAATATAACTTGTATATCTATATACGAAAGAGAATTTTTCAATAATAATATTTAATGTACTGACGTACAAATAAAATATTTGAATGACTTTTGCATTCGACCAAATAGTTTGTCGACTGATCATAACTAAATAAGATAAGTTTTAAAACAGTGAAAAATTGAAAATCGTATGGAGCAGAATTTCTAAATGTAAAAGATAAAATGAATGTAATATGCTAATACAAAAACCTTATTAATTTTTAGTCACATCTCTTTAGGCCTATTCTCATGGACTACTTATCCTAAATTCATGACCATTATTGTATGATTGAAAATTACTTAACTATTTTATCTAAGATATGGATAATAGTTATTTAGTTTGTCAAACGTTAAAAAAAATGTGCTTTGTTCATTGTTCATGCGCTTAATTTTTGTGTTGGTGTGTTATCCTCGGGGCATTTTTCTGAGAATGGCACTTTAAGTTCTATATTTCATTAAAATGAGTATGTTGGGTTGCATTGCTAATACAGAGAAGTAATTAATGAATCAGGAACGTGCTCGTAATCTGCACTTTTGCGACGACTGATTGGTTGATTGACACCACCAACTAACCAACCACGGTCTGTGGAATCCAACCTTTACTCTAAAACATGGTTGGGATAACCTGCCCTCCAATTAGGAGATCATCAGAATGTCAATCCTCAAGGATAACTAAATTACTTGGAAGACCATTTCCACAGCATGGTAATAACAACGCCCATTGATGATTAAAATAACGATGAATCCAAAACAAGAACTTTTAACATCTGCTTAATTAGCACACCCAGGCATCAAGGTATCCCAGCAAGGGGCATTCCAATAAATCTTGTAACTCAATCTCATAAGGAGAGAGGTAGGGTAACGAGTACAGTGATTGGCACCCTCACAGTGATTGACCCCCTCATTCATTATTGAAAATAATAAGATGTTAAAGCCCAAAATAGGTGTGACAAAGGTTTTTAAAATTCCCGCCATTAAAGTTTGTCATGTTGGCGACAACATTTTTGGCTTTAACATCTTATTATTTTCGATAATGAATGAGGGGGTCAATCACTGTGAGGGTGCCAATCACTGTACTCGTTACTCTATCTGTATCAATGTCCAATTACAGTATGTTTGAAAATCATTTGATCCAGAAGAAGTGGTTTTTTTTGTACACTCCATAACTTCAAATTTGATTCATACTAACAGTTGGTGACATTTTGGTATATTTTTTAAAGCAATTAAACGTTTGTGCTAAAATATGCCAAATAAAGATATTGAGCAATTTAATTGCGTTTTTTTCCAAATCTCAACACACTGTATTAAGCCACGAAAATTAGGTGTATATTTTGTAAGAAGAGACACGTGCGAATTTTTGCGCTGTGTTTACAAATTTCTTTTATTTACGCCATCGTTGAACCCTTTTACTCCTTTTATAAGAACTATTTGCAATTTTTAAACTAAACAATTAGTTTGTAGTATGGCAGTGACGTAGACCAGACCTTTCTGATCCAAGGAACTGAAGGTCTTATTGTAAACGCCTTAGCGACTTGGATATCACCCTCTACAAACGTTAGATTTTCTAGTTCACGATCTTGCAATATAGAAAGTTCTTTTTTGCCCATTAGGGTTCGGCTGATTCAACTGATGCAAACCGCGGGGGCTGGAGTTGATGCGAATATATGGAGCCAATCTCCTTAGGCTACTAAGGAAATGGAAACTGAGAGTGAGTGCTATGCTAAGGAATTACCAACGAGTTGTTTTAAACAGTTTTTTTTTATCGTTAGTGAATTAAAACAGCGAGGGCCAGTGGCTTAGTGGTAGTGCTTCGCATTGCCACGCCACAGGTCCGGGGATCGAATCCCGGATTGGGCGAGGTTGACCCATCCTTTCATCCCTTAAGTGGGTCGATAAAATGGGGACCAAGCATGCTTGGGAACTAAACACTGGGGGTTCCGCGTGAGGCTGACCACCTTACCGGGACATATGCCTAGCACCCCAGAGCCCTTGGTCACGAAAGCTGAAATGGGCACGGCAGGCCTTGGCCCACTAATGGGCTGTTGCGCCGAGGAGTTTAGTTTAGTTTAGAATTAAAACAGCGAGGTTCTCTATTATCTAACTTCTTTCTAAGTTTAGGAACAGCTCTTATATAATGGCGAGTCTCGATTTGGCGATTTGCGTTACGTTGTCAGGCAACCAAAATGCCCAAATGTGGTAAACATTCAATTATTTCCACACAACTCAATAGGTATAGCAACTTTAAGCTAAATTTTCAAGCGCCAAAAGTCGCCAATGAAATAGAGATGCCATTATATCATAGGTGTATCAAAGTTGTACTTAGCAGAATTAACGTCGCACTGGATCCATTAAAAATAGAATGCTTTTGTGCAGTATTGCTGTATGGGGATCATAATAAATTATGATCCCATAGAACTGTCGATTGATCTCAAAACTTCATACAAAGTTAAAATCGAAATAATTTTGAAATACGATGGCATAACGTGGACAGATTCTAAAAGAACTTATTGAAAAAAAACCCATATTGAGTCAGCTAAACTCTTCTAACTAACCTCGTAAGGATACGAAAATAAAAGCTACAATACAGTAGCAGTACTTTTTAAACCCAAAAGAACAGCTTATCAAAAGCGCCCTGTTCAACATAACAAGAAGAAACAACATATAATATTCAAAAGAAACCTCCACAACAGCGTATGAAGTTTCATTCCACGACCAAGAAAATCCTCCCCAAAACAGTCCCGCAGATCTGGTTTTATTGCTCATCCCACCAAGAGGATATGGGGGCATGTATTCCAATTCCTCCCCAAGGCCTCCCCTGAGTGCTTTTCGAATCCAATCTCTTCAGAACATTTCTCTTTCCACTCGCGCAAACACTCGGGAATGGTGTCTTCGAACCATAAGAGACGTCACTGTCAGGGGAAATGGGGGGAAGACTTCTAAACGGAAATATAAGTGACGTGTTTACTTTAAGAAAATAATTTATTTTCGAAAACCTCTTTTAAATGCATTTGGCGGGATTATAAAGGATTCAATAATTCATAATATTTGATAATGTCATGCATTCCAGGTAAAAATCCATTACGACGCCACTCGCCAATGGCCCTCAAGTAGCTCTAGTGCGACGATAATTTAACATTCCCTAACCAGGTTGAATCCTAAACTGCTGTGAGTTGGTGTCACACTGTAAAACATTTGGTGTACTGTCAGTCCGCAAATGCAACCTCCGGTTTTACGGAGTAAAGTTACAGCATAAAACGGTGCTAATTTACACAAAAGCTGAGCAACCTTAGGCCACAAAAAAGGATTAAATTGACACCATAAAAACCGAGTAAGGTTACACCCAGGGTTCGGAAAAAAACGTTTTTTTCAGAACCCCCCCCCCCAAAAAAAAAAAAACGGTTTTTTGGTTTAAACCAGGTTTTTTTGGTTTAAACCAAATGTTGTTTTTTTTTCCATTCCTTATAAATATATTATAATTTATACACTATATATATATTTTTTTTTAACTTCGGCACACTACACTAATATATAGCAAGGAGAGTAGGTATACAAGGTTATTGTTTTTCTAAAAGGGGAACTCAAAAGAGTAAACATATTTTGTTAGAAAGAAATGCAATGTCAAAGAATTATGAGTTTTACATTATTACACAATTCAGATATGTACATTTTATTAACTTTGAGATTAAAATTTTTTACACTTTCAAATTTATCATTCTTATTTATTCAAAAACTTTAAAAAAAAAAAGTCAATTTGCCAGCTTTTTCTGTTCCCAGTCATAAATAGAAATTTTGAAAAAACCAAGTTGGTTTTTTCTGAAAAAAAAATTTGGTTTTTTCTGAAAAAAACCATTTGGTTTAAACCAAGTGGTTTAAACCACGGTTTAAACCACCGAACCCTGGTTACACCGCAAGGACAGAGTGACTACAAAGTTAACGTCCAGGATAACTGACTTAATAAATCGTTAATCTCAAAACCGAGACTAATAATATTTTGAGAAAACCATCATAATATCGGATTAAGAACGTCGCTTAAAAACCTATAAGGATAACATTTTATATGAGACTATTGGTAATATATAGCGACGACAAGTTCCCAGTCTCATTGAAGTGCAACATACCTCCTTTAATTGATTTTTTTTAAACCCAAGTTTCACTTCACATTGAAGAGTTAACGTACCAAACAAGAGCAATGTTATCAGAAGACTAATAAAACTCACATTAACGCTAATCCCCGACAACAACAATGAAACCAACGAAGTCCTCATTCTAAATTCCCAACTCCAACAAAACCGTGAAAAATAAAAGTAAATTGAAAAATCAATAAAACATTCCCCAACACTAGCACAGAACTAGAGAATAAAATGCTCACAAGATTCTAAATCTACATGAGTGGCAATAAAACTGGCTCTGGTATCAAACGAATTCAGGAAAAGAATGGGTGAAATGTCGAAAAGAAAAGGTTGGGTAAAAGCGATAAAAACAAAGTGTGCATGTATCTGTGTGCATAGGCAATCCTTTACTCCCGTGCAGAATGACGAAGTACTTACAACTAGAGGAAGACAGCAATGGTGTTGTTTATTTTAAGGGTTCAGTTACCTTTCAGATTATTTTTTAAGAACTGTATTTATGAATTATCTTTGTTCTACAGTTTTATTACCAGCACATTTTTGGACCTCGAAGAATTTTCTTTTACCAAGTTCACGGAAATTTTGTTAATTAAATAGCGTAAAAGTAATTCAAAGGAAGAATTACTTGGATATTGCAAGCATTTAATGCTAAAATTTGCTGAAATTAGAAATTTCCATTTTGAAAGTCTTGATTGCTTGTTTAGGATTGTGCTTGTCAGTGCTTCTTTGCAGACTAAAGGCCAGTTTCCAGACCAGAGGTCATAAAAAAAAATTGTAGTTGTATTAAAAAATATTCCAAAAGCCAGTACATGGTGTGGGGGACAACAGACAGAAGTGACATTTTGAACATTTAAAATTATCTGAAAGTAATTCGTACCGCGATTTCCTTGAAAATCTTGTAAAATTATACAAATACATTAGAGAATAAATATTATGCACAAAAAAAAAGAAAGAAAGGTCACTACCATAGCAAATGTAACTCTAAGGGACACAAATTAACTTAATCACCTTGTTATAAAACCCTTTGGAGTGTCACCATGTTTAACCAGGGGGAAACAGAATCGGTAAAACATAGTCCCTACAAAGTTAGAAATCCCAATGAATTTCACCAACGTACTGGAAAATGAGAAAATCAATTCTCCCGAGTTTTTCAGGGGGTGTTTCAGGAAAAAATTTAATAACACCAATGAACCATATTTCTCATGGAAGTATCGATGGTAATACAAAATCAATACGTTTCCGTTATTACAAAGAACGACATCATCAGACCTGGTTGTTATTTCTTTATCTTTCTCGCCCGAACCCGGTTCCCATGTACAGTTGTCGATTTTTCCCGTTTTGTTTGTTCTGGGGAAATCGGGAAACGTGATGGGAGTTCAGAGTTGTATTTCTTTTGAAAGGAAGTGAAGTAAGTGTGATTAGGAAGTGGATCCTATGTAGCTTTTCGACGCGGCCATAGAATTTCAAGATAAACATAGCGTCTATTTTCAAAAGGATTACTTTACTTAACTGTGGCATATAACAATATAATACCATTCCATTACTAGGCATAATAGAAGGGTACAATAGATTGTTTTATTTGTTGACTAAATGCAAAGATTTCAAATGAAGGTAATTAAATATTAGCATAACGGAACAACTGTTTTGAAATCATTACTATATGGTACACGTTTTTATATAGATCAAGAACAGGCCTAAATATAGTACTTTGAACAATTTATAGGGGAGTATCATCATTAAATTATCATGACATGTTAACGTTAATAGTATTCATCATTAAAATTATAATGTTCAATTCCGATAAATTTGTAATGTACTAGCTTTTTGAGCTAATTTTTATTTATTATCATCAGCTTTTTTACAGCCGAATCAATCTAGCCTTTTTTTTAACTAATTTTTTTTTTCTCCAATGGGGCTACTATATTGCTGGTCAAGCCTTTGTAGACTCGGCATATTCCCCAGAACTGAGAGCCACTTTTTTTTTGTGATACCATCAAGTTTTAACTAATTCTGAAGGGTTCGACACACTTTAGAAGTTAGGAAGAAAAAGACGTCAGCTAAATACGTCAATACGTCAGCTAAAAAAAGCCGACATGGGGTATCATACCCTGGACACAAGTTCCTGAATAACAATAACGCTTTAATTAACGATCAAAACTCGTTTCGAAGACCTATTTGAATATCATTAGTGCCCTTTCTTACCGAATAAAAACGCTAACTATTTAAATTTGATTTCCGTGTTACTGTATAATATAAGTTGGTGTACTATAATTGTCATTTTTATCGTATTTTTTTTTAATTAACTAAAGCAGAAAGCTGTATTTGCATGGCAAGTTAACTTTTCAATCGTCATTAACGAGCAAACGTTCCATACATCCTAAACCTCCACCAAAGAAATGACATTAAAATAAAAAAAATAGGCCCTACCTTTCTGCAGTACTCGAGTATCTCGAGCTTATCCTTGGTGCAGGTGGACTTGGGGTCGGCGTCCGTCACCCACCGCCTGTTCTCGTCCAGGTACTTGTTGAGCAGCTTCCCTTTACCGCACATCACGGCCACCATGGGCTGGAAGTGGTTTGGTCCCGAGTCCAGGTTGTCGCTCGCATCCTCCTTGAAGAAAAACAAGAAGGCATTTAGTTGGCGGTATTGTACGGGATTATGAAACATTGATCAGATATAGAACTAGGGTCAAGGGTTGATCTTTCATAAGGCCTGTTAGGGGTGATTTAATACAGTTCTTCAAGTTCATAAAACAGGGAGACATGGAGGGCTTAGATTTTACTTTAAATAGCCGGACCAGAGGTCATGATCAGAAATTGAATAAATCGAGCTTTAGAAGGGAGGTAAGAAAACATTATTTTTACAATAGAGTTGTCAATGAGTGGAATGCTTTACCAGACTATGTTGTGCATTCGAAGAGAGTAGAAGATTTTAAGAAGAAACTTGACGGACATTGGAAACTGGTAATGTATTAGATTTATTTTGGACCAACCTTGCTGGGCCTCTGGCCTGTTGTTGGTCGACAATTTTTGTATTTGTATTTGTTAGGGCCGAGCCGAAGCCCCTTAGTACCTTATGAATCAATACATTTAAAGGAAAACCTAAAAAAATTCTATGACAGCTACCCTTTGCGCACATAGGAGTTTCTCAATAACCTTATTATGTCCGATAGATACAAGGAGATCGTATACCAAATTTAAAGTCTTTAGCTCATTTAGTTCGAGCTGTAGAGTGTTTTCACACCAACAGAACAGACTGACCAACGTTCTAAAAACCACTCTTTTAAAAACAGCACCCACTTTAGTGGGTCTAAATTTTGGATATTTAACCCCATCACAATACCTGCAATACCATTCAATTTCTTATTAGGTAATTGAAAGTAAAAATAGTAAATGTATTCAAACTGCTTAATTATGAAGTAGAATCCTATTTTAACCGACCCACGTTTTTTTAATCTATTAATTAAATCGATGTAAACAAAAGCCAGCTAAGAAACAGCCTTTACCTTCAATTCCTCCAAATTCACCCGGCTTTTTCACAACCAATTGTCGGGATTTAGTCATAAAAAAAATTGTCTGACCCGCTTATTGTGAGACTTGTTACCTAGACTTGACATTTAAAACACCCCCGAATTTCGTTTGGCCCCAGCCCTTCACTCTTAAAACAAACGAGCGGTTTTAACTCAGTCTGAGTTAATTTCCACTCCTTTCCGTGCCGAAAATGCACTTCCCCTATAGAAGTGGATTTCACTCTTTTTTGGGAGTGGGTAAAAGAAATAAAAGAAAACTATCTACGTCCTTCACTGTTAAAACGAGCGGTTTTAACTCAGTCTGAGTTAATCCACTCCTTTCCGGTGCCGAAAATGCACTTCCCCTATATGAGTGGATTTCACTCTTTTGTTTTAAGAGTGTTCATCTTATGAGTCTGTTCCTGACACATGAAGCCAAAGAACAGCTAAGAAATTTCCAACAAAAGCAAACTAAAGAACAGCCTTCACCTTCATCGAACTATTTTTAAACCCTTCCTCTGATAAGGGAAGAGAGGGGTGTCACCGCGTCATATCGACCCCTTTCCATACACACACACGTCACGATAACAATGGGTTTGAAAGTCCCCAAAGGATTTAACTTTTTTTTTACCACTACTCTTCTCTATTCCTTATTATTATTAAAAGCAGGAGACTACGCCCAGATCGGGAAAAATAATAAAATAAAAAGAGCCATTCATCTTGAATCCGTCAACTTTCACGAAACTGGACAAGCGGAGGGAATGCCAATCCTACTGTGGGGTTCGATGAGTTCTTGCGAGAAAAAAAAAGTTAAAACTGCAAACGTTCTTTGTAGAACAGCATGTTATTCTGTAAGACGATTTCAATCTTTCATCAAAAAATTAAAGCATCGGAGTATCGGCAACTGGCGTCCTAATTTTGAACCACTTTAAAGTAACTAACTGAACAAATCCAAGGAACCTTGCTACATTTTATCGTAATTTAAACTTACTAAAACATTACCGAACCTTTAATGACACTATCTAAAATTAATGTATCGAAATACTGTGTAGCCATAAAAAAAACAACTTAAGTTTATAATTCTCAAAACCAACTGATTTCAACCAACTGAAAAGTTTATATCTCGGAAATAAAGATAAATAACGACTTTTTACGTATCAAGCACTTTTTTTTTATTTTATATTTTAAGTTAAAATGCTCCAGATTGAAATGAAAATAGGCGCAATTATCTATGAGAAACCCCATACAAATTCCCCTTCGGTTCTTCTGAATCAGCGATGAATCGTGACGTCTCACTAAATGCGTCAATTTCTAAACATTAAAAAGCTAATGTACCATTAATTTAAATACAATTAACCACCTACATGAAACATAAAATATCAAATAAAACAATTCAAATTTTCATGAGTATGCGATTCTAATTTTATATTAGGGAAAGGAAAAAAAAACATTGATTCATAGGCAACTTTAATATTGATTCCGCCATCTTGGCACAATCTTATCCCAAATTGGGATCGCAACTTAAACCGACATATTTCTTGGCTTCCACTAAAAAAGCACGAGGGAAAATGTCAAGAGCCCTGATAGAGGGCTTAGTTTTGGGGTGGTAATCAAATAGGAATGGGGGACGCAAACTCAATTATTAAAAACGAACTTGATGTCTTTTTAAGATTGCCCAACCCTTTTGATAAAAAGACCATGAAAGATGATGTAGAAAGATTTCATAGCGATAGAAAAAAAATTAAGTGGTGATCTTTATTAGAAAGTTTTTATCGCTTGAAAGACTTTTTTTTATTGCCAGTACTTCAAAATGTGTAAATTGAGTTTTTATACTGTACCAGTCCTTATTTTATTTTTCATAAAGGCACATGTGCGGAAGTATTGTGTATGCTTACCGATACCATAGTTATTTGGTCCAGACCATATGTTTAAAATGTCTTTTTTAAAAGTACAAAAGTTTCAGTTCTTGTAAATAACCTGCCTTAAAAATAAGTTCTAAAAGAATGCTCCAAAAAAAAAAATTATTAAATGTTAATGTTTTTATAATAATTAGTAAAACTATTAGTTCCAACTATTCTCTATTTTAGTTTCACTATTGTCTGCATTAAATTTATATTTTTATATTGATCTATGTATGGATTTATATTTTATAATTAAACTAATTCCTCTACAGCTCAGTTGTATTGGAACTAGCGGATGCAGTTTTAAAGACACACGAGGCAATTTAATTTTCCACGGACACGATAAAAAAAATTTAATTCACAACGAAAAAATATTTCATGGTATTTATAATAGTTACACTGGAAACAACTTAGAGCTAATCATTGAATGACGCTAAAATAACTATATTTTAAACACTTTAATAGCAAAGTTATGGCTTTTTCCGTGAAAAAATATTAAATTGAAGAAGCCAAATCTTTCTTTTAGAGACTTTTAGGGGGACCGTGGGAACCATGCAATAGCACCACATCCTAATAATAAAGTCTAATCCGTGTTTTTTGCACTGTGTAAAAAAATAATTCGACACATGCTCTCCGTGACATCTGTGACAAGAACACCCCCAAATCCGACTTTTGAATGACAAATCCCCGCCCCCACCATACAGTGACGTCACGATTCCCCGTTGCCACATAATCCGAAACGGATCGTTATTTATGATGAATATTCCTCGAACCTTCAAAACGAGGGGTTATAGAAAGACAAAGGTCCTCCCCTCAAAGAACAGTCCATATTATATGACTAAGATGAACAATGGAATTGAGGCCCCCTCTCCTCCGCCATCTTGTGAGAGGTTGTCTCTCGGTCAATAAATAGCTTTGTTTAATCGACAAGGTTGCTAATAACAAAGTGAAAATATGAAATGATTTTCAGTAAATATGTTTTAACCCTTTCAGTCCCAATGACAATTTGGCATCACCATTTTAGAAATATTTTCTGATCGTCTATAGCCATTTATGATATCAAAGAACACATCATTCGATTCTTCAAACTTTTTTCAATTGAGAATATTTTTTATTAATCCCAATAGATGTCAGCCCTATTAATTTTTTTTAATTATGATCAGAAACATGATGATGCCAAATGGCATCACTGGGACTGAAAGGGTTAAATTACTATTTTCCTTACATTTTAGAATCATCAGAACTACTCCAGAAGTATTTAGAATACTTCAAGGTTACAACTACAAGCATCCGCAATTTTTTTTAAATAAACTTATTGCAATGAAAATTAACTTTTTAGGTATTATTATACCATAATATAACGTCATTTTACAAAAAAAAATTATTGCGTAAAAAGTTGTTTTTGATACTTTCTAGAAGTCCCAACTCACCTCGAAGTTTAAAAAGGGCATAGAAACATAAAAAAAAACAAATTTTAGAAAAGTTAACACTTTTATTCGGAAATGGAGGTGTTAATTGTATTCACAAACGAGTCGTTAATGAATCAAGAAAGTATAGAAATAACCTCGTAACTAGTGGATTTTTGTCAAAAATGTAACATTTTTATTAAACCAAGCATCTTTAGTAGCATAGAACTTCACACAAAAAATAGGGAAAAGAATGTAGAGATTAATAACTTCCGCGCGAAAGCAAACATGAATAATTTTTTTAAAGATTACCCCGTACTCCATTTTTCTTGTCGCAAATTTGGCATAATAATGGGAGAAAAAAGCATGATGTATCTAAGCTTGTGGTTTGAAGTTTAATGTATGGTCATATTATGCGGGTATTTTAAGGATATTGATTATTTTAACAATTAAAAAGATTGTTTAATGTGAAAACGGAGAGTTCCTTTCATTATGTTTCTGAGGTTAGGATCAGATCAATAGAATGTTTTATCCTAATAGTGGTACAAGTGCATAACTTTCACATAAAAAACAGTCACACTTTTAAGGCCTTTCTATGTAGCTAATTACTCAACTACACATTTTTATTTTAATTGTAGTCCAGGCGTAATTTTCAGGAGGTTACTAAATTAAACATGCTTGTCATTTGTTAAAATCAATTAATTTATAATTTCGGTACCAAAAGTAAATGGTCGAGAATAATAAGAATTCAGTCAGGACAATTTTCATTTAATATTTTAGTATATTTCATGAAATTGTGGAGGTGAAATTTCCATGAAATAAATGGCGGTAGAGCGGAGTGCACGGTAAATATGCTCCAAAGTTTCGACGCCGTGTACGAAGTCGCCCTTAGAAGATGTTTTGAGTGCCTCGTCAGGTGCCGATTCGTAACTTAACTGGGGTTCAAATTATGACGCCTGTCCGTCAGTAGCGCTCATATAGCTCTAGTGCGACGATAATTTAACCAAACCTTCCACCAGCCCACAAGAGTCTCTCTCAAAGTTAAATAAGAATATATATTACACATGCTTGAGGCATACTAACCCACAGCAATAGAATTCCCCGACACGCTGTGATTTATTGGACAAGCGAATTGGACCAGAACGAGGGGAACGGTCAGCCATGACAGATCATCATACTTATTGAGTCCCCTTTGATAAAAGCCGTACTATGCAATCGATAGCCTAATATGTCTGCCGCTCCCCTACACTTTCAATATCATTTTTTATATGTGTGTTGGTCATCTCCTACAGAAGGGGCATGTCTTTTTCTTGGTCATGGTATTAAAAAATACCAAAGACAAGTGGAGTGGTATATTGGAAAAACTGGAATATTTTCCCATAGGAGCCAATGGACAAGCGAATTGATGAGTTGGAAATTAAAAGTGTTTGATAAAAGGCAACTTTACTTGGAATCCAGTTAAGTTTACAATGACATGACGAAAGAACTGTCAAGGGTTCCCCTAAAACAAATAGCAAACATTCCCAAGGTATTATCTATCAATAAATATACTGAATACATCTCTCCTATTTGGTAGCACAGTAAAACAACCCTAAAAACAGAATTTTTCAGAATATGCATTAGATGTTTCAATAAATATAGGATTATTTTTATATAAGCGGGAAAGCTTGAAAGTTCAATAAGACTTTACCAGTTGAATATTTTTGCATAATTTCAATTGCACTTCCATTAACCCATCAATGACGATTGGCAAGAAAATTTGCTACGTAAAAATGAGCTTCTTGCTTAAGTTTATCAATAAACAAAATATGAGACAAATGAAGACCATAATCCTGAGTAATTACCGCACCGTACGCGGAAAAGTTACATATCGACAAAAAGCTAGTTTTTCACAAAAATCGCCTGAAGTTTATTTTTCCCATTTCATTTCCTTTTATAAAAAGATAAGGATCTGCTAATTGTATCCCATGCATTCTATCAATCGATTTAAGATTTGCTCCAATCGCTAGATATTTAAATTTTGAATATTTTAGGATTTATAACTCAGTCATATTTGTCCGATAAGGTGACTTTTCCGCGCACGGTGCGTTATGTAAGACAAATTAAGTCACAATAAAAAATAATAAACAAAGAACTTAAAGTACACGTTTTTATAGTCGGAAATGAAAGTGTTAATGGTTAAAGCCAATGAAGTGATGCCGACATCTGAGCGACATCGTACGTGGTTAGAGACATTGGGCCATGCGGATAAATGCGCACTCTACAGGGAATCATTGAATTGGCTGCCCAATCCGTTAATAGGATGACAGTGTCGGACGACTATAGAGGATTCCAAACCTAAATTGGATGTTATCCATCTTGTTCTAGAGGGCCCATTAAGGGTATACAGATACTACTCACCCACTATTCAAACGCGTTGAGTGTTATCAGCACCCACAGGCGTTCTGATTTAAGGTATGGCTATGGCGAGTCCCTTGTTATAAAGTCTACATATAAAGTCGTTATATTTAAACATATATATTATTAATTATTTAACTATATAATTTTTTTCCATGCCAACATAGATCAATTCACATTTTTACTCTAGCAATTCTTTTACTAGACAAATAGTGATTTTTCTTGGATTATAGTGGCACTAGAGCTATACCTTGTCTATCCAGAATGCGAGCCTCCAAAGCATTTTCCTCCCCCATCCCCGCATGTGGTTTTCTTCGAAACGTCATGAGCGTGTTTTTTCCCCACCCTATACTTGGGTTGAACTGTTCGGATTGTTAACCTCACAACAGAACCTCAAACGCGTTAGTTAGGTTTATAAAAGCGATGCTCCCCCCGTTTCCTAGAAAACCAAGCGAAGGGATGGGGGAAGAAAATACTTTCGAGACTCGCATTCTGGATAGACAAGGTTATAGAAGGTGTCGAATGATGACGAGTGTCATATTTTTGAATCCGTGCGAGGCCAAAATCTGAGCTTGCATGCAACGCAATCTTGTATACGCGGCGTCAAAACATTACGGTATAGATTTTAAAGTGCACGAGCCCCCCTACAGTGTGTCTTTTTCATTGGATTTCGGCGGTCATCTTTCTGTTTATAAGAGCGACCATGGTGGATTTCAAACCAGGGTTGGGTTTTTCCCGTCCAAAACTAATATTTCCCATCCCAGCGGGAAAAACTGGTAAATACCTCTTTCTTTCAGATAAAAAACGGGAAAATACCATTCTTTCTTGGATATACCTTATCTGGGAAATTCCTTTTAGTTAAAAAGTTTTATAAAAGTAAACATGATATTTTCTTTTTGTTTGTGTATTGTATCCTAATTTGTGTATTTTGGCTGTGATTGCAATTAGCCACTATCTGGATGGGGGAACCCTTGTTAAGCTCATGCTTTTTGTTCCCTCTCATCCCCACTATAGATTGTATAGTTTGCCAAAACCTAGTAAAGTCGTTTGATTTTTTTTCTAGATTTAGTAGACATAACTTAATTATTTACCCTCTACAATATTTTAATGAATATTTACCACAGACAATATTGTAATAATTATTTATGTTTGTGTAGGTAGGAACACTTAAATAATAATAAACAAGAGTACATGATTATTATGTTACCATAGATGTAAAATAACTAAGGCAGATAGTATGTCTATTTTTTATAAAAATTAAGGCTGTTATAAATATTTATTAAAATATTAAGGCAATTTAAATATTTATTAAAATACAAAATTTAAATTATTTCAATTAGTCCCATTAAATAACATTTAGTAATTGTTGTTTCAATAATTGAGTTTTTCCCAGGACGGTAAATACCGGTTTTTACCGCCCCCGGTAATACCATGGTAAAAACCATGCCAACCCTGTTTCAAACCCACGTAATCACTAGGTCTGAAAACTAACGCTTCATCAACAGAACCTTTCGGGTCTTCCCAACAAATAATACGTTTCGATATGAATTATAATAAAACTAAACTTCTTTCATTAGTGCACCAGACACAGCAAAACAACAGGGCATTGATCACGCACTCTTCGTGTTTCGCGTGCAAGTTTTCGAGTTTACTTACTGCGTGTCGAAAGTACAACTTTATTTTTCTTTTTTAAAGAAAAAAATAAGCCAAAGCCCTCTCTCTCACTCTCTGGCGCAAAACCCTTTTATGCACCTCGAGTTGAGTGGTAGAGGTGTTGTCGAATCCTTCCTTTAGGGCGAATCATAGAGTTATGAAGAAGATGAAGATGCTTGGCGTGAAAACAAGTGAAGCCTTCAGAAAGTCGCCAAGCAACCCTAGTAAGCCCAAACAAACCACTCATTTAACATTAGTTCATGTTGAAACGAAGCATTTTATTAATTAAAAAACGAATAAAAAATATTTAAAAAAAATACTGTTTCCGCAGTTGTAGTACGAGATATTAATTTACACAAAATGGCAGTAATTATTTCACAGGTAAGAAAAATACGTAGTAATTATAATTTACATTAGAGATTCAGAAATCGTCAAGTCGATGTAGTAAACCTATACAAACTCCACTGTATAAAGCGCCAAATTCTTCGCCTAGAGCGTATGTTTGGGCTTACTACAAAGCGGATCGATGGCTTTACTTGGCACACCAGTTTTTGTACTGATTTTTTTCCCGGCAGCATCTCCATCTTCTTCTCAACTCTATGGGGCCAATCGATACTAATGCCCCCGCACGGACTAAGTGGAATGAGTGGCTCTCTCCGGGTATATGGTGCTCTGGGGAACCCTTCATTAAACGCGACGTGGTGGTGGCCTAGTGTGGTGCTTTCTATGTCTTTAATTCAGGTTTTGTTGTCAGTTCGTTTGTATATAGGTTTGGGGGTCGAGTTGGCTCGATGCACTGGGAATAGGTCTATATAGGGAATAGATTGTAGGTCTTATTGGTGCCAAAACAAATTTATAAGGGCACGCAACGGGACTGGAAAGAATTTGTGTAGAGTGTTTGATCTCGGCGTGTATTACGGTTGTTGAATTCTAATTACTACTAAAAATACAATGAATTAAACTTATTTACAATATTTACCAAGAAGTATTTACAAAACTAGTAACATTAGCCAGAAACGGTTTTGCGACAAAATGATTATTTAGAAAGGAACTATTGATAGAAATATATTCTAATCGGTCACTAATTTCCATCTCAACAACGAGAATCCAACCACTAAAGTTTGGTTCTAAAAGCAACTATTGTTGTCCCTTTCGACAGGTTTTTTAGCCTACTTTTCTTTTTTTAATTCGAAAGAATTAAAAAATTAAAAAGTAGGTATTGACATGTGGTCGATGTCCGTCAGTCCGTCCGTACCCCCCTTCCAAAATCGGTTCTATCCATCGGATCTTAAAAATTCTTTTTTTGTTAGTAAGCTATGACCTCAGATACCCAACTTTCATACTTTTTGTCCGTCTGTCTGTACGTCCGGACGGACATAAATCTACTATCTTTCGGCGAATTTACCATTGAATTAGCATTGAAATTCAATTTTGAGTCATTTAAATCACTGTTGCCAAATCAACAATGGCATGAGAAACTTTATTTATTTAAACATATTTGAAGCAAAATAATATTTTCATGAATCAGTTTGGAATGACGTCATAAAATGTCGCACAATTTGATTCTTTGATTATTCATTAATTATCTACCAAGAAAGCGGCAAGGCATACTTTTGCATGCAATTATGCTTAGTTTTAATTTACATTTCTTATTTTTTAATGCAGTTCGGAGTAGTTTCATTACTTTTGTTATTAATAAATATTTAAGTATTCTTCGAACTACAAATAAATCACGAGCAGATGATAAATAATATTTAATTAATTTGCGAAAGAATATAAAGGAAAATAGTTGATTTTGGCTTTTAGAAGTTTAAATTATAGCTGGGTGCTGTGTTTCGATTTTTTTTTTCTAATGTGTATAAATCTAGTGTAGAAACGGCTGTTGATGATATTTACTTTAGGAACCTAGTTTTTTTCCCGATTAGAACTTCAGTAAGTATTTAAGTAACAGGAAAGTAGGCTATTTTAGTTCTTTATGAACTTCTTGTTTGCATACAATTATGCTTATTTACATTTCTTATTTATTTAATGTAGTTTGGAGTAGTTTCATTACTTTTGTTATTAATAATTATTGAATTATTCTTTGAACTACACTCTTAAAACAAAAGAGTGAAATTCACTCCTATAGGAGAAGTGCATTTTCGGCACCGGAAAGGAGTGGAAATTAACTCAGACTGAGTTAAAACCGCTCGTTTGTTTTAAGAGTGTACAAATAAATCGAGCAGACGATAAATAATATTAAGTTATTTGTGAAAGAATATTAAGGAAAATAGTTGATTTTGGCTTTTAGAAGTTTAAATTATAGCTGGATGCTGTGTTTAGCGATTTCATTTCGAATGTGTATAAATCTAGTGTAGAAACGGTTGTTGATGATATTTACTGTTAGGAACCTAGTGGTTTTCCTATTAGAATTTTAGTAAGTGTTTAAGTAACAGGAAAGTAGGCTATCTTTTAGTTCTTTAAGAACTTCTTGTTTTCTCTACAAGTCGCAGTTTGCAGTAATTCCTTCATCGTCGATAAATCGAAGCAGAATAAGTTTTTAAATGAGAAGCACACTTGGGCAGCATAATTCGCATACTCCAAATTTGTAGGGTTTTTTCCCCTCCTTCTGATATGTTATTTACCATATACCCTTACTTTACAATTGATAGTATAAAGAAGAAGAAAAAATCCCAAATGCATAACTCATTCGACTGCAACTAGAATTTGGAAATGGAGCTGCAAAATTGAAAATGCGGACAGAGAAAGAACTAAACGAAAAAACCGAGGGAGGCACCAATATAAACTTGGGAGAATAAAATCACGATGCGTTCACATATGAGGAATAAAGTTGGCAGCTAAAATCCCACTCCACCCTCCAGTTTCCTGTAAAAAAAATCAGCAAAAAATATTCAGGAAAATCTCTCTTTACGAAAACAAATCGGTAAAAGGAACGCCTACTATTTTCCTTGGGAAAAGAAACGCGTGAAAATTGAAATTCCAATTTTTTTTCTCTACTACCCCTGACCATTCTTTTTTTTATTCCAAAAAATATAGGAATAAATCAAATCCCCCTGAAAGAGGAAAACGTTCCATCGTTTTTAGAAGAAAAGAAGACATATACCCTTGATTATAGAGGTTTCACCAAGCTGTAACTCACATTTTTGTCAATGATTCAACATCATAGTTATTGATATCAACTCACAATCAAAAAATTTGGGCAGGTATAAGAAGTTTGAGTAAAAAAGATAAGATAATATACATGAAATCAGACACTAAATGATGACATATAATTACTCATGCGTAGGGATTGCCCTGTTACAACGTCATCAACATGACTCATTCAATTAGCTCCATTACAAATATATAAGGAAGAATTCCTGACTGACTCACGTATCAACGCCCAGCAACACTATAGGAGGTACCAGACCAGATTCAAACTTTTATTAACTTTTTCCTTTGATACTGGAAGGCGTTATTTAAGAAGCTATTTCCCGAAATTCAAATCTAAATGAGTCTAAGAGGGGAAAACATGAGCAAGATTCCCAATAGGAATAGCATTGAGCATTGTCGTAAACTTAGAATTTATATAGCAATTTTTCATTTTCAATTTTAAAGAAATTTCAGCGCAAGCAAAAATTAAATATAAGCACGTAAAAATACAGGTTTAATTTAAAATTGTTATTCGAATGTCATCATTTTATTTAAAATCTTTATTTGAATTGTTATGATTGATCAGATTTGCTCAACTCGATTTTTATTATGTTTCCAAATTTAATTTAATTAATGTTTACAAATGGTAAGAAATAAAGATATGGAGGTATATGTATACAGTAGAGAATTAAAGAGTTTAGAAGTACAAGGTGTTTATCCGAATTTAAATTTATACAATTATAGATTTAAAATACCATACACAAGAATTTATGTCTATATCCATAGACTGACATTAAAATTCGACAATCCGTATTTAAAACATTTTCCTCAAAATTAGTCGCGTTTCAGATGCAACATCGTCAAACAAACGCATTTTCGAAGCAGCAGTCACATCATTCATATAACATAGCATAGACTTGGGATATGATATAAATTCTATCGACTAGATAAGAGCTTCGTCATTCAACGATTAGGCATCTCATTCAATGGAAGCGTGAAAATTGAGATATATAGAAAAGATATAAATAAGATAGAATATAGAAAATAATTCGAATTTTTTCCTCAATAACTTTTTTTTAAAACCAGCAGAACGCGCACGGATTGTTTTACACCTCATGAAGGTTTTTAGAACTAATATCCTTAAGAGTCATTTTTTTTAAAGGGGGACAACTTGTGATAGTTGATACCTTCGATTTTCTTGAAACTTTCAGGATATGTTAGTAATACTAAGATATGAAAAAGTGAATTTCAGTTTTTCTTAAATCAGTCTTGTTTGACCTTGAGAGAAGGTCAAAGTTTGAGGTAATGGATCATTGATGTACATTATATCATCCTTCTACTTCTAAAGCCCTGTGTGCTCCATGAATTTGTAACCTGGTTCTAAAACTACAACATTTGAAGTGTATTTACAACTGTGTCTACAAGTTATTGACTCTTCGCTTCTGGAGTAATTAACCATTGAATATGGCCTTTTTTTGAAAATGATCAACTTTGAGACCCTGTAACTGCAGAAGTAAAGGGTCACCCATTGTGTTTTATATTTTCCCCTAGTTATACCCTAGTGCGTGTAATTAATCCAATAATTATTTATGTGGGTCACTTATGGCTTAAGCAGATAATTAGGCAGAAACATGACAAAAATAGACGAAAATGACCTTTTTCAAAGGACCCTGACCTTCAAAGCCATGAGTGACCCACCTAATTAATTATGCAGACATGTACCTAGTATCAAGTAGTATCCATATTTCAAAAAAAAAAAATCATGGAAAACTCATGGCTTTAGAAGTAGAAGAATGATATAATGTACACCATTGATCCATTACCTCGAATTTTGACCTCCTCTCAAGGTCAAACAAGTCGGATTGAAAAGGAAAACTCAAATTCACTTTTTCTTATCTAAGTACTACTAATATATCCTGAAAGTTTCAAGAAAATCGAAGACATCAACTATCACGCCCCTATTCAATTTGGCCCAGTTTTTAAAAAAATGGTTTTTAAGTAGGGTAACGAGTACAGTGATTGGCACCCTCACAGTGATTGGCCCCTTCACATTCATTATTGAAAATAATAAGATGTTAAAGCCCAAAATGTTGTTGCCAACACGACAAACGTTAATGGCGGGAATTTTAAAAACCTTTGTCACACCTATTTTGGGCTTTAACATCTTATTATTTTCAATAATGAATGAGGGGGCCAATCACTGTGAGGGTGCCAATCACTGTACTCGTTACCCTATCTGATTTTCACTTTCAATTACCAAAGATCAAATAAGGTAATGAAAGTATTGCGATGAGGTGGAACATTCGAAATGGAGATTTTGTGCTTTATACATGCTTTGGAGGGTGCTGATTACAAAACATTGGTCCGCTGAAACCGCTTTTCAGCTCGAACTAAAAGGGCTACGGACTTTAAATTTGGTTTTCAAAGTGTGTCAAACCCTTAGATTTGATTAAAAAGTCACTCGATCAACTTATGTTCTAAATTTATCTGCGGTAGAAATGCCGCTAAAATAATTTTTGAAATATGACGTCAATAGCCCACGAGTTAATTAAATCGCTAGAAGAAAATTCTGTTTTAAGAAAGGCAAATGCTTCATTTCTTTCCGTTCGATAAATGAGTACACGTTTACTTGGCAAGTACACTGGGGATTATCTAGTACGAAATTAGCTACTCGGAATAAACAATTGCTAATATTAGCACTTCGGGATTCCCGATGGCTACAGAAACGTAGATGGGCCAGTAGACTCGAGCAGACTTTGGTAGAGATTTACTGTACGGTCCCCCTTGGCAAACTTTCCAAAATCGCGCCAAAAGTCCGTATTTTGGCGACTTTAAAAAAAACCACGATTCAAAGAAAAGATCGTATGGGAATATTTCTTATGAAAACTCAACCAACGGTCCGATAGGGTTGCCGGAAAACGTCATCGGTGCGTAGTCATAGAATTCGAATCTTCAGTTGAAGTCAGACAGGTTGCCAGAAAAATTATTTATCGCCAAATCCGAAAAAATCGCGCCAAGGGGGACCGTACAGTATAAATATGATCCCAGACTTTAAAGTGGCAATGCCAGTGTGAATTCTTGTCTTGACAAACAACCCATACGATATAGCAAGAATAACACAAAATATTTTGTATACCAATTTACCCATTGTTTGGCAGGCTCAGAGCATAAATAAAAATAAACATTAGCGACGTGCCGTTTTTACATTGGTTAAAAGAAAAATTACTCAATTTCTTTGTTTTCTCTGCATATAAAGTAAAAAAAATAACTTTGAGAAAAGAACGATATGTTGCTTGACCCACGAAAGAAAGAATTTCTGAATGTATTATGCTTATTTGTGTGTCATCGTGTATGGAATTTATGGAAAATGTTTATGTATAATAAATGATGCATAAATCTATTTTCCACATAAAAAAAATGGAATAATACTGTTTTGTTATTTATAAAACTTGCTTTCATTCCATCCCTAAGTAAACTCGTGCAAAGGAAAAAAGTTTCTTACTTCAATTACGTGAGAGACACGGTTTGACAATGACGAACAAATTAATACTGACTAGACAGGTACTCAAACACAGCATTAATCCATTAAACTTATTTTCAAAATTTAAAGCTTATTGTATTTGTAAAGGGTTTACCGACAACCCTGTCGAAAAAAATTATAACAACCAATTGACTTACTTAAGGGCGAATGAGCTCGAATGACCGCATGTGTCCAAACGAATGAGCCAAAAAAAAAATTCTAAGCCACATTTATTCGGCAGTAGAGAATATTTTTTTAAAAAAGTTTTTTTTTATATGATTATATGATAAATGTAGCTGACTTGCATGTCTCTGTAATCTCACTTTTTAAAATCCTTTCTAACATTTTTTTTTTTGTAAAATTATTTATTGAATTTTTTTTAAATATTCGAACCAATTTCAGAAAGTGGGACTGTAAGTCAGTTACATTTATCATATAAAAACCGCTTGGAAATATATTCAATAAACCGGAGTTGTTTGACTAAGAAAATTGTTTTTTTTAAACTTAGGTTTGGAGACCCGTCTACCGCTACCCCTTAACCCACCCCAAACAATGTCAAACTACTCTAATTTAATATATATTTCAACTAGAAACCGACAACCAAACAATTTCACAATACGTTAGCAGCCCTCCAGAAGCCAAATAGTTATCACCATCCAAACTAAACGTAACTATTACGACAGACACCACCACACTAATTGTTTCCCAATGCAAAGGCATCTTCATCCTTGAAAATCATAAAGGAAGCTTTTGAATGGGATTCTTGGGACAGACCCAAAGATGCTCCATTGAGCGACGAGTCTGACCCACAAAACCGTGGCCCGAGGAACACCCAGTGGGAGGGGTGCCAAAGTCGAGTGCCAGACGAGATATAGAAGCTTTCCATGGGAATTACAATGACAAATTATGAAGTAATATTATTATTAAGTAATTAAAATTCAGATTTATAATTAAAAAGTAATTACATGCTGATTTATAATTATTAAGTGATAAAAACACGGAATTTACATTTAATTAAAATTGGTGCCAGACGAGATATGGAAGGTTTCCATGGGAATAACAATGAAGAGACTTATTACAATGAAAAATTATAAAGTAATATTATTAAGTAATTAAATAATTAAAATACGGAATTTAATTTACATTAATATAATTAAAACTAGTGCCAGACAAGATATGGAAGGGGAATCGGATGGGAATTACAATGAAAAATTATTAAGTAATATTATTAATTAAATACGGATTTATAATTAATTAAAATACGGAATTTGCATTAATGTAATTGAAACTATAATACAGGCACGCTAAAACATTTAGATTAACAAAAATAGGCAGCTTTGTGCTCAGGCATTTTTTTGCAGTTACTTTTATTCCTATTTGGATAAACGACAAAGTTCGTCTGCTAAACTTTACTTCTGAACCGATAGAAATATTAAAAGCTACTTTTCGAAATTAAAAGCGATCTTACTGCATTGGGGATTTAATGTCTTCTTTGATTAAGTTACATCAATTTCATTAAAAAATCCAAATACCTCCATATAAGAAAATATCGATTTCTGGAGAAATTTATGTCGAATTTCAGCAAGTACCGAGATATAAACAAAAGTTATTTTTAAATTCTACAGAAATTTTTATAAAAATTGAAAATTTATTGTTTTAAAAATAAATATCGATTTCCGTGGAAAAAATAAATTCGTTAATGGCAACTCGTATTCTATTGCAATTTCCCCACACTCATCGCAATTTCGTCCGCACAAACGATCGTTTATTCTTTACATCGAATCGAATAGTCTTGGAACTATATTCGGAATATAAATGTATTCGATTCTTTGAGAACTCGATCCATGCGTTCAAAGGTGATGAGGAGACTTTTCCTAAAGCCAAAATCAATGCAAAAACTCTTCGATAAGTCGCTATTCCCCGTTACCATTTACCCTAAATCGATTTCAATTTGCTGACAAAAGGCTCCCCAAATCCCCCCCCCCCCCCCCCCAAAAAAAAAGTGTGGTATCAGAATGTCAAATGGTTTTTCTATGATAGGATCAAAATTACCTTACTGAAAATCGCGAAGAGCTTATAAAGAAAAATACACTTCTTCGTGATTCTTCCAAATTTCTTTTGCCTGATATTATAAAATATTAGGAAATAATTAAATTCATACATTGCCAATTAATGAGGGAAAAATCAACCGTTTCGTAATTAACGGGGACAGGCTAAATTAAAACAGAAAAATCATCGTGGATGAAGCACGTAATAACCCTTGATTACTTACATTTGGTCATAAAAACGCTATTTTGAAGAAAACAAAAAAAATAAGCAAAACGAGTTTATTTAAAACATCAATGTTGTGTCGATAAATACACTTATAAAAAGTTAACAACAAAACATTTACTTCCAAGAAAATCAATACTAATTTTCACTCGCTTCAGAAACAAAGCAGCTGCGATTCGGATATTAACCCTAGAAGCACTCCAAACGTACAACCACTGTTTTGGTTTGACAAAACCATGAATAATACTTCCTGATTCTTGCGGCATGCATTATTGGGCTAAAACAACCGGGCGTCTTCGATACGTTTTCGGGGACGCATGCAGCATAAATACGGTGTTAGAGCATGTAAAGAAAATTAGCAATTAACCCACATGTAGTCACAGCCTTACACACCGTTGAAAATTTTGAGCAATCTAACACCGGAATCACGGAACTTTCTAGCTGCCACCACTATTTTAAGCGTCGATTCAGCACTTTTACAGTGTATCAAAGTTATGATTTTACCACAAATTTTTTGAATTTACGTTACGAATAGTGGTGCCATCTAAAAAGTCCAAGGGTTCCGGTGCAATCTTGCGCCAAAATTTTTATCAGTGTAGTTCAGACCCATGTCACTGAAATTCAGTCGTAGACAAATACAATTCTGCCCAACCAACGAAGCTATTTTATACAGAAGTGGTTGGAAACTAACCAACAAATATACTCCGTTCCGCGAACCTGTCGTGAATACTTAAAAAGGCGGGGGAGCAAACGTGACCTGCGATGCGATTAGGATGAACCTGCGAAAACTGGATCAAGCACGGTTTGCCTCTCCCCTACCAAAGATCAAACGCATAAAAAACGTAGAAATAGACCGAGTGGGAGTTGTCTGGAGACGGACAGGATAGTTGTCGCCTAAATGACCCGTGATTACGCGCACTGGAGATTTTAGTGCCACATTACAATGTGTAGATCCCAGTGGGGAATACAAACAAATTGTCGGAGAGTACAAACAATTTTTTTAGATAAAAAGCGTATGAATTTCGTTGTATGTAAGTGATTCACATACTTTTACTTATTAAGAATAAGTCCATAAACTGGTGTGAAATCTGAAAAGAAATTCAGCTTATATTCTCTAATTGAGATGCCTTTTTTGCCCACAGATCCAGCTGGCAGCTGGTATTAATTTAGCTAGCTCTAAATATGCGCAATACAACCCCTGTCATGCGATTGACGTCAGAGACGACGAAGGTATTAATGAAAAATCGGCCTGCAGCTAAAGTGGAATTTGGGTATGCTAGTATTAGAACCATCAGTTTTTTTTTACTACACTCTTAAAACAAACGAGCGGTTTTAACTCAGTCTGAGTTAATTTCCACTCCTTTCCGTGCCGAAAATGCACTTCTCTATAGGAGTGAATTTCACTCTTTTTCGAGTGGTAAAAGAAATAAGAAAACAATCTGCTCACACTCTAAAACGAGCGGTTTTAACTCAGTTTAGTTAATTTCACTCCTTTCCGGTGCCGAAAATGCACTTCTCTATAGGATGAATTTACTCTTTTGTTTTAAGAGTGTACATTGCAAGAAATTTTGGGGGAAAAGTTATACCGCAATGACAGCAGGGACTGATTTCCGGCAGGAAAAACGGGGCACGTGTCCAGGGCCCTTACTTTAGAGAGGCCCCAAAGTTTCCTTTGGAGCATTTATGTTCAAAATAACTAACCCCAAACTTAACTTTTTAATATGAAGTATGCAAAATTATAAATTCATGTTCATACGCAATTGTGTTAAAACTCGAAATTAATTAATTCAAAAATATAATTAATTTGGGAGTTATTGAACATGCATTCCAAGCTAATACGATTATTGCTATTTTTTGGTGTACACTGAAATGTAGAAAAACACGCACGAATATTTTTTGTGGTATGTTTAGGGGGGCCGCGCCAAATTTGCTGGTGGCCAGGATCCCTAAAGTTGTAAGTCTGGCCCAGAATGATAGCCCAACAAAGGAAATTCCCAATAACGCTTTCACACACAAATCGACATTCCAAGACGACAGCCGTCATTAGGACGCCTTTCAATCCCTGACAGAAAAAAAAAGGACGAAACACAGGTAACAGGATTGCGACAGCAAAATGAATCCAAGAAAAATACGTACAGATAAGACGAAAAGTGATAAGGCCGAAGAGAAAAATTGACCTCGCGTTTTTGATAAGAAACTCCTCCAAAAGAATCAGAAATATGTGGGTGGGGTAAAGAGGAAGGAAACAGCAGAATAAAAAGTTGCAGTGGTGGTGTAACATCTTTGGAATGTTGTTTGGAAGGAACACCAAGGCACTGGAGACATACAGGAATGAAAGTATCCATGTTTAAGACACTCCATGGCGAGACAAGCCAGGGAAGTACTATCTTAAAATATTTGGAGAGTGTTTTGGGTTTAGAGGAATAGGGAATTACAACATTTTCTTACTTTGAATTTTATTGCATTTAGTCACAAAATGAATAAAAACTATATATTATATTTTTCTGAGACCTCTTTTAATTTAAAATAGCCTAGTTTCGAAATATCTATCTCGAAAATGAAATCAAGCGATATTCTCCGAATGACGTCTCGATTTGTCAACACATCGGTGGCACTTTGAAAGCGTTGAAGTTTGGTGAGGTTGAGTTTGCGCACTAACAGTCACTGGGCACAAAATGCGCCACGATCAATGGACTTGTTTCAACACTTTGTCAAAGAAAACAAAACAACAAATGAAATCGCACGATGGAGAGCGTGGCATCCTAAGAAATATTCCCTTTGGAAGCCGTGTCACGTTTCCGGCTCTTTTTAGTGATTTAAAAACTAAAATTAAAATAAATAATAATTTTTTAATTTTTTTTTAACCGACAGTTAGATTTTTAACAGCTTTTCCAAAAAAAAAAATATATATATATTCTAATTAAATGAAAATTAAAAATAGACTGTAATTCCCTATTGATTGGTGTAAAGAGAAGATAAAAAATTTACCATTGTGGCGACATCGGGGAGGGAAATGTGGCGACGCGATAAGTTTCGGGCTATGAAATTGGTAGGGATTAATTTGACGACGATTGATGGCATCAATACGTAAACAATATAATAAACAATGCAAACTGAAATACATTGTAATAATAATTACATCGTATAATAAACCACATTGTTATACAAAAAAGTTCAAACAATTTACGAAAAGAAGTACAGTATAGGGAAAGATACATTTACTTTGCCTCAACGCTGTATTTTCGTTCTTGTCGTAAAGCGAAAAGTAATGAAAGTGCTATATCTATCGAAACAATATCGATCGGATACCGTCCCACGCAAGTTTGGAAAGAAGGTGAGAAAACTAGTTAAGACAGGTGCCAGGTTGTTGGGAATGGAATGTCGGAAATATATCCGACAAGATTTCGATTCCAATTTCGAGTTGGATGTATTTCCAGGGCACTGGTACTTTTCGAGACGGACTATAGTAAGAATAAAAGAACAGTGTGCTGTACATTAAGTATACGAAAGTATTTAATATCAAATGTTTTTCTAAATTAGTAGAATATATAAGTGAGAAAAAGCAATATCACAAAATAGCTTTTTTTTGTGGAGTAAGACGCTCAGGAAACCCTTCTTTTATTATTATTTCATAGCGCGTACTTTCCTGTAGGATTGGTTTATTTAAGACAGCTCTTTCTTCACAAAATTAGTTTTTGTTATTAAAAAAAACATTTAATAAAATATTAATACCGAAAACTTTTAAAAACATCTAAAAGTTGTTATTTTTGCAGTTCCCAAGTAGGAATAATACCAATTTGTCATTCGTTTCTTCGTAAACAGCGTCAAACCCTTACTTGCATTTAATTCACCTGATCTAGTTCATAAAAACATAACAAGATTCAGTTAAGAGGAATTGCACGCTCGGTAAAAGCGTCATAACCTTCTGAAATTCACGATTGGTACTCTAAACAAAAGAGAAATCTCTATAGAAGGCACGCGGAAGAGGCTCGGATAACAAAGCGTTGGCACTAACTCTTCTAAGTACACTTATTCAGCGTCCTATTGGGTATATTATATATCGTCTTTTTCAATTCAATATGACAGCGTTATTTTTGTGTGTGTGGGGGGGGGGGGGAATCGCTCAATCCTTTATTGTACTTGTGAACGTGTGTGTCTATGCAAAATGTAACATTTCTTTTGCTACAAAACATACAAATTTATTAGGTATAGTCTCCTCGAAATTTTTTTTAAAAACAAGTTCGTACTTATTCAAATAAATGTTGTTATCAATCAACCTATAACGATGGTTTTCACGTAAATAGACACTTTAAACTTAACTCTACTATAAATGAAGACCAAATTGCGAGGGGTTCTTTTTTTATATGCTCGCAGCTGTACACAACACCTGAGCAATCACAACTGCGCGCGCATAAAAATTGTCACCAACTTAACACCATTATTCAAACAGCAATAAAACCTGAAATCTCAACCCCAAATACCGAAACCAGAGCGTTAAAACTCAAAGGGGCTTTTTCGATTATAGGACATTTTATTTCTGGTACGAAGAATGGTAAGAATACTTCAATTTTTATGGTTATGAGGTCATTAAAATCTCATTAACTTTAACCGAGAACGTCGCCTAACAAACGAAGAGATACAAAGATTTAAATGGTGGAAAAGAATGGAAAGATTAAAACTGGAATTTCTATAGTTTGTCGAATTTCCTCAGGTGTGAGGAATTTTTATTCCATTATCTCAGGTAAACACGAAGAAGAAGAAGTTGAGGTTAGATCTTATCTTGCAGGTATTGAAGAAAGATCGGCCAAAACCGTGCAATCTTCTTTTAAAAAGCGGCATCGGAATAAACATGGATATTTTTGTAAAGTCTTAAGTTACATACAAAAGTGTTGATAAAGTAAGTCACGATATGCCTAAGGAGGGAAATTTTTGTGCTTAGTAGTATTATAGCGCGTTGATAAATCTGAAAGTTGCAAATTTAAAGTTAGTCGAATGGTAAACATTCTTTTACAGAAAAGGAACAGAATAGTTTTTGAAGATAACATAATCGAATTTAAAAAAAAAGACTCAAAAGCGAAGACCATTCGCTTCGAGTTGAAATATTGTGTAAGCTAGCTTAAGTACTATTGAGTACATTTTGCTCAAAGGTCCCCAAATCAAATATTTAAAAATACACAAATCTGCACTGCACACATTCACAAAAATGTGCGATCGATTTATCAAAAGAACTATAAAAAAATATATTGATTTCCTTAAAATCCCTCATTACAATAAGTATTCAAATTAAGTTTTGTTACAACAAATGGGGGTTTACATATACAGACATAGTCTGTCTCAAAAGTTTAGTAGACCAAAAAATTTAAGGCACAAAATAACAAGGTGACGCTTTGATAGGCATTTAGTATGGATTTAGATATCATTGAAATATTAGCCAGTAAATTTTAAGGAAATGGAAAGTATTATTTTACCATGTATACGAATTAAAAATGGCTTTATTGGCGCTTAGTATGAAATTGAACCAGGAGCGGTACAAGGTCTTGTGAATTCAATCAAAATTCATATGTTTTAAGATCACATATCAAAAGGAAATGCAATTAAGTAAAATGCGAAATTCAGGACATGCATACGGATTATTTTCTCTAGACTTTTGCGATAGATTTTTTTTTTTGTACACTTAAAAATTTTGTGCTTGGTTTCACCATGATATTGGTTCCTAGTAGCTGCAACGGCTGAATGGTGAAACGTTCCAGCACATTTTTGGTATTCGGTTGAACAATTTCTCATGTTTTTGTTTCCAAATCCAGAAAAATGGTTCAACCGAATACCAAAAATATGGTTTAACATTTCACCACACAGCCATTACAGCTACTAGGAACCAATATCATGGTGAAAGGAACCACAATATCATGGTGAAACCAAGCACAAAATTTTTAACAGTGTAGTTTTCTCTGTTTTTCCTAATAAAACTAAATAAAACAAATCTAGTAAATTAGCGTTGATAAACTCAAAAAACTTTAATCAATAAACATGGGGCTAAAAGCCAAAGCAGCCAATTCAGTTTGACAAATGTTAATCACGGGAATTTTAACCCTCCTCCGGTTGATGGAATTAAAACCCGGTGACAGGGAGACGAATTAAGCCTCGTTTGTAACTCGCACCCTGCTCGACATTCCAGTAAGCCTTAAATGAACGATTTAATTAAATACACCTGACTCCCAGTAGGGGTCCCCGGATCTGATTGGAACACCTTCAACATTCCAAAATGGAAGTCGAATTAGTTGATAAACACTGGATGGAGAGGGTTAATTGGATTTTATGTCTACCCTTTTATAGATAGAGAACTGTGTCTGTGAACGAGTGTTTTCTCTAAATGGTGTAAACGAAAAAGGATCCAATTATCAGGGTTCATACTCTATGATAGTGAAATTCAGGAGTTTCTAAGGAGTTTTTCAGGAGTGCAGCAATGTAAATTCAGGAGGTAACAAGGAATAAAATTGAATATGTTTGTTTATTATCGTATTAGTCTAGTGACTTCACTGCACTTCAAATGACGAAACAGAAGGAAAAAAAATCTTCTGAAGAGTTGTGCGGTGCATTCCGGGACAATTAACTATATCACAATGTCTAAACTCGATTTTTCTACTGGGCATATAGACTTATTCCGAATAAAGTAAAGTATTCCGAATAAAGTAAAGTCGTCAATTTTTTCAGGAGAGGGGGGGAAAATATCAGGAGATGAGACACAAATTTCAGGAGTTATAAGGGCCCTTAAAAGAAAAAAATTTAAATTCAGGAGTTTTTCAGAAATTTCAGGAGGCGTACGAACCCTGAATTATAGCAGTATTAAAATTACTACCATTGACGACGATTGGCAAGAAAATTTACCACGCGAAAAGGAGCTTACAGCTCATGAACTACACTTTTAAACAAAAGAGTGAAATTCATCCTATAGGAGAATGCATTTCGGCACGAAGGAGTGGAAATCAACCAGACGAGTTAAACCGCCGTTTATTTTAAGAGTGTAATAAACAATTAAGACTAATGAAGACCATACCAGAACGGTTTATTTAGGACAAATTAAAATACACACAAAATGGAATTTATTATTAATCTTTAAGTTAACTTTTTTAAATTAAGTTTAGTTTAGTTTGAATTATCGTCGCACTAGAGCTACACGAGGGCTATTGGCGACGGGGCGTCGTATTTTAGAACCACAGCCAAGTGATGAGCCGACACCTGAGTAGGCACCCAACGCAACCGTTAAGGGCTACATCGTACGCAGCGTTGGGACTTTGGAGCATGTTTAACGTGCACTCCCTCTACACGGGGTATTATTCATCGGAGATTTTTTGCTGCACGGGCCGCTTTTTAAATTAAGAAATGAAGGTGGTTGTGGTATACCCGAAGTCGACGTTAACGGGTTAAACGGTTGCCCTAGTTGGTAGAGTGTCTCGATATTGGACAAAATAACGAAAGCAGAGTCGTGACAACATCGGCTATTGTAGCTTGACCTGCTGAACACATAGATAACCGCTATTGGCCTGGAGGGCATCAATTGCCTCGGACGAAGATTAGGATAGGTTGGATTGAATTATCGTCGCCCAAGAGCTACACAAGGACTATTGCCTCGGACGGAGAAAGAAATCGTTCGTCAACTCGCCCAAGATACTACTTGTACTAACTCCCCTACTTGTAGCACAAGTCGATATTGGGGACCCTACTAGTTGGTCATTAACTGTAGACAATATCGATTTTTTTTTCGTAGACTGGTTGGTGCTATCCGTAGACAATGTCTCACGAAAAGTCCATGCGTGGGAAATTGGAAGAGGACTTTGCTGTGGTTACAATTCGAGCGTACATGGATACGTTCACAACGGCGGCGCCTGTCATATACGTATGAAAATGCGGTTTATATCCTTAGCAATAGTTAGGTGTTAATTTAACCGAAAAGAAGATACATTTTGAAGAAAATCTTTTTAAATCGACAAGACACTCGGTATTGGCGAGCGTTACCAAGCAGGGGGAAGCCCAAATAGTTTATTTTATTGAATACAAATTTTTGGATTAAAATAAAAAGTTATTAAAATTACACATAGAAGCTTATAAAGTTTTTAAAAAAATTATAAACTATAACTAACTGGACTAAACTAACTGTTACACTAAAACTAGCCTATTGCTAACGGCAACCCAATAAACAAAAACCGCAGTTACAAAGCCAATTTGAAGTAACAAATACCAATGAAAACGAAAAGCCATTCCTGCAGTTCGAGGACTAATATTGGGGCATGTAAATTAGTAAAATTGGAAAAACGAACGGGCAAAACTTTATCAATAACCAATAACTACGCCATCTTTATCTTACATTCCAATCCTTTTTCCCAATATACCTACACACAGGAGAAAAAGATCTTCATATTGGTCAGTACGCGGACAAGTGACGTATCCACCAATTTAATTCCATGGATGATTCCTTACTTTTCCCAATAACAATGTTGGGACATTGATGCGTTCGATAAAAGAGAGTACTCGCACTTAAATAGGTCTCGATGTATCGGAAAAGGTCAAGCAATTTAGAATTTACCAATATGTATCGGTTATTAGTTGGATTTACGGTTTGAGATTGGTTGGATTAACCCGAGAACACGCGCTGGACTATGGACGACAAATTTTGGAGATAAGTTAATCAAACGACATTTTAAACAAATCTAAAGGTTTAACACACTTTTTTAAAATATTAAGATATAAAACACCCCCAACAATTCAAAAGCTCGAACACAAAGAGTTACGGATCTGCCGACAGCAGCGTTCATCACTAACCAAAAGGACAAATTTTTCATTATTCATTATACTAACATTTTGTAATGTTCATTAATAACTAATTAAAAACGTAGTTCAGTTCATTACTGATCAAAATTAAAAAGAGCTGCTGGTGAAGTAACCAAAATAAGAAAGTCATGTACTGTACATAAATAAACACAATATTAAACGGAAGAAAAACTGTTCCTTAACAACGAAATGAATCAAATATTGAATGAAAGCAACTAAAATTACTAGACCTTGTTCAGTGTTCATTAATAATAAACAAAAGTACCAAATATTGATTGCTACAAAAAAAATACAGGAACTGTTCATTGATAACCAAAAGAACAAATATTAACTGCAAGCATTTAAAAAATCGTTTGTTAATAATTATAGAACAAAATATGGATTAGAACTGGAAAAAAGAACCAAGAACTGTTCATTACTTATCAAATAAGTAAAGAAAATACGGTTCATCACCAACATAGCTATGTATATCTATAGGTTTTTTTTTTTAAATTGTTTTTTTTTAAACACTCAAACAGTGAACAGAGGGGGAGAAATTTCTTCTGTATATTTTCAACACAGCATAAATTTTTATTTAAACCCTAATTATGTGCTTCTTTTCCATCTATTTTTTTTAAAACGCTGTACATTAAACAAAACGAAAACAATTTTTTATTTCCTCTCTCAAAGATTTTGTTTACATAAGTATATAAATTAGCATGCCCTGTTTCTTAAATGGAGGGGGGTTAGGGGGTAGGAACAACCCTAGGGCTACGTGTACGCGCTACATTTCTTTAATTCTTTTTTTATGAACATGTGAAAGAGCTGTAGCAGCAGAATAAAATTATGAAGAACCGGTACATTCTACAGAATAAAATAATGTATGCTTGATTTGGTTAGGATAAAAGGAAATTTTAGAACGGAATTCCAAAAAATTAAAGAGCTCCTAAAGCAATTTTTAATTTAGTAAAAAAAATACATAATCAATAAAAAGTGAAAAAATTCACTTTGAAATTTGCCCTAAAACAGATAATGAAAAATAAGTCAATATAGAAATAGAATAAACGTGTAAAAAATTAGATAATGAATCCGGCAAAAAATTAGCGACCGTTACGATGACGACGTTAGTTACGTCTGAACTTCCATTCAACGCAACGTGAATGGTGGTGGTGGTGGTGGGGGGGGAACCTCTACAAGTTATATCTACATATGTCATGCATTATATACAGACACAGTAAGGCTTTAAACAATGACAGTATTTAACAAGCCTAAATTATCATTGTATAACTATTCCTATAACCTGTCTGACATTTATCTAAACTATCTGTATTTCAAACAATGGCCATCCAATTATAAGCGTTCCATTATTATTCCAATTCGTAATTGATTCGCTACGTATAAATAGGGGCAAATCTCCCGAGAGATTGACGCACACGCTTCTGCTCTCACTAAAAAGTTGACATGAAAAAGGGTAGGGGGAAATTCTCCAATTATTTTTTTTATAAAGAATTTCTCAAAGAAATCTAAAGTCATTCTACAATACACAAAGAAGCCATTATCGAAATGCAAAGTAATCAGCTGAAAAGGAATGAAAAACTAACGAACATGTCCCGACCATTACAATGGAATAGGAAATTAAGAGCTAAAAAAACTTTAAATCATGTCTCCAGAAAAACTATTTAAATATACAAGAAAGAAAAATCCACTTTTAATTATGATAAAAAAGAACACAGTTAAACGTATTCTTACCACCTCAAAGAGAAATTCATGGATTTTTTCAATCAATATTTTTTCTAGTTTAATCTTCGTAAAAAGTTAAATATTTCAATTTTTTTGCAATTTTTAGAAATAACGTAATAATATATTGAAAGATTTAAAAAAAAAAATACTAATAGAATACGTAACAAACTGTTTTAGCAATACTCAAAAGTAGGGTGAGCAGACATACAGTACATATTTCGCAGTACAGTTTAGTTTGTTATATTATCCGGAAATATCCGTCATATGTTTTTAGGGCCTTGTTATGTTAGGATTAACGAATAAAATATCTCGAATATTTCCGAAAGCAAAAACAATTACTGGTCGTCTGGAAATTTGCTCGATGTGAATGGGAATATTTCTTATGATGTCACGCTCGCTCACCATACTGCGATTTCATTGGTTGTTTTGTTTTCTTTGACAAAGTGTTGAAACAAGCCCATTATCTTATGATGAAGATAAAAACCTATTACCTAAAATGGAACTAAACGTAACCATATTACTTTTTTAAAATAATTCCAAACACTACAATCAGTGGATTACATAATAAAACCAAGATCAAAAGTTCTAAATTGTATAATCTAAATGTAATAAAGTAGTATAGTAACAAAATATTCAGAGCATAATATGAATGTGAACGACCACAGATAACACTTATCAATGGGCATGGAGTCAGTCAATAAATAATAACTGATAGTAAATTTACGTTCGAGTTATCAAGTATCTTTGATTTGTAAAAAACTCAAAAACACTCAATCAAGGATGAGTAACAAATATAAAGAAGCAATATTTTATCAGGTTTTTTTTTTTTAAGTTATCTGATAGCAGGTGATCGTTAGAGCATTATCAAACAAAAATAATAAAATAACAATGATAAAAAAAACTGTCGTCGAAGATCTTTGGAAACTTGAGATATAGCAAATGATAAATAATTTCTACTTATATAATACATCGAGAAACACTGTACAAAAGGTAATTCAGGATTGATCTGGGTTGTTTAGAAGTGATTTCAAAATATATGTATAAAAATTTTAAATACTGAGAGAGAAAAGGTGAGCAGTAGAAAATATATCTTGCTGGAGAAAGAGACTAATACAGTTGGATTGAGTTTTACTCAGAAGTACGACATCTTTAATTTAATAAACCAATGTATTGTGCAACAGTTGAAAAAAATCTTAAAATTTTATGCGATAGCAGAATAGATTTCAATTACTTTAAACTTAAATCAGTTTGGTTGAATTTCCGTCGCACTCAACAACTTTAAGAGTACGACACAATGAGCAAGTTTTACGTCTTCAGTGGCAACAGTTGCAATGGAATGAAAATAATATATTTCTTTTTATTTCTCTTCCTCGATTAGTGCTCAGTATCCCCGTAACCTTTAATCAATGCAAGTGGACGTAGCTTAAAGCTTAACGTGTCATAGTCCATACCACAAACCACCTAAATCACCATTGAAATCCTGGAATGATAGCTGGAGGGTGCTACGTCACGCAAAACATGCGGATTAAACATCATAAACATCCAATTATACAGATAATCTAAAAAATTAATAAAACGTTATCTCATGAGAATATCTCGTAAAAACCATTATCCTATACAGATATCCGAACAAATTAATTCGCTACTTGAATTATATCATACAATAAATAACAAAAGAAACAACCAAACAAAAATAACAATAGATCGCGAATGTCGTTTTCGCAAAAAACGTTCCATTTTCGCTGTTTCATTGTAGAAAATACACCACATGGAGAAAATAGTTGATTGATACCGCAATAAATCATGAGAAAAAGAAACAATAGAAGACATGTCATTTCCTATTTCACGCCAAAAGCAAACAGTCGTCGCCAAATAACAAAGCAAAACTCACCCGCCGCCATACAAGGCATTAATGTTCGGCTAGTTTTCGGGGTCAACTACAAAAGAAACCAGACTCTTTGAACAAGGTCAAACAAATAAACGCGCTGGTCAAATGGAATGAGATGAGAATCAAATCGAATAAAATTATATATTTCCTGGAATGAGAGCTTCGGAAAATAAATGGGATTATTAAAATGAGATGGTAGGATAGTAAGATGATTAATCCGAAAGGGATTCGGATTCAGAACGAACCACTTTCGAAGGCACTAAAATATTTATTTCCTCAAACTTTACAGAAATGCATATGCTTAAGTAATTAGATTGTAAAATATAACAATAAAGATTACATTTAAGTTATAACTTGGCAAGTAAAACTTGACGGATATGAACAACTTAATGATAACTAGAAATTGAAGTGACACTTTTCCTTGATAGCCCATTGTCCAAAATTAAAAACTTTCCTGAAATAAATACCTCACAGGAGAAAAAGGAAAAATTCCAAAGGAAGCAGTAAAAATCTTTCCTTCTAACTAAAAATTCCTAAACTTTCCAAGTATGTTCATTTTACATGCATTATATACTTGAAAATAACTCAAGGGAACCTGTAATAAGAATTTTAATTACTGAGTAGTTTTAATTGAAAGTGAAGCTTGTCGATCGTAAATATAAGGAGAATAAAATTTTCTTGATAATTAAGCTTTCCAGATACATTCAATGCTCAACTTTTTCACAAAATTATTGTTTAAAAAATCAATTTTACATATAAACTCTAATAAGCATCCTTTTCAATTTAAATGCAAAGATAAGTAAACTTTGCTAAAACTAAACTTCCAGCAACAAAAGTGATTTTGCTTGCAATTTTTTTTTTTAAGTAACTGGATTTGGCAATATATTCTTTATTATTTTTGGTGCAAATTTTTTGTATTTATTGCCTAAAAACCATTAATCACATATAGCAATTTTTTTAGCCATCTGAGCTTCCTGGTTCTGAATGCCTGATGAATGAGTTCATACAGTAGATATATAGAAAAGGAATTCCAATTATTTTAACCAAATAATATGACAAAAATTGTTAAGTAGGTACAAAAAAATTACTTTTTAATTTGACATACATTAAATTTGCTGAAATTCTTACAATAAATCTATAAAGCCTCATTAGTGATAGTACAATGTACATAATTTGAATTTGGTTTGCAACATTGAATTGTTCAGCTCAAACCCATTGGTTTAAACACTACAACTATTTAAGGTTCCCGATACAAAATAGGCACAAAAAACTTCTTAAATATACATCATTTTATCCTTTTGATTTTTTTAATAGCACTATTGGTCAGAATTATCTCCCCAAGTGAAAAGCTTATGGGGTCAAAAAGCTTTTCATTGCATGTTTAATTTAAAAATCATAATAAAAATAAATAAATAATAATTTAATAAAAAAACTAAACAGTTTATAAAGATTAAAAAAAAACATATGATTTCAACAAAACTAAACAGTTTATAAAGATTAAAAAAAAACATATGATTTCAACAAAAACTGAGATTTTTAGTTTGTACCAGGAAAAAAAAATTCTTTCTGAATAGTGTTATGACTTATGACAACATTGTGGAATGCCTTTAAATCTAATTTGCTAAATGGAATTTTTTTTTTTCATGTTCATATCAGTTAAACATTAGTCTAGTGATTTAAAAAACATCCATATGATTTTTTTTTTCAATAGCTTATTAGTTGTTAATAAATAACCTGAGAATATATACAAGTTAGTCCTTAGCATAAATGATGATCATCAATAGACAAAACATCCAAGAGCTCCTAACTAGAATTATATAAAACACAACACTACCTTTTAAACTTTTAAGTGTAGCTTTACATTACAAACTAAATTTTTGAATTTTTTTTTCTGAACATTAATGCACACAGGAACTTTGTTGCGATATCATGGGATGAACACTAAACCCAAAATTTTAAAGATTCTTTTACAAACCAGCAAAAATATTTTTTTTAAAAATTCAAATAAAACTTGTTCCCAGCATTTATTTCGCTGATTAAATACTTATATAGTATTACAAAAATATCAATTTTTTTAATAGATATTTAACGTAAATAACTATTTATCGCAGTGAGATATAAACTAAAGAGTAGGAAGATAATTATAAATCATGATTTGCACAATTTTCTTAGCTTAATGCAATGATGCCAAAACTGTTTAGTGTTTAATCTTAAAATCACAGTTTAGTATTGATTTATTGATTATTAACATTTATGTATTGATTTTTAACATCTTTTGAATGATGCATTCAATTCTAAATTTGATTATGTCTTCCAAGTGTGGCAATCAATTAGAGATCTGATAATCGAATTTTTTTTTGCAGCCAAATCTCTACTCTTTTTATTAAGAATGTAAAAGGGTACACTTAATGATTTATTTTCTGGTGAAAATAAACATGGTTAAATCTTTTTTTGCTCTTTTTGCAATCAATAGATTTCAAACAACTGCTTTTAGACTGACTGCTACCACAGTGCCAAAAGAATCATCAATGCGAGGTTTAGGACTCACCATCGTGAAACCATTAGAAATGCTACAAGGGGGAAGACTGGGACATCCCATCCCTCGCGACCTACCAGTCGGTGTTGCCAACTTCAGAATTAAGACTGGCCATGACTATCTTAGAAAGCACCTCCACAGATTTGGTCTGGCGGACTCTCCAACTTGCCCACTTTGTATGACTGCTGACATGAGTGGGGACCACTTGCACTTGTGTTCTGGACTTCTAGACGTAGCCGCTGTGTTTGCTGCTGAAAAATTTAGTAACTTTGTGTGTCTCCGAACTGTATTGGGCTGCCCGTAATAGACTAATGGCGGAACAGCCTAGGTCTGGCGTAGGATAAAAAAAAAGACTTTTGTTTAAAATATTGAAAAAATAACATTTTTATGACCACAAATACTATTGAGGAATCAAGAACGATTGAACTGATTTAGTGAGTATAATAGCCCCTCCCAAAAAAAGGATGGTACAAGCCGCAATGTCACCAAATGTTCTTAAAAACGATAATTTTGGCCCCTTTAATGAAAAAGTTTGCCAACCATGGTCTACAACCTACAACAGTTACGTAATAGTACATTGTGGACCTCACCTGACAGAATTTGTCTTTGCAATTGACGAAATTAACCATGTTTTGCCAAAAATTGTAGTTACCTAGATATACCTCCATACTATTTATGCAACTTTTAAAAGTACAAATACCTTTAAAAGTACACTTTATTGTGTGGGTTACACCTGGATGACTGGAAAAAAAAACAGCAAGCAACTAGTATAAGCTTGCAAAACTTTATGTATCACCAGAGCCATAAAATATCGGAATGGTCAGCGACTTTTTTGGAAACATTAAACGTGCACAGTCGATTTTATCATTTAAAAAAAAATTTTAGTTCAATATTTATTACTTGGTCTTACTTTTTAAGTAAATTCTAAACTTACAATGATTTTTTTGTAAAATTGTTTAAAAATACAACATTTCTCTTTGATTTTAACATGTTTTACGAGAATGTACAAAAACAGCCATAGCAAATTGTGCAATTTGTTCAATCCAGTGTTTATGATGAATCGATATAAGTTAGATTTAATAACTGCAAAATTATACACATATATTTTATTCCCTTACACAAAACTTAAAGAAACAGAATAATTTTTCACAAATTATTGACCATTTCCCAATATTAAAACACAAAAACAAACCATGTGTGCGACACAAAAGTAATCATATTAAAATATAAATCTTACCTCTTCTCGCGTGGATGCAGCAAAAGCGCACGCCACAAACAACGTGAGGAACACCACAAAATTGGGATTCATTTCGACAACAAATAGATAGTTTCTAATCACTTGAAAAAATCCGATCTTTTATAAAACTCCAAATATTCTGTCACCTCAGTCAGAGGTGCAACAACATCACACACACACTACTCGAACCGATATTTTTTCCCCCCGATAGAATGGATGAAAGAGGAATTCGATCAACCGATAAGTCACTTCGGAAGTCGAGATAATAAATGTTCGGTTCCGGAACAGAGATAGAATAAAAATATGTATTTGTTTAGAGATGAGAGATCGTGTATGCGCACGTCTGATCGCAAGAAAACACCCAGAAATTTGGGATCGCAGCGATTCTGTGTTGCCAGATCCGAGAAGGGTTTTTAGTTTGCTGCCACCAGAGCTGTGACGCATATTCGGGCTTTCCCCACCACACACCGCTACTTTTGGTAGATCGATAATTTGGTGGAAATGTATTTATTCCTGGAAATTGGCAACGGTTGCGAAAGAGTTCGATTTTTTTTATAATGCAATGTTAAGCATAATTAATATATATATTTTTAAAATTTAGGATCTCGTAGCTATCTTGAAATACTTATTATATATTTTTTTTACGAATCATTGACATATTTATTAAATTTAAGAAATAATTAATGAGAATTTTTGGAAATACATTGTTATTTGTGAAGCATGTATAAAATTTAAAATTGATTTGGGTTAAATGTAAAAAAGAGAAAGAAATACTTAAACATTTTAAAATGACTAAAAATTAAAAATTAAACTTTACTTAACTTAAACTTTTCTACTAACTATAAAAATTAATCCGACTAGATTAACTGGAAAAATTCTATTGTAAGAAAAATTTAAGTGTCTTAAGGAATGAATGTTTAAGGCATACGTGTAGAGCTCCTAAAAAAAATTAACATTCATTAAATACAGCTGAATTTAAAAATAAAATAATGTGCTACAAAATTTTGAAAGAGATTCTTAAGATTAAGACTTGTAAGTTAAGAGCTTGTCTTTTATTTTTAATATGTTTTTGAATGTAAGAAAACGGGACAAAAATATTTATTTAAAACTAGAGCCTGATCCAAATTTCAGTGCAATTAGGGAATCCAGTCTTTTGTTTGGATACCCCTATCGTAATGTCACTGAATAAAATAGTGACATCTTATACTAACATTTTAAGATGCATCAACTATTAGTATTTTAGCTTCCACACTACGTTTATAACGTAAAAAGTGGAAGGTATTATAATCGTTCAGTCCGTCCGTCCGTCTGTCACCCACTTTCACAGAAAGAACCATAAGTCCCACAGACAAGTGGGATAAGTCATTTTGAAGCAAAAAATCATATTAGGCTACAATCCAAATTTTATTTAAAAAATTTAATTAGAAGTTTATTTAAAATTTAAATAACTAAATTTTTTATCTACATTGAAAAAGCATGCAAATTCCATTTTTATTCATATTTTCACTTTTGCCATTTCGTTAAACGTACGAGAAACTTTAGTTAAAATAAAATATAAAAAAATTTTGAAAAAATATTTATTGATGCGATATAATTCAGTTTGGATTGTTGTAATATCACAATAGAGTTCTTTTGATGGTTTATTATATATGTATGAAGAAAGATTCATAGAGAATTCTAACTTGGCATAAAAATATGCAAAGTTTCGCTTTTATTTTTAAAGCATCAATTGCACTAATTATATATTTTTCGAACTGAAAATTAATTTAACAAACGATAAATAACTGAATTTTCGAAAGAAATGTAAATGGGAAATTGTGGCTACACAAAGATATTTATTAAAAAAGGTTACATTATTATTCTTCGAACTTCAAACAAATTTAGCAAACGATAAAGTCTAATTAATAAATCTGAGGAAGAAGATTAATGAAAATAATAAGTTTATCGTTTAAATGTTTAATTACAACTAGCTAAAGGCTCTGTTTGGCGAATTTCTTTCTGAGGTGTATAGTTTGTTTCCTGTCCTGTTGAGCACAAATGTTGTGTGGAAGCGGTTTGTGACAGATTCTGTAACAAACCTACTTGTTTTTTTTCAGCAAATCCAAAAGCAGACTGTCTGAACCTTATTTTGGGGATCTTTGAAATTTGTTGAGGTAAGTCAGAAAGTCGAAAGATTTCTCTCGCCTAGCAAGCTACAAATTAACTTTCTCCCGCTTTACACATTAGATGGCGCCACGACACGTATATATATTTGTTATTCAAATATTAAAACGGAACACCTTTCTAAAACTTGGCTGCTGCCCGGTATTTGCCGAAGAAAAATCAGTCCCCATATGTATTATTTTCGTTTACATTTTAGGACTACGTGCTGCCGATTTAAAACGAGAAGGCTTTTAACAGAAACTGCCCCATACTGCTTCCACACAAAATTTAACATGCGTCTAAAAAGCCTAACACAGCTTTTTATTCTATATATGTTAAACTTTTAAAATTAAAACTAAAAAAAACTATTTTTCATCTAAATTTTATTAACTTTTACTTAAAATGTAAAAAACTCTCACACAAAACCAATATTTACATTCTTTTTTTTAAGAAAGATTTTTATGGAAAGAAATTTTACAGAAGAAAATTTCTTAGTTATTCCTAAACTCCAGGCGCGTTTTGTTTCCTCGACTATTGGAGATTATTAATTCTGTATTTTTAGCTTCCACACTACGTTTATAACGTAAAAAGTGGAAGGTTTTATGATCGTTCAGTCCGTCTGTCTGTCTGTCTGTCCGTCCGTCACCCACTTTCATAAAAAGAACCACAAGTCCTACATACAAGTGGGATACGTCATTTTGAAGCAAAAAATCAGATTAGGCTACATTCCAAATTTCATTCAAAAATTTAATTTAGAAGTTTATTTAAAATTTAAAAAACTAAATTTTTTTTTATCTACATTGAAATAACATGCAAATTCCATTTTTATTCATATTTTCACTGTTGCCATCCACAAGTCCCACAGACAAGTGGGATACGTCATTTTGAAGCAAAAAATCAGATTAGGCTACATTATAAATTTCATTAAAATTTTTTAATTAGAAGTTTATTTAAAGTTTAAATAACTAAAAATTTAATCTACATTGAAATAACATGCAAATTCCATTTTTATTCAATATTTTCACTGTTGCCATTTCGTTAAACGTACAAGAAACTTTATTTTAAATAAAAATAAACACTTTTAAAAGAATATTTATTTATGCGAAATAATTCAGTTTGGATTGTTGTAATATCACAATAGAGTTCTTTGATGGTTTATTATATATATGAATGAAGAAAGATGCATAGAGAATTCTAACTTGGCATAAAAAATATGCAAAGTTTCGCTTTTATTTTTAAAGCATCAATTGCACTAATTATATATTTTCGAACTGTAAATTAATTTAACAAACAATAAATGACTGAATTTTCGAAAGAAATGTAAATGGTAAATTGTGGCGACACAAAGATATTCATTAAAAAAGATTACATTATTATTCTTCGAACTTCAAACAAATTTAGCAAACGATAAAGTCTAATTATAAATTGAGAAAGAAGATTAATGAAAATAGTTAATTTTGCGTTTAAAGTTTAATTACAACTAGCTAACGGCCTGTTGTTTTAAATTAATCCACGATTCCATCGCACAATCGGTTTGTGACAGATTCTGTAACAAACCTACTTGTTTTTTTTCAGCAAATCCAAAAGCAGACTGTCTGAACCTTATTTTGGGGATCTTTGAAATTTGTTGAGGTAAGTCAGAAAGTCGAAAGATTTCTCAAACAAATTTAGCAAACGATAAAGTCTAATTATTAAATTTGAGAAAGAAGATTAATGAAAATAGTTAATTTTGGCGTTTAAAAGTTTGAATTACAAATAGATAACGGCCCTGTTTGTTATTAGAATTAAATCACCATTGCCATTCGCAACAATCGCCCGAGAAACTTAATTCTTTTAGACAATAAATTAAAATAAATATATTTTTGCGACATCGATCAGTTTGAAATGACGTCAAATATATTCACTACGAGATTCTTTGTATGTTGATATGAAATATTTTTATTCTATTTAAAAGCGATAAATATTACATATCTATTTTTTGAAACATAAATTAAATTTTGCAAACGATAAGTTATAATTATTGAATTTTCGAAATAAAATAAATAAAACTAGCCAAATTTAGCATGTAAATGTTTATTATAGAATTAATGCTGTGTTTGGCTCCTTTTTACCTGTTTAACACAAGTTTTGCGTGGAAGCGGGTTAAGTGACAGATTCTGCTACAAACCTACTTGTTTTGTTACAAAACGCGTCAATTTTCAAGACTTTTAAAAATAAAGTACTTATGGGATGAGGATTTATTAAAAAAAACTTTTTTCCTTATTTTAAAAAAGCAAGGATTTATTTTTTATATTCAACTTAAAAACATAACTTGGATGGATTGCATTTTTTGGCTTAAAAAATTGCGATTTATTTCAACCAAAAAAGTAGAAATAGAAAACCAAGTGTACACCACAAAGATATATTAAGAACCATTTTCAAAAAAACTAGCCAGAAATCACTTATTTCACCGCTTTTTATTTGTGTACAGTAATAAAAATTAGTAAATAGAAGATTCACATCTTTTGAAATTTAATTAAGAAAATAGTATATAACTGAATTTTTTTTCTTTGAGGAGTCTAAAAAATATCGGGCCATCAGATCCTTCGGGAAAAATAATTATAATTATCTTATAATTTTCAGTTACAAAAAGAAGCAAAAAAAATTATGCATGTAGCACTAGAAAAAAAGATTATTAAAACATATAATTTTAAAAAGACTTAATAACATCCAAAAAAGTCACAATGTGATTTTTATTGTAAATAACGTTTGAATTCTACATTTTTTTCTTTTATGACGTTTCCACTTTGACATTTTATCACGATGCTATCAAAATAATTTTATTCATGACATGCTATTTTATTTCTCATTCCATTATTTCATTCCACACCATAATAATCCACAAAAATAAACATGTTATTTGTATAATGAAAATACTCCATACAATAAATAAAACAAACTTTATGAAAAAAAATTAGAAAAAAAAATTAATGGTATTTTTATTGCACAATCTTTTTCTACAAACTGTAATGTTGGCTAAATAAAAGTTTAAACAAGGCATTGCTATTGCACAATCTTATTCTACGAAATGCAATATTGGCTAAAAAAAATATATAACATGATTGACATTGCCTACATCTTACTTCTCCAAGAATCATTGGCAAAAAAAATTAATCAGACTGAGAAGCTTTAGAGGAGACGCGATATACAGTAATTATGAAAAAAAAAATATATATATTTTCATATTATAATATATTACACAAGATAAAATGCATACAAATTATATATATGTCTTTATCTTTTCGCTTTTTTGTATAGTAAATTTTTTATACTAAAAGGCACAAAAATTCATTGAAATTTCGTTCGAGCTCCAGATGTCTGACTAATGTCTAATATAAGAGAAATTATTGGTTCGAAAATGTTTCTAAAATTGTCGATGTCACATTCCTCGACTTATTTAAAAAAAAATCCAAACAATCTTTATGTCAAAACTCATTTGCTTTTGTATTCAAACGGATATTAATCAAAAATTTATTATTGGTTTTAATGGGAATGTTCAGATGATGTGACGTTCTTGTTTCCGATTTTCCAAGCTCTGCGATTTTATTGGTTGTTTGGGTTTCACTTTCAAAATTACCGTCAAAAATAATAAATAAACTTTTCTTTCTATGCAAGAATTCTTCAATAAATGTTTTGAACAACCTAAAGCACAGCAAGAAGTTGGCATTTTACAAATTTCATAAGTATAATATGTTAATATGCTTAGATAACTCATCTTCATCAAAACTCATTAAAAAAAATAAGTCCGCTGGAGCTGTTGCAATTCGCGACGTGAAAACCCCATTGTCGACACATTAATTTACTTATTCAAAAAATAAATCAAAACAATATTCATTACAAAACTCATTTGATTTTGGATTCAAACGGATATTAATAAAAAAAAATTATCATTCGTTTTAATTCCATTAAATTTACTCGTTTTTGTTTATCAATATTAATTTATTTGGGAGAGTTTGTTATAAATGCATAATGAAGAAAGCGTCTTTTAGCTTTCACATTATGTTTATAATGTCATATTATGTTTATAATGTAAAAAGTTGAAAATGTAATATTCGCTTTGTCCGACCATCTCACACACTTTTGTAGCCTAGCTAAAATTGTCACAGATAATTGTAGAAATTTAAATTAATTTCGCAAACATAGCGTTATTGCAATTTTCAGCTGAAAACTAACAAAAACTTGTTAAAAAGTCAAATTTTAAAAAAAAAAAGATTTGTATGCGTCCGTCGTTTAGTCCAATTTAACTGTTTATAGAATTTTCTACTCTTTTCATCTAACACATTTTTTATATTTATAAACACAGTGAAAGCACACACATATATTTACGACAAATGTCAAAACTTTTTTTTTTTATGTCGTCTTAAGACGACGTACTTTTGACGTCTCTTGACGCCACCAAACAAACAACTTCAAAGTTTTATTTTTACTCAAGTTTGATAATTTCACATATATAGTTCATATATCTTCTTCGGGCACCTCCCAATAATCTACGTCGTCAAAGAGCTGGTCTTTCTTTGGTGGATCGAATATGGGCATTCGGATGATGTAACCTGGAATAACAAATAGACATGCATTTGATCAGTTTGTACGATAAACGGCAAAACGGTCGTTTTTGTGCATGCAATACCTCCTATAAAATAGATATACAAAAACCCTCTCTAAAATTAATTATTCAAAATTACCTTTTTTTACATTCAGTTACTTAAGGGGGAATGGGCGCGCTGGATCGCGGGTCTCCAAACTCAAGTGCCTCAGTGTTAATCCAATGGGAAAAAAATATTTTCTCTGCCACATTTCTCCGGATGTATTGAATATTTTTACAAACGGCTTTTTAAAAATAATAAATGTAGATAGCTTACAGGTCTCTATCTTCCCACTTTTTGAAATTCCTTCGAATAATTTGTGTAAATTATTTATTGCAAATTAAAAAAAATATTCGAACCAATTTCAAAAAGTGGGAAGGTCGGGACTTGTAAGTCAGCTACATTTATCACACAAAAAAACCCGCTTGCAAAAATATTCAATACAGCCGGAGAAATGAGTCAGAGAAAATATTTTTTTCTCCATAGGATTAACACTGATACACTTGACTTTGGAGACCCCCGGTCCAGCGCGCCCATTCCCCCTTATTATGAAATATACGGCAACGAAAGTATATAAAGTAATGCGATGGGGTCGAAAATCCAAAAAGGAAATTTTGTGTTTTCTGCACGTTTCGGAGGGTGCTGATTCTAATAAAAAAGGTTTCTGAACATTGGTCCGGTCTGTCCGTCTGAAATCCCTTTGCAGCTAGAACTAAATGAGCTACGGACTTCAAATTTAGTACACGAGTTCTTAGTACCTGTCGGACGTAATAAGCATTCCGAGAAAATTGCGCTTGCGTGAGGAGTAGCGCTGCCATAGATTAACTCTTTTGGTTTTAAAGGTTTTTGATTAAAAAAAAGATATAGGGTTAGGTGGGGTAAAATAAGTCGCGGGGTAAAATAGGTCATTTTTAAGAATAAATTCCTTAAAAACAAAATAAATAATTTTTTCTCTTCCTGATGCCAGTTTTATATTTTATTGATACTGTTCATCATTTTATGTGCCAAAACTAACTGTAAATTCCACTTTGCAGTTACAGTTTTTTGCCATTATATGTTTTCATTTGTGAAACTTAAAGTTATGGCTGTAAAAAACTTTTGTTTTACGAAAAGTTAGAACGTGTGTATTAATTTTTACGTACTTTTAGAAAGTTAGAGTACGTGTGTAATAATTTTTTTTTTATCTTATTGTGTACAGATACTTCTCAAGAATAAATTCAGAAAGTTTCAAAGTAAAAAAAAAGGAAAACTTATTTTTCGTAGCAAAAAACCTGTGTGGGGTAAAATAGGTCATATTTTCTATAGGTTGCGCTAAGCACACATTATACAACTAATATAATTTTTTTTTGCGTTTTAAAGCTCTTTATCTGATAACTACTATTCTTATAAACTGCTTTTAATATTGGTTTGTCACTCTTTTACTCATAAATGACTGCAAATTTGAAATTCATTGTCCCTTTATTATTGAAAACCGCTTTCAAGAATTTAAATTCTAAAACAGTGTTAGTGAATTCAAAGGAAGTGAGATATTTCCTCGAAAGATATTGTATGCAAACAAATGCTTAAAAACCATGTTCCAGGCACAATTCCAACAGTTGAATCAATGACAATCACATCAGCAATTCAAAAAGTCATGCTGTTGCAGCAGCGTCATCTACGTTGGTAGCCGCAACAAGTCAGACTCTTTGAGCTAACCTTCAAGATGAGTCAAGTATATAGGTTCTTCTTTAAAACACATCAAATCTGCAATCATAGAGACACTTCTCCAAGCTACACTCTTAAAACAAAAGAGTGAAATTCACTCCTATAGGAGAAGTGCATTTTCGGAACCGGAAAGGAGTGAAAATTAACTCAGACTGAGTTAAAACCGCTCGTTTTAAGAGTGTAGGACGCAGATTGTTTTCTTTTATTTCTTTTACCCACTCCGAAAAAGATTGAAATTCACTCCTATAGGAGAAGTTCATTTTCCGCACGGAAAGGAGTGGAAATTAACTCAGACTGAGTTAAAACCGCTCGTTTGTTTTAAGAGTGTAGCAACTGCTTGCAAGGAAGTAGAATACAAAAAAAAAAGAGAAAACTTATGCAGCAAGAAATGGGAGAAATTTAAACTACTTCAACATCTTTAAATAGACTACATATCAAAAATGTAAGAATGGAAAAGAAATCTGCATTGTAAGGAAATAGAAAAGAAATGAAAAAATTACATGTAAAAAAACTACCCCTTGTCCTAACTTGTCCATTTAGCATTCTGTTACTTTGCTCCTCTTGTCACAAATAGATTAAAATGATATCAGAGTACGAAATTCGAAACTATGAACCATTATTGTCTGGAACTACGCTTACTTCAATATCAGTTACTGTTTATCCAAACAAAAGCAGGCTTATTAATATATAATCAAGATTGTATTTAATAAGTAAATGTAACGAGTTATAGCTATTGTTTCCCTTAAGCGATACATTGTTAACTTATAGTGACTGTGTGTTTATGTAGTAGCATAAACACACAATCACTATTAGTTAACAATGTATCGCTTAAGCATGACCAAATTAATGTTTGTGTTAGCTTAAAAAGTGATTCACATACTCAATTACAAATAGACTATCTGTTCGAGCGAATTCTAGCGAGATAAAGAAATGTTTTAGATTCAGTGCCAAAAGTAGTGAACTCATTATCTACTTTAGTTTAAGGGTGTGGATTGTGAGAAATAGTTCAGTGCTCAAGATCCAATGGGATAAAAATTGAATAGAGTGGCTTAATGTGGAATAAGGATTTAAAAAAAATTACAAGTAAGTGCCTAATATTTTTTTCTCTCAATTTGTTATGTTTTTAACCCTTTCAGTCTCAAGAGCAATTTGGCATCATCATTTTAGAAAATTTTTTCTGATTGTCTATAGCCATTTATGATATCAAAAAGCACATCATTCGATTCTTCAATCTTTTTTCGATTAGAAAATATTTTTTATTAACCCAATAGATGCCACCCCTATTATTTTTAAAAATTTATGATCAGAAAAATGATAATGCCATTTGGTATCACTGGGACTGAAAGGGTTAAAAGATTTTAAATAAACTGTTTTAAAGTTTGATTTTGTGCCAGGAAACACTTATGTTTACTTTTATGAGTTTTCAAAGTAACGGCCTGCCCAACATATTATAATCATTTTTAATCCGTAATTAAAAAAAGCCTGTCATATTCTTTCGATTTACCAAACCTAAATTTTTAGGTGAATTAAAATCGTACTGGAGTAACATAAAGAGTGCTATTGGTGACGGGTCCTCTTAATTGTGGGGGCTGGGGAGCCCAGTCGGTTAGGCATTCGCCTAGTATGCGGAAGGTCCCAGGTTCAGGTCCGGGCATCGCCAAAATAACTGCCGACCTATAAACGACCCGTGCAGCCTAAAATGTCCGACGAATAATACCCCGTATAGAGGGAGTGCACGTTAAATATCCTTCAAAGTCCTAACGCTGTGTACGATGTCGCCCTTAACGGTTGCGTTGGGTGCCTACTCTGGTGTCGGCTCGTCACTTGACTGTGGTTCTAAAATACGACGCCCGTCGCCAATAGCCCTCGTGTAGCTCTAGTGCGACGAAAATTCAAGCTAAACTAAACTAAACTACCCTGATTATGCCTTAAGGCATGATGGACCAAGGTTTCGATAATGTTATTCCAATGACATGTTAAGCGGGAACAAAAATCTTCATAAGCGAGTCTTCGAATTTTCTCTCCTGATATACACTACGCAAATGTATAAATGAAAAAAAAAACGGTTTTTAAAAATTTTACGTTTTAACACATTGAAGTCGGGCATGAAAATCAATTATTCTTATTCAATTAGATTTTTAATAAAAAAGAAGACTGATGAATTGTTCTTATAAACCAGTTTTTGAAATTTAGAACAACTTTTATATCCTAGACCTCCGTTCTTTCTTTCGACCTTGGGACAGAGCTTACAACGAACTGGGGATCTGTGCCTCGTAATTTCTAACCTTTCTAGGATTTGGTTTGGATTACAACTTGCATGATTTAAAAACCTAGTTGTATAATAACTAAAAAAACTAAACTCCTCGGCGCACAGCCCGTTAGTGGGCCAAGGCCTGCCGTGCCCATTCCAGCTTACGTGACCAAGGACTCTGGGGTGCTAGGCATATGTCCCGGTAAGGTGGTCAGCCTCACGCTGAACCCCCAGTGTTTAGTTCCCAAGCATACTTGGTACTCATTTTATCGACCCACTTAAGAGATGAAAGGCTGAGTCAGCTTCGCCCAATCCGGGACTCGATCCCGGACCTGTGGCGTGGCAATGCGAAGCACTACAACTAAGCCTGTATAATAACAGCTGTGGAATATCTTGAGTTATTTATTTACTCATATTTTTTTACTAAGTTTTGACAATTATTTAGGGGCACACTCCTTGGTCGAGTGCATCTCTTCGACAAGGCTTGGTTCAAATCTCTCCCAATTCATTACTAGAGAATATAGCTTGCTAAAAATAATTGATTCATCCGATCCCCGAGTACAGTGAGACACATATTCTCATTAAATTTAAGGAGTTCAAAAAATAAGACATCATTAAACGGTACTATATGCAGTCCCTCGAAATGACGTCAGTGATGCTAAATATAGTCTATAAGCACTCTATTAGAAAATGAAAAAGTTGAATCATGGTTTGGTTGTTTTCGTCGAACTGCAGCTACTCGTGAGGGTTAATGGCGACTGTAATTTTGTAGAGCCATCAAGTAACGTTGTAGTAAAGTCAGATGAGGTGTCATTTTGTTCGGTTGTTTTGCGTTTGTTATGATAGGCAGAATTCGAAATATTTTGCATGTGATTTATTATTTCATTATTCATACGCAAATAACTAAGTGAATAAAGAGTTATAAGTCGTACATTTTCCTCTTCGCAAAAACCACATTAATTCATTTAAAAAAACTGGGAAACAAATAATTTTATATTTAAAATACAATAATAAATTTGGGTGTGTCATATTCCTTCACAACAATTAAAATTAATCTAAAACTAAATCAATTTAGTAAACACAATTAAAAATAGTGACAAAGGACTTTTCTAAAAGTTTAGGACTTAACAACTAATCCCCCCTCAACATTTAGACTTCCGTCTTGGCGTATACGTTATTTCTGAAGAAAAAAAAGAAATTTGCAGAATGTTAATGGGCAACTGGATTGACCACGCCTACGCCCTACAATGAGGTTGGTGTTTCGTTGTCTGGTGTTTCTTAAATCCTACAAACTAACCACACGGCAGCTAATTCTTTTAAACTAGTGAGTGCCTAGTATAGTGACGCCACAATTACGTCAATTGTTGTCTTCTTACCACAAACCATAGAGGTATGAAAGAGAATAGAGAGGTCCATGTATATGCGCAGTAGCGCACAAATGAAGCAGGCTAGAGCGGTGCATCTTGGGATACCTCAGTGCCAGTTTCGGTCACTATGTTATGCGCAGTAGCTCAAAACACCGCTAGAGCGGTGCATCTTGGGATACCTCAGTGCCAGTATGTGATGCGCAGTAGCTCGAAAAACCTGACAGCCCTGCTTCAAACAATTTGAACTCATAGACTCCTCTACCTCTCCTTCCTAACTCTATGCCACAAACTAACCACGCTCCGCCCCATTCAAATTGCCCTTTAAATTTTTTTTATGACTTCCGCATTTTAGATTGCCTTCCTTGGCATATGCGGAATTTACCCAAACTGACACTTCACCTGGCTTCAATTCGTCATTTAATGGTCATACGAAATTACGAGGCCTGTTGCCATTAGTCATCGAGTAGATGTAGTCCGGCGTTAATCTAAGCATTCAAATCAAACCATGAGCAAACATCCCCAGCCACAATGGGAGATTTGAGGAGCGTTGATTGTTTGTGGAGTAAAATACATTGTTTGACGTTGGTGTGGTGTTATAGCCCTCCCACCACTTCTTAGCATCTATGACGTGTGTTTTAGACGAGTTCGAACTATCACTCGTAAAATGAAAAGGGGTAAGGAAAATTTTGGTTTATAAGCCAGAGTTACTATATTTGTCGATTCATTGCTTTTGCAGGTGCATATTTCTTTAAGGTTTAGAAAGAGTTTCTTTACTGAAGGGCAGTTCGGAACTTGCATGGGTTCACTGTTATTGCATAGCTATTTTTTAACTTATAGAATTCCCCGAAGTGATACTGAATAGGGTAAATAATACATACTACAATTTCAAATATATTGACGATCAAGTCAAGATAGAAAAGAAATGCACGTGCAATTGATGACGACCTTCAGCAATTAACTATAATCCTCCTTTCACTAATAACCTATGTGAAGTTTTAGTGTGACACATTATTTCCAACCAAACTAACCCAACACTCGCCTAGGCTCGCCAAACACCATGGGATTGGCAACCCTTCCTCCTTTAGGTTCCCTACCTGTTTACAAATTGAACTCTTCCACAATCAAAATATTTGGGATGCTAAGTAGTGATAGCCGGACTACCATAGGCATGGCCGTACTTATTTTTACGAAATATCTCCCGACTGGTTTGCTTGTGGGGCATAAGACTACGTAGTTGTGATATCACTGTAAAAAGTGGCCGTTAAGGGCGAATGAGCCCTATCTACCGCGGGTCTTCAAACTAAAATGCCTCAGTGTTAATTCAATGGGAAAAAAATTCTAAGCCACATTTCGCCGGCTGTATTTAATATTTGTACAAACGTTTTTTCTTTAAATGATAAATGTAGATAACTTACAGGTATCTATATAATTCCACTTCGGGAAATTGCTTAGAAAGTTTTGTTTAAAATTATTTATTGAAAACTAAAAAAAAAATATTCGAACCAATTTCAAAAAATGGGATTGTCGGTACATGTAAGTCAGCTACATTTATCACATAAAAAAACAACTACATTTATCATGTAAAAATATTCAATACAGCCGGAGAAATGTGGCTTAGAAAATATATTTTTTCTTCATTGGATTAACACTAAGGCACTTTGGTCTGGAGACTAGTGGTCCAGCGGGCTTATTCCCCCTTAAACCTTTCACTCCTAAAACGGCCCAGGCGGCCGTACAACTAAGGATTCGATAAGGATATTCCTATCACATGTTACGCGAAAACAAAAATCCTTTAACGAAACCTTTTCCGACGAATTTAAACTTTCAAAAGAACCTACCTGTTGTGATCCCGGAAAGCAGGGCTACCGCAAGGGTGGTGAGCAGGGCCTCCAGCTGCGCATAAGCCTGCCCGGTTGCCGACCAGCCCGATCCGGGTTCCAGCTGCGCAGTGACCAGCGCGATCCTGTGGAACTCGGTCGAGTTGGAGGATGGAGCCCGACCAGGGTACAGGCGGTACAGACTACAAAGAAGTATCAAATTTTATATTAACAATGCAAAAGCTACAAAAAAGGGTTATCCCGTGCAGCCAAAAATGTCCGTCGAATAATACCCCGTATAGAGGGAGTGCTAGTTAAATATGCTTCAAAGTCCCGTCGCTGCGTACGATGTCGCCCTTAACGGTTGCGTTAGGTGCCTACTCAGGTGTCGGCTCGTCACTTGACTGTGGTTCTAAATTACGACACCCGTCGCCAATAGCCCTCGTGTATCTCTAGTGCGACGATAATTCAGAACTAACCTAACCTAACAAAAAGGGATATCATAACTCAATCATCAATGCAAAAGGGCTGTCGCAAAGATTCAAGAGAGAATGGATTGCACATTGGTAAATCTAAATGATGATCTTCGTCAGTACCGTGATTTTCATCAAGAATTGTGTCGATCATGATCGACGCTACGATTGCAACGCTTAGAAAACCTTGTCAACACTTGAGTGAGCACACAACGCAACTTTATATCTACTTCGCATGTGACATCAGGACATTGACGAATTGAGCGTGATTAGTTAGGTTAGGTTAGTTTGAAGTATCGTCGCACTAGAGCTGCACGAGGGCTATTGGCGACGGGCGTCATAATTTAGAACCACAGTCAGGCGACGAACCGACACCTGAGTAGGCACCCAACGCAACCGTTGAGAGCGACATCTTACGCAGCGACGGGATTTTGGAGCATATTTAACGTGCACTCCCTCTACACGGGGTATTATTCGTCGGACATTTTTGGCTGCACGGGCCGTTTATAGGTCGGCATTATTTTGGCGATGCCCGGACCCGAACCTGGGACCTTTCGCATGCAAGGCGAATGCTTAACCAACTGGGCTCCCCAGCCCCCTGAGCGTGATTAGTTAAATGTTCTTTATTCGGCTTATTTTAAGTATATTTCACATGACTGCTGCGAATGATCTAACAGATTATTACTTCCAAAAGTAGTCATTTAAAAAAGTGCTCGTTCAATCAATTACGTTTTCATCTATTTCCAAGAACCGCGACTATGCCAAGAACTGCTATGAAGATTAGCAATACTTTCTAACTTTCGTCGTATATGAATTGTGTATAAATGCAAAACTCACATTCTTCAAAATTAAAACTAAGAAAAAGGATCCGGCCCGATAATTGGCAACTTAACTTCGTCCAATCGAATTTACCATTATCAAAAGTCGCCAATGGACGGACCGGATCGGACCCTACATCTTTGTTATAGTCCGCCTACCACAACTTAGCATCCGAAATATTTTGATTGTGGAACAGTCCACTTTGTAAAAAGGTAGATAATCTAAAGGAGGCAGGGTTGCCAATCCTAAGCGGATTGTTGGGTTAGTTTGGTTGGAAATAATGTGTCACACTAAAACTACACATAGGTTATTAGTAAAAGGAGGGAATTATAGTTAATTGCTGAAGGTCGTCATCAATTGCTCGTGCATTTCTTTTCTATCTTGACTTGATCGTCAATATATTTGCATCTGTAGTATGTATTATTTACCATATTCAGTATCAATTCGGGGAATGCTATAAGTTAAAAAATAGCTATGCAAATAATAGAGAACCGATGCAAGTTCGAACTACCCTTCATTTGAGAAACTGTTTCTAAACCTTATCTTTCTAAACCTTAAGAAATATGCACCTGCAAAAGCAATGAATCGCCAAATATAGTAACTCTGGCTTAAACCAAAATCTTCCTTACCCCTTTTCGTTTTACGAGTGGTAGTTTGGACTCGTCTAAAACACACGTCATAGATGCTAAGAAGTGGTGGGAGGACTATACACTTTGGAGAATGTGAGTTTTGCAACAATACCCATCATATGAGGGTTTGTAGATGAGTCTGATGATTTATATTTTTCTAGAAGGAGCTTTAAAACAATGTTTTTAAAAGCTGTCTCTCTGCACCAACACAAATAAGGTTATCTACAAAAATTATAACGTTTCTTGATAAAGCGGCCTTTAGAAATCCAGGAGCAAGTTAGGCGTCGCTACAGTCAATGTCACTAAACTAGACCTATTCAAATTGTATCGTTGATAAAACTTAACCCTTAAGACATAATGGATACGAATGAATACCAGGTAAGGTTTTTATATTTTGGTTTAAAAAAGGCAAAATTAAACATCCATAGTTGAAACTAAAATAGTTTTTAAGTCTGTCTGAGTCTACTGGTTCATGAGGAGGTGCACGGCATGGTCATAGACATGGACCCATTATCCATAGACATGGCCAGAGGTGCTAATACAAATGATTGTCTATGCTGATAGTAACCCATAAACAGCTATTTGACTCTTATGCGATCGCTGGTCCACAAATTAGGTTTTAAAACCGCTTACTATCACACCCCCACAATCTGATTATCCGATTACAGTTAGGTCCCAATTGATTCGGATAATTGGAGTTCTACTGTAGTTATTAAAATATAAATTTTATCTGCTTCACAGGATCGTTAGTTCAAATCTCATATTTTCCCCAGCATGAATGATCATAAAAAGAAAACCGCATTAAAAAAAAATTCCAAGTTATATTTAGGGTAAAATTATCCTTTAAAAGTGCTCTTAATATTTTCATATAAATCTAAGTTAACATAAATTAGCATAATATTAACGCTTCAAATTATCATTTTCTTACCTGTACCCGTAGCTGGTTTCATCGGCCATTGAAGCAACGATGGCACTAACTATTCCAGCTAAAATTCCCGGCATGCCATGCAGATTATTAACGCCACAGGTGTCATGGAGGTGGAAACGTTTCACTAAATAAGGCTGAAATGACAAATAATTATCAATAGTAACTGTTCTAAATTCATAGACAGAAAACGTTAATTGTGTTAAAAAAGGGACCGTTTAATTATAAATTATATATTAAATTAATTTAACCTTCTAAAACTTAGTTAATAGAATAGATTTGATTATATTGTGAAAGATGCTTTTAATTTTTTTGCCATATTTTCTAGCTATTTAGGGTGAAAACGTTTCAATAAAAAGTTAAATTGACAGATAATTATCAATAGTATTTATTCAAACAACCATTTGTAAAATGAAAAGCATTATTTTAATTTAATTTACTAAAACCTGGTTAAGCGAATAGCTTAATGCGAAATATATTTTGAATTTGTTGGTAAATCGTGTTATAGTCCGGCTGCCACACTTGGCATCCCAAATATTTTGATTATGGAAGATTCCACTTTGAATTAAAACCACTTGGGTTGGCAGCTCTAGGCGTCTGGCGAGAAGAGGGGATTGTTGATCGAGTTCGATTGTAAATAATGTATCACGCTAGAACTACACAAAATCAGGTATCGGCGATAGAGGATTGTTGTTGATTGCTGGTAGCGGTTAGCGATTATACATGTATTTCTTTGTTATCTTAACTTGATCATTAATCGATATACGAGTGAACCCGATGCAAGTTCGATCTACCCTTTAATTGATAATCTGTTTCTAAACTTTAAAGAAATATGCACCCATAAAAGCAATGAATCGCCAAACATAGTAACTCTTGCCCAAAACCAAAACCTTCCTTACCTTTTTTCGAAGTGGACTGTTCCACAATCAAAATATTTGGGATGCCAAGTTGTGGCAGCCAGACTATATCTAGCAACTTACGGTTTTTAAACCCCAGTCGGACTTTAGGTCATTCTCTGTCATTAAATAAATAGCTAATGGTAAACAAGGGTGTAGGTAGCAGTTCGCTCTACATGCATTCCCAAATAATATCCAAGCTAGATGGCGCTGATTTACTACTGCATTACTACCATTCATCTATAGATCATAACAGATAGTGTTGTACATAATCAAGTAACTTTGTCTTCACGTTGAGGTAATTGTTTGTGGATAAGGCTTGTTGTAATATATTAGGTAACACTACAAGGGGTTTAGTCCACAGAAATATTCTGATACCAATACCAAATTATAGCGTATTGCAACATCCGTTTAGCAGATTGTGAAAATTTAATGGAAACAAAAATCCATTTATACCAAACGTAGTATTTTCTTTTCCCCCCCGCTTATTTTGTTAAACATGGTACATGAAGATGCCTTACCGTCAGTAGTAAGTACCCGAATGTGGACATGATTCCAGCCAGAGCTCCGACCATCATAGCTCCAAACGGGTGGACCATCATGTTGGCCGTGGAGCCGATCGCCACGCCCCCTGCTAGAGTCGCGTTCTGGACGTGAACCTGCGAGATAATATATCTTTTCATATCATCGCAATCACTTCAAAATTATATACATTATAGCATGGTCATATATTGGATTATGCACGGCCAACTTAATAACAAGGCCAGAGAAGCTCTCCCAAACATGAGCGTAGACGGAAATTTTGACGTCACAGTTCCCAGTGCCGAAGATCGAGGAACTAGTTCGGTCGCATTCGGAACCCTAAAAAGGTGGTCAGCTGTGAACGAGTGGTTCCGCAAGGTTTCGAGACTGGTTGTCTTCATCTTCGGAACAAAGTCACTCGGAACTATGACGTCAAAATGTCTGTCCCCGAGCTTGTTTGGGAAAGCTTCTTCGGCCTAAGTAGTTGAGTAGGCCGTGGATTATGGCCTGTGGGTTAAACAGAGTACATAAAGAGCATATCACACGAGAGAGAATTCTTCAACCCCAACCTTCAACTCAACGCAAAACTTAAAAGTTGGAGGTAATTTATTGTATGTTATGGAAATTGAGGTGAAGACAGTATCTTCAACGTCGTCAATACCACACAACCTGGTTGATGTAACATAGAATTTGAACTAATCAGATACATAGGTTATTGCTTTGGAATAGATTTTTGAAGATGATTTTGATGAGAAAATATAAATTTGCGCCAAACATGAGGATGAAGTTCTATTTATGACTGGCCGAAAATAGAATCTGCAAGCAACTGTTCATTCAACGCTTGCAATCCTATTTTCAACTTTGCGAAGTCGGAATTGAAATAAATGTTGAAGATCGAGTTGCGTTGAGCGTTGGCGATTGAATAAATGTGCGTCCATGTGTTATGTCCTTAATAACATATATATGCATTACCGTCTGTACTATGTAACCATAGATATCATAGTTAAAGTATTAGATTGGCAGATCGCGTGACCTCCAATGCTAACGACGGGACGCGCATGGAAGACCAGAATAAGAGGGCAATGAGGCCAGTGTTGCCACCACTTTAAGGAGAAAAATGCCAAGGCATCATTATTAGAAAATTAGAATTACAATTAGAATTATTCTAAAATTACAAAAAAATATCGTAAAAATACTAGCTGCATTTTGGAATCTTTTTAGTGACTTGAAATGCTTTTCTAGTATTTTTTTGTGTGGTAATTTTGGAATTAAATGGTATTTTTCCGATGATGCCGCGCGTAGCATTTTTCTCCTTCTTAAAGTGGTGGCAACACTGGCCCCATTGCCCTCTTATTCTGGTCCTCCATTCGCGTCCCGTCGTTAGCATTGGAGGTCACTTGATCTGCCAATCTAATACTTTAACTATGATCTTGTACGTATGTAACAGAGTACTGTCACCTCAAGTTCATCGAGGTCATGCATAGTGTCTATTGGAAGATTGACCGTGTGAAAATCAATATCGTTACATATATTGACTCTACTTGCTGACGGAATTGGATTTGTCTTGACAATCTTGGCGATATGGCAAACAGCGTACAACAAGATCATTATATGCTAATAAGCACATGGTGGGTAGCTGTCGGCCTATAGGGCCCTAAATTTGTACTAAATTACCTTGGATGGTGAAAGGAAGCGTTTTATAACTAGCTCGTAGTTAACTATAAAAGTTGTCCGACTCATGGGCACGTATTAGTAAAGGTAGCTATTGAGGGACTTTATGGCTGTGTCCTGACTACGACATCAAATGCAACAAAACTTGGCGACCACCAAGGGCGCCAAGCGATGCAATAGCTTGGAGGATGACTCTGCCAAGTCGCCAAGTTTTGTTGCATTTGATGTCGTAGTCAGGACACAGCCTATGGAAGATTTGATGTTGTCGAGAAATGCGTTTACCATGTTGAGGCGCCCGTTCTTGTCGGCCAGCGATGACACGGCGAACGTGACCACGCAGCAGGCCAGCAGCGCAACGAACGTGTTGATGACGCTGCGGTGCTGTTCCTCGCCCACTGCCAGCGCCGAGTTGAAGCTGGGCCAGAACATCCACAGGAACACCGTGCCTGAAACGAGAAAGCGACAGCTTTTATAACTTAAAATGGATAAGTAGAACGCTCACGCCCAGGGTTCGAAATTCACAGTCGCTAGCCGCAAAATGCGACCAGTTTTTCGATTTTTCGACAACAAAATATATTTAGTCGCAGCTATCGCGACTAGGTTTTTAAAACAATCTAACTTTTTTTTATATTGTGGTTTCCAAGAATCTCACCCAAAATACTTCTCTTAAGATCAGAAATCTTCGCCTTAATTTAATCTTAATTTTTTTAACCTATTGCAGTTATCACATAATCGCAAAAATTCGGCAGTCCTATAATCGCTCTACATCAATCTATACAAAACTTCGGCAAACTTCAATCCAATCCCCAAATTGGGGCTGTTGTAAAATCCCCAAAATGTAGTGATTGTCAAATGTATAGAAACTCTGATAAAAAAAATCAGACAACCGTATTTCCATAAACTTAACAAAAAATATGTAGTAAATTGTGATTTCATAAATTTTTGTACGCCAGTTATCCTGAAATGGCGCAACTCTTGGGATTCCATAAAATCGCAAAACTCTGGTGATTATTCTATAAACACGCAAGTCCAGTGATCTTAAAATCGTGCATTTGGGCACTGTTATAGACTCCAAAATAGCACAGAATTTTTTCAAAAGTTTTTTTCAAAAGTTTCATAATTAAAATATGCTCCTAGGTAATGTGCATTTGCTCCCAATTTTTTAAGCTAGTCGCACAGACTGCTCCTAAACTTCTTTATCCAATTTCGAACACTGCTCACGCCACAGCTACGTAAATAAATGTCTCATTCCCCACAAACAAACTAATAACTTCGGCAGCTAATTTGTTCAATTTAGGACGGAAAATCTTATATGACGTCGGCTTGGATACGTCAAACGTTGCCTTATACCCCTCAAACAAACTACGCCTCCTTCGAATCGTCCAATCATCGAATATCTGTCTGATTCAAAGACTTCTATAGTAGGGTAGAGACTGAACCTGGCAACAGCACCATGGACTAACACGGAGACAATATAGGGTGGCATGTGTGGGGCCCGATGGCCTGAGTGGTTTGGATCACAGGCCATAACGCTAGCAGTCCACGCGCTGTAACTGGTGCGGGTCCGATTCCCGCCTTTGCCCTGGGTGTACCTGCTTTCTCAGTATTAAAATTATAAATTAACTAGCACTTTTGCCACTCTATTCGGGCTCCGTAGTGAACCATGGCTGCCGATGGCAGCTCAGTACGAGTCGTTCCTCTACCCTACTATAGAACTCTTTGGTCTGATTTGTTTTGGTTAAATTCAAACAGCAGTATAGATATACGAGTGCTACTGATTAAAAGTTATATTAAATCGTTCGGACAACGTTGAAAAATAGAACTGCAGCAACTGCGTATTCTGCTAACCGTTCCATATGTAACGTGTGCCTTATGTTGTACCAATTATTTTAAAACCTCTAAAGCAATAGGTTTCTTTTTCATGCGAAATTTCATATTCTTTAGAAATGTTATTCGATACGAAACTAGTAAAGAGTTTTAACTGAAAAATTATATGAACAAATCTTACTAAAATAATAGGCTTACTAACTTTTAACCTAATTTTTTTATGTGGTGATTGACTGGGTTTGTAGTTCTAACTAGCCTAATTTATATGATGAGTGAGTTTTGTAAAAAGAAATATTTTTTAATGGCTCGTAACGCTTTAACCAGTGTATATTATTGTTTCAAAAAAGTATATGGTTATTTTTTCACATTTTAAAGCATTTCAAAAGCGCTCGGTCCCAAACTTGGGACCTTCCACATGCAAAGCGAACGCCTTAACCGACTGGGCTCACCCAGCCCTACTTGTTCTGACGAAGACTTCTTATTGATACGATATGTTCTGAAAATGAATTTTTTTTAAACTTCAACAGTTCCAAAGATCGAATTTCGACAGAACCCCTTCCAAAAAAAAGACTCATTATCGTCGTTATCAAATTACAAAATGACGTATATTCCTCATTACCTGTTACGAAAAACGACCCAGAAGCTCATTATTAAACCGTACTGTTCGATACTGCACGAAATCGACGCCACAACCTTAAAGTAGAAACTCGTTTTCAACAGATCTATGATACAGTAGAACTCCAATTAATCGAAGCAATTGGGACCTAACCACATTCGTACAATCGGAAATTCGAATAATAGGGTATGAGTAAATTTTTACTGGCTTAAAATATTCTTATGCCATAAATATTAGACCCGTATTTTTCTTTTTTTTCAAATACCCCATAAAAAGGAAGAAAAATGAATTTTAAAATTAGGACGAAAAATTACGCCCGAAAACGCTTTGTACGTGGTATCTATGACGTCACTAGTAACTATAAACTTTGAAACACAATTTTGGAATCTACTTTAAGCAAATTTGAACTATCCACTTCTGTAAAACCCCTTCCATTACCTATATAATTCTTATTTTAATAGTATATTAGATTAAATCCAGTTAATTGCAAGCAAAAAAACATCACGCCGGTTTGTTTATATATACTAGTGACGTCAGCCAAATCGAAGTGTTTGTGATCACGTGACGTACCAATGAAAAATAAGCCATTTTAAAATGATTTTTACTAATTATTTAAAGATTTATTTTGCAAAAAAATATATACGTTTGTTATTTTTGGCCCAATAACCAATGTATTGTTGGGCTGTGAGATAGTGTAGTTTTAGCTTCGATCGTTACCAACCCAACCAAATCCAAATGGTAGGATGTCATTTGGCAGTTTGAGTTAAAGCTTTTTGTATTAGTTTATTCAACTTATGTTATAATCCAAATTTTACAAATATTTATATATGATATATAAGCTTTTATATAGTCCGCCTGTTACTTCTTAGCATCCCAAATATTTTGATTGTGGAAGATTCCACTTTGAAAAAGAGTAAGGAGATTTTGGTTTAGGTAAGAGTTACTATATTTGGCGATTCATTGATTTTATTGGCGCATATTTCTTTAAGGTTTTGAAACAGTTTCTCAACTGAAGGGCAGTTCGATTTTGCATCTGGTTCACTATTATTACATTTCTATATTTTAACTTACGAATGTGTTAAATAATACATACTACAGATGCAAATATATTGACAATAAAGTCAAGATAGAAAAGAAATGTATGTGCAATTGATGATGACCATCAGCAATTAACTATAATCCTCCTTTCACCAATACCCATGTGTAGATTTAGTGTGACAAATTATTTCCAACCAAACTAACCCAATTATCCTCCGTGTTCGCCAAACGCCATGGGATTGGCAACCCTACCTCCTTTAGGTTCTCTACCTTTTTTCAAAGTGGACTGTTCCACAATAAAAATATTTGGGATGCTAAGAAGTGACAGCCGGACTATACTCGGCCTATTTGTTACTGTTCGTCTTTGTTGGATGTCATGCCTAGTAATTTTTCTGGTCGGTAAAAATAAATACTAGGCATGGTATCCAACAAAGACGAACAGTAGCAGCTAGGTATGCCGGATGGAATTTTTTCTTTTCGTATAATCACAGCTTCGGATAACGTCGAACGTCGCTCGGCGAACAACTTTTTGGGACAGCAAAAACGTCAAAAGAGGACGGCTACGTCATGCGTGACATCACGAACTTAAAAAGCAGTATTATTGCGGTATTGGAGTAGGAGGAGGCTCGGCCATGACGTCACGACTGAACTTCGTTCTGATTCGAGCAGCCGTTCGAAGAGCAAAAATGAGCCGGATTTTTTCGAGTCGACTCGAAAATGCTCATCGAGCAAAAACTGCTCCAAAAACCAGTTTTTGATATGGCGTACGGACGTCGCTGAACAAACGAGCTCTCGTGTGATAAGGCCTTTCTTACTCACCTATCATCGCAAATAGATCCGAGTGATAGTTGGAACCTTCCTTTATGTTGTCCTCGACGTCTTTCGAGTACAACATGTACGCGACGCCAAGTCCGAAATACGCTCCGAATGTGTGCAGAAATATGGATCCCCCGATGTCCGCTGCCTGTAGCAAAGAACACATTTGAGAACGGATTCACAAAATTTTTTTTATATAAAATTGTGCAAAATATCATAATTTTTCTTACAAAATAATTCAACTCTTGAAATTAGGGGGGGGGGGTGTAATACTACACGACTTCGAATTACCACTCAATAAATCAAATCAATACATGTTTAATTATATACCCTGTAAGGAAATTTCAACGACTTCAAGGGGGACCTGACCCCCAAAAATGTTCAAAAATGACATTTCAATGTTTTTAGTGTTTCTTAAAATATGAAATCTTAGCTTTTCAACGATATCTTACATAAAAGTTTCGAGTACTGGAAGTATTTTTAATATTTTTTAAACAAACGTTGTTTAGGTAAAATCCAGTCATGTTTTATAGGTAAGAAACCACTATTGGTTACTTTAAACGGTTATATCTCAAAACTTACTTTTTCAATGTTCATGTACCTTATTCTCAAAATCTACTGTAAGTATCAGCCTGAAATTTTTTATACGTATTAAGAAGTTTGTTTCTAAAAACCACTGGAAGGATTTGACTATAAATATCTTACTTTTTTTCTTTTTAATATTATTGATGTTTTTAAGGTTAAAAAAAATGTAGTTTCACTTAAAAAATTATAATTTAAAAACTAATTTTGAAAATGCCTCCATTAAAGTATAGTTAAACATCGATTTAACAACTAGTTAAAATTTCATTAAAAAGTATCAAATACACTCTTAAAACAAACGAGCGGTTTTAACTCAGTCTGAGTTAATTTCCACTCCTTTCCGTGCCGAAAATGCACTTCTCCTATAGGAGTGAATTTCACTCTTTTTCGGAGTGGGTAAAAGAAATAAAAGAAAATAATCTGCGTTCTACACTCTTAAAACGAGCGGTTTTAACTCAGTCTGAGTTAATTTCCACTCCTTTCCGGTGCCGAAAATGCACTTCTCCTATAGGAGTGAATTTCACTCTTTTGTTTTAAGAGTGTAGATTCTGAGAAAAAGGTACATAACAAAGGTCATTTTAACATGGGCTTCAATGGAGGACTCCGGTCCCCCTTAAAACATACCGAGGCAACAACTCATTGCACGAGTGTATAATTTACTTGAAAACCTGATTATGACGTCTGACAGGGAAACTCGTGAAAGAAATTTGAAGTTCGTAGACAGACCAATGTCCCATTTTTAGAATTAGCACCTTAAAAAACGGTAGAAAAGACAAAGTCTCCAATCCGGATTTTTCTTTATTTCCAGTTTTGGGAGAAATCTTGTTTTAAACCAATGCACTTGTTGTAAATACATATGAAGAGCTTAGTGGAAGAACGTGCTAAGTGACATTTTTGAAAAAATTGAGATTTTTGTGTCAGTGAACATATTACTAACTTCTTTAACGATAACAAGTTTCCCCTTTTTCATAAAATTTAAATATAGTATTTTTTACGCTTTAGAAGTTCCGTTTCAACAGTCCTGAGTGCAAACGAAAAACTTTGAGGCTCATTTTCTCGTTTTCACTTTTTTGTCACTTAGCACGTTCTTCCACTAAGCTCTTCATATAACTACACTGCACAAAACAATTAGGGAAGCGCACGGTTTAAACCCTTTCACTCCCAATGATTCCATTTGAAATCATCAGCTTGCGATTTTTTTCTAACTAAGTTGCGCTCGCACTTATTTATCGTAAGATGGAAGAATCATGTCTTTTGAAGAATAAAATAATGATTGTTTTAATTAAATGATAATATGAAAAACACTCGCTGCAAGGTAGTTTTAAAAAGCCATTTCGCCAACTTTGTGTACACATGTCATTGTACATAATATTCACTAACCGACGTTTTACCAATTCGTTTACTTACTAAGTTAATTTGACAAAAATGTACAGTGTCAGTTAAAATTTATAGTATGTACCTGTGGTATTTTGGTATAATATTCCAGGTGTACAATCAATTTTGACTGCCACTGTGCTTTAAGTAAAAATTGTGGTACATCTAAAATGATAGGTTTGTTGATATTATAGCGCTGTGGTACACATTTTTTGCTACGCGTGGACAATTTAAGCAGTACACAGTGCTCATCAAACTTGCTTAGGACTTGCGACTAGGACCGAGGTTTTGAACAACTCAAAATTAAAGGGACGCGGTACCCAAAAAATTAAATCCAGTATTTTTATCGCTAGCATTCAAATTAAACTATTTTTACAAAGAACTAACATTCAATAAACATATACGAAAAAAATGATTAATATTGAAACGTAAGTTTTTTTCAAAAAATTAAAAAAAAACAATTTTAACGTGTTTTCAAAATGCTACTCCTCCTACAATTTAAAGAATTTTTTAATGGAATTTTTTTAATTGTTCCCACAACATCTATTAATAGAAGTTGGTATGGATGTTGAGCTGTCATTTAAACGAAAATAGTTAGGTAGCTTTATGTATAAAAATGGCCAAAAAATAAGATTTTTTTCTAAATTTTCAAATTTATCATTTTTTTAAAAAATAAATCTAATCACACTAGACCTTATCCCATACCAACTTTTGTTAAACGCATATGTTTCAACACAGGACAAAAATTTGGAGCTTTACATTAATTTACTTAAAAGTTTTAGGGTTTTAACCTTTCACAAGCTGAAAAAACTAAAAATTTAAAAAACCAACATAAAATTTCAAAAACGATTTTACCAAACCACTATATCATTTTCAATAAACCTCCTCCATTATAAAGGATACCTTTTTTTGCAATATCCTTAGCTCACAGCATTCGAGCATGTTTAATTATTATCTGGCAACCCTAAATTTTGGGTAATGCGTCCCCTTAACAATCGTAAAGAACATAGGGGATAATAATACACTTGCTGAGAAATGTTTTGTATTTCTACTTTTGTACACTTCTATGCGTCGCCTCTCTACCCATACAGGTCCTCTAACCTTACCTGGTATATGTGTACTCCAAGATGTTCATTGCAAGCGAACACGGTGATCTCGATGACGCAAACTGCCAGCAGCTGTACGGGGCTGGCCTTGCCCAGCAGAGCTCCGTAAGTGATCAGTACAGTGGCCGAAGCGAAGTTGCCTCCGGTCAGGCTGGAATATAAACAATGAATAGGGTTTAGTGACAGGCGCCTCTTTAATAAAAGCTTTTATACGCAATTTATGAAATAATAATTAATGGAAAAGATGAACTTATAAAAATAAGTTTAATACCTTTATGGCAAATTTCAGTGATAACTTTAAGATAAAATACATAATTTAGTATTTACAATAAACTTTTTAACAATCAAATTATTCGTGGTTCCAGAGCTTTGTATTCATGTACAAAAATAAGCATTTTCATTTTCATCATGAAAAAAATCTAAAGCATTCAAATTTGGATGTGTTCAATAAAATTCTACGAGAATTAAATTCGTCGTAGCTGTAAGTAACAAACATAGATATCATAGTTAAAGTATTAGATTGGCTGATCACGTGGCCTCCATGCGCGTCCCGTCGTTAGCATTGGAGGCCAAATAAGGGGGCAAAATGGCCAGTGTTGTTGCCACTTTGAGGAGAAAAATACTACGAAATAATACCATTTAATTCTAAAATTACAAACAAAAATACTAGAAAAGGTTTAAAAGTCACTAAAAAGATTCCAAAATGCAGCTAGTATTTTTACGATATTTTTTGTAATTTTAGAATTGAATGGCATTTTTTCGTAGTATTTTTCTCCTTAAAGTGGCAGCAACACTGGCCATTTTGCCCCCTTATTTGGCCTCCAATGCTAACGAAGGGACGCGCATGGAGGCCACGTGATCAGCCAATCTAATACTTTAACTATGATATCTATGGTAACAAAGCAGAACTTATCTAACTGATTTTCAGAATTCTTGTGTTTCTTTGTACGTGAAACTATATAAAAAAGAAAAAAGTGACTTTTCAAGTTGAAATGCATAAGACCTGTATAATTTCAATTAATACTATAATTAAAGAGAAGAATGTAATGTTAGCCGCTTACAAGGATAACAAGTTTTCTTTTTTCATTAACTTATAAGTTTTTTTCCGTTACCGCTTTTAACGGATCTAAGTGCAAACTAACATCACTTCAGTTTTTCTTCTAATTAAAAAAATAACTAATTAAACTTCAAACTAAATGCACTTCTCCTTTACGGGCAGACATCGTTTAATAGGAAAGAACGCTTCACGTCGATACCTAGATGTGTTACTTCGATTGGATTTTTTTTAAAAAAATTAAATTTTATTTGTCGTTGATTCAAGAATGCTTCTGCTAAAAATTATTACTGCTCAGTGGAAGAACATGCTAAGTGACAAGTTTGAAAACAAATTGAGATTTTTGTGTGCTAATGACCATATTATTCCTTCCTTTAAGGATGATAAGTTTACCCTTTTTTAATAAGTTAAGTTCATTTTTACCTTTTAAAAATACCGTTTCTAACAGATCTAAGTGCAATCTAAAAACCTTAAAGCTTATTTTCCCCTTTTTAACCTTTTTATCCCATAATACATTCTTCCATAAAACTCTTCGATAGGACTGCGCAAATCTGCTTTCAATCAATTTCTTTTTACTGCTTAAAAATTTTCTTAAACATTTTTTGAAAAGTTTTTTTACTTAAGAAAAACTCTTTTATAAGAGAAAAGAGAAAAAAAAATTAAAGATTAGCTCTTAAATATTTAAGTAAAAATGATTTTTTCTGATTACTTTAAAAACCCAACATAGAATGACAACTTTTTCTATTATAACTTGCTTAGATGGGAAACTTTTATGAAGAAGCTTTTTGAAAACTGATACCACCTCTTTAAAAGACTTCAGTTGCTGAATAGTTTCATCTTACTCGCGTATTGTTTAATGTAGCTTAAACTTATTGTAAGAAAGTTTGTGAAAAATATATCAAAAATAATAATTTGATTTCCTTATGTATCCCTTCTAATAATGGGGCACTTGCCTATATCGACAGATTCTCTCCCTAAGAAAGTAAATTTATCGTTTTTATTCGAAAAAAAATATGCTATTAAAAATTAACATTAATTTAAAAAACGCAATTTTGTTTAAATGTAAAAAAATTCATGGAGACACAAGTGTTCTGGTTACTATTGCAAAACGTATTCGAAATTTTGTCGGTCAATAATATACTTCTATTTAAATGATAAAAAAAAATAATAATAAAAATTGCAGATAACTAATTCAAATTAAACTAAAGGTAAGAAGAAACTAAGAGAAAACTGTCTAACACTACACAACTTTCACATAAATTACACTGTTAAAAATTTGGTGCTAGGTTTCACCATGATATTGGTTGGTTTCACCATGATATTGGTTCCTAGTAGCTGCAACGGCTGAATGGTGAAATGTTTCACCTTTTTGTCGGTGTTTGGTTGAACCATTTTTCTGGATTTGGAAACAAAAACCTGAGAAATGGTTCAACCGAATACCAAAAATATGGTGGAACGTTTCACCATTCAGCCGTTGCAGCTACTAGGAACCAATATCATGGTGAAACCAAGCACAACATTTTTAACAGTGTACCACACAAAAAATCAAAACTTTTAAAGGAAATTATATGCCCTAAAAAGTAACTTCAATAACTTTAAAATCTAAAAATTTCTAAGGCAGCTACCCTTTGCGCTTACGTGATTTTCCCAAAAGCCTTATTATGACGCCCGACAAGTATTGGGAACCCAGGTACCAAATTTGAAGTCTTTAGCCCTCTTCGTTTTGTAGCAATACCTTTAAAACCAAAAAAGTTCAAAGGCCTCCAAAACTTGTAGAAAGCACAAAATCTCCATTTCGGATTTTCGACTCCACCGCATTTCTTCATTACCTTATATTTCATATTACGTAATTGAAAGTTAAAAAAAACAATTAATGATATAATGAAGTTTAGTGCATCGTAATATAACGGTATTACATTATACTGCTTGTCCTTCCTTTGTACTAGTTTGCTTTGAAGAGTAACTGCGCTATCTATAATCGTTAGAAAACCGATTACAAGTAACGGCGCTATCTATAATCGTTAGAAAACCAATTACAAGTGATGACTAGATGTGATTAAGAAGCGATTCATGGAAAAGATTGCGATACGTGTTGATATATGACCTAAAAAAAGGGAGTCACGCTTCTACACGGAATATATAAATACAAAATTTATTTATTTGAAACTACGATAAGATAAGACATTGTAAATAATTTTTTATTACAATCCTAAGTGTAAAGAAATCATGTCGTATATTTTGTTTTATGGAAATGTCCTTCTTTTGTCATGATTATTATATGATATTCAGGCTCGGTTCTTTGCTTGTAGTTGTAGCGTAGGATTTGGGGCAATTGTGTTTAAGCAGGGCCGTCAGGTGGTCAGTAGATCTGAGGCAAGACTTTAAAAACTCAATAATATATAATCTCTTCAGAAACATGTGCGAAAACATGGAATTATTATTATTTTCTTGAAATATAAATATTTATCACCGTGCTAATTGTTCTACTTAATATTACTTTTTATCAAAATATTTTCTTTATTTTTATCTTTTTTTATTCTTCGTGTTTTATAAACGAATAGTTGTCGGTCAGCTCTTGATTTTCTTTAATCGCTTAAAATGTTGTTTATTCTGAGTATCGAATTGTTTTAGTCAAAAAAGGACTGTTACAAATTGACTTGGTTTGTTGTAGGAACTGCTTTATTTCATCCTCTAGAGTCAATGTTGCGCTAATACATCCAGTGTGTGTGGGAGATTGTGCTAGAGAGTTAATGAATGAGAGATAGAGATAGTTTGACTTGATAGATAGAGATGAATGAAAAGAGAAGATAGGTGAAGAATGTCATTGAGTATATAAAGAAAAATACAGAGAGAGATAGTTTCATTTGAGAGAGAGATTCATTTGAGAGAGAGTTTCATTTGAGAGAGATAGTTTCATTTGAGAGAGAGATTCATTTGAGAGAGAGTTTCATTTGAGAGAGAGAGAGAGCGAGAGAGAGTAACATTTGAGAGAGAGATTCATTTGAGAGAGAGATTGATTCATTTGAGAGAGAGTTTCCTTTGGAGAGAGTTTCTATTTGAGAGAGAGTTTCATTTGAGAGCGATTCATTTGAGAGAGAGAGTTTCATTTGAGAGAGAGTTTCATTTGAGAGAGAGTTTCATTTGAGAGAGAGTTTCATTTGAGAGAGAGTTTCATTTGAGAGAGAGAGAGTTTCATTTGAGAGAGAGAGAGAGTAACATTTGAGAGAGAGTAACATTTGAGAGAGAGTTTCATTTGAGAGAGAGAGTTTCATTTGAGAGAGAGTAACATTTGAGAGAGAGTTTCATTTGAGAGAGAGTTTCATTTGAGAGAGAGAGAGTTTCATTTGAGAGAGAGAGAGTTTCATTTGAGAGAGAGAGAGAGTTTCATTTGAGAGAGAGAGAGTTTCATTTGAGAGAGAGAGAGTTTCATTTGAGAGAGAGAGAGTTTCATTTGAGAGAGAGAGAATTTAATTTGAGAGAGAGCGAGAGAGTTTCATTTGAGGGAGAGCGAGAGCGATTTTCATTTGAGGGAGAGCGAGAGAGATTTTCATTTGAGATAGAGCGAGAGAGTATCATTTGAGAGAGCGAGAGAGTATCATTTGAGAGCGAGAGAGAGAGCAGATTAAGTAGGAAGAAAAATATATGTGGAGAGAGAGAGTATGTACCGAAGAGTGCGAGAGAGAAAGTGAATGAGAGATAGAAGGAGAGAAAGATTGTGTGTATGATCACGGCCTACTCAACTACTAAGGCCGGAGAAGCTTTCCCAAACAAGCTCGGGGACGGAAATTTTGACGTCACAGTTCCGAGAGACGTTGTTCCGAAGATGAAGACAACCTGTCTCGAAACCTCTTCGGTACCACTCGTTCACGGCTGACCACATTTTTAGGGTTCCGAATGCGTCCGAACTAGTTTCTCGATCTTCGGCACTGGGAACAGTGACGTCAAAATTTCCGTCTACGTTCATGTTTAGGAGAGCTACTCTGGTCTTGTTATTGAAGTTGGCCGTGGTATGATAGAAATAGAGAAATAGTGAGTTTGGGAAAGAAATAGTTTGAGTGAGATAAGATAGGATTGAAGAAGACGTGTGATCGAGAGTTGAAAGAAAACGACAAAGAAATAGAGTGCGCGCGGAATAGTGATTGAACCGGAGAAATGGTGAGTTAGAGGAATATAGAGTTTGACTGAGATAGATAAGGATAGAAGAAAATTGTGAGAGAAGGAAAGAGAAAGACAGTCATTGAAAGAGAGAATGAGAGGGTTAATAAGGGATATCAACATAATTTTCAATTCAAAAGAAGTGATAGGATTTTGGGGGTGATTCACAATACTACCAATCCGCATACCTGACGATATTAATGGGTATTTGTCCGTCCTGCGTGTTCCACACCCCTTGCATGACGATGGCCCACTGGATAGCAATGGCCGCCAGGAGGAGGTTGAGCCCCACCGCGCTGTAACCGTACCTCTTCATGAACGTCATCAGGAAGCCGAAGCCGATGAAGATCATCACATTCACGTCCTGAAACACTGGTCAAGAGATTTTTTTAAATTAAATTTCAGACCTTACACTTAGGGGTTGTGGTTGCTTACACAGTAAAAAAATGTTAATTTTACAGAAAAAAAACATATTTACAGTTATTTCCTTGAAGTAGATTTTTCTGTAAAAATATGCTGTTTTTGAGTAAAAACAGTGTTTTTTTCTGTTTTTAACTATATAAAGGGCTGAATAAATAATTTATGCCGAACAAGTATTAACTGTTTGCTAGAAACCTGTGTACTGAGTTATTTTACAGGGTTGTGGCTAAGGCGTTTGATGTCTGGATCAGAGAAAACCCTAGTTCAATATACCTATGCCACCAAAGACGTTCGGCGTGCACTTTAAGTCTACGTCATTAATTCCATGAACCATTCGAAAGAGTTGACGTAACTGTGACCATAATGTGTGCCCGTTCCAATCGTCCATTGGATACAAGGCGTGTTTCGTTAGACTTTATCAAAGCTTTTATGCTTTAGAAAAAATTTAGTCATAATGCATATATTGGGTACACACTTTTTCCATTACCTGAAAGCGAACATTGAACATTTATGCGTAGCCATTTTCTAAGAATCTTTAAGAACAGTAGGTGCGGTGACTCAACAGTAATTAAAATAAATTAGACATAAATTATACACATAATGGGATAGATAAACGGCCATAATTGAGCAGGTTTTGTGAAAATCCCCTCCCTTATCCCCTACGTTTTACTTCTCAGTTTAGTTATTACTTTAGTTAATTCTGTCATGTTTGTAATTGAAATAACACATTATTATCATTTGAAAAATATATTTCATGTGATGCTTGACTTTTCTAGCACCTTGAAAAAGCTCAATGAATTTTTAACAGTTAGCTTGCATAAAATGACTTAAAAACTATTCGAACTACGCATCTATGCCAATTCATTTTTTTTTTCAAATGTTGAAGTACTTTATACACATTTATAAAAAGAAAAAAAATCTTTACGAAAAGGTTTTCTCTGTTACCAAGATACATAAAAAAAATATCAACATTACACGCACTAAGCCTTTTATGAGTGTTGATTTCAGCAATAAAATGAAAGCGAGAAAACAAAGCACTCCACTTATCTTTAATTCCATTTTCAACAAAAAAGTTCTTTTTTAACAAACGATTTCTTTTAAAAGAAATATTTCAGTTAGCTCGAAATTGTTGTAACATATATTATTGTTAAAAAGGACTTATTTTTTGGATAGACGTTAAGAGGGGATGTTCAGTCCCGTACAGCTAATGCTTTAGTATTGAAATACCAACAATTTCCCAGTACTCTACTGTAGTTTCTCAGCTTGCGCACAAGTACATAACGTAACCTGCCGTAACCTAAGTCAATGTTCTACCAATCTGAAATTCAAACTGGATCGGGGATCAGGCACATGTGCTTGAAAATTACAGAACATTTGTGGGGGTTAGAGTACAGCACTCGTGCTGGTGAACGTGACCGGAATTTTTATTTGCTGTGTAGTATGAAATATTGCATGAATTGTAAACTTATTGCTTTGTTGGTCTAAATATAGGTCTTTGCCACAAGTAGCACACGGTGCAGTGACTGGTAAACTTGTTTCAATTTTCTGTCATAATGTGGGTGGTTGGTTGGTTGGTAGACAGACATATTTTCAGGCTTGTGTGCTTGGTCACAAAGACCCGCTTATAAACCTTCGTCAAGAAGGACGGACACGACGTACGCACACATACAAGACAGATGCTGCCATCTATCGCCACCTCCACAATTTAGACATGTCCCTGAAGGGGAAAGAAATAGTCTCCAGGGACCTGTACCCGTGGTAAACTGCGCAATGACCGACCACAGGACTTTCGGACCAACAGATTTGACGAGCACGTACTCTGCATATACTCGATGGGTCTTCAGGTGTCGAGACTCGATCGCGGGACCTTCCGATTCCGAGACCGAGATCTTAACCACTAGGCTCCCCACGGCCCTTCATAATGTGTTAACTATAATTAGAATTTGTTAATATTGTTGTGGCACAATAAATAAAAGTATTACAACATTTACCACATTTTGGTCGATTAAGTACGACTAATGTTTCATAGGACGTATGTGTATTACGTTTTGGTAAAATGCATTCGCTTTCCACTTTCTATATTACATGAAGCCCCGATCGTACGTTCTTCATAAAGCCCGAGGGAAAAAAAAACGTGTGAAAAGCGAAAACGTACGAAGGTGGAAGACTTTAACACGTTGACTGCGACGATAGCGATGGGAAATTTTCATCGATAGAGGCTGATGTGAAGTAGAAGTACATCTTGTTTTTTAAACCAGTTCGTTACAACGGAAATGAACTAACTCTTCTTCATTTAGAAAAAGTAAAAATCTTAGTTCGAGGTTGTAAAATTACAAGGTTAGGTTGATTTAATGTCGCTAACTAAAGCTACACGACAGCTAGTCGTAAAAATACGAGAAATGTTCCTGGCCTTTTCCAACCGGATAATTCATCATGTGTCACTAATTATTGAATTGAAAGCCAATAACCAGATTTGTTTCAGTGATTAACTTTTCGACTATGAAATCATCATTAAATTTTCATAATTCATATTTTTTAATAATAATAATAAATAACTTATTGCACAAAGAAATAATTTATTGCACAAAAAATAACAGACATTGATTTGAGGGAAAAACAAATACAAAAGTAATAATACAGTAGACAGAACACCAAGGGTCACAAAAACCTTATTGGCGAACATATAAAAGTATATGATGTAAATTTATACAAACACAAAAATTTTTTGGGTTGTTATTCAGATTTTTTTTAATGTTCAGTCATTTTTTCTGTTTGACAGCAACAATTTGAGTGAACACCTAATATAATTTTATATCAAATATTTAATGGATCTCTATCTCATTTTAAGTTAATTTGTTAAAAAAAATTCTAAAACTATTGTTTCCAAAAACAAACTATTATTACAATAAATAAATTTATCATTAAATAATTTCATTAAAGTACCGGTACTAATGTCTAACATTTACTGAATTAGAAATTAAAATGAAAAAAAAAAAATAGGAGAAATGCACATTCTAGGGTTAGTTACAACACTGACAAAACATACCGAGTAGGCATTGTGAGTTAGAAGAACCTTTTAAGATGTTTTTTCTCATTCAATGGATAATGACATTTTTAAGAACAATCCACCTTCTTACATGCCTTTTCAATAATGCCTTTCATTCATTTCTTTCAAGTAGTTTTTTTTTATCTATAAGTAAATCTGCGTTTTTTTCTGTTATATCATAAAATCGCATTAGTTTTAGTAATTATGGAATGTGTGCTAATGATTAAAATCGGTTGAGTGGCACTGGGATTTTTCAAAATAACTGTATTTCATCTGTCTCTACTTTTTAGAATGCTTTTTAGCCCATAACGATCGGATAGTTTTCAAGAAAACGGTCATAAAAGTGAATGTATTTTTATCACTGAAAATTATATAAAAAATGTGGAGGAACAATACATCTGTTAATTTTAATTTTTGTTTTTAGTTTGAAATGAAAAAAAACCACATTTCTAAGGAGAGCCAATATTCTGGGTCATTATGACTTAATGTTGGTTTTCCAGCAAGCAGGGAAAATTTTAAATTACGAGGACTGTTTTTTTTTTCAACCTCCGATGGGCTGTAGCAAAAAGACGGGTCAAGACACAAAAAAGATTTTTTTTACCAAAAGTAAAGTACAATACTGCTTATTTCTCCATATAATCACCTTGACGAATAAAGTATTTGTCATATCTGTAAACAAGCTTTGAAATACCCTCTTCATAAAATGTAGCCGCAAATGATTTGAAGGGAGTTGTGACGGTTTCTTTGAGCTTAACGTCAGCTTGGAAGCGCTACAATCCAAGCCACCATATATGCTTATCAATAATTCACTTATGGTAAACCTTCGAGTTTCCCTAAACACTTGGTCAACTCGCTGAACAATACTAATGTTCATGAAGAAGGGGACCAAGGAAGCAAGTCCGTCGCTACAGACGGTATTGTTCAACGAGTTGACCAAGTGTTTAGGGAAACTCAAAGGTTTACCATAACTGAATTATGGACTAGTAGTGGCTTGGAAGGACAGAAAAAAATTGACGTAAAGCTTCCAAATTTACTTTTTTAAATGAAACCGTCACAACTCCCTCCCAATCATTGGCGGCTACATTTTAAGAGAGGGTATTTCAAAGCTTGTTTACAGGTATAACAAATGCCTTAATCGCTAAGATGATTATGTGGAGAAATAAGTAGTATTGTACTTTACTTTTGGTAAAAAAAATCTTTTTTGTATCTTGACCCGTCTTTTGCTGCAGCCCATCGGAGGTTGAAGAAAAAACAGCCCTCGTATACAGGGATACGGTACCCAAATCATTATTTTTAGAAATAATAACATAAACTTGTAAATTATAGTGGTTTTATATAATGTTCACTCTAAATAAACATTTTCTAGCAATAAAAACAAATATTGACAAGTAGTTTTTTTAAAGTCAAAATTTTGAACTTTTTTAAAACTCTACTCCTCTTTCAATTTTGAGAATAACTCCACCAAACTTTTGTAGTTTGTTTTTAGAACTATTTGTTTAAGAACTGTGCATGGATTTTAAAATGTGAGCTACAGTTAAAAAGTAACATGTATTTATACTGAAAATCACAACAAATTTACACATTATTGAATCCAACATTTTTAAAAAAAAACAGCTATATATAGAGCTTATTCCATGCACGATTTTGTGTACCATTTATATAAGAAGACAGGTTAAAAATGTCAAAATTCTAACTTAATAAGCAAAAAAGCCTTAGGGATTTATTAAACACAAGAATTGAAAAAACGCGAAACCGAGAAAACAGGTTGAAAGCAGAGGAAATACGTTCAAACTTCAAGGGATCACTCCGGAAAATGTTAATGTTTCATAACTTTTTTCTGTTGAAGATATCATTATGAAACTTTCAGTAAATGTTCAGAACGATATTGTGAATAATAAGAAGTAAAAACTGAAAAATCGATATTTTGACCCATTTTTGGGTACCGTATCCCCTTAAACTGCTTATATATTTGAAGCATTGAAAAATAAATAAAAAATGGCTGGTCAAGGTGGCGAAATTTATTTGTCCTCAGACCAAAATACAATAGTAATGAAGTTTTTTCTAATACTTGGAAACCTGTTGTATAAAGGAATTAATCAAATAATAACATTATGCAACTAGGCAAAAATATAAACCCAAACCTTAAATTTGTGAAAAAGTAGTATAAAATTGTTTTTACGTTTTTCCCCCAATTACTTCTTACGTTTTTTCACATAAACAAATAAAGGTACTAAAAAAGCAGTGAAGGGTTTTCGTTTTAAAAGATCAGGAATGGATTTTTTTTCAATAAAACTGTAAAAAAAATGTAAAAATTTTCTGATTTTTTAAAAATTATGTGTTTGCTGTACTGCTTTATACTTTGTATCCCTCGGAAGGTTAAAATTAAAATTTTATGCAATCAAAGTATTTATTTTTACTGATAAGGATACACATTTACACATCTTTTATCTATACTATCAAAGATAGTAATATTATTTTTATCTAATTTAAAGTTCAGTGTCCGTTTGTTATATGTGAAGATAACTTTCATTTTTCAATCGTTTTCTTTTATGTATAATATAGTTTTAAGTTTAGAGGGTCAAAATAAGAAACAAAGCTTTCAATTTTTTAAAAAGATATTAGAATGAATATTAAAAAAATACTGTACTGTACTGAATTCGGAACATATACCCATCTTTGTGCAAATATTTATTTACATAATACCAAATGATAATACCACATTTCATCAAAGAATAAAACAATAGATAATATAGAGTTTTTAATAAAGTTACACGTACTTTATGTTAGATACGGTGCAATTTAACAAAATTAAAACGTAATTTATCCCCCCCCCCAAGTCATTGGTATGAGTTTTCCATTAAAAAAATAAATAAATATAAAATAAAAAAAATTAAATAAAAATATATAATCAATATACAAACCTTAGTATTTAATACTATTGTCAGATTGAAGATTATGACACTGACATTTATGGTTAGTTCTTATTGCAAGATAAAGTGTGATGTTTTCAATTCAAATTTTGTTCTAATTACCTTAAGCTCTTTAAAATTAATGTACTTAGTTTTATTTTGATATAGACTTAGATCGGTTTGTAGAATGGTTTCAAGCAGACAGAATGACCGACAGAAGGACCATTGTTCGAAAACCACTTTTTCAGAATCAAAACGTGTGGAAAACCCCAAATCTCCATTTTGGATTTCTGACCCCATGCCATGGCTACACTTTCATTATCTTATATTTTAAATTAGGTAATTGAAAGTAAAAAAGTTGTACAGGAAGGTAATATATTGTTTATAAGTTAAAAGATTTTAAAGTACGGGTTTTTGGATTGACATTTCTTAAGCAAGATTAAAACTGAGAAGCTAATTCAGAATTATTACTGACATTAGGCAAAATACTGGTTTCACTACTTTCATTGATAAATACTATTGACGAAATTCCATTTCTGCTGAAGTGAGTGGCACGATTATTATGATAGAATTGAGTTTTGGTTCATTTAATAATACGTTTGAATTCCGGTACAGTAGTTTTGTATTCGGTTTTAGAAAACGAGATCATAAGGATATTTTTTTAAAACATTTTTTTTAAAAAATAACTTTCCTTTCTACCTTTTTATTTAGAGATAAAATATCAAGACTTATCTAGGGATTCTTTGATTTCTTTTTTTTTTTGAGTTTCTGATTATTTAAAACTATTTTTGATATTGCGCTGAAGTCAGAAGTAAAATTCTGATATTATTGGCTAAGAGTCAAATCTTCGTTATATTTAATACTGTACTTTCCTAAATATCCGTGACATTTCGTGATTAATTGAATGGCTTATTCAGATTTATAAAAAAACATTAATATAATCATAGCATTCATAGTTTGAATGGAAAGTGGGTACCGAATGGACAGACAGACGCAGTCTTTATATAAAAGCGTTCACTTTTAATTTATAAGCGTATTGTGAAAGCTAAAACTTAAAATCGTGGATGCTAAATATTAAAATCAGAGTTTATTTTTATTATTCTGATTACAAATGGAATAACAGTCAACAAAGATATATTTTCCTAAGAAAAGCTAAATGGTTTTGTCAAAAACATATTTTACTTCCTAAACTACATTTATCAGCCAAAGCTTGTTTCAAATAAGGCAATTTGGTGCTTGGTTCGATCTATACTTCAGTACAAGTGAACTAAAACGAAATTATAAATTCCCATATTGTGCCCCTTGGCGATATTTCGAAATCATGTCGCAAGAACCTAGTTATAAAAAATGCATCTGGCTCTTTCATAATTCTTAACAGAAGAAATACTATTCAACAAATATACTATTCTTTTAAAAAAGAGTTGATTATTGTATGGATATTTCAAGGACATTTAAAAAAAAAGGGTTGGATTGAAACGAATAAATGAAAAAAAAAAAAAGAATGGTGCATCTATCGCAGACTTCATCATGAAAAATGTCATCTGCCAAATCTGAAGCATAAAATATCTTGATAAATGACATCTAATGAAGATAAATGCTGATTTCTGATGATAATTTTGCTGAAACGCGGAAAACAGCTTAAACACGTATGAATTGGGAGTGAATCTTTAGACTAGGAATCGGATAAGATAAATGCTGATTTCTGATGATAATTTTGCTGAAACGCGGAAAACAGCTTAAACACGTATGAATTGGGAGTGAATCTTTAGACTAGGAATCGGATAGTAAAGCACAGTAAAAAATTAGCGCTTCTTAAAATTAGAGATATAAAGCACGCTTTTTATAATTTCATATTGACTAATGGTCCCAATAAATCAAGTAATCAAGTATGTCCTATCAGGTAAGTATGAAGCGAAACTTATTTCCTTTTATATTGTTAAAATGAAGCATAATATTAAAAAAAAATCTTCAAATGAAGTAGTTTTCTTTCGAAAGTATATTTATTATGAAAAATATCAAACGAGCAAATAACAAAACTAATACTATATCTTTGCAAAATGTCCATCGCTCGTTGGGACACGCTACCTACAAAATCTTTCCCAGTAAGAAATAAACACAAAATGTAATTATTTTATTAGAATTTAAAGCAAAAGACGTTACTAAGAAAAAAAAATAGTTTAAGATACTACCTTTTTTAAAAATTACACTGGTCTACAGTGATTTTGTTGCCCTAGATATGAAAATGATTTTGGATCTATTTATGCACACGATTCATGAAACTATCAATGATTTTGTTAGATTTGCTCTGATTTTTTTAAATCTTTATTTTCATTTTACATTACAAAAATCAAAAAACGAGAAATAAAATAACATATATATTTATAATGTCAGTAATATTTTGAGAAATTAGGATACATCGAAGTAAATAAAGAGGAAAATGTCGAAAATATACTTTATATTTCTATAAAACGCCTTTTATGAGCTTTTCTTTCATAATTTTTCAGGGGACAATCTCTTTTCAAAGACCAGCAGTAATCTGCCATCATGTGACAATCCCATCGACCCTGATATCTTTCCTCCATCACTTTTAGATCTTGGTGAAACCGCTCTCCCTGTTCCTCACTATAATTTCCTAAATTATCCGGAAATTTATCTAGATGATTGCGGAGATAGTGTAATTTAATACTGATATTTGCTCCTAAAGTCTGAAAGTTTGTCAGCATGTTTTGCACAATTTCTTCATAATTCGCTGCTTTATGGTTACCTAGGAAATTTTCGACAACCAACACAAACTTTTCCAAGCTTAACTTTCCGGAACAGTCATAACTTTGATAAAATCTGAGTCTTTCATCAATTGCCGTATTTGAGGACCATCAAATATTCCACCTTTCAATTTTTCCATACTAAGCTTTGGAAATTTACTGCAAATGTAATTAAAACAATCTCCGTCCTTGTTCAACGCTTTTACAAATTGCTTTATCATATCTAACTTAATATGTAATGGTGAATAAAAAATGGTATAAAATGGTGATGGTAATGGTATGTAAATGGTGTCATGAAAATACGAGCATATTGAGAACTGTCATGAATATATTCGTAATCTGGGCACTTGAAAACGTAAAGCGATGATATCCAGGGCAACAAAACAAAACTTTTTTTTGGTAGAGCTGTGTTATATTAAAAAATCTGTCGGGACGCAAATTGACTATTTTCCTAATATTGATCCATTTAACTAAATGCCGTGTTTCTTTTTTTTAATGCATTGAATTTTGTGGGAAAGCGGTTCGAATTAACATTTTTTGATAAAAACCTACTTATTTTGTTTTGAATTTTGAATCGTCGCGTGTTTTTTAGTGTTCTTTTATTCTTTTTGAAGCTTATGCTCAGAGTCAAAGTACGTTCAAAGTCATTTTAAGCTCGTTTTATATGAGAAATGCTTATTTTAGCTTCCACACTATACGTTTATAACGTAAAAAGTAGAAGGTATTATAATCGTTCAGTCCGTCCGTCCGTCTGTCACCCACTTTCATAGCCCAAACTACAAATGCTACAGGCAAGTGTGATACGTCAAAAAATTCAGCGCATTGAAATTAGAAGACATTGAAAATCTCATTAAAAAAATCGAAGTACACTCTTAAAACAAAAGAGTGAAATTCGCTCCTATAGGAGAAGTGCATTTTCGTCACCGTAAAGGAGTGGAAATTAACTCAGACTGAGTTAAAACCGCTCGTTTGTTTTAAGAGTGTACTTTAATTATTTAAAAAATTGCAAAATTTAACGCTTATTTAAAAAGTTTCATAGGAAGTCATTTTCATTAGAATTAATCACGATTGCCCTTCGCAACAATCACTCGAGAAACTAATTCTTTTAAATAATAAATTAAAAGAAAGTTATTTTTGCGACATCAATCAGTTTGAAATGACGTCATATATATTTCCCTAAGAGATTCTTTGTATGTTGATATGAAATGTTTTATTTCTATTTAAAACAAAGGAATATTACGTATTTATTCTCTGAAATATAAATTAATTTTTGCAAACGATAATAAATATTGAAGAAATAAATATTGAATTTTCGAAATAAAATAAATGAAAAAAGTTACATTTAGCGTGTAAATGTTTAATCTATAATAATAAAAGAAAGTCCGTCTGGTTGTCTGTGGATCGTAAAACACCTAATTATACTGCCCTCAGAAATTCGAAATTTTTAAGATAGATTCCCTTTAATACCAACGTGTGCACCTGAGGCTTAGTTTTTTCATATTTGTTCAATTTTTAGAGAAAATTCAAATTTTCTGAAAAAATACACCACTTTCGCTAAATTCCGATCATTTTTTCCCTTTCGTGTTGTCATTCGAGAGAAGAAATTAAAATGAACACAAAAATCAATTAAAATTGAAATTGCTTTTATTTTCTTGCCATTATCTTCAGAAACTAAATTAATGATTTGAAAAATAATTGAACGTGCCAATGAGCTAATTTATTTTTAAAAAAAAATCAGAATGGAGGTTTTGACGTGAAATAACATTGTGTTACAATTATGGTTAATTTTGAATTTATCAGGACAATCGCGATGACAGTAAGTTCATATTGAGGAAGATTTTTGTGATATGAGGATGTGCATTTTGTAGTGATATATTTTTATTTTGGAATTTTAAAGCAATATAAGTGACGGGATTTTATTCTTTATAATTAACGGGAACAAAGGCAAAGTTTATTATCCTACAGCAAATCAAATGACACATATACTTGGATCGATTTGATATTCTTTTAGTCCGTGCGAAGAACGGGTATTTATTTGCTAGTATAGAATAAATACTGTGTTTGGCGCGTTTTTCAATGTGTTCATCACTTAAATGTTGTGTGGAAGCGGGTTAAGTGACAGATTCTGTTACAAGCCAACTTGTTTATTTTATGTACAGTATGTATTATGCAACATACATTGCCATGTCATTGCGATGTTATTTAAATTAATATTTTTAAAGCAGGATATATATATTTTTGCATTTCCCCTATAAATTATGAAATAGTCTGTTTACAGTAAAAAAAATCTAAATTTTTTACAGATGGTAAGAAATGACCATAGTTTCATACATTCACCCTGTTTTTCGGTAAATCGTACAAGGTCAATATGTAGATTCCAAAAATCAGGTTTATAATAACTACATACCCTAAATATAGAGATTTCATCCTAACATTTGCTATATAATTATGACGTATTATTGTAATATTCACAGGTCTTCTGTTTGAATCATTATACCATATTAGTATTCAACAACAACAAGGTTAATGATAGGTCTTTCTTATTCTGAGAATGCCACAAAAAGACCCAGCATGACTGGGCATCTCTCAAATAAAGCAAATAATCAAGGTTAATCATAAGTTATACATAGTATTTATTACAAGCTTCCGGTTCCGTTCTTGGGAATATGTATAATATTTTCTGGTAGAATATTTTTGGCAGCATACTAATATTCGGAAAATTAAATGAGGAGAAAAAGAATGAAGTTTTGTAAAAGTTATTGGCGCTTAGAACAGCTTCCATGTCGTACTTTAAATATTATAATAAAAGCAGATATAGCAACTAGGATTTTCTAAATTGCAGTTTAATGATTTACTTCCAAAGATTCAATTGCTTATTGAATCACTAAATTAACAAGAAGTTCTAAAATAGCCTACTTTCCTGTTACTTAAATACTTACTGAAATACTATCGAAAGACAATTGGTATTGTAATTGTAACTGTCACTTAGAATAGCTTTTACACAAGATTTATACACCTTAGAAAAAATAATCGCAAATTTAGTTGCAATTTGAACATTTAAAAGCCAAAATTATTAATTTTCATTATTTTTCTTTTGCAAGCAGTACGGACAGACGGGCTTCTTCAACATGTCAATACCTACTTCTACACTTTTTTTTTATTTCTTTCGAAATAAAAAATTTAAGTTGGCTAAAAAGGAGTCAAGTTTGTAAGAAAGTTTCCCACCAGGCTCTTTTCATGAAACGTTTTGCGGGTAAAAATTTTGAAAGGAAATCTTTATGGACATAACACCTTCATAAAGTATTTCATACAACAAAAGTAATTAAAAGAATACTTTCGCCTTTTCAATTAAAATCAATGAATCGTTAACCTGAGACTGTGAAATTACATTTAACTCTTAAATTCATTATGTCATTTGAAGGTTAAGTCCAATTTTTTCGCATAATTTTCGATGTGATTCAAAACTTTGACATATTTGCGACGACGTTTGGTTTTTACCTTTATTTGAATATGTTCATAATACCGAGATAATAGTAGAATAGTTAACTCTATTTAAGAATACTTTTAACAAAAATAATTAAAAGAATGCTTTCGCCTTTTCAATTAAAATCAATGAATCGTTAACCTGAGACTGTGAAATTACAACCCTTAAAATTCATTATGTCATTTGAAGGTCAAGTCCAATTTTTTCGCATAATTTTCGATGTGATTCAAATCTTGACTTTCGAAACTTTGACATAATTACGACGACGTTTGGTTTTTACCTTTATTTGAATATGTTCATAATACCAAGATAATAGTAGAATAGTTAACTCTATTTAAGAATGCTTTTAACAAAAGTAATTAAAAGAATGCTTTCGCCTTTTCAATTAAAATCAATGAATCGTTAACCTGAGACTGTGAAATTACAACCCTTAAATTCATTATGTCATTTGAAGGTCAAGTCCAATTTTTTCGCATAATTTTCGATGTGATTCAAATCTTGACTTTCAAAACTTTGACATATTTGCGACGACGTTTGGTTTTTACCTTTATTTGAATATGTTCATAATACCGAGATAATAGTAGAATAGTTAACTCTATTTAAGAATGCTTTTAACAAAAGTAATTAAAAGAATGCTTTCGCCTTTTCAATTAAAATCAATGAATCGTTAACCTGAGACTGTGAAATTACAACCCTTAAATTCATTATGTCATTTGAAGGTCAAGTCCAATTTTTTCGCATAATTTTCGATGTGATTCAAATCTTGACTTTCAAAACTTTGACATATTTGCGACGACGTTTGGTTTTTACCTTTATTTGAATATGTTCATAATACCAAGATAATAGTAGAATAGTTAAACTCTATTTAAGAATGCTTTTAACAAAAGTAATTAAAAGAATGCTTTCGCCTTTTCAATTAAAATCAATGAATCGTTAACCTGAGACTGTGAAATTGCAACCCTTAAAATTCATTATGTCATTTGAAGGTCAAGTCCAATTTTTTCGCATAATTTTCGATGTGATTCAAATCTTGACTTTCAAACTTTGACATAAATACGACGACGTTTGGTTTTTACCTTTATTTGAATATGTTCATAATACCGAGATAATAGTAGAATAGTTAACTCTATTTAAGAATGCTTTTAACAAAAGTAATTAAAAGAATGCTTTCGCCTTTTCAATATTAATGAATCGTTAACCTGAGACTGTGAAATTACATTTAACTTAAAATTCATTATGTCATTTTAAGGTCAAGTCCAATATTTTCGCAAAATTTTCGATGTGATTCAAATCTTGACTTTCGAAACTTTGACATATTTCCGATGGTTTTTACCTTTATTTGAATATGTTCATAATACCGAGATAATAGTAGAATAGTTAACTCTATTTCAACTTCGCTTAACAAGTTTTTAAAAATAGACCACCGGTCTCGGGATAAGAAGGTCCCGCGATCGAGTCTCGACACCTCTGAAGACCCACCGAGTATATGCGGAGTACGTGCTCGTTAAATCTGTTGGGTCCGAAAGTCATGTGGTCGGTCATTGCGCAGTTTTCCACGGGTACAGGTCCCTGGAGACTATTTCCCTCCCCTTCAGGGACATGTCTAAATTGTAGAGGTGGCGATAGATGGCAGCATCTGTCTTGTATGTGTGTGTGTATGTCGTGCCCGTCCTTCTTGACGAAGGTTTATAAGCGGGTCTTTGTGACCAAGCACACAAGCCTGAAAATATATGTCAACCAATGCTTGGATTCAGAACTAATCAAACAAAAAAGACAATACTTGGCGTAACTGTGGCATCACTGTAGGTTCAACTGTTCCAGATTAGACGAATTTGCTACCGGGTGGTTTGTTTGTGGGGTTTGAGGGAGAATGAGCTAGATCGACCGCGGGTATCCAAACCAAAGTGCCTCTGTGTTAATCCAATGAAAAAAAATTACTTTCTAAACCTCGTTTTCTCCGGCTGTATTAAATATTTTTACCAACGTTTTTTTTCACATGATAAATGTAGCTGACTTACAGGGCTTTACAATCCCATTTTTTAAAATTGGTTCGAATATTTAAAAAAAAAAAACCTTAATAATTTTACCGCAAAATATTCGAACTAATTCCACAAAAAGAGATTACAGAGCCCTATAAGTCAGCTACATTTATCATGATGAAAAGCGTTTGTAAGAAATATTTAATACAGTCGGAGAAATGTGGCTTAGGAAATAGTTTTTTCCCCATTGGATTAACACAGAGGCACTTTATAGTTAGAAGACCCGCGGTCATTCGGTCTCATTCACCGTTAAGGCATCGGTTTACGTAACTGTGACGTCATCGTAGGCGTGGTTGTTCCAGTTGTCGATTAGGGTATAACTTACTTGGATAGTAGTCCTGTATGGTGTTTCTCTCCGGTGATGTCAAGTTTTCCTTGGTCGGCTTGGCTTCTGTGTCGTAGCTTACGAAGAAGGTATAGATGACAATCAGGAAGATTTCTATTGTCAGCACAGTAAAGCCAAACTTCTTGCTTGCCCAGTTCATGTTGTCTGAAAAATGTATATTTCAGGGGAGAGTTCTAATTTTTCAAAAAACTGTTGATTTAATTAATGTATTCTTAAATGGCTTACATGTACAGGGTGGTTATACAATAACGCTCGCTATTCGGAGAGGTCTGTAGCTTGAATGAATAATCCGAATGCAACAAACATCGAGACACTTACTAATCAAGAAGGGGGGGGGGGGGGGGGGAAGAATGGAATCATAAAAAAAGAAACTAGTCTCTTGACCAGGGTTCTAAATTACGAGGCGTAGCCAATTATGGCCAATTACGGCCAACACAGCCAATTACGCATCGTAATTTAGAACCCTGGTCAAGAGACGAGTTTCTTTTTTTTATTATTCCATTCTTTCCCCCCTTCTTGATTAGTAAGTGTCTCGATGTTTGTTGCATTCGGATTATTCATTCAAGCTACAGACCTCTCCGAATAGCGAGCGCAAAATGCCGAGCAATTAGATTCAGCCTTTCTTTCGGATTCAGCCTCAATTGTTCGGCATTTTGCGGTCTTTCTGCGATCCACTGTGGAACACAAAGCAATAAAATGGGAAAAAATTGTGGAGAACCACGGATCTCATGTAGAATTACTGTAAAATGTGTTTTTGAATCTGCAGCGCCACCTATCGGCAAATTTTTGAACTAATTTCTTTTTTGTAATAAATCGAGAGCGCATGATCTGAAATGTCTGTATCTCAAATTTTATCACATTCTGACCAATACAGCATCCTGCACAGACCTCTGAGTTGGGAAACTTATTTCTGGATAACCCTGTAGTATACGTGTTGATGATGAGAGAATGTAGAATAGTGTGAGAGCTTGAATGAGAACACAAGCAGGTTGAATAAGTTTAAAACTTTAATTTTCATGTTAAAAATACACTGGATAAAAAATACTAATTTAAAACCAAGTTAAAATATAGCAGGTTTGAGTAAAAGAAAAAAAGGCGCGCAATTGCTGACAGATCACAGAATTTATAGATTTCAAAAATCTCAGAATGTAAGAGTTGAGTTGTGTCTGCTGCACGCAGGCAGAACCACAACAGACACACAAGAGCTTCATAAAAAATATTCCTGACCAAACAATACGGAAAATTTTATCGCTTTAAGAAATCTTTTAATGTATTACAGAACATTATTTAATGTAGGTTCTGTTCAATAAAAATAACTTTTATAAATAAATGGATTTATTTAATCAATGCACTGTTAGATAAAATAAATTTTTAGTTTATTAAATAGAATAATATACTATGAAACAAAATTATTGTTAATATATTAAATGAAATTTTTGTAATCTATTAAATTAATTTATTTCTGCGTTAAATGAAAATGTTATACGTATTAAACAAAATAATTTGAAAAGTTCTTCCTAAATTTCATATAATTCCAAACCTTGAATATTTTGATAATAAATATTGCAAGATATTATAATTCAAAATTACCAAAACTTTTTATATTTCACACACACATACTTTAAACTTAATATAGTTTAAATACTTAACATTTCTTTTATGTTTTTGTCATTTATTATTTAAATTTTATTTATCAAAATCTTTAGATTTTTATTTCGTCCCAAACAACAAAAAAAAGCTCAGAAGCTTATTTTCTTTTCTACCTAGATTTTTTTTAGTAAAGCATTTACAACATTAGATTCAACACATTAGATTCAACATTAAAGCATTAACAACAATTTTTACAACATTTGCTAAGAGCAAAATAACGAAGAGTTATTTTAAAATTAATATTCTTATTTTGAAAAAAAAAATTAAGTGTAAAAAATGTAAAATAATTCAGTTTTAAATTAAAATCCAAAAATTTTTTAGGTTTTCAAAATTTTCATTTTTTTGCAAAGAAAATATTATATTTTCAGTGTTAACATTAAAACTTTCGCTACGGAGGCTGTCTTTAGAAATCAAGAACTAAGATTTTGATAATGCTATTCCTATGACATTTTACGCGGCATCATAAAGCTTACGAAGCAAAAGTGTTAAACCAGAGTTGTGTTCTTAGTAATTGTAGTTGAATTCCTTTACTTTATTAGAATTTTTATAGAATTTTCTTATTAATTTTAAATAAATTAGAATTTTTTGAATTTTACATTGTTAGAAAAAATAGTAATTATTTATTCTTACCTTCCCGATTATCAGTTCTACCCTCTGAAACCGTGAAAACTTCCACGCGCTTCGGCGGACGACTTATATTATTTTTATTGCTCATATATGAATAGATAATCGCTTGCTGACTGGAAAAACATACACACTCGAACTCTCATCCGCTCCCACTTCTCTTCAGTTCATGAAATGACAGACGATTGAGCGATCTCTCTACTGTTCTGCCATTCGCTGTAAACGTTCGAAGGTCGGGTTTTGGAACGTTTTTTTATCAAATGGTTTTGAGGATGAGAAGAGAGAGAGAGAGTAATTGTATAAATGTCGTAATAACTTGAAGGGAAACGAAAGGGTTGGACCTTTACCTCTTTTTTATCTACACCTGGTTGGATTGTGGTTTGTTTATAAACAAATTTTTGAAGTCCTAAAATAGCAATTCCAATTTTTAAAGGAGTTATTCCGACATACTGTTAAAAATGTTAGTGCAAGATTGCACGGAAATCCTGGAACTTTCTAGCTGCCACCACTATTTGGAGCGTTGATTCGCCGCTTTTGTCGTGTATTAAAGTTATGGTTTTACCAGAAAATTAGTACATTCACACTCTAAATAGTGGTGGGGCAACTCAGGTGTCGGCTCGTCACTTGACTTTGGTTCTAAAATATGACGCCCGTCGCTAATAGCCCTCGTGTAGCTCTAGTGCGACGATAATTCAAACTAAACTAAATAGTGGTGGAATAGAATGAGTTTGACATAACTCAATTGAAGACCGTGCAACATACTACACTAGACATAATGAAATGGCAATAGTTCGCGCTGGTTTGTTAAAAGAGATTTAAAAACTTTTTTTAACTATCACTAACTTGGTTTTTGGAGAACTTATCCAGAGCTGTATAATTTTCTATCAAATCCAGAATTTTTTTTTATAAGTTTAGCAAATTTGAGATATAAACGTAAAAGTCGGTATAAAAAGTGGAATAGGCCTACTGGAAAGTTTGAAATCAGTGGAAGACTAAAGTTAACATGCCGACCCGGCGTCGCAACGGTTAAGGCGCTAGCCTTTGGAGCCTCTGGGTTCGGGTTCGAATCCCGGTAAGGCATGGATGTTTGTGTTTGTCGAGTATATGCGGAGTACGTGCTCGTTAAATCTGTTGGGTCCGAAAGTCCTCCAAGTTCCCATACCAAATCAATACCTCTGGGGGGTGACAAGCCAATTCTGGGGACCCTCTAGTTGGCCTCTGTCTCTAAAAATTAGATGGATCCACTAATGTGTGTGTGTTGTCTGTTGTGTCTGTCTTACTTGACGAAGGTTTATAAGCGGGTCTCTGACCAAGCACACAAACCTGAATATATATGTCTACCAACCAACCAACCAAAGTTAACATAAAACACTGGAGCTACACATAGAATTAGACGAATGTAAGCAACTTTTGTCGGAGAAACGGAGGAGAACTATTCGACTATTTAAGCAGACTATTATACCGCCCTGGACATGCTGACTACTGATTTCAGGATAAACTTACGTTAACTAATTATTTACTCCAAATATAAATAAAATAAGGCTTTTAAAAAACATGAAAATGTTTGATCCTGATTTTCTAAACAATAACTGGTTTAAATAAATCATTGTGAAGTTGAATGTGACATGCACAATATTAGCGAAACAGCAAATTTTAAAAACCTTCATGTGCAAGAATTTTTTTCTACTTTGGCCGAATATACCTTTTTACAAGGGGGCGGGGGATTTGTTTTTTGACTTAGAGTTAATCCTTACTGTCTCACTATTAATTTGTTAACTAAGAAAGAATTATTCAATGTAACTGTACGCAATTTTATTTCTTCTTTTTTTTTAACATCTGCAAGGCGAGCTTATCTGAGAGATTCAACATAGGTCTCGACACCTAGGCTTTTAGCGGCATCTTGCTCTGGATTTCCAAGGCATCGTAATCATAGAGTCCTTCACGATCGACACGCTGCTTTGAAACAATTGTAATCTTTACGCTATCGCTATATTTTAATATTCCTGTGACCAGGCCCTGACCATCGCTCGGGCTTTGGGCCCACGATTTTTGGGGGCCACAAAATTGGCTATAAACCTAAAATTTCTCATCTCATAATATTGTGTTTGGTTTTATGACAAACTCAATTTAAATTAATCATATATTTAAGTTTTTTACAATTTTAAGTACCCTAATTTTTTTTTTAAAAATATATGATGATGGACCATACTTTCAAAGGTCATAACTTTGCAGCATGTTTATAGTAACAATATCGCTCGGGAATAGGGGCTTCCAAACGTTTCTGTGCCTAGTGCCCCTTCTTTTCATGGTCAGGCCCTGTATGTGACTTAATGTGAGTGTTGCAGTCGATAACGATAGTTACCTAAGGAGACCTAAGCTTAAAGCTGTCAGGATAGGACTCCCCTGATTTAACGGGCAAGGCAATGTCCTCAGGAAACTGCTCGACAGAATTTCTTTTTATGTTTTTGTACAAACACATGCTTGTTGATAGAGCAGTTGACCGGATTTGAACCCGGGACTTCTAAGGCCAGATTCGAAACTTTTCCAAAGTCTTTTTAATGGACCGAGAAGTTCGACATTTGTTTTGATGCCATCGATTGGTTGGTAATAGAAACAAATGAATTCTCAGCATGTGACCTCTGGGCTAATGGACAGGACAGATGTTCCACGATGTTCGAACAACGGGAAATCAATCGACGGTAAAGAAATAAAATAAAGAGAGGCACGTGTGTGACAAGCGATGAGAAAAAGTTATCGAAATCTTATTTATTGTAAAATCTATTGAAGGGAAGCAGGTTTAATAGAGTAGGTTTGGTTCTTTACAGTATCGACAAATTGGTTCAATAACTTTTCGGTACTGTTAAAGCTGAAAAAATTAATTATATATTTTAAAAAAAGCAGTGGTATATAATTGTATATAGAAGGAAAGATATAAGAGAAAAAGAGAGAGAAAGGAAGAAGAGATATTGAGAAAGAGAAATCACTGTTAAAAATGAAATTCTCAAAAATGGGTACTATGATGTTATCATTTTATTTTGAAAACAAAATTATTAATTATGTTATTATTAATATGAAAAGTAAGTAATCTCAAATCTGAAATTCAAACACAATTAAAAATGAAACTATTAAAGTGAGTATTGGGTGTTCTTATTTTATTGAGGAAATAATATTCTCAAAAACAAATTGCTAAGAAATCTTGAATTTGAAATCATACATCTTAAAATTAAACAACATCAAATAGCCTACAAATCCACATCCACTTCTGGATAACGCTGCACACACTTAAGCTTAGCGTGGATCCTCTCATCGCATCGCGAGTTCAAGTCAGTTTGAGATGCAGGTTCTTAAATTTGAGAACAATGTATTTCGAGCGATTATAAACCGAGGATGTTCTCAAATATGAGAATTGAAACTAAAAAAAATTTCTAATTGTGAAAGATTGTTAAAGATAGGCGAAAGTCTGTTGTGCACTTTATTATCCTCAAAAAAAATTAATTCTATTTTTTAACAATCATATTTTCAGGTCTCTAAAAATATAGCGACCATCGCCGACAAAGAAAACATGCCCATGCCACATGCTACATCAGTCAATCCCCTCATACCCAAGATGGCCGCCAATTCGAGAAAATTCGCGATTGTCGTTATCATTATTCAGATCATTTTCATCATTTGCTTCGCCTTTTTTGTGGAGTACGGAGAAGACATGGACGCTGCAAGTCCGAAGAACTTTTACTTGGACTCCTCAAAAGCTGCAGAGAGTAATTTGCATCAATATTATCCTAGTAAGTTATTAAAATTTTATAGACGGTTATATTACTTTTATAATAATTTTTTCAACTTGTTGGATACCAACTTTTGCTATAGATTCTATGTATTTCCCAACGTGTGGAATAACAACTTGTTGCTATAGCTTTTGTTTAGTGTTCCACATGTTGGGCAGCAACTTTTTACCATCGCTTCCCTTTATTGTCCACAACATGTTGAAGAGCATTCAGAAATGTAATGCTATTGCTCCTATTTATTATTCTTTATCTTTAGCAGCATTGTGTTAGTATAGCTTTTATTTATTACCCAGTATGTTGCACAGAAGCTTGTTGCAACAGCTTCCATTTACTGCCAAACTTGATGCTTGATTTTTGTTTATTGTTTATCATATCGGATATAGTAATAACTTGTTGCATTTTCAATTATTGTACAGCATATTGCACAAGAATTTGTTGCTATAGCTACTATTCCTTTTTCAATGTGTTGAAGAGCAACTCTCTAAAATTTCCATTCGTTCTACAACTTGCATTGAACAGCACATGGTTTTATCAAAATATCAAACATTTTTCAGTGTTCCAAGATGCCAATATGATGATCTTCTTCGGTGTGGGGTTTCTGTACTCGTTCCTGGCTAAGTACGGTTACAGCGGAGTAGGCCTGAACTTCATCATATCCGCAGTAGCGATGGAGTGGTCACTGCTCGCGCATGAGTGGTGGAATAGCGTCAACGGGAAAATACGCATAGACATCACTAGGTAAGTTAATGCTAGGGTCTTCATGAAAACGGATCATTATTATTTAAATTATTTTGACGGTGGTTTACAGTTATGCGGAATGACCACAGAAAGGTCACCAGTAGATGGCGTTGCTCATTCTTACCAGAAATCTAGTTAGCAACAAATGCAGTAGTGTAAAAGCCAAAGTAATTCACCTCCATGTCCTCCATCATGAGGATCCTTTTGGTAGACTATGGGTTTCGGAAGCCGCTTCATTGGTGACCCAGATATAAGGACACGCACGCAACCTTCACATAAAACGATGTAGGAGACACTCACGACTCACCATATAGCATTGGTAACCAACGGGTGTTATTATGCATCGAATATTCTAACTCCGATAAAATTCTGGGGAGGTAATATTGTGGGATGCACACAGAAAAACCGTCAGTAGATGGCGCTGCTTATTCCTACCAGAAATCTGTTTAACAACGAAATCTGTAGTATAAAACCACCGTGAGGATCCTTTTGGTGGATTAAGGGTTGTCGAGGTCACGACATCGATGACTCGGATATAGAGACACGCAAGTAACCTTCTCATACAACGATGTACGAGACGCTCACCATATGGCATTGGTGACCAACGAGTGTTATCATATGACAAATTCTATCTCCGATAAAATTCTGGGGAGGGAGAAATTGTGGGATGCACACAGAAAGACCGCCATTAGATGGCAATGCTTATTCCTACCAGTAATCTGGTTAACAACGAAATCAGTACTATAAAAACTGAAGTAGCTCATCACCATCGTGATCATTTTCATTATCATTAGATCATTCATGACGATGGAGCGTACCGTTGAAGCTGAAAGGTTGGCTCATGCTAAGATGTCGAAGGAGGAAAGGGAAGCTACCCAGGCCCTCTACCACAAACTTAGCTATCATTTCTATGATGCTACTGATAATCGCACTGCCCGCGAACGCATTAAGAATTTAATGGTTCGGGTCCCACACCTTTCATTGAGTAAAATCAATAATATTATTGAAGAAAACGATGATCTTCTGGACCCAGCTCGGATCATGCAGCTTAAAGCTGATGCGGAAAATGGTTTTCCTGACGAGCCGCAGGTCGTGGCCACAATCCAGCCCTTGGCCGAGACCATGGAACTGTCGTCGGATGCCCAATCCCCGACGGCAGGGTCTGTAACCCCGGATGCCCAATTCCCGGAGGGAAGCCCGGACGCCCGGTCCCAGGAGGGAAACACGGATGTCCCGGCGGCCAAGAAAAAGAAAATCAAGCTAAATTCGGATGCCCAATTCCCGAAGGCGGTTGATTTAAGAAGGTCCCGAAGGTTGGCTGATGCCCAATTCCAGGCCAACATCCCCACTTTTAACAAATTCATGCCCTTGGCCGAGTCCATGGAGCTGCCGTCGGATGCCCAATCAATTCCCGTCGGCAGGGACTGCTACCCCGGATACCCCATTCCCGGAGGTAAGCTCGAAGGCCCGGTCCCAGGAGGGAAGCACGGATGTCCCGACGGCTAAGAAGGTCAAGCCAAATTCGGATGCCCAATTCCCGGAGGCGGTTGACTCTAAGACCCCTGATGCCCAATTCCAGGCGGCACCCAAACCCGACCCAATTTTCTTCCTCGGAGGGGAGTTGGTCGATTCTATTTGTAGACGCATTGCGGCTACGGTGGCGGATGATATTGGAAGAAAACCATATCACAAATTTGTGAAGGTTTTTCCCCGGTCTAAGGAAGAGGAGGAAAAGATCCTGACCATCCTGACTGCGGAGAAGATCGGCTACTTTCGCCACTCCCGCCGCAAGTGCTCCCACCTAAAGACAGTCATCAAGGGATTGCCCCTAGAGACTGATCCACGCTCCATTGCTGACGCCCTTGTAGCGGACGGCTTTATTATTGAAAAGGTGGCCCAACTGACAAGGGCCCGGACTAAATCAAAACTCCCTTTCTTCCAAGTCCTCGTTACCCGGACCGGGAGATATAAGGAGATTTACCATCAACACACCCTTCTGGGCCAAAAGGTTTCATTTGAACCTTTCCGGAAGATAAGCAGAATCCCTCAATGCTACCGTTGCCAGCACTTCGGGCATGTGAGCTCACATTGCAGCATGGGAGACAGGTGCAGGTTTTGTGGCCTCGGTCATGACTCCCGTACTTGCCCCTCCCGGGAAGACCCCCAGACCCACCGCTGTGCCAACTGCGGCGGGAACCACCCTAGTTCCTCGGCGTCCTGTCCGGAGCGTCCCAAGCTCCCAAGGAGGGAGCTTCCACAGAGTGCCGCCAGGCGGCAGCACCCCAAGCCCCGTCTCCAGACTGATGACGTAGCCTCCTTAACAGATGCTCTATCCGCCGTCAAAGATGCCATTGCTGACGTCTTCGGCGATCTGCAATCTTTTAAGACGAAGGCAGCTGCTCTTGCAGCCTGCACCACCAAAGCCGACAAGTTGGTCGCACTCATTGAACTGCTCTCCCCATAGAGCCCCTCCCTGGACCAGGCCTTAACCTGGAGATAGAAAGCTGCCCAACAGCTATGTCAGACTTTTAATCTCAGGTGCCACTGGCATTCCTCACGACGAATCGGTATGGGGCCTTCGGCCCAACACCGAGTTACACTTTATATTAAAGATTAAAGACACCATCGTGATGATATTTTTTTTGACTATGTGTTGCCAAGGCCGCCACAGTTATATCCTGAAGGTAACAACCCTCTGCTTCAAAAAAGGCAACCTAAAAGTACGGCCTCTGCAACAAATCCGCAGGTTCTGTCAGAAAAAGATGGAAACTTTTTTAGGGTTTGGGTTTTGGGTTTTTTAGGGTTTGGGTTTTTTAGGGTTTGGGCTTTGCAGGAGTGCTTAAGGTTGGAATCTGCGCATTATGCAATGACAGCGCATATCAAAGTAGCTGTGCATGCTGCGCATGCCTTATTGTATTAAAGTTAAGTTTCTCATTTGCTCGTTTCTTTTCCCATATTTACCTAAGATATGTTGTGTTAAAATAAATAAGATGTAACCTTACGGACTTCTATTCTTTATTATGACTGACTACACCAACGCCAACAGCAGAAGCTATATATCACTCAATACCCCTATGCTAAAGTTGTTATTGTGGTGCTTATTCCCGGATCGAAGATAAAATCAATTAAATGATGTCATTAATGTCCAAAAGAAGTCGGGAATAGATTATGGATTTCCATAGCACCCTAAGACATTGTAGAATGTGTTAATGTGGTGCATCTAAAACGTTCCTATGGCGATCAATCACAGGAACTATAGTCAGGCGGGATTTGTGTTGATAAGTAGAACTGTTACAGTCACGTTACACACATTCAAAGCTTTTTGTAGCCGCCCAATTGGTTTTTATTTTGCTTTTCCCTTTGCATCTTCATGGGATTTGTTCTTGTAAAAAAAGCATTGCTCCAGTCACGTACCACACATATTCTTAACCTTGTTTTAGTCGCCCAATTGGTTGAATTTTTTTTCCCATTTTAGCTTTATCTCGGGCGAGTTCTCCGCGGCGAGCGCCGTTATCGCCATCGGGGGAGTCTTCGCCAAAGTTGGCCCCCTGCAGATCGTCGTCTTCACTCTGATAGAGGTGCTCCTCTACACGGCCAATGAACACTTCTGCGTCACCGCATTCAAGGTAAACTCGTATTTTCGTTTTTCTTTGTGACATTGTCTGAGTAACAGTGAGTTAGGATCTGTTGAATATTAATTTATTTTGTGCCCAAAATAAATTAATAAAAGAACTATTATCAATAAAGATCATTTTGAACAAATTATAAACCTATTAAAGTAAAACATATAATCTTCATGGAGTTAGAAATCAGCAAATAAAAAAAAGACTGTCTGGAGTTAAGTCCGCATTACATTTTGAGGATCTTTGAAATGTGGTAGGCAACATCAAGGGCCTATTAGGTAATCAGTGTCTAAAAGGCCGAACCCCAGAAACAAACCACCCAGCAGCTAATTCGTCTAAAGCTAAATAGAATGATCACATCTAAAGTTACGCAAGGCATTGTCTTTTTTCCGTGAAACAATCTACATCCCGCGCAGTTCAATTCGTCCATTGAGGCCTTAGAAGCTATATAATTATGAAAAGGCCTCTTTCACAGTTCTTTGTTCAGGAGGCAATGCAAAAGCCTTGTCTCACTTGTTTTTCGTCAGGAAAGTAAAAGCATTCCATATTTATATGGGTTTTTTTTAGATATCCGACGTGGGCGGTTCGGTATCGCTGCACATGTTCGCCGGCATATTCGGGTGTGCCGCCGCGTACACTCTGGACAAGGGATCCGTCGTACAGAACAACCCGAACGAGAGGACCAGCTACAGCTCGAACCTCTTCACCATGGTGGGTGAGTGCAGCACCACCTGGACCGAATGAGGCCTGTAGGAGGACTACAGAAAAAACGTCAGCAGATGGCGCTGCAAATTCGCAACAGAAATTTAGTTAACAACTAATAAAGTACTAGTATAAAATCTGATGTAACCCATCTCTTTCATGGAGATCCTTTTGGGAGACAATCGGTTGCATAAGTCTAGTAACATTGGTAACCCGTGGATAATGAACACACATTTAACGCATGGAATGTTTCCCGCCTTATGCAACCCATTGTCTACCAAAAGTATCCCCGTGGTAGAAATGGGAATTTGCAGCGCCATCTGCTGGCTGTCTCTCTGTATACTTCCTACAGGCGCGTAAACTATTGTTGCGCGTAAGCTTTATTGTGCAAGTTCAGAGGATTTCATTTTTTAAAACAAATCATTGATTGACTTTCCTGTCAACTGTATTGGTGTATGCATACTATAGAGATGCGATTACTCTTTAATACTGACGAATTATCATTTTGACTCTAGAGGTTTTTGTGAGGCTCGAGTAGCCCAGTTGGCAGTTGGTAAGGCGTTTGACATTCAGGCGTCGTGTCACTCCCTGGAAGTTTTAATAACATTTTTAAAAAGCCGATATTTAACCAATATCCAGATTTTCGGGGTAAGTATATAAATTATTAACAGGAGTTGGCAGGCCTTCATACTATATTAATATGATTTTAATTATATATTATATGTTCTTAACATAAAGTGTTGTAGTGTTAGCGAAGATATTACACAACCCGCTTCATCAAAAGGTGCTTCATGGTGGCAACCTGAAATCTGAAATCTAGACTAACAACTGAGCATCGGCGCGAAGCGCCCTTTCTCGTTCATCGAAGAAGTGCCGTAAAGGCGATAACTTTGACTATGAATGAACTTAGGCTCGAAAGCCCGCGTTCTAAGGCTCGATTAGGCTGAAGAGAGCCAACATCTTGTCGGCCTTGGTAGTAGCTGCGGAAAGAGCCGCTGCCTTCTGGATAAACGTGGGGATGTCCCCGAAGACGTCTGCAATGGCGTCTCTCACGGACGTGAGGCCCTCCAAAAGTGACGCAGGATCTTCTGCAGTCTGGAGGCGGGGTTGGGGTGCTGCCACCTGGCGGCACGCTCGGGAGGCTCCCTTTTGGGGAGCTTTGGTCGCTCCGGGCAGGTCTCGGAGGAGCTAAGGTGGGGGCCACCGCAGTTGGCACAGCAGTGGGCGTTGATGGTGGCAACCAAGTTCGGCTTACATACTACAGTATTTGCTTTAATCTAGACGACTGGTAGTAATGCAGTAGTATATCAGCGCCATCTAGCGTGGATGTTATTTGAAGTTGCGTATGTGATTCCACTATAGTAGTATATTGTAGATTTCTAAAGAAACGACCTTAATCTTTTTAATTTTTTACTTAAATTAGTACTCCTGTAACTTTTCCTCCCGTACGCAGGCACCCTCTTGCTATGGGCCTACTGGCCAAGCTTCAACGCCGCGCTTTCCTCATCGGGCAACCTGCAATACAGGAGCGTAGTGAACACCTACCTGTCCCTACTAGGGAGCTGCGTCGCGGTGTTCGCCGTCACCACCCTCATTCAAGAAGAGAAGAAGTTTACCATGGTACGGTATATGGGTTCAAATCGTCCTTATGTAAACGTAATCGTTGTGATGCAACACCCCATTAGATGACCAAGGCCGGATATACAAATTCAACGGGTCACCCGGCCGCAGATATGATATCACCTAAAAAAAATTTCGACTTCCAACATATGCGAAATCTGAGCAAAAAAATGAACAAAATGGCACCCCACCTGGCTTTACTCACGACCTTCTCAATTTACAAGTCCGGAGAAGCTCTCCCAAACACGAGCGCAGACGGAAAGTTTGACGTCCCTCTTACGAGTGTCGTTATTCCGAAGATTTAGAAGCCTGATCTGATCTCGAAACCTGTTTGGAACCACTCGTATACGGCTGACCATATTTTTAGGGTTCCAAACAAGTTCTGCTCTCGGAACAGTGACGTCAAACTTTCCGTCCACGCACGTGTTTGGAAGAGCTTCTTTGGCCTTGTAAGTTGAGTAGGCCTGCTTTACTACGTCACTTTACGGCTGCACAAAATAACTTGGCCTCTTGGCATTACTGCTTTAGCCCTCTAGTAGCTGTAGCACAACGTAATCTAACCATGAGCCAACACTCTCAGTTTCTAATAAATTGCTGATAACTGATCTATAGACTAATTAGCAACACTGACGTTAATTCGCGGACCGCCTTTCTTCGCACTTATTGCATCAGACGTTTTAGTTCGTACATGGATAAATTCATACCAAAACTCTCGGAGCACTAAAAGTGACTTCGGATTAGCGCAATAACAATAAGCGTGAACTTTAATTTTAAATAAAATACAGATTGTTAATAAGTTTTACAAGAACTATAGAATGAGAACATAAAATAACTGGGTTAAAAGGCAGTTTCGAACTCAATACAATGTTTCAAGGTAAATGAAGAGTACAGGGGAAAAACCGCTTAATTTCGTTCAAACTTTCCTCATCGGGCATCTTTGGCGATGATAGCGAGTAATCGCCTAAACTGGTGTAAGGAAACCAGTTTCTCAATTTTGTTGTGCATTTTCTCTCACTGCAACCCTGAAATTCAGTTCCGCGTTATATTCAAAAGACTGTGTTTATCAGCATGTTAAGCTTTAAAAATAAAGTACGATTGATCGAAAATCACGAATTTTTCTAAAACAATTAAGAGAAATTTTAAGATTCGCAAATTAATTGAAAAGTCCTAAACCACGACTTTTCTACCTACCGAGATTAACCAAGGAGACGGCCTTGGATTAACGCGATGCACGATTCCGACGCTTGGACCAAGCAAAGAAGAAAGAGAAAAACCGGTTTCCTGTCGCCAATGTCCTCCAAGCAGATACAATTACGGAACTATTCCTAAAAAATCAAGCGGTTCTTCCCCTGTACTCTTCAAATAAGAGAAACTTTGGTTATTCCAAAGGGACTAAAAATTGTATCACCGGTGATACATTCGGGCCCAAGATGACACCTAAAACTATAAAGATTTTCATTCGTGATTTATATTGTCAGAGTCACATCCAGAATGCAACCCTTGCTGGAGGCGTCGCCATCGGAGCAACGGCCGATCTTATGGTGCAGCCCTACGGAGCACTTCTCATTGGATCCATTGCTGGAACCTTGTCTGTTCTGGGATTTCAGCATTTTTCGGTGAGACCGAATGTTTTAAGTAAAACTATTATTAATTCTTCTATATATAATACGTTTTAATTTTTATAGAACTCCAACTATTCGAACTACGACCATCCGAAATCACGATACCAGAAATCAGATTATCAGAATCACCCATTTTCTAGCTGCACCCCTTCACGGAAAGCATTATTGGGACGATGAGTCAACTTTAAGTGAGTTCTATTATAATAGAACTTACTTAATGTTCTATTATAAAAGAACGTAAGATATATTGTAGTTCTATTATAACAATATTGCAGTTCTATTATAATGGAATATAAATTCTATTATAATAGAACTGAAATATTGGTTATCGTCCGAATCCAATTTTTAAAAATTTTATTCCAATTGTGGTGCTGTCCGATTACTAGGAGTTCTACTGTAATTTAGGCTGAAATTTAACTGAAAAGCTTCGAATTCGCTCACGTTTGCTCTGCGATGCGATCGGTTAACGCTCCGTCTTTCCCGTTTCGTTAAAGATTCATCCCAAGCATTCACGTTCTTTTCAATGAATCGTTCAAAAGAACGAATTTTTGATTCGTTCTTTTTTCGCCTAACGAGTTGGAACGATTCTTTATCCAAGCGATGCTTGCTAATAAACTTTTTATCAGACAAATCTATTAAGCTTCCCCGCACAGCTTAATAAGTTTCCAGTTGGTTTTTTTTCTTGTAAAAACAATATATTTGACATTTTTCGCCGATATTGAGTGCCAAAACAGTAAACAAACAGTACTCGCACGATTGCTCGAATGGTCTAAGACCAATCTTGGCGTGACGTCATTCGCGCTAGAAGGATTTGGGGTTTCAATTCAATTAGGAAACGCACCAAATCTATGAATCTCCACCCATTCGCAAGCGAATCGCTCGCGTTGCGTTTCAGTTACATTTCAGCCTTAGGTATAAAAATATAGCTATTACTTCCCTTCAATGGCCAGTCATTTTTGGAACACCTTGTAAATTAAATTTTAACATTGGAAAAAATTGCAGAATTGCCGCCATTTAAAAAAAAGTATACTTTGTATATTTAAAATTTTGTCTGTGAAGATTAGGAAGCATTTAAATTTTAAGTTAACCAACTAAAAATAAATTTACAAAAAATCCCCTCACCTATTTTTCTGAGGTATATGCAAAGAAAGGTTACGTAATCTCAAAACATCACAACCTTTTAAAGCGATATTTTTTGATACAGGTATGTAATAGTTATTTTTCTCGTTCCAGCCTTTTCTCGCTAAATTTAAGATCTACGACCCGTGCGGCATCAACAGCTTGCACGCCATTCCTGGATTCTTCGCCGGGATTTCGAGCATCGTTTTGGCATTTATGGCGACCGAAGAGAAATACGGACACAAGTAAGTCCTAATTTCACTTGCCATTAGGGTCAATCAATCTAGATGGATACTAAACATTAGCAGTCTAGTGTCAGCCTGAATAACTAACCCAAACTTCTGCTGCATTGCACCCCATTGCCCCTGCGGTTTACTAAAATGGGCCTGCTGTGCCCATTTTAATAACCATTCTTTGTAAATTAAAATTAATTAGGGTGTTAACAGAAAATTGCGGTGACTTTTGGTCACATATTGTGTTAAGATAGCAATTAAAACGTGAAGAGGATAATTTTGCTTAGTTCTGGTAGCTAGTAAATTCATCGATCGCCGCGTTCTGCCACGGCCGACCCAACTACTAAGGCCAGAGAAGCTCGCTATGACGTCACATTACCCGTCCGGTACGGGTTGTTGGCAATTCCAAGAAAGAGGAACGAAACCTGTTCGGAACTTGAAAATTGTAGTCGGTCGTACGCGATTATCTTTCTATATCTTCGGAAAAGCTGAAAATCCAAACCTATAGCGTGACATCATGAAGAGCTTGTGTGGCCTTAAAAGTTGGGGAGGCCATTGTTTTGCCAACACTTGTCCTTTAAACGCAGCAGTAGGTAAAAATTCTTCTTTAGTTGAAAGTTGATCATATGCTTCTGCTACAGCTCACTATGTTGTGGATCGTACAAGCAAAAATGTCACATTAAATAAACATACATAATAAATGCATTTTAATGAGTTAAAATGGATAATTAGCATGTTTTAATTATTTATAATTTATGCATTTTAAGGCATAATTAATTTCTGCATTAATTAAAATGCATGAAAATAGATCTTAGCTTCCCCAAAACCAATTTCTAGATCGCCACTGTTTCAGCTTGTACAAGCTGTACCCGGCTATGGCCCCATATTCCAACACAAGTTCTCTGATTGAGATCCAGTCTCATTCACCGGATGTTCAACCTGGTTTTGAGCGCTCGCCACAGATGCAGGCATGTTTCCAGTTCCTCTACGTTGTCGAAGTGATGGCAGCGGCGGTAGCGACAGGACTAGCTACTGGTAATTATTCTAATTTTTACTCTGTCAGCGTAGAGTCAAACGTCATAATAATATGTGGAACATTAAAGGCATATTATACGAGGGGGTAATTCTTCAACCCAAACCTCAACTCAACCGTCAAAGGGTGGATGTATTCTGTTGTCTGCAATGGAAGTTGAGGTTGAAGAAAGTATCTCTAATTCTTCAACCCCGGATGAGTTGGTTGATTCAACCTTTGATTGAACCAATCAAATGCATAGATTACTTTTTTCGTCACAGCGAAGAGATACTACGTTATGTTGAGGAGGGCGGCTCTTATATACGGCTTCTTTTAAAATCGCAAATCTTGCGCATGCGTATAGCTTCAGTCAACATTGATGGACAAACATAAATTTGCGCCAAGCATGAGGATAAAGTTCTATTTATGACTGTCCGAAAATAGAATATACGAGCAACTGTTCATTCAACGATGGCAACCCTATGTCCAACTTCGAGAGGTTAAAATAAAACTTGCATATCGAGTTGCGTTGAATGAGCGAGAATCCCTATGATATGCCCTAAAGTATAACTCAGACTTTTTAATGCTTTGGTATTATAATATACTTATAGATATTATAAGGAGAACGCACTTCATTTTTTCTCGAATATCTTATCAGCATTTCAGTTAACCTGTGGGTGGAATATAAAAACCAGGAATTGAAAAGTTATTTTTATAAAAGTAACTCTGTTACAGTTACTTAATACGAAAAGTAACGAATCACAGTTACTCTTATTTCCAGTTATAAGGAATATTTAAATTGAGCCATCTTACCGTTTTTCAGAGAGAACCAAAACTAAAGAAATAGGGACAGTTGGAAAAAAATAAGAACAAAAATTCAGCGTTTATAAAAGTTACATTTTTCATAATTAAATTTAAGCTGAACTACAAATTTTGCGCTGAGAATATCCATGAAGAGCAGCGTGAGAAGTAACGAATCAAATTTTCTGTTACTACGTTACCGCTAAAAGTAACTAAGTTAAGAGTAACTTTCTAAAAATCTAACGGCGTTGCCTGAAAAAAGTAACTGTAACAAGTAACGCGTTACTCCAATCCCTGATAAAAAAAAACCCCTTCATCTATGAGCACTCATTTAAAAATCAAGTTTTTATGCATATTTAAGAGAGATAGTCAGTACCATAGAGCTAATGCATTAGTTTTGGAATCACAAATCCCGTAGAAGTATTGCATTGCCATGTTAGCTCTTTTCCCCCAGGTATAGGAATGAACATAACATCGAAATGAAACAAATTTGAAACGAAAATGTTGGCTAGTTATTTAATTATATATTTTGAAGTTTTAAAATTCCAAAAATTACAGCAGATGGCGACACTATTTTAAAACTTTATCAATCACTAATTAATTAACCGGATGTTATTTTCGTTTCACTTTTGTCTTAAATTGATGTTATGATGATTCCCATACCTGGTGAAAATGGAATAACATGGCAAAACAAATCGTTTGCAAAAGTTGTGATTTCAAAACTAATGCATTATGGGAGTCCCTCTTAAAAAAAGAATCTGTGAACAGATGTTAAATTAATGAAATGGAAAAATTAGCACTAGTCGTAGTAACCTTAATTTATTTCATTGTGTTAAAAGTCAAACGTTTTCGGCTATAGTCCTTCAAATTGAAAGTTTCTAATGCAGGTGTTGACGTTATGTCCAATAAATGCAGGTGTTACAAGTACAATAATTTTTTCGCTGCTATGACTTATGTGAGCAGCAACTTGAGCAGAGCGTTTATCTTATTTTATTTACTAAGTTTTTAAGCGGCCGAAGTTCCTTTCCATGGTCTCTCATTTGACACCTAAAATATTCAACTTTCCATTTTGGTAACTTGATTCAGAAAATAAGGGAACTGTTATGCTTAAACAAACTTATTGAAAGATAATGATCGAAAAATTCTTCTGAACATTTTTTTCTCTCTCACTTTTATACTAGTTTTCAATTTAAAATCATAACTGTTTACAAGATTTAGCTTAATGGTAGCCTAATGAGGCACATAATAATCTTAAATAGAAATAACATTAAAGCATTCAGAGGTCATTTACTAATACGAAATTTCTTTTACTTTTTAGGGTTTCTTCTAAGGTCTAAAATGTTCGATCCTTTAGAGGAGAAGCACATGTATTTGGATGAAGTGCTATGGGTGATGCCCGAATGTAAAGAGAAAACGAAAACTACTTCAATTAATAACTCTACTAGTCATTTATAATAGGTCTATATACCCTTTTATATGCGGCATGCCAGGGTCACAACCAAATAATAGTTTATCTTTTATTATTATAGTTACACTATTTCAGAAGATTACATTTTAAAAATTAATGCCAGCCTCAAATTACTTACAAATAAAATTGGTTGTCATTTTCATTAATCCAGTGAAAGTGAAATCTCTATCCTATTTATTTGAAGTGAAAATAGTGAACAAGAGAAAAAAGAATTACCACTAGGAAACTGATTGTAAAGAAGCAATGAAAGATGCTGTTTATACCAAGAACATCATGAGACAAAGTTTGTTTCAGGCATTATGAGTAATTTATTTTTTTAAACATTTTACTTTGATGGATTATTGAAATAAAAAAATATCCACCAAGTATATTTTTAATCTTCTTTAAAAGAAAACTATCTTTTTTGGAAAAAGATGATAAATAAGCTTCTCTGTTTAACCGAAGAGTAAACTAATAGAGTCAATTTTAAGAAGTACAATAAATGCAATATTGGAAAGTACAGTTAATGCAATATTGAAAAGTACAGTAAATGCAATATTGGAAAGTACAGTTAATGCAATATTGAAAATTACAGTAAATGCAATATTGGAAAGTACAGTTAATGCAATATTAAAAAGTACAGTAACTGCAATATTGGAAAGTACAGTAAATGCAGTAAAATAACCTGGTTGTGAAGTAAACAATATCATAAGGTACATTCATACAATTAGGAAATAAAACAATAAACATTATAAACTTAATAGTTTATTTTATGTATGCCGCCACATATTTACATTTTAACAACTTTCACGTGGCACTCTCTAAAAGCATTAAAAAGATACGTTTGATGTTATTTGGAATAAATAATTGTATTCTTAAACTTTTTAGGATTAATGCCATAACTAGCAAGTCGACTGTTGGGCAATGCTAATTTCTTGTCTGATTCAGGAGCATTATTTTGTAATTTTGAACTAGAAGCAAAATTTTTCTTATGAAAGTCCTGATTGAATGGTTTTTTATTAGCCCCATCTTGTTTATTTTTTGATTTCTTCTTCCTTTTCTTCGATTTCTTAGGAGTGTGACTAACATTGGGTATTTGTACAGATGCTGGATCTGTGTTGGCATGCTGTTGTGTATGATGATCAGATTCAGTAAATTCTATTCCTTCTGAATGTCTTTTCTTTTTCTTAACATGACTGTCATCTGAATTGCCACTATCCATAGAATGTTCTAACTTTCTTTTAGCTGTACCTTTATTATTTGGTGATGCAGAGTTTGAGCCCAAGTTACCTAAAGACGCTTCATTTTGACTTGTGTTAGCAGCATCGTCACTTAGCTGGTATATGCTTGGTAAACTATTAACTCCAGAATTTTCCAACTCACTAATTTCAAAATTAACAGTAGAACCATTGGCCTTCTTGCGTTTTCGTTTTGATTTCTTTTTAAGTGTTTCGCTTTCTATGGCTACATTGCTAGTTGATGCAGACATTTCTTCACTTAACAGATTTTTATTTTCACTTTGGGATGGTGAAGCCATGATAGAAGATTTTTGTTGCTCCAGAACTTCAGAATTAACTCCAGAATTTTCCAACTCGCTAATTTCAAAATTAACAGTAGAACCATTGGCCTTCTTGCGTTTTCGTTTTGATTTCTTTTTAAGTGTTTCGCTTTCTATGGCTACATTGCTAGTTGATGCAGACATTTCTTCACTTAACAGATTTTTATTTTCATTTTGGGATGGTGAAGCTATGATAGAAGATTTTTGTGGTGAATTGCTTTTCTTTTTGGACTTTTTGCTCTCAGTATTATCTTCAAGAGAATATTCTAAAGGTATGGAATCTTGCATGTTATCTTTATCATTTTCCTCCACCAACGATTCATTCTTATTCTTTTCTCCGGAAACTTCAGAGCCCTTCTTTTTCTTCTTTCTCCTGCGTTTCTTTTTGGTTCCTTCTTCTTGCGATGCATCATTCCCAGCCTGTGCTTCTTCCCCTTCGTTTGGTGCAGAATAAACACTGGGCAAGACTTTCTGTTTGAGTGCCGGTATTTGGGCCTTTTTCTGAAAGGCCTGAACGTCATACTTCTCCTCATCTTCGTGCCTGTACTGACAGGTCTTTTTGACAGAGCACCAGCGATTCAACTCTTTGTCGTTGGCAGCAAGAATCTCATCGACGCTGAGCCCAAAGTCATTGGGAACAACTTTCCTGTACTTGAATCTGACAGGAAGATCTCCAACGACATCCTCAAAGTCCATTTTGTAGTACTCGTCTAAGTAGTCATCAAAGGATTTGCCTTCTGGATCGAAAACTGGTTTGGGTTGGGATATGATAGTGGCAAAGAGAGACTTCTTCTTACCCTTCTTCCTCCCAACCCGAGTTGAGTCGACCATCTCCTGCTGAAAAGTGTCCTTGGCATCAACATCTTTAATATTCTCATCTTCACTAGATTCATCAACCTCACAATCTTCATCAATTTCTTTTCCATTAGCTTTGTTATTGTCTCGTGTCCACACATCCCACTTCTCATCGTCCAAATCTTCGTCATACTCGAACTCGGGTTTCTGCTCTTCTGCAACAGCGTAATAATCATCATTAAAGAGCTCTTTCATTTTACGATCATGCTTGTCAGGATCAAAATCACTATCCATGTCCTCTTCGTCGAGATTCAACTCATCCTGTCCACAAACCTCCTTCAACTTGAGGAACTTCTCTTCTATCTCCTTCCTCTTGAGTGCTTTCAATCTTTTCAGCTCTTCTTTCTTCTGTTCTTTTTCCTTTTTCTTTCTCTCAGTATATTCCTCTCTCTTCTGTTTCCTTCGGTTATCTTCCCTTCTCAGCGAATCCCCAATTGTCCTGGGATACCTCTTTATGAACTCGGTATCTGGTTCCTCGAACCGAAAGTTGTACTTATGCTCGAACAGCTCCTGTTGCTTCAGCATTTCTTCTTCGTCGCTTAATGTCGCCGCATCTCCCGCCATTTCACTGCTGTATGTGGTGTTGATGTCAGATTTATCTTTCACCACAAACTTCTCGTTGAGAATGTAATCTCTCAAGAACTTTTCGCCATCGTCCAGTTTTGGGTTGTTCCAGTATTTGTGCAGGAAAGAAAGCTCTTCGTCACCCTCTTTGATCTCTTCCTTTTGCCCTTTTAAAAACTGCAAGTAGTCCACCGTCATCATTTCTTCTTCCACTTTTTCTTTTTTCCTTTCCTGAAATAACATTACAATCATTTACGTTGGTTTTTTTTTTACAAAATATTGATGGATTATAGAACAGTATGAGCATAATTTATAAAACTATGAGATTATTAACATTTCAATGCACAATACAAAATAGGCATTTTTCTTCTCTTTTGGCTTGGGTTTCCTGTTACACATAAACAGGGACTTAAGAAAATGACTTTATAATGCAATTCCTAAACCTTTAAAATGTAAATAACAATAGAAAACATAAGTTGACTCTTATTAAAACACTCTAATTAGCTACAAGCATTCCAGATGAAAGATGTGTAAAAATATGAAACCTAATGAGCTTTTATTGAAGTGTCCAGTTTCTCCTAACTATGATATAGGGTCAGTTCATTAGTAACTTTTGACAATCGCAAATGCAATTAGACAAAGACTCCAGTGGAAGAACCCTATATCTAAGTTAGTAAGCTTCGGGGATGAGAGTTTTGCAACAAGATCTTTTATTATATGATTTAAGCTTAAAAATACAACCTAGTGAAAATCCCTGAAATTTTATTTCACAATTTCAATCAAATGTAAAACTTAATAACAATATTGCCATTCACAGTCAATCAAAAGGCAAAACGTAAAAATAAAATTGTAGATGTAGCAGAAACAGAAATTACAATTTAAACATCAGGTTTTTTTATAAAAGTTTCCCGCCAAACAAACAACTTTTGCGCAAATATTTCACATTGGGAAACAAGCATCTTATTTTATAAAATTATCATTGGCAATTGAAAGGAAAAAAGACTTTGGACACGACCTTGTAAACTTTGTTCAGAAATGTTATTATATTATCATTTAGTATGTCTGATGTAGCGAATCGCCAGATGTCGTAATTTATGACTGGCTAAGGGCACAGCATAGAACCAAATACTTTGTTCAGCTTCGGTATGAGAGGAACTAAGTATTGTGTGAAAATTGAACTAAGTATTGTGTGTACCATTCTGATGGAAAGGTGCCCTTATTTTCAAGTGTGCATCCTCCCATCATTTTAGAGGACTATTTTCTGTTGTCTACTTGTTATTGATTAACAAGATGTCCTGTGATTTGAATTCAGTCAAGTAAATTCACTAAAGGTGAAATTGAACTATCATACAGCCCCAATTTAATTCCAGTTCTGTTGCAAAACCCTATGGTACTGAGGAAGTTTTTTTTGGAAGAAAACTTTTATTACAACCCATTATTTATAATACTAATTCTCTGAGGGAGACAGACGTATACATGGTTCGTACACTTGTGAGGAAAAAAAATTTCAAGGACTTTTCCAGAAAAATTCAAGGACTAGATGTTGGTGCAATGGTGCCAGATTTTAACAAAAAATTTGAAATGGTTAAAAATGTTGAAAACCAATTAAGTTTTCAGGGAATCAATATCACCATCTAGACAACTCTAATGCTTTCTGTTGGCATCACTTAAGTTTTGATAATTTTACGAGCGTGCGATAGCACGTGATTGTTGTAGTTTTAAAAAAGAAGACGTTGAATGTCAGTTGAGACTTTAGAATAATAAAAGTTGGTTTAAAATAAACCGTTACGCTTGTGCCTGAATGATTTAATTGCGATACGACCTTTACGATTCTACATTTCAGAAGTGGGATGAGATAGAAATTATTATCCTTAACGCCGACGATAAACTACGTACGAAAAATTGGATTGTAAAACGATATCTGCAAGTCCAGACGGATTACGATACGAGAAACGAATTCTACGAAACGCCGAAATTCAACTTACGAAAATCTTACGAAAAATTCATCTTACGAAAACAATTGCGACCTGCAAGATTTCTCCATAACGAACTACGAAAACGAAGAAACATTTAGTGGAAGACGGCTTTTTAAGATGGAACAGAATTGTTACTACGGGCAACTATGCTAAATGTCGCCAACGAACTTGGAAACGGACGACGAATCTATACGCTAATGAATGACGACGGATTATTCAAAACTGTAAAGAATTATTAATACGGAAAACGAAGAGTTTCGCCAACGAACGGACTGACTTTAAATTTTGTTTTGAAGCGATTAGCAAGTCTCAATTTGTGCCAACTAAGTGAACTTTTCCAATTGTCAAAATGTCTTATTTGGCGAAGTGTAAGAAAGTAGATTTAGTCTTAATAGCAGATGAGTTAGGTGAAGTAACAAACGATAATATGAAAGTTGTTGATTTAAAGAAGTTGATATTGGGATCTGCAAACTACGAGGAAGAGTTTGTTAAATTAATGTCTGAAAGAATAATTAACGAAAGATTAGAAAATGATCGCATAGAAAAAGAAAATGAGCGCCAGCGACTTGAAAAGCAAGAGGAAAGAGAACGCATGGAAAGAGAACGCATGGAAAGAGCTTTTGAATTAGAACGCATAGAAAAGGAGAGAGCTTTTGAATTAGAAAAGTTACGAATTGCTAACGGAAATGGAAGCCGAGGTAAGCAAGACGAAGCAAACATAAATGGAGACGTGATTGTCAATAGACCAAACAAAGATTTGCAAAAATTGATCCGCAAGTTTGATCTGAAGGAGTCAGAAATTAGTCTCTATTTAGTTCTGTTTGAACGCCAAGCACAAAGAGCTGAAGTTCCGGAGGAGGATTGGGTTTCGCATCTATTGGGCCTACTTTCCTACGAAATAACGCAAATAATAGCAAGAGAACCGGAAGAAAAGGCTAACGAATACGAGCATGTGAAGAAATTGTTACTAAAAAGGTTCAAACTTAGTCCTGAAAAATTTCATCAAAAATTTATTCAACACCAAAACTCACACAGCACATGGAGTGATTTCGCCTTCGAACTGCAGAACTATTTTGATGAGTGGATTTCTGGTTTAGAAATTAAGGATTTTCAAGGCTTAAAGGACCTAATGGTAACAGAACAGCTAAAGCGAAGAGTTCCAAACGAACTGAAGGAGCATTTTATTGATGTGTGGGTAAAATTTTTGACACCGAAGAGTCTTGCTGACAGGCTGGATGAGTATGAAACCGTGAGGGGAAGTAGATCAACCACACAAGCAAACGAACGCAAACAGAGTAACGGCAACGGCTATAATAAGAATAATGCAAACGATCGATTTCAACGGCGCGGAAATTTCAATGACAATAAGTTTAAACCCCAAAATTCAGAAACAGAAACAAATCCTCAACAACGCAACTCCTCAAACAACGTAGGCTTCCGTAAACCTTTGCGCAACGAAAAGGGTGAATCAAAATGTTTTAACTGCAACGACTATGGTCATTTTTCGAAAGACTGCCCAGAAAAGAAGCAAGGTTCAGAAAAGGACCACGTAACGAATTTGGCCACAACAACCAACAAAACTGCAACTCCAGATCTTTATCTAAAAAGGGCCAAAATTAACGGTGCAGATTGGGTCGAAGCGTTGATTGACACAGGAAGCAGTAGCTGTTTTATGAAAAAGTCTGCTGCACATAAATTAAAAATACCTTTTACCCCTGAAGTAACTAATATTTACGGATTTGGAAACCAAAGTACACCAGCGGGAAAAACTCTTGGTAAAGCTGTTGTTGATATAGAGATTGACGATGTTTCCGGGGATGAAGTAACGGTTCTTCTTGTAGAAGATGAAGCTCAAGCCGTTGATTTGTTGGTCGGAAGAACATGGACTGATATGCCTCACATAGCTTATGCAAAAGTGGGAAACGAATTGCATATCGACGAAGCACCATTCCGCAAATTGCAACTGAATCTAGATAAACGATTCACTCTGAATGCAACCAAAACTACGGTGCTCGAAAAGAACTCTGTCAATTTAGTGCAGTGTAGAGCCGAAAATTTAAGTGACGGTTTGCTTTTACTCAATAACGAAAGAAACATGGATTGCTTAGTCACAGTAGTTAAAGGAAAAGCAGAAATCCCCATTTTCAATTTTCAAGATAAAAGTCTTACGTTAACAGAAAACCAATCTGTAGGCAGAGGTGAATCAATTGAATTGCTTGAAAACAGTACTGTTTTAGGAAACGATGAATGTAGCATTTCAAGTTCAAGTAATGAAACTCCAAACTCTGAAATTCTGGACACTAATGTCATAACTACTTCACAAGAAAAGTATATTAGTAAACGTCTACTTGAAGATGAAGACATAAAAACAGATGATAACGTATCTTACGAACAAAAGCAACAACTAGTGCAACTTCTTAACGAGTACAGAGGTTGCGTTTCGCTTGATTTACAAGAGCTTGGTTGCAGAGATTTAACTACGATGAAAATTAAGGAAGTAGAGGGCAGCAAACCAGTTTTAATGAGACACTATAAAACAAATGCTGAAGAACGATCGATAATTAAGCAAATAGTGAAGGAATGGAAATACTACGGAATCTTTTCTGAAACTAGGTCACCGTACGCCAGTCCAGTGATGATTGTTAAGAACAAAACAGTCTTGGCTCACTTCAAGACCAAATTCATTGCCCAGAAGGCCAAAAAGGGGGAAGAGGTGAACCCCAACTGCAAGGCCCAAGGGGACAGACCCATCTCGGTAACTTGGTTTAAGGACGAAGAAATGCTGGCTAACGGAACGATACCTAGATACAGTAAGAGACAATTCGACCACACTGATGGCCTCGCTTCTCAGCTGAGTATCCATTCTGCCTGGAGAGAGGATACCTCTGTGTTCTCATGTAGAGCCTCGAATCGTTTCGGCGATGATGATTCGACTGTGGAGTTGGTGGTGCAAGAAGGGCCAGACAGTCCTGTGCTAGTAAAAGTAATTCATATTTCCAGTAGAAGTGTGCAACTACGATGGAATATGCCGTTTAATGGAAACAGTCCAATCATACGTTTTCTGGTTGTCTCTGAAAATACTAATGGCAAATATGAATCAAACATTGTAACGACGGATGTCTCGGGAAGTCAAACCGATGCAACTGTAAGAGGCCCTAAACCAAGAATGACGTACGACATTCATGTTCTCGCTGAAAACGCCATCGGAAGAAGTCCCAGAAGTAAACTTATTTCGCTTACAACTGATGAAGTTTCACGGACTCCTCCATTGCAAGTTCAAGTTGCTCCAGTAAATTCGAACTCATTAAGAGTATCTTGGATGCCACCTGAAGGATCAAAAGACGGTGTAGGTCCCATAACAGGGTATTACGTAGGATACAAAGCAGCCAAAACCGGTGGCCAGTATTTATTCAAGATCTTGAAAGTTACTGAAGAATTTGAAAATGAGTGTGTTCTCTCTAACCTGTTAAGTTCCACTGAGTATAATATAGTTGTTCAAGCATTTAATGAAAAAGGCCCTGAGCCTCAGTCTGATGAAATAGTGGCAGATACAACTAAATTTGCGGGGAATAAAGAAGTGGAGTTTGATTTCTTAACGAGGAGGATTGATATTGGAAAAGTGTCTGTTGGCCACCCTCCTTCCGTAGTAGCCGAATCCTCAGCCATGGAACTCCAGCGGCGACTGGCCGTCATCACTTCGGCCGTGTGTTCTGCCGTGGTTTTGGTCGTGATTTTAATTGCCGCTTGTGCTGTGCTAACGCGAAGAAGGAGACAGAGGCCAGAAGGTCATGATTCCGAAGCTGATCGCAGAAGCACAGGAGAAATTCAAAAATCAGAAAACGTCGCTCTCAGCGCATGGGAGAAGCGATCGAGAGCTGACTCATCAGATAGAGGCTCACAATGTAGAGAATCCCTCTATTTATTCCTACTTTATGTCTATATGTATTTTAAGTATTGTATCATCGAGGACGATGTATTTATAGGATGGCCGAATGTTGGCATCACTTAAGTTTTGATAATTTTACGAGCGTGCGATAGCACGTGATTGTTGTAGTTTTAAAAAAGAAGACGTTGAATGTCAGTTGAGACTTTAGAATAATAAAAGTTGGTTTAAAATAAACCGTTACGCTTGTGCCTGAATGATTTAATTGCGATACGACCTTTACGATTCTACACTTTCAGTCAGTAAAATTTTCAACCAGTCATGATAATCGGGATTTTTCAACCGAAGATCGTTGAAAGTACATTTTCCACTCATTTTGTGAAGTATTCAGTCATCACCATAATACTTGAAAAGTTTCAAAACATAATTTATAAAATTTGGCTCCGCTAGGCACGCATTATGAAGAAAATGCTTTTTTCGCGTTTCAATCTCTACTTATTCATTTTCCAGAAATTATTTATGCTAATTTGCTGCAGAAAGAACAATAAAAATGCTCAAACACAATCAAAACAAAAACTTATAGGCTAGAAATACGGTTACATTTATCGAAAGATACCGGTCGCTTGCTAGCTGGGAAAAGATTTTAGTGACGCCATAGCAGTAACGTAACCGGGTGAGAGATCACGTGTTTCGGCAATCTCGAGAAAAAATTTTATATCCGATTTTGCAATAAATAGTACGGATTTTTTTTTCAAGCACTCTAGATTCATTTTTAAGCACTTTTAGGGCTTTAAAATTGACTTTTTTTATTCAAGCACTTTTCAAGGTTTTTAAGGAGTGTATGAACCATGGTATAAACCTGTCACCTGATGATTGTCATTTTTTCCAGCATAACACATAATTTTTTACTAAATTTAAAGAATAGAGGAGTAATTTATAATCATCTGCTAAAGATATAAAACTTTAAACAAATTAAATTTTTATTGAAAGTTTAACCTGTTGCAGTAAAAAGAAGGCTACACTTCAACTATATTGTGTATCTCTCAGAGGGCTAACCATTTCACAATATGAACAAGGTTAAAAGGACAACACAAACCTTAAAATCATCATCATCCGAGTCTTCCATTGCCACAAGATTAGACAACTCTGCTTTCCGCTGTTTAAATTCTTCTTTGGAAATACTGGGTGGTTCGACTTCGTTAAATCCCGACTTGGGTTCTGGTGAAAGAAATGTCATTACAAATTAGTGACTCAGAAATAATAAAAAGAAACAAAGGAAATGCTTTACTTAAATTCATGTTTTAGATGCTTTAAATTTTATAACAAAATGAATAAAATATGCTCTATATATAGTTTTACCTATTTATGTGTATTCAGATAATTTTAAAATTCTTTATGGTAAAAGAAAAATGAAATAAACTACAAATAGAATTAATCAAAGAATTAAATACATTCATTAACTAGCACAGAAAAAATATTTGGATCAATTAGATTATTAATTGTCTAACCTTTTCCACAAGTACACAAAATTACCCAGATAATATGATCTTAAAGGTGCATTCAAGAGGAAATCATTAGCAGGAATTGTATTCTGCATAAAAATTTCAAAGCGTTTAAATGCAAAGTTTGCAGCAAAATGTAGTGGGAAAGCCATGCAAAATAAGAACTATTAATGATTTTTCCAATAAAAAATTTTATTTAGCGGAAATGTCATGCATGCACTTCTTCTGCAAGATCAGTTTTAAAAAAATCTTTTCCTAATTATTTAAAAACAACTAGGTTTGTAACAGTAACTATCATCTAAAACTGCTTGCACACATGATTTAAAAACATTGGAAGCAAAATTAATAAGCAAATGATTAAGCTCTAATTTAAACCTTTACTCTCTAAAATTGATTATTTTTAACCACTTTCTTTCACAAATTCAACACTTATTGTTTGCTACATGAACTTGTAGTTCAAAGAATAAAAATGAGTAAAAATGCTTGCTCTAAAACTAGAAGCTAAACTTATCCTAACATCAATTCTTTATATTTTTTGGACAAGGATTTACAATTTTTAAACACACAGTCTATTGTTTATTTCGACATCATCATAGAATTATACATTATTAAGTGCTGAAATGTAAATTTAAAATGACCAGTTGATTTATGTTAAAAATATTAGAACTCTCTCTGCCACTATAAATATAATAATAAAAATAGAATTCTCTTGTTATTTAAATAGTGATTAAATTACCTAAGTTTTTTTAATTTTAAATATACGAGGGTTGTTTTCTTTCAACCTCCAAAGGGCTGCAAAAAAAGACGGGTCAATATACAAAAAAAGTTTTTATTACCAGAAGCAATGTACAATACAGCTTTTATTTATACATAATCAATTTGACGATTAAGGTATTTATCATATCTGTAAACAAGCTTTGAAATACCCTCTTCATAAAATGTAGCTGCCAATGATTGGAAGGGAGTTGTGACGGTTTCTTTGAACTTCACGTCTATTTGGAAGCTTAACATCAATTTTTTTAATGTCCTCCATGCTACTGCTAATCGATAATTCACTTATGGTGAACTTTCGAGTTTCCCTAACCGCTTGGTCAACTCGCTTAACAATGTTGTCTGTAGCGACAGACTTGCTTCCTTGACCCCCTTTCTACAACAACATCAGTTCGGCCACCTTAAATTTTCAACACCATTCACGAACAACACCATCACTCATAAAGGTGTCTCCATATACTCATTCTTCAATGAATTTCCGTTGAACTGCTTCCTTCTGCCTGCGAGAAACAAATAACAGCTCGCAATTCTCACTTGGCGGCTGCATTTTATGAAGAGGGTATTTCAAAGCCTGTTCACAGATATGACTAATGCTTTAATTGTCTAGGTGACTATGTAGAGAATTAAGCTGTATTGTAATTTACTTATGGTATTAAAATCTCTTTTGTATATTGACATGTCTTTTCTTTACAGCATATCGGAGGTTAAAAAAAACCCAACCCACATACTTTCAAAAATGTTAATCGAAAATTGGGATATAGCTTTGCCTTCAATATGACATATCCCACTTGTTTGTGAGACTGGTTCGTTCTAAGTGGGGGGGCCGACGGAACGATTATAATGGGCACCTAACTGTTAAAAATATAACCCCCCTACTACAAGAAAAAGTTGTAGTTAAAACAAAAATAAAAAACAGTGCCTTTACCAATTATTCTTTATCAAACTTCTTTCCTCAAAACTATATAAATTTGTGAACAAACTCTTATATTATTGTGTGTGTTCACATAGGCTTCAAAATGTAACCAAGGTTAAAACGACGAGTATTTTGGTGACTGGTAAATTAGGGTGCAGACTTAATGGGGTACAAATCGTGTTAACACCGTTGGTTAAATGACAAAACCTCAAATGCGCAGAAACACAAGGAGGGTGGAAAACCGGATTCTGTTAAGCCCACAGTTTTTAAAACATGCAAATCCCTAGAATATGCACATACGTGGTTTTGTCACTTGACCGACAACATATAACAGGTACCTAAATATAGATGGAAATTAAATTGAAAAATATAACAAAGTACAGGTTTTCACTATCTCTAAACAGAACTTAAACAATTTTAGTATTAACCAATGATATACAACATGAAACTATAAATGACAGTTACCATCTAATAATAAGCCATATTCCAATATTTAAAATAAGGCTTAGTTTAAGCTTATTGAAATATAAACTACAACAGGGTGCCCACGAAATGGGATTGGAAATTCAAAGAGAATTAATTCCCAGTGTTTTTAATTTACCAGAGTTACTGGAGACTAGAACGATGGTGCTTTTTGGCAGGTGCCAATTGTTCAAAAATAAACTCCACCGATGGTCTGATAATTTTTTTTCTATGTTATATAACCCCATGGGTTAAAGAAAAAACAGACACAATCTAGTTTATCTCAGGTGGAAAATACTATGATTTAACTGCCACACCCAACTACTTATTTATGTTGGCCGTGTGTGTGTTAGTTCATCCAGTAGTTAGAGTTCGGCAGACATAAGTAGCATGCTGTGGAGTTTTAATGTCGAAGAGCCATTCATAATGATCTCATTTAAGTGCAAATTGAAATATGAAATGTTTGAGTCAATTTTGTTATTTATTTAAGCATGTGGCTTGCTACCATCCTCATTTAGATTTGTGCAAGGCCGAATATCACCTCCCTATAAGTTATCATCAACAGCCAATGCCAAGGCTGTTTATAAATGGTTCTTATGCATCAGCCACCCTGTGTGTACAACTTTAACTTTATGATGTGTTGTTGGAATAGGTTGTTAGGTTAGGTTAAATTATCGTCGCACTAGAGTTAGACGAGGGCTATTGGCGACGGGCGTCATAATTTAGAACCACAGTCAGGTGACGAGCCGACACCCGAGTAGTCACCCAACGCAACCGTTAAGGGCGACATCGTACGCAGCATTGGAACTTTGGATCATATTTAACGTGCACTCCCTCTACACAGGGTATTATTCGTCGGACATTTTTGGCTGCACGGGCCGTTTATAGGTCGGCAGTTATTTTGGCGATGCCAGGACCCAAACCTTGGACCTTCCGCATGCAAGGCGAATGCCCCAGCCCACTTGGAATAGGTTGTAAGGAACAAGTGCCTTTAGCAGACAAATGTGCGTGTGCAGCAACAAATAATTCCTGGTCGTTTAGACCAAAGAAACACACTGAAAAGCATAAACCAAGCTTCTGCATAAAAGAATTAACTTATAAATATGAATCAAAGCTTATTTGGAATGAAACGACATTTCAGCCAACTGACCTTCTTCATCACTGAACTCTCCATTTCTATTTAATACAAGTTCTCTCTCAAAATCCTTCACAAACATGGGCTTTTCCTTCTTGACCTTCCTTTTCTCCTTCACTTCTTCCTCCTCTTTGAAAAGTTCAACGTCTTCACTGTAAATCCTTGGATCATCGCTTTTCAGCATACTGAGAGCCTGTAGGGTTGTAAAAGGCTTCGTTTATTGAAAATAAAAATGCATTAAAGTTCAAAATTTAACTAAAGAAAATATAAAAATAACATAAAACTCTTATTAGAATTCCATACTTTGAACAGTATTCAGAGCCTGGATACTTATAAAACAGTTTATTTATTGAAAACAAAAGTTTGGTAATTGGAAAATTTAATTGTTTCCGGCTGTCATTTCTAGCCTCAATCAGTCAGTCAATCTGGATTCGTAATTTAGAACCCTGGTGACATTGTACGCTAACGCCGTCGGGACTTTGTACTCCACAGATTTAACGAGCATGTCTATATTAGTATACTCGGGTATTTTAGTTGGAATTCTGGCTACATATTTCTGTCCATAGAAAAGCAGTGACTGCCACGAGGTGAACCAGTACCCAACGCTTGCGTTCCGATAGCTTGTCCAACGCTACCAACTGAGCTACCAAGCCCCCCAAAATAAATATGTATTTAAGTTCATATATTTAACTATTGACTATAAGTTAATACAAAACCTTATTTGAATTCTATAATTTCAAAACAAATATAATAATAAATGGTATAATATAAAAAGTCTATGGACACTTTACTACAAGAAAAAGTTTACAGTACACTTCATTTTCACGAGCCAAAATTTCTACAAAAAGGCAGATATCAGTGATTTTGCAAGCAGAAATATTTGTGAATTAGATAAGATACCGTACTAACAATTAAACATCATTATGGTGGATACCGTGAATAGATACCAATCTTATTTAATCTTCAAGATTTAACCGCTTTTGGGTCCTTATTTTTAATAGAAACCTTAAGTTTGATTGAAATTTAGTTGGACATGGGATTTTTTTGGAAATTTGATGTATCGTGCATAAGTCGACCCCGATTTTTACGGCACTGAAAATGTCCAAAATTTCTCGGCTTATACACGAGTATATAGTATTTGTGAATTAGATAAGATAGCTTTAAAATTGGTAATGTTTCTGAAAAAATACATCATAATGAGTTTAAATTAGTAGAGAAAAAAATAATCAGTGGACCAGTGAATATCACGACTAAAATACACGCTTTTTAACTTGTGTACACATTTAATAGTGTTGAAGCCAAAAATAAGATTATTTTGAATGCCAGATATAAAGCTGGAATTTAAGCAAATGAGATCAATTATTCTGATTACCTATTAAATTGGTTTTTTATTATTCATTTATATTATTTAAATGGCTGCACAGATTTCAAGGAATAATTTAAGACATTAGGTTGCAAAGAAAGAGTTTCAACAATTTTGGATTGTTATTGAAAACAGAAAAAGCATTCTGTGAAGCTCAATTTTTTTTTTGCAATTTTGCAAAATTCCGCACATTAACCTTACGAATGGCCTGGAAATGGGCCAAAATGTATGGTTGTTTTTCCGGCATAAATTTTAAATTAAATTTATTTCAAATAAAATATTTGTTTAAAAATTCATAATTAGTTTTATATTTGAAGTGAATGATCTTAAAATAATTCCCGAATGAAAAACGTTCATGATAAATAAAATTTTATCAATTTTAAAATTTAAGGTTATTGTAAGAAAGACTAATACGGAAAAATTCGGGTCCACTGCTCGGAGGGTTAAAAGTGTTGTACCTCTAATGAATAATAATAAGGTAAACAGATTTGTTATTTAATAAAGGATTTTACAACACCAAGCAAACCTTAAGGAAGTCTTTCTCAATAACAGGTTCCTCCTCTGATTCACTTTCAGACGAAGACGAGTCGCTCATGTCCTTCTTGAGGTCTTTTAATTTCTGCATTTCTTCTTTCTGGCGCCATGTGTCGTAGTGTCCCGAGAAGGCCTTGTTCACACGGAAGGAATCTTCGGGATAGTCATCAGAATCATCGTCGCCAAGAAGAGATACTGGTTTGTCGGCCATCTTGGAAGGTTTGGGCTTCAATGTAGTTGTTAATTTAAGTTGATCAAGGATCTGTAATGAAATAAGGGCTTGAAATAAGTAAGAAATAGTTTTCAGAAATTGTTAATTAGGGAGAGTATTACAAGTGTCTAATGTTTTTTTGGTTGAACTGATGTAAAAGCAATGTTATTGATCTTTTATTTTGACCTCCATTTTAGATTCAAATTATGTATCTTATAATACAGTTAATTATTTAAATACTATAATGTTAATTTAAAATGTTCAGTCAATAAAAAGATCTGTAACGCAAGTGAAAAAGAACAATTTTCACAGCTTAATACCAACTTTTAAAATAATCAGTCTTTAAACTCCAAATCATACAGCGTTACTCATACATAACGTCTTAAGAAAATCCTACACAAATTACTAAACGACAAATTAGTTACATTACTAGGTGACAAATTACTAAATAGAGCAATCTTTATAAAGAGTGCTAAATAACTTTTTCTAGAAACTATGTGCGCTTATCCAAAGAAAGAGATGTTTAACGTTGCAAGCACCCAGAAGCTGATAGCAAGCAAAGAAAGTATTCAGAAAATGGGATTTTTGAGATATTGGTAAGCACGAAAAGTCGCGAGCTCAGTGATTTGGATTAACCCCATTACAATTTAATAAACTTATGGGGATCAGATTTACTGTACGGTCCCCCTTGGCGCGATTTTTTCGGATTTGGCGATACATATTTTTTTTGGCAACCTGTCTGACTTCAACTGAAGATTCGAATTCTATGACTTCGCACTGATGACGTTTTCAGGCAACCCTATCGGACCGTTGGTTGAGTTTTCATAAGAAACATTCCTTTTCGATCTTTTCTTTGAATAGTGGTTTTTAAAAAAAGTCCCTAAAAGACGGACTTTTGGCGCGATTTTGGAAAGTTCGCCAAGGGGGACCTACAGAATCTTACCAACTTAGGTATTTGACAGAATATTGTTTTTACATTAGCCCCCCACCCAAGTTTCAACCAACATACTGTACCAGGACATAGTGCAATAAGTTCAACAAATAACATTCATATGATTATTTACCAATTTATATTAATAGGGATTCGTAATAATGACTAAGAAATATCTACACCCCAAGAAAAGTGTAAAGCAAACATGAAGGTATTTTAATCGAAGGTATTTATCAATTTAGAAAAATAGAATGTTCAATATATGATAGGATTAACCCTACTAAGTATTATTAAAAGATATTAATTATAATATGATTAATATAATATATATAAAAAATACGTGCGTACCGATTGCAGATCAAGCAGTATACGTGATTGATCAGATATTTAGACAATACCTAAATGAAAACATATCATTTATATCTTAAAGATTTATTTTATTGTTATTAAATATCTTGAATTCATACAAATATACAAAATAAATATAAATTTTTCAGGATATTTACCACATGTTTTTTTCAGCGACATTTGTTTTGGATTTCAGCCACCGAGTAATTTCAGTTCAGTTCAGTTGAGGGTGCTCTTTAGTTTGGTTTATTGTTTGTTTTGCTTTAGTGTTCTTGCTTCGTAAGTTTAGAGCCCTGGTCAAGTTACAATTAGGCTGAACAACACCTGGGGGTATGTTTTTTATTGTGTTAGTTAGATACCATATTTAAATGTGTACTTCCTCTACATAGAGGATGGGAAACATATATTTTTTATATCTTAAAGTGGGTTTGTTTACTTCACTGTAACTTTATCGTTGTTTTTGTTTTGTTTTCTGAAACGTTTTTTCTCTTCTGCATTTTTGTTATCTTTTTTATCCTATGTTCACAAATACCAGTCGGCAAGTTTCTCTTATCTTGCCTTTAATAAAACGTACCACATTTCGTTGGAAAATGGTGAGTTTTAAAATGAAATTTTCATTGCAACCTCAATAATAACTTTTTGTTGATAATTCTAACGTAGTTTAAAGATAAAAGCAAAGGAGGGCGAAAACAACCTGTTGGATCGTTAGTAGTATATAATTAAAAATGCAGTTCTTGAGTATTATTCATTTAATTGGTTCAATATTACATCATATTTTAATGCTTGATTTTTGTTTAAATTACAGAAATTTTTACTTCTATAATTAAAGCAGAATCTTGTTTATCATTACTTATCTATTTTTTTCTTTTTTCCAATATCCAATTAGATTTTATTAGCTTGATTTTTTATAAAATTTATATTACTTAACGTTTTATTCCACCAACATGATCTTTGTTCACAATAAAAAGGTCATGTAACTTCATTTTGGTGAAAGTAGAAATACAATTAAGGTTCGTTATAGTGAGTTCAAAATAAAAACAATTATGATTGGGTTGAAAATTATTGCACTGCAGCTGTATCTTGAGATAATACCGAGAAATTTTTGAAACTTGGTTATTTCACTTTCATAAAAAAATTTCCAATGGTGACCTGAGCAAAGGTAAACCATGGTGATTTACAGTTAATTGCTACAGAAGTACTGATACACTTGATGCATGCTATGTAGGTATTCTGGACTTAAATATTGCATATATTGACAATTCTCCCATAAGTGAATAATTTGCATTCCATCTTAACCAATAGCTTGTGTAATCAGCATGATTTAAATTCAACTAAAACAATCTGAGGCATGAAGAATGAAATGTCTGAAATACGTTTCGGCACCAGATATTGAAATTGTAAACATGAAAGTCCACAGCGCCTTATGTGGTATCGTAGGCGCTCCAATGAAACAATTCAAATAATATTCGTCACCAGATATTGAAATTGTTAACAAGAAAGTCTACAGCGCCTAATGTGATATCGTAGACGCTGCTGTGAAACAATATAAATAAGATTTGGCACCAATTATGGAAATTGTAAACAAGAAAGTCCAAGAGCGCTTTATGTGATATCGTAGGCGCTCCATTGAAACAATTCAAATAATATTCGGCACCAGGTTTTCAAGATTAATAAACAAAACCCATATTTAAAAAGTGTTTAAAAAATGCCCTTTTATTACTAATATTTGGTTTTGTTGAAGAATGTTGCACTAGAGCTACTATAGGGCGATCGGCGAGGAATCTCGCATTTTTGAAACGCGGTTAAGTGATGAGGCCGACACCTCCAGTGATTAATATACTGGCGGGATTAGCTTTCTGCTCGGCACCATCAGTTTTAGGCGATGACAGAACCTTGGAAGGTATTATCAGTGGCATGTGACGCCTTAATCGCCACATTTGCGCTGCGTTTTACTAACGAAACTAAATGCGTTTTACTCGGAAAATTAAAAAATATATATACAAAGAAATCTAAAAGCCTCTCCAATGTGAAATTAAAGGCGTTCCAATACTCCTTGATGCAGGTTCTTTCGATCCCTCATTTAAAACCAATGGAATAAAACGCCTAAAGTATGTTTTGGCATCAGGTATCAAAATGGTATACAAAGAAGTCTAAAACCACCCATGATATATGTGAGTGATATCATAGGCACCTCAATACTTCTTGATGCAGGTTCTTTCGATCCCTCATTTAAAACCAATGGAATAAAACGCCTAAAGTATGTTTTGGCATCAGGTATCAAAATGGTATACAAAGAAGTCAAAAACCACCCATGATATGTGAGTGATATCATAGGCACCTCAATACTGCTTGATGCATGTTTTTTTATATCCAGCACCCAATATTGATATATTGGGAAATGTACGTGTTGAAGCCGTATGGAGCTTCTATGAAAAAGAAGGCGCCTTATTAAAATCTGTTTTAATATTTATCAAAATGTCCCATTCAAAATTTATGGTTAAAATTGATTCTGTTGGAAGTGTTAAGGCGTCAAGCCATGGTGGTTACTTTTGAAGGTTCTGTTTCATCCAACCATTTCCTAAACGGATCACGTAAGACCAAACATATCCCACCAATAAATAATTCCATGTATATGAAAATGTAATAGTTTATATTACCCGGCTCGTCAGCGCCCAGTATGGAAGTGAAGGCGCCTTTTTAAGTATCGGCTTAATCCCAAGACAGCACAAAATGACCCACTCCCTTCCTCAATCGAAAAAGTAAAAACACCCTGCAACTGCTGAAGTTTTACGACTTTCTCTGCCTTCCTTTTAGATATATAGATCCCCTTTAGAAGATAAGTATCCCCCTTTCTTGTTGTAACGTATTTCGAAGGCACCTATGCACCACATGAAAGTGTGAAGTTTTTTATTTTTGGAAAAAAGCGCACCGGCCCGAGGGCCGGCGCCCCAGTTCGGGCCTGCATTATTCTATTTTCAAGGTTATAAATTATTTGAAATGTTATTTCGATGTCCTTTTATAAGCCGAAGAGATTTTTTTCTAACAGGACTGCGCTTTAGCCAATTTAGCCATTGGCAGTACCTACAAATTCTTCTTAATTGGGAACCTTTTTTGGGGCACCACATCGGCAGCTCTCTCTACCAACTTCTAATGCTTAGATTAAAATTTGTCTGAGCTCTTCCTGGTTAGTAAAGCACGACAAGATATAAACAGTTTAAACACGTGACACGTCAACATGTAGGCCTTTTCAGTTTATTTTCTTTTTTTTATCCATTTGTCAGTAGAGATATAAACTGAGCCAAAATTTATATTTAATAGATGTTGATCAATGGATTAAGTATAATCGATTTGAAATTGATTGAATCCCTCTACGTCAACGCTAAAATCTTACTATTTTTTGGAATGCAAGTAGAGAAATGCACCTGTTGCTTATTGGTGTCACAAAGTATAAATAGTATGCAAATACAGATGGTTGCATATTTGCTTTATGAATTCTAACATACAAAAAAAAAGCATGTAACCTACATTGAAATTTGTAGTTATTTGGGGCAAAAGTCATAATAAAAAGATTTGAAAGAAATTTATATATAAAAAGTTTTCTCATACTGTAGTAGTAACTTTTATTATTAAAATCATTAATCAATATCACTTTTAAGACAGTAGCATTATTTATAATAAAATTCAATTTTTGCATGATGTTAAAAATATGTAGTTTTTATAGATTTTGTGCACACTTTAATATTAAATATGTGTAAAATACATGCAATTGTTTTGATAAATAAATTAGTAAAGTAGTAATTAAGTATTATCCGAAGAAAGATTTAACTAAATACAATTAAAATTCTAACTTAAAATGGGTGTTATATAAAAACTAGATAAAAAGTTATTAATATTTTTTTATTTAAAGCTTTATAAAAGTTTCCTTATAGCTCCTCTGTTCAATTACTACTCCTGTACAATTTTTTTTTACAATATTTCTAGAAGTTATAATTTTTATATCCTTTTAAATCAAAAGTTTTCAATATATTTTACGCTGAATTATGAAGTATTTTCAAAAGTAGTTTTGCTAATAAAAAAAAATCCGTTATTTCAATGAAAGTATCCTGGTATTTTACACCAAATTCTAACCCATCAATGAATGGTATTTTTACATGGTATAATTCTTATTACCAATAATTACTGGTTTAAAATTACAAGTCCATTAATTCGATAAGATTAAATTAGTTATGTTCCCATCTTTTTTCGCAGAAATGTCCTAAATGCTATTTTCTTTCCACCGTCGATGGACAAAAACACTTAAAACTTCCTTTTTGATATTACTTCCGCCTCTGAGCCCGAGGGAGGCTCAGTATGTCTCTCTTGAGTTACATAAATAAGAAATACCTACTACTTATTTGATATTTTAATTTGATTATAAATTTATACTTGTATTTTGATCGAAAAGTTTCGTCTTGAGAATTAAAATTTTTATATAATAAAAATATATAAATATTTTCATTTTTTTAAAATCGCAACCTCCAAAATTTTACTTCATTTTGCTTAAAGGACATCCTTTTTGTAAACTAACAATAAATTAAAAATACTTTCAATCACTGCTTGCATACAATTTATTAAAAATCACTTTAGGACAATCGCTTTTACACCAAAATCTGATCTGGTGGGTTAATTAACGATCGATAAATACTGCTGGCTACTAGTTGCCTTGCCATGTGACTCTGTTCGCCTCTATCTATTATAATAATAAGAGTCTGTCTGTGGATCGTGAAAGACCTACTTATACTTCCCAGAAAAATTTGAATTTTTTAATGTAGATTCCCACGTGTGCACCTGAGGCTTATTTTTTTCATATTTGATAATTATTTTTGAATTAATATTAATATTTTCAAAACATACGTCATCCATCTAAGAGTGAGGGACTATAACAGGGCTTGAAAACACATGGGCCGGGCCAAAACAAGGGCTTGACGTCATCCGTCAATAAACGTAAAAATCCTGTAAGACAGCTGTTTAAATAATAACTAAATATAAATTTATCTTATTGTTCCTAAATTTTATTTTGTTTTTTCTTATCACTATTTTTTATTCGTTAAATTCTTTAAATATTACTTTAAAATATTTCAATTGTTTATTGTTATTGTTTACTCTATGTTTTCTGCCCCAACACAAATTCGATTTTTTTTTTGATTTTGAGTATTTTTTTTATTGCCTTACATTTTCGAAACCATATTCGCTGTTACAATTCTTGCTTTCAAATGTGTTCGTAGTGTGGGAGCCTGATCATATATGGACGCAGATATGATATAATGGCCGTTTTCGATTTGGCGTTTTGCTTTACGTTGCCTGCGTATCTATGGCCTGCGTTACGTTGCGTAGTGTCTAATTGTGGCAAACTTTCCATTTCATATTTCATACAACCCGATAGTTATAGCAACACCACTTTAAATTTTCAAGGTAGCTCGCTGCTCGCCATGTATCGGCAATGAACAGACCGGTCATTATATCATACAGGTGTTAGGAAACAGTGTTGCACAAAAGTTAATATTGAGCGATTTTAGTAACAACCAACTAACACTGACCTAATCTCAGCTTCGAAATGTCTGCTCGTGGAATCGAAATTAATCAATCTAGATTAGATAGGAAATCTCGGCCTTGGCTTCCAATCAGAGTAAGTATAGTCGTCTCGTGTTAAGAGAATATCTTAGAATTTCTCTCTAGGATAGCTTTAGTGTTGGAAGGTGCATTTTCTCAATTCCTGAGTAAGTGTTCATATAATTTGTTGTAAATGTTATTTTTAAAACCATCAGATTTTTTTGTGGATGAAATATGTATTCATAATTACACACCTATATGGCTATAATACCCATTTGTAGTTTATAATGTATCCGTATTTTTTACGGAGAAAAATAAGTGCAACGGTCATAAAACGTACTTATAACAGAATGTATCCAGTCCATATTTTTTGCAGGAGAAAAGCATTGAAACTGTAATAAACCTCATTACTTTAATATAGAATGATCAGTTTTTTTCTACTAAAGAAATGGGGAGGGGAGCGAACTAAACTTAAAGATATACTACCTGCTCGGGCATTGCTTTGTATTTTGGTTAATGCATAATAAATTTCAAATCTCTGGATACTTCCATAGAGAAGCGAATAACTAACCTGTCAACCCTACGATTTACTTCAACGAATTTAACAATTGCCTTAGTAAGTAAGATCTATAATAGATGGCAGCACGACCAAAAGTTAATTTAAAAGTAATTTATAAGGGTTTTAAGCACTTTTATTCGTAGTAACTTAAATATTTATTTAAAAAAAATTAAAAAAATGAAATATTTATTAAAATAATTGTATTACTCTTATTGCCACTTCAGAAAAATACTTACAAATTCTAATTTTTCCGTATAAATACCAAATCAAGAAATACTCAAGTGTTATTTTATTATTGTTAATATGTTCTACCATAATAATAATAATGGTAATTCCTAACAGTAATTATGCTAGCTTTCAACACATAAAATAATGTAACGTTATAATTTTCTTTTTTGTTAGCGAGAGAGACAAAATGTCGGAATTTATGCATTGGAAATTATAATTTTTTTTAGGATATTAAAAAGCTACTAAAATTATTGTTAGATAACATAGGAAAGTATAAATACTTAGGATTATTATGTTAATTTATACAAATAAGAATGTCATTGCGCTTCAAACAATTAAGTGCAAGCCCAAATTACATCTTATCGGGGAAAAACAGTCCCTCTTTTGTATACCCTTGTCCTGTTGTCTGTATAAGATCCGTAATGCGTCTCGGTGTTGGTATTTGTTAAAAAGAAAGTTCCGATTCCGTTTTTCCTTTACCTACATGGCTGCCCCATCCCATGCAACATCAAAGATTTGTCTTTAAATCAACTGTTTTCTCTTTGAATAAGATTGACACATACTGCTCTTGCCCGCTGCAGCAGAGCAGCTGGCTGCTGCATATAACTGCTCTTGCCCGCTTTCGAAGTGGCCACCTTAAGACATTGAAATTTAATGAGGGATCCAGGAGCTTCGAAATTTGTTCTATCTGCTTTTTTGAGCAGGCTTCGCCTGATCACATACTCGCGTGCCTGGGGCTCTCCAAGCAGGATTTTAATGACGACCCTTTAATGGTGTTGGACTTTCTGAGGGTGTACGATGTCATGGACCTGGTCTAGCACTGCTGGCCTCCGGGGGCATGCAACAACAACAACAGATTGACACATTTATTGTATGAACAAATTAAATTTTCACATTCATGCTGTTATTGACAGGATCAGGAGTCATCAAAAACGTTTTATATTCAACCAATAAAGATATCACATACAAATACGTACATGTCGTCTCTAAAAATGTATTTTAGACATACCTTTTATTACCATGATCTAATTTATTATAACGGCTTTATATACGAGGGCTGTTTTTTTTCAACCTCCGATGGGCTGTAACAAAAAGACGGGTCAAAATACAAAAAAGATTTTTTTTACCTAAAGTAATGTACAATACTGCTTTTTTCTCCACATAATCATCTTGGCGATTAAGGCATTTGTTATACCTGTAAACAAGCTTTGAAATACCCTCTTCATAAAATGTAGCCGCCAATGATTGGGAGGGAGTTGTGACGGTTTCGTTTAAAAAAGTAAATTTGGAAGCTTTACGTCAATTTTTTTCTGTCCTCCAAGCCACTACTAGTCCATAATTCACTTATGGTGAACCTTTGAGTTTCCCTAAACACTTGGTCAACTCGCTGAACAATACCGTCTGTAGCGACAGACTTGCTTCCTTGGTCCCCTTCTTCATGAACATCAGTATTGTTCAGCGAGTTGACCAAGTGTTTAGGGAAACTCGATGGTTTACCAGTGGCTTGGATTGTAGCGCTTCCAAGTTGACGTGGAGCTCAAAGAAACCGTCACAACTCCCTTCAAATCATTAACGGCTACATTTTATGAAGAGGAGGGTATTTCAAAGCTTGTTTACATATATGACAAATGCTTTAATCATCAAGGTGATTATATGGAGAAATAAGCAGTAGTGTACTTTACTTTTGGTAAAAAAATCTTTTTTGTATCTTGACCCGTCTTTTTGTTACAGCCCATCGGAGGTTGAAAAAAAACAGCCCTCGTATTTGATTAATAAAAAACTAATATTTTGTCTAACGACACCAGTTTGAAAAACATTTTGCTACTACAATCCTTTCTACATCAATGTTCCAATGGTTTATTTTTGTAATAACAATATTTAAAAAAAAAAAATCTTTTTCAGTCTAGTCCAAAGATGAAGCTTTCTGATGAAGAACGTGCAACCAAACTGTCTCCTCTGCTTACATCTGGATGGTCGATGGTCAAAGACAGAGACGCCATCTACAAAGAGTTCATGTTCAAAAACTTCAACGAGGTATATATTGTTGGAAGAGTTTTGAATTTGTATTTTTCTGTTCAAAATAATAAGAGACCAGAATTGCTGGAATTGTAGTCTAAAAATAGCAACTAAAATTGTTGTGGAAATTGCAGTTCGTTCAAAATAGATAGCGACCAAAATTGTTGTTGAAATGGCAGTTCGTTCAAAATAACGACCAATCAAAAGAGTTGTTTGAAATCTTGAAATTACTATATATGCTCAAAATAGCGAGCTATCAAAAGCGTTGTTGAAGTTGTTCTGTTTAAAATAACGGGTGAGGGTGACGAAAAGTGTTGTTGTTCTCTCAAATCATTCAAAACACTATACAATCTGCAACGTTTCTTCGTTTCTGATGTTAGTAAATCTTTAAAATCTGGCAATAGGCCGTCGAATGTGACGTCACATTGAATGGTAGTACTAGGATGAGTTTTTTTTTTACAAAAACTTGTCAACCAACAACAGGCCAGAGACTTAACAAGATTGGTTAAAGATGGGTTTTTCTTCGTGGCATTGGTTAAACTAGGGTCATTCGGTTCAAGATGGGTTTTTCTTCGTGGCATTGGTTAAACTAGGGTCATTTGGTTCAAGATGGGTTTTTCTTCGTGGCATTGGTTAAACTAGGGTCATTTCGTTCAAGATGGGTTTTTCTTCGTGGCATTGGTTAAACTAGGGTCATTCGGTTCAAGATGGGTTTTTCTTCGTGGCATTGGTTAAACTAGGGTCATTCGGTTCAAGATGGGTTTTTCTTCGTGGCATTGGTTAAACTAGGGTCATTCGGTTCAAGATGGGTTTTTCTTCGTGGCATTGGTTAAACTGGTGGCATTTAACGAACGATCTACAATATATACTAAATTTCCCTTTTCCAGTGCTAACGGATCACAAAAAGTGCTACCAGCCTGTAAAATAGTGGAGCAAACAAAAACAAACATAAATACCTTGCCAAGAAGTGCTCCCTAACGGAAAATTTTCGATTTTTTTCACTGTGGGAAAACTCTGAAGACATTCTGATCATATTGTCGCAAACAGCAATTATTTTGGAGCATTGCTCTATTTGTTTTAAATTAATTTTTCAAATTATCGGTTAATCAATGGTCACCTTGTATTTAAATTTTCATCTCTATTACCCATTTTTTGCAAGGTTAAATGATCGTAAATTGTAGTAGATAATTTAAAAAAAATCTATTTAGATTGGCTTTGACATCGATGTTATTTCCTTGCAGGCTTTCGGCTTCATGTCCCGCGTGGCGATGCAAGCCGAAAAAATGGACCACCACCCCGAATGGTTCAACGTCTACAATAAAGTGCAGATCACCCTCAGTTCTCACGACGTCTCTGGTCTGTCAGACCGGGACGTACGACTAGCCACGTTCATTGAAAAAGCTGCTGGGAAATGAATGTCTTTGCCTGATTGTTATTAATGTGTCAATGTTGTTGCTGTTTAGGGAGAGTGCAGTGCTGGGCCGGATTTAAAGTTTTGCCGCTTGTAGGCTACAGCCTACTTAGCCTATTTAGAAATCCGGCCCTGGGAGAGTGTCAGTCCCACATACTTAATGCGTCATTTTGGAAACACCAATGTCTGCTAAAGTATAGCTTTACATTTACAGAATTTTTTTTAAAATAGAATGAAAATACCTCCTTTGAGGCTAGAAGTAAACAGCCGAAATCGTTCAACCTAACATAACCTAATACCAATAACAACAAAGGAAAACGAATTTGAAGACACAATATCATCTTTTTTTTTGGTTATTAATATTTGAAGTTTTAAAATAGCCTTACTTAACGAAAGATGGCGACACTATTTATAATTGTATTAATTCAATAACCTGATGATAATTTATCTTCAAAATAGTTTTGTTGTTATTATTATTTTCACTTTGTTTAAAAAAAATCCCTAAGTTGTAAAGCAATGCCTTACGTAAAAAAATAATTCATTAGTTATGGGATTGCCAATAAATGCCATCCTTTCTAAGTGTGATTGATGTGTCAATGTTTTTGCTGTAAAAGAGGATGTTTAGGCTGTGTCCACACTTGGTTTCGTTTCTCCTCTATGCTATGCATAATTCTACCTTTATGCTACTTCTTAATCTCCTGTATGCTACGCATACCCAAATACTGAATGTATGCCTGACGCCTGACGTCAAAAAAAAACTAAAATGCTTTAAATTATTTTTAAGTGTGGATGGATTGTGTTTACGCACAAATAACGCGCATTTTCCAGGAGTCAGGAATTCAAGTGTGGGCTTTTTATATATGATTTTTGTAGAATGGTTGCTTTTTGTTGTCGAGTTGTTTGTTAACAAAATTTAGTTGCAATAAAATCGTTTGAAAGCATATTTTACTAGTATTTTTTCCAGGATTGGAAGTAACGCGTACTTGTAACGCCGTTACTTGTAACAGTTACTTTTTTTAGGTAACGTCGGTTTAACGCCGGTACATTTTCAGAAAGTAACTGTAACTGTAAATTAGTTACTTTTAGCGATAACGAAAATCGTGTTACTTTTCGTTACTTTCCGAAGGCGTCTGATACTTATTTATAAATTCCACTCCTAAGGAGAAGGGAACATTTCGCATTCCCGAAATCTGAGCTTTTCTGGAGGGAAAAGCAAACTAGCATTGTCCACTTTGCTGCTAACGGAGCCAGAGTGTGAAATTGTTTCGTTAATAATGATTTTCTTTGAAAAATGGTAAGATGGCTAAATTACATTTTCTCTAACTGAAATTTCAAAATAACTGTGAATCGTTACTTTTCGTATAAGTAACTGTAACGTGTTTACTTTTCATATTAAGTAACTGTAACGTGTTACTTTTCATATTAAGTACTGTAACGGTAAAGAGTTACTTGTTTGAAAGTAACTTTCAATCCCTGATTTTTTCCATTTTGCAAGAAGTGCAGACTTACATTACTCTTTACGTTATTTTGGCCTCTGTTTTGTAAACTAGCAACCGCTATCGTAATAAAGTAATTTTGAATTCATTTGAATAAGAGATTTTATACATAAGATATCGAACTAAGTTGAGTAAATCTACCGCATAGTTATGATAAACAGAACAGTTCCTTTTGGAGGCCGTAGATTTGTACTTAGTTTAAATTTTCAAAAATCAAAACTGCAGACAGAAAGACGCCGATTGTGTGATTGCAATCAATGCCTACAAAGTGAAAGAAGGCCTGATGGCTTAACCTAAGTGGCTTCACTTCAGTCACGATTTGACAAAAATTTGTTTATTACTATCTTTTAAAAATATCAAATATGGTTTTTCGGCTCAAACCTCAAACCCCAAAAAGCTGACTATAAATATCAATCCTTGCGACAAAATGAACGCATTAAAAAACAAGAAGTTCTTAAAGAACTAAAATAGCCTACTTTCCTGTTACTTAAATACTTACTGAAATTCTAATCGGGAAACAACTAGGTTCATAACTGTAAATATCATCAACAATCGTTTCTGCACTAGATTTACACACATTAGAAAAAAAATCACTAAACACAGCATCCAGCTATAATTTAAACTTCTTAAAGCCAAAATTAACTATTTTCCTTAACATTCTTTCTTAACTCAATATTATTTATCGTCTGTTCGATTTATTTGTAGTTCGAAGAATAATTAAATATTTATTAATAAAAAAAATAATGAAACTACTCCAAACTACATAAAAAAAAATAAATGTAAATTAATACTAAGCAGAATTGTATGCAAAGCATATGCCTCGCCGCTTTCTTGGGAAACAATAAACAATCAAAGAATCACATTGTGCTACATTTTATGACGTAATTCCAAAATGATTCATGAAAAAATTATTTTGCTTGAAATATTTTTAAATAAAGTTTCTCATGCCCTTGTTGATTTGGCAACAGGTGATTTAAATGACTCAAAATTGAATTTCATTTCAATGTTAATTCAATGGGAAATTCGCCGACAGATAGTAGACTTATGTCCGTCCGGACGTACAGACAGGAGGACAAAAAGTATGAAAGTTGAGTCTCTGAGGTCAAGCCTTTAACAAAAAAAAAAAAGAATTTTTAAGATCCGAATGATAGAACCGATTTTTGAAGGGGGGTACGGACAGACAGACGGACATCGACCGCATGTCAATACCTACTTTTTCATTTTTTAAAATTCTTTCGAATTAAAAAAAAAATGAAAAAACAAACAAAATTAAGCATTTTTATTTTTATCAAAATAAGCTCTGATTGCTTATCTTTAAAATGATTTAAAGCTTAGCTGTATTATAAATATTTTTTTTTGTTTATAAGCGATTTTAGTCATAAATAAAATAATGCCAGTTTCGGTTAAGTTATTAACCTAAATAGAAATTTTGTGCATTTCTTAAATTAGAAAATTCGTCTTTTTTTTACTCAATATTTTTTTGATGGAATATTTTTGGTTCACTGTGTTAAATAGACATGCATACGACATCACAGAAAACTTCAACTCTTCTAGTAAAACAGAAAAAAAGAAAAGTGTACTTGAAGGCTGAAAATTGGTGTTTTGGAAAAATGAAATTTTAAGCTGGCAACAAAGTTATATTGAAATTAACTACCGAATTTGCAAACTCCAGCACCTTGTTCAAATGTGCATCATAAAAGTTTTTTCGTAAAGGCACGATTCAGCAACTAAAGTTCAAATGAAAATTCGATGTTTTGAGTTGTCGTTTTGTTCCCTGTTACCTTAATAATTTTTATTTTAATTAACTTAATTTCATTTGAATTAATTTTATTGTTACATGCATATTAGAATCTAACACCATGAAGGTCTAGGCTTATGAATCGGGTGGCGAGTTTTATCGTATGATTTTTTTACTGTCATTTTTTGAAACAATTTTTTTTTTTTGTGAGCATATTATGCTTGCACTCCAGCGTAAATATCTCAAAGCTAACTGTTTTAACAAACATAAGTTTTTTTACAGGTTTAATTAAAAAAAAACAATAATTGCTATTTTTTGTGAAAAAATATGCATTCGTTTCGAAAAATCATAATTTAATGGCTACTTTAATTGGAGTTTAGATTTTAGTAGGTAACATATGTATGGATATTTACTGTTTTTACTTTTCTACAAAAATTATGTTGGTTAAATAATTTAAAAAATACTTATCAACTTTCAAATTTTGTCCAAATTTGCCAATTAATCATTAATTACTTAATATTTTTTTGTGTGAAGTAAATTGTTTTCGTGTGTTTTTATATGCATATTCTTCTCACAGACCTATCTCAAATATTAAACAAAAAACTTGTCAAAGGTATTTAGATACCTTAGGCTGTGTCCTGACTACGAGTACGACATCAAATGCAACAAAACTTGGCGACTTGGCAGAGTCAGCCACATGCTATTGCATCGCTTGGCGCCCTTGGCGGTCGCCAAGTTTTGTTGCATTTGTGGCATTTGATGTCGTAGTCAGGACACAGCCTTAAGATTATTTTGTAAGAGTCGGAAGGACTGCCGTCAGAGGATGAGGTTATAAATTAATACAGTTTTGATGAGTGATGGGTAAGAATTTATAGGAGTTCTTTTACTGTATTTGACTCAAATACTATTTTTTTTAGTTGTATCAATTTAGTCGCAAAGGTTAGATGTGACGTCAAATACTTTATCAATACTCAGGCCTTGTCTTTATCTAGGTGGTATTGCTCCAATTCGTGCATAGATTAACTACTTGTTACTTTTAATTATATGTCTAGTATTTGGTGTTAGTCTTACAAGAGTTGCATTTAATAGCGTAAGACGCTGACAATTCGATCGATATGTCGAAGTGGTAGGGGTGGATGACGATCATTTTGTTTCGACCGAATGGCAACAGTAGAAATATCGCCTATTCAATTTTTTTCCTATCGTTATATGCAAAGGATTTTTTCGAAAACGGTAATGAAAAGAGTGCTTCCAGCAATCGACTTTGGGTTATTTGGGTTTTCGAATTCTGGTCTAATATAGAGTCTAACATATCTTCTGGTCTAACATAGAGTTTTTCTTTCTTGGACAATAAACAAGTTTATTTCTGATGTATATTGTAGTAAGCGACAATGAAGGCTATTAACTTTTAGTGTGATAGTCCTTTCCTTTTTTTTCTGTCCGAATAGCAACATAATTTTATCTGCATTAATGTAAGCCTTTTGCGATTCAAAATCGTTTAAAAGTGAGTAATTAAAAACGTATTTATTTACAAATTAAATTATCACACGACTTGGTGCCTGATCTGGAGTACAATTTTTTTTAGATTATCTGACTTTAATTAATTCATAGAGACCGGTAGAACTAGATGCACGATGAAAGAAACAACCTCACTCAACGATGTCAAGCTATTTAATTTTCATTTAGACATAAACAGCAAAGCAACGAAACATAGAAACTTATTTGCTGTTCTTATTTTGAATCTAAAAACAAAACAAACGTTCTTTGTCAATTCTTAAAGAAAACCGGTTCAAAGTTGAGATGTCTTTCTGCTACTAAACCCAACAAAAATACTGGTTCAAATATATTTTTCTTGACACATATCTTTAATTTTGGTGAACCAAAAAATACTATGATTTGAATTTTGTAGTTAAAAATATCCAAATTAGTGGTTTGCGTACTACTGTGTCGCACAGTAGTACCCTGTGTCCCCTAAAAAATGATAAGTCAAGCTCTCGACAACCACGCGATGGCCCTGCCAAATTGGATTGCACTGCAAATTTGCAGTCCTCTATGGTCAGAGCAGATTTGTTTCAGTGATCAACTTTTCCACTATAAAATCACCATTAAGTTTCCTTAAATTATGTATTACACGAAGAGCCAAAATAACTGGCACAGGCATACATCTGCGAATAAAAGTGTATAAACCAATCGAAGTTCGTCGCTATGTTCAGCAGCGTCTATGTGCTGCTATCATGACAGGTTAGGAAAATTGAAGGGATTTTGAAAGTATCGGGGGTTGAGAAATGGAATTCCATATCCATGCATCTCCGTGGTGGAGATGAATTTTGGATTTTCACTTACGACAATTTCACGAGTGTACCATGAATATCAATAATCCAGTAAAACATCAAATCTACGACATAGCTTTGACCTTAAAAACATCGCGCAAAGCCGGGTCCATTGATAACTGATCATTAAATGTGATAAACGTCTATGTCAATTCTATTGTCGTACAAGTGTCGACTTGTTAACCATTTAATGAATATTCACCGATATGGGCTTCTGGAGCCGTATTTGTCACGTATCCGCAATATATCATGTTTAATTATTTTCGTCCGTCGTCGATGATCCGTTTTTGCATGATTTTTTTTTAAGGCCGCAGCTGTGTCGTAGTTTTAATGTTTTACTGGATTATCGATATTCATGGTACACTCGTGAAATTGTCGTAAGTGAAAATACAAAATTCATCTCCACCTCGGAGATGCATGGATATGGAATTCAATTTCTCACAACCCCCGATACTTTCAAAATCCCTTCAATTTTCATAACCTGTCATGATAGCAGCACATAGACGCTGCTGAACATAGCGACAAACTTCGATTGGTTTTATACACCTGTATTCGCAAATGTATGCCTATACCAGTTATTTTGGCTCTTCAGTGTATTTGCATTGCTTTTATTTGAAAAAATAATGAAAAAATTAAATGGAGACATTTGCAGAATTTTTATTGCTAGATAGATACAAACTAAACTGTACTGCGAAATGCAGTAGTCAGATCCTCCTACCTCTATTATAAACTACGATTTCTTCGACCCCAAAGCGGACAATAAATCGCCGCTTTACATCTCCAAAATCCCCTTTTAAAACTCCCACGGCCGTGGAAGACCATGATTAACTGTTGCTTAAACTGGCCTTCCATCCTCACTTCAGAAGCTTATGGACAACGAGACCTCTTTACCAAAAAGATCTAATGTCGTAAAGCCACGCACTAAACATGTCAACCACCAACTAAGAGCTTTCTATAAGATTTTCATCCAGGAGATCTTTTGTTAATTCGCGGGTTGTTTTGGGTGTTTTATGTGTTTCGAACTTATTCTTTTGGATTCCATTTTTTTTTTCTGTTGGGGATTAGGCCTAACTTGATGTCGCCAGGCTTGGGTGGTCGCTTTAGGGGTTTATAGGAAGATTGATACTGGTTTTATTTTCTCGGGTTTTATGGGGTTTTAAGATGGGGATTGAGATATATAGGAATCAGAATGGATTTTAGACAGGTGGTTTTTTATGCGATCCATTGCGGAACTTTTTTTTTTGCAGTTCCTGATTGCTGACTCGATGTTTGAAACTGTGGTTTATCGTATTTATTTTCAAACGTACCCCGAATCTGAAAAAAAAAAAAATATGTGCGGAGTATTGGGCTCTAACTTTGTTTCTTACTGGAATCATTGTCATAAACATAAGCATAAAACGTTACGACTAACTTTCTGCTTGACTAGTGTTTTTTCTTCAAGGTCAAGGCAAAGATGCCGTTAATTGAAAAAAAAATATTGGTTGGTAGACATATATTTTCAGGCTTGTGTGCTTGGTCACAAAGACCCGCTTATGAACCTTCGTCAAGAAGGACGGACACGACATACACACACATGCAGACAGATGCTGCCATCTATCGCCACCGCCACCTACACAATTTAGACATGTCCCTGAAGGGGAGGGAAATAGTCTGCAGGGACCTGTACCCGTGGGAAACTGCGCCATGACCGACCACAGGACTTTCGGACCCAACAGATTTAACGAGCACGTACTCCGCATATACTCGGTAGGTCTTCAGAGGTGTCGAGACTCGATCGCGGGACCTTCCGATCCCGAGACCGAAATCTTAACCTCTAGGCTCCCCCCCCCCAAAAAAAAAATGTAATGACCGTATTTAAGAAGGAGTTTTGGCGGATCAAAATTTGGGTCAAAGTTGACAAAACATAGACTCTCTTCACGTGAAAGATGGCCATTGTAGCTTGTTGCGGAAAGTTTAAACGCAAAATTTTTCAACCTACAAAACTAAATTTCCTAAAGCCACACATCTAAAAAAAAGAGACATTCCACGCAAGCAGCATCAAACAAACTTCATATTAATGAATACATTTTCAAACCATCCCATCTGTCTTTTCCTCAACAATACCGGGATTAACTTACGAGACGAAGCAACAGTCTAGACCGCCGAAAATACTTCGAAAGAGAGAAAAGAAATATATAAAGAAGTCCTCATACTCAGGTACGCATAGAGTTAAGAAGAAGATGTAGATGCTTGGCGAGAAACAAAGTGAAGCCGTCAGAAAGTCGCCAAGCGATACCCTAGTAAGTCCAAACAAACCGCTCACTCAACGCTAGTTCAATGCCTTTTATTAGCATGTAAAAGGCATCATTTTATTCCTTAATAAGCGTTAATGAAAGAAAATAGATTTTTTGTTCAATTGTAGGCTGTAGCAAAAGATCTGAATTTACGTAAGATGGTAGTAATTCCCATCACAGGTAAGAGAAATGCCTTGTAATTGTAGTTTTTATTAGAGAGTGAGAAATCACCAAGTTGATGCCAGTAAGCCTATGCAAAGTTTACTGTGGACGGTCATGGCGCAGTTTCCCACGGGTACAGGTCCCCTGGAGACTATTTCCCTCCCCTTCAGGGACATGTCTAAATTGAGGAGGTGGCGATAGATGGAAGCATCTGTCAGCACGATGCCAAGACGGATTCCTGCCGTGTAGTCTCTACACGGGCATCTCTCCTCAGGAACCGCACCCATTTGCCTTAACTTGTCCGCTCCGCGGGAAGAGCTTGGGTTTCCCAAGTGGCATTAGTAACAACAACAACATCAACAAAGTTTACTGTAGAATAGGGCCAAATACTTCGCCGAGAGCGTTTGTTTGGGCTTACTACAGAGCGATCGATGGCTTGACTTGGTACAGCGGTTTTTGCATTGGTTTTTTGCCCGGCAGCATCTCCATCTTTTCTTAACTTTATGCAGGTACGCGGCTTTTGTTAATCCTGTCGGACTCGGGTCATTTCTATCAAGAAGTTGCCGCAAAAAGTCGTAATATATGGGCACTGAGGGACTTTGCAAGGGGAATTTTTTTTTGTCTGTGCCAGACACCTGATGAAGATAAGTAGGAGGCGATTCGTAATTGTCACTTTTGGCTGAAGCTTCGCACGCAAACATTTAAAGATGAATTTAGGTGTTACTTTTTTTTTACCGGTGAACACTAGAAGTCTATATATAGGGGCTGGGGAGCCCAGTCGGTTAGGCATTCGGCATTCGCCTAGCATGCGAAAGGTCCCAGGTTCGGGCATCGCCAAAATAATTGCCGACCTATAAACGGCCCGTGCAGCCAAAAATGTCCAACGAATAATACCCCGAGTAGAGGGAGTGCACGTTTAATATGCTCCAAAGTCCCAACGCTGTGCACGATGTCGCCCTTAACGGTTGCGTTGGGTGCCTACTCAGGTGTCGGCTCGTCACTTGACTGTGGTTCTAAAATACGACGCCCGTCGCCAATAGCCCTCGTGTAGCTTTAGTGCGACGATAATTCAAACTAAACCAAACCAAACCAAGAAGGCTATAGAGATACTATATATCCAGACGTCCTGCGTTTTATCATATTTTCGAGAAAGTGTCATACTTTATTTTTATCAAATACGAACTCTATGTTAATGAAATCACACAGTTGGTCAGAAAATATCCATCAATACCTTTGTTTAGCCTGACCAGATGTTTCACGAATAATATTTTTAACTCCGAATACATCATAAAGTTTTTATATATTTCATATTTTATTTAAATTGTTTTAGTTCAGCAAAACTGTAACAAATGTAACGGATACATTTTTGGGTAGTTTTTATAGCTAGACAATTAATTAACAAACTCAACTGGTACTGCGAAATGCAGTAGGTCTGGTCACCCTTTCTTTGTTTTAGTTGGTTGGTTGGTAGACATATATATTCAGGGTTGTGTGCTTGGTCAGCGACCCGCTTATAAACCTTCGTCAACCTTTGTCTTAAAATGTGGCTTTGAATCATACCCTTACTTTGAACTGTCCACACTCTACTTGACCTACGGGGCAGTAGTGAGCCTAGTGGTCAGCGTCTCGGGATCGGAAGGTCCTGCGATCGAGTCCCGGTACCACTGAAGACCTACCGAGTATATGCGGAGTACGTGCTCGTTAAATCTGTTGGGTCCGAAAGTCCTCTAAGTTCCCATACCAAATCAATACCTCTGGGGGTGACAAGCCAATTCTGGGGATCCTCTAGTTGGCCTCTGTCTCTAAAAATTAGATGGATCCACTTATGTGTGTGTGTTGTGTCTGTCTTACTTGACGAAGGTTTATAAGCGGGTCGCTGACCAAGCACACAAACCTGAATATATATGTCTACCAACCAACCAACCAACTTGACCTACAGTCAGCCTTTCAGAACTGAATTTCACGTTATAGCTTTCAAGAAAACGTCAACATCCAATTGATTTTTTTTTCTGTAACGTGTTTAGACTGTTATATGCGTTATGATGTCTTTTTTTGCGTCGGCAATGACCCAATTATGGTACTCTGAGATTTCAACTATGTACCACTGACGCGCCTATGCAGCGATATATATTTTATACTACGGTACCTATCTGGGCAAGGGGGCTGGGGAGCCCAGTCGGTTAGGCATTCGCCTAGCATGCGGAAGGTCCCAGGTTCGGGTCCGGGCATCGCCAAAATAACTGCCGACCTATAAACGGCCCGTTCAGCCAAAAATGTCCAACGAATAATACCCCGTGTGGAGGTAGTGCACGTTAAATATCCTTCAAAGTCCTAACGCTGCGTACGATGTCGCTGTATTAACGGTTGCGTTGGGTGCCTACTCAGGTGTCGGCTCGTCACTTGATTGTTGTTCTAAAATATGACGCCCGTCGCCAATAGCCCTCGTGTAGCTCTAGTGCGACGATAATTCAAACTAAACTAAACTAAACCTAAACCTATCTGGGCAAGGGCTATAATAATTGAGCATTAGAAACAAGTTCACCGTGGTCCATTGATAATTTATTGAAAACGTGGTGCAATATCGATGTAGTTCATTAACTAGGGATCGGTTAAGACATAAATTATTGGTTAAGAGTGAGGGAACCTTAATCTTAATACACTATCTCGCGAAAATCATCTACTCCTTATAAAAGCAAAACACCAAACTGTGTAATTAACCGTTAACTCAACTTTTAAAAGCTGTGCGTCAGTGTATTAAAATACAGGGTTGATTTTAAACACTGGTTTTACGAGCAATAAATCACACGCAAAACCTTAAAATGAAAATCGAAAATAAGTTAGGAGTTCGGAGAGAGCAAAAGTCACTTAAGTCCATTTTTGACTTACACCACTTTCATTCCTTCTCACAGTGTTAAATCTATGAGTGGTTTAGAATCAAAGTGGCCTAGGATAAAGGTGGACTTGGTCGTTGTTTCTCTGAACTGCCAGTTATTTTTACAGAAAGGTATTGAAGGTAATTGCACCAGTAGCCGAATTCGTGAGTTATTAGAACGCGGGGGTCAGCGGGGGGTCAAGGCTAGACTGCGGGGAGCATGGGAAAGTGGTGGTTGGGGGTGATTGAATAACCTGATGCGGTGCATTGGGCTACTGGATAATGTTTGCGGTCAATCCTGGTATCAAAAGAAGTTTATAAGTTATCAAATATTATTGTAAGTGTCGATCAGGGTATGTGCTCAGAGTCAAGTGTTTGATCAGGGTACAGAAAATACTCTTAGAAGAAGTAAATTTAAAGATCATTTAGACGATAAAGTACGTCTTTATTTAGACTATAAAGTACGTCTTTATTTAGACGATAAAGTACGTCTTTATTTAGACGATAAAGTACGTCTTTATTTAGACTATAAAGTACGTCTTTATTTAGACGATAAAGTACGTCTTTATTTAGACGATAAAGTACGTCTTTATTTAGAATATAAAGTACGTCTTTATTTAGACGATAAAGTACGTCTTTATTTAGACGATAAAGTACGTCTTTATTTATTTAGACGATAAAGTACGTTTTATTTTAGGAGTCAAAATACATTAATCTAGACCTTAAGATACATCGTTATTTACTAAGACGTCAAAATAAGGCTTTAGGTAAAATAATTGCAATAGTCAAGTGTTTGATCAGGGTAAAGGAAATACTTTTAGAAGAGAAGTAAATTTAAAGATTATTTAGACGATAAGTACGACTTTATTTATTTAGAAGATAAAGTACGTCTTTATTTATTTAGACGATAAAGTACGTATTTATTTAATTAGACGATCAAGTACGTCTTTATTTATTTAGACGATAAAGTACGTTTTATTTTAGGAATCAAAATACATTAATTTAGACCTTAAGATACATCGTAAATAAGGCTTTAGGTAAAATAATTGCAATCGTTAAAGAGAGGTAATATTTTTGAAGTAAAAAGTAACGTAAACTAAACTGGCATTAGTTTAACTAAAAATTGAATTTTGTTTGAATTGAACTAGCGCTATGTTGATTTAAACTGTCATATATTATTGTCTTATTAGAGTTATTTAATCTGTTGTTTATATCAATATAATTGAACATCAAAATACATATTAAAACTCCACAAAAATTGTGATAAATTTGATCGTTGTCAAGAAAATTATTTTTAAACAACGGCACTCATACTTAAAATATTTTAGATACCTGTTTGGATGTTAAAACCACCTTTTTAATTGAATAAAAAGACGTCATTTGCATAAGAATACAATAAGTCTTTATTTAGATGACAAAATACAATTCTTTTCGTAATTATTGCATTGTCTGTGTATGTATTCAGCATTTAAGACGCAAAAGTACTTTAATCGGACTCTATTAAAGTCTTTTCAGCTTCTTGTTGACGTTATTTGGTCGAGGCAAATAATAATAAATACATACTAAATAAAATATTACGTATTAATAAAATCTATTACCAAACATTTCTTTTAAGTTTGTCACAATAGATGGCAGCACTAAAGTAAAGAGAGTCCATTACTTGGGATATTTAGTTGTGGTCTTTCTGTTCCGCACTACAATTTTAAACTCATACTCACGCTGTTTATAAATTTGAATTTAAGGAACTTCGTTAGAAACTTTGCTGTCGGTTAAAGGGTTTTTTGAATTTTGTTTATAAATTGGTTAAAGGGAAGTATTGATAAAATCCACTCGTCAAAAATTGATTGTCGTCGCGCTATACGTGCAAGTTGATGTTTGGTGACTCTAGGCTTCTCATAAGAAAAGCTCATATGAAAAAAATGTATGGTTAGATTATATAGATATAGATTAATATAGAAAGTCTATATATATTGATACTATCGTTATAAACCCGGAGTCGCACCTAAGTTCCCTTAATAAGTGACTTGTGTATATTACTTAAACGTTTATTTTATATTAATTTATCCCACTGGTCAGAAAAACACCAAGCTATTAAAACTATATCAAACTGATGTCTGCGTTATTTTTAGCCTACTTTTCTTTTTTTAATTCGAAAGAATTAAAAAAATGAAAAAGTAGGTATTGACATGCGGTCGATGTCCGTCTGTCTGTCTGTCCGTACCTCCCTTCCAAAATCGGTTCTATCCATCGGATCTTAAAAATTCTTTTTTTGTTAGAAAGCTATGACCTCAGATACCCAACTTTCATACTTTTTGTCTGTCTGTCTGTACGTCCGGACGGACATAAATCTACTATCTGTCGGCGAATTTCCCATTGAATTAGCATTGAAATTCAATTTTAAGTCATTTAAATCACTGTTGCCAAATCAACAATGGCATGAGAAACTTTATTTATTTAAACATATTTAAAGCAAAATAATAATTTCATGAATCAGTTCGGAATGACGTCATAAAATGTAGCACAATTTGATTCTTTGATTATTCATTAATTATCTACCAAGAAAGCGGCAAGGCATACTTTTGCATGCAATTATGCTTAGTTTTAATTTACATTTCCTATTTTTTAATGCAATTTGTAGTAGTTTCATTACTTTTGTTATTAATAAATATTTAATTATTCTTCGAACTACAAATAAATCACGAGCAGATGATAAATAATATTTAATTAATTTGCGAAAGAATATTAAGGAAAATAGTTGATTTTGGCTTTTAGAAGTTTAAATTATAGCTGGGTGCTGTGTTTCGATTTTTTTTCTAATGTGTATAAATCTAGTGTAGAAACGGCTGTTGATGATATTTACTTCATAGGAACATAGTTTTTTTTTCCGATTAGAACTTCAGTAAGTATTTAAGTAACAGGAAAGTAGGCTATTTTAGTTCTTTATGAACTTCTTGTTTATAAGTTGGATGCACAACTGGATCGCTTCCCTTTAAGAAGTTTGTGGGATTCCCCGTTAACCACTGTAAAAATGCATAATCTTTAGAGCTAGAATAGCTATTTCTACTCCAGTATTGTGACATTGTTGAAAGTGTAATTGTAATTTCACAATTAATTCCTGAACTTTCTTGGACATCAAGTCTATACCATAAATGACTAAAGACGGATACATAAAACAAACATGCGTCGTCTACTGTGATTGGAAAATTTTTATGAAGTACAAACTTTTCATTGTTGCATAAATTTTCCTTCATCCAAAAGTAAATCGAGTTTAGTAAATCTGATCAAGCTTTAAAAATAGATAAAGATTTGATATAAATAAAAAAAATCAAATAATGATGTTCAAATATTTTATTTTTGGTGTCTATGATATGTGAATCAGTCAGTCAGGACTCTTTCCTTTATAGACTGTAGGTTGACCATAATATAATGACTCTAGTGCAGACCATACAAAACACATATTTTCTCGACCTAGCATGCGGAAGGTCCCAGGTTCGGGTCCGGGCATCGCCAAAATAACTGCCGACCTATAAACGGCCCGTGCAGCCAAAAATGTCCGACGAATAATACCCCCATGTGGTGGGAGTGCACGTTAAATATTTTTCAAAAGTCCCGACAATGTGTACGATGTCGCCCTTAACGGTTGCGTTGGGTGCCTACTCAGGTGTAGGCTTGTCACTTGCCTGCGGTTCTAAAATATGACGCCCGTCGCCAATAGTCCTCTTGTAGCTCTAGTGCGACGACAATTCAAACTAAACTAAACTAAACATTTTTTCTCGTTTATTTACCTAAATAGGTTTAGTGTAGCTCTAGTGCGACGATAATTCAAACTAAACTAAACTAAACTAAACTAAACTAAACTAAACTAAACTAAACTAAACTCGTTTATTTACTCTCACTCAGCCTCTCCAAGACAACGAGGGTTGTTCCGTGTCAGTGAACAGGAGCTATGCAGCAGGTGACGTGTGTGTACCCCTCTTTGTACCCCCACCTGGGTGTACACCCCCGTAGGGCGTGTGCACCACACCTGCTACGTTAGGAAAAAATACCCCCTCATTTTTTACTGTTTTCGATCTAAAGTGGATAATCTGATGGTAAGTGCCGGTATGGTTCATTGAACACTCCTTGGAAAGGACTTCCACCCACTTAACTAGGGTTCATTTTGAAGAGGGGGCAGGGGAAGGGGGGGTCAATTTGGTTCACTAGATTTCAGAAGGCAGTCAAATAACTTTACAGTCCCTGGACAAATTATTAGACGCACTGCAAGATTTCATGTATCAATCAATGATGAACAAAATACCTTTAGAAGGTCATTTGTGTTCCGAAACTTAAGCTACTGAATAGAAAATACTCTATCTGCTATACTTAATACATATATCGACATCTTTTTCAATGATATGGCATTCTTTTCTATGTTTTCATCATTACTAAAAAAAATACAGTGCGTCCAATAATTTGTCCAGGGACTGTATGTTCAATTATGTCCAATTAATTTTTTTATGGTGTTCTTTTCTCAGAAATACATGATTGTTTTTTATGACCGTTTAAAGTTTAAATTTTAAGGTTTGTGGGAAACTTCTTGTGTAAAGCTCATTTGCATTCAAAACTGTTGTAGACATTGTTATCAAATTGGTTTTACCTTAATTAATGAAGAAATTAATAGTGAAAAACAGAATAAATAAAATGAACACTCCTTGGAAACGACTTCCACCCTCTAGGTTTTATTTTGATGGGGGGTCAATTTGTGGTCAGTAAGATAATATTTTGTTCAATTCTGTCCAATTAAATTTTTTCTGGTGTTTTTTGCTTCGAAATACTTGTTTCATTTTATAGTGATCAAAAGTTTCAACTTTAAATGTCTGTAGGAAACTTTACAGTTTATTACATACATTTCGAATATCAAGCTACGTAAATGGATGATCTTCTCAAAATATCAGATTTTGTTTCTCAGTTAAATAGATTTTTTAAAAAATTCTTTTTTTTTGTTATTTAGTTATTTTTATTATTTCTTGTAAGCTGGTCGAATTTTCGAAAGCACCGGATTAAAGAGGTAAGGTAATTTAATCTTTTCCGGCTGTCTATTTCTAGCCTCCTTTAGGAGCTTTAACACAGCCATTTACGCCTCGTAAGTTAGAACCCTGGTCAAGTGACGAGATCGACACCTGAGCGGGCACCCAACGGAACTTCGAGCGACATCGTACGCTAACGCCGTCGGGACTTTGGACTCCACAGATTTAACGAGCACGTAAAGGATTAAAGAGTGTGTCTGGTCGTATGTACTATACGTCGCACCTGTACCAGCATCCAGGTACTCTTCTTTTATATCTTGTTCTTACCTTTTCTATCTTATTCGATCTACCGGGTGGTTATAAAATAACGCTCGCTATTCGGAGAGGTCTGTAGCTTGAATGAATAATCCGAATGCAACAAGCATTGAGACACTTACTAAATCAAGAAGGGGGAAAGAGAATTGAATCATAAAAGAGAAACTCGTCTCTTGACCAGGGTTCTAAATTACGAGGCGTAATTGGCTGTGTTGACCGCAATCGGCCATAATTGGCTACGCTTCGTAAATTAGAACTCGGGTCAAGGGACGAGTTTATTTTTTATGGCTCCATTCTTTTCCCCCCTTCTTGATTAGTAAGTGACTCAATGCTTGTTGCATTCGGATTATTCATTCAAGCTACAGACCTCTCCGAATAGCGAACGTTATTTTATAACCACCCTGTATATTGGTGGAGAAGCGCTTGAAATATTGATGGTGGATCTGTCGTGGAGGTTTGGTTTGTTTCATAACTTTTTTCAATAATGCAATTAAATGACGTGATCTTCGCGATTTTTCGAAAAATGGTCTTGCAGTTTAAATACACTGTATCAAAAAATATCGAGCCCATATCGTTAAAGGAAGAACAAAATTGAATTTTAACCAATTCCCATCAATACTTTGCAACAGTCTGTTCCTCGTGCGGTTGGTTAGTTAAAATTCCTACTGGAGCGCGTATGGGGTATTTTAAAACTAGTCAACTGTTGGATCTGATCGGAATAGTCGGATGAAATTGACGAAGTTTGTCGAAATATAACCGAAATGAACATACAACGTTTCTGTTAAATAGCATAAGTCTTCAAAACTTAGATAAGGATCAGAGCACCGTTTAGTTTTGACAGCGATATATTGAAAAGTAATACGAAATGACGAGTCAAGAACAAGTTAGCCAAACATAACGACATTTGTTATGATAAGAGGTTTGTGATTATTTGATTGGAAGTGACGTTTTACTAACTTGGCAAAAATAATTGTGTTTTAGGGGCTCGGATGGCCTAGTGGGTTGGATCGCAGCCCATTACTCCAACAGTCGGCGCGCTATAAAGGGTGCGGGTTCGATTCCCGCCTTCGCGCTGGGTGTACATTCTCTCTTGGTGTCAGTAAAAATTCTGTCTGTGTCTGTCTTACTTGACGAATGTTTATAAGCGGGTCTCTGATCAAGCACACAAACCTGAATATATATGTATCAACCAACCAACACTAATTGGTTAGTTTAGTTTGAATTATCGTCGCACTAGAGCCACACGAGGGCTATTGCCAACACTAATTGAGTTTTAGATGTTTCTAAATGTGTTTTATCGAATACAAGTAGCTGTAGATTGTAGAAACTTCTGTAATTGTTCATATCTTTGATCAACTAAAGAAAAACACCAAAATCCTATGATGAAGAGTGGCTGATTAATCAAGAATGGGGCCGCAGCCTATACAATGTCAATACCAATTACTTCATGTTAATTCTAGATATTTTTTATTAAAAATATAGACTTCTTTATGCATTTAAAGTTAAGAATGCATTTTTATCCGCATATATTTATAATTATTAAAAACATTTTTGCCATTTATAGCCAGACCAGATTGTTTCAGTGATTAGCTTTTCGACTATGAAATAGTCACTAAATGTTCATAAATCATATTTTATTTACATTGTTTTTGTTTAAAAAAACTATGAAAAATTAAATGCAGACTATTTGCACAATTTTTATAGCTAGATAGCTGAATAACAAATTCAACTAGTACTGCGAAATGCATTACGTCTGGTCACCCTACACTTTAGACGAAACATACAGTTACCTCGTAATTTGAAATAGAATGTGCTCTTTCCAGTCATTCTAAGTATTTTTCCAAGCACACTAGGATCCGTTGCAAAAGCGTTAAATTTAAATTTCTCCGTTTTATATTCTGAGTATAGAACGGAGAAAATTAGATTTTACACATATTCTCAAAGTGACTGGAACGGTGGATACATTATTCTGTAATTGCACTTGAATCATTTTAACTCTTTGTGCAGTGAATAAGGATTTAGTTTCAATTCTTTACAGTTGCCTATTAGGTAACTTAAGTTAAATTTTTCTGAATTACCTTATCAGGCTTTAAAGTGCTAAAACCGTACAATGAACAAGTTGCATGAAACGAGAAATTCAGAATATATATGTTTTTCGGGTACATTAGAAGCTGCAGATTCCGAATATAAGCTTAAATATTCACAAATATGTTTAATTTCAACAAAAAATACATTTTTGAAATTTGCGGAAAATTACGTCACTGAAAACAGCACTGACGTCAAATGTTATGTTTTTGGCGATGTTTCGATCTATGCTTTAATACACTTTATAAAATAGTAAACCTTACAATTTCTGCGAAACCTCATTAAAAGAATAAGAAAATATTATTTTTTAACCAGTTCATATCAAGGAATTTAAACGGCTTGTTCCAAGTTTGGTTTTTAGTTAAAATACACACACTAGAGCGCGTATGAGCTATTGCAGAACTATTGACTGCTGGATCTGATCGGAATAGTCGGGTGAAATCGCTCAACGTTTGAAGAAATTAACTGGAATGAACATGACATGTTTCTGTAAAATAGCATAATTTTTTAAAGAGATTGATAAGGATGTGAAAGCACGTTTCACAGTTTCAAAAGCGATACAGTGAAACGTGATACGAAATAACACGCCAAGAATAAAAAAAAGCCAACCGTGACGTCATTTGTTATGCTAAAAGAGGTTTAACAGGAGTGACGTATCACTAACTTTAAAAATGAATTTAAAAATAAATACATCTTTAAAATCAGAAATACTTGAGTTTAGAGGTTTTTTAATATGCTTAATCGAATACAAATGTTTCTGGAAAACGCTGTAATTGTCCATTCAATCAAAAAGTTCCACCTTGCCCCCATGTTCTCCAAATGAGCAATGAAAAGTAAAACAGCGGTTTTGTAAGTGCTACTTATAAAGTACTATCAGTAGATAAGGGGTTAAACCTCAAACTAAACTGTACTGCAAATTGCAGTACATTTGGTCACACTAGCGATTTGTTGTGTCAGGGGTTAATTCCAACTTTTCAAATCACCCAACCTTGTCCATCGTATAATAGCCCATAAACGTTCCGCCACGATCCATTAGATGTTCGCGACCACCGGAAAAAGATAAAAATAAAGATCGCAATCATCCTCATCGCTTTTCGCAACCTCCGGTCTTTGTTCTCTCTCATCTCCACTAAATGAAAGGATTATTTACTGCAGAACCCGGGGATGCTTTCTCGAAGTTTACAATTAAAAAAAGGCAGTGTGAGGCTTCAATGCGAATTCCGCTATAAGAGAGCTTGGTTAAGCTTCACTGGAAATAACCTACCTGCCGAACTTCAATCTATCTACCTATAATTACTAACCTTTTTAAAACTATATGCAATTTGGTTGTAAAGATTAAAATAAACATATTCAAAATGAAGACTGTTTTTGGGGAAAGAAATTTTAATTTTTTATCAAGTAGCTATGAATCGCAATACTACCTATGTATAATTACTAATGTACTAACCTTTTTTAAACTATATGCAATTTGGTTGTAAAGATTAAAATAAACATATTCAAAATGAAGACTGTTTTTGGGGAAAGAAATTTTAATTTTTTATCAAGTAGCTATGAATAGCAATACTACCTATGTATAATTACTAATGTACTAACCTTTTTTAAACATATGCAATTTGGTTGTAAAGATTAAAATAAACATATTCAAAATGAAGACTGTTTTGGGGAAGAAATTTTAATTTTTTATCAAGTAGCTATGAATCACAATACTACCTATGTATAATTACTAATGTACTAACCTTTTTTAAAATATATGCAATTTGGTTGTAAAGATTAAAATAAACATATTCAAAATGAAGACTGTTTTGGGGAAAGAAATTTTAATTTTTTATCAAGTAGCTATGAATAGCAATACTACCTATGTATAATTACTAATGTACTAACCTTTTTTAAACTATATGCAATTTGGTTGTAAAGATTAAAATAAACATATTCAAAATGAAGACTGTTTTTGGGGAAAGAAATTTTAATTTTTTATCAAGTAGCTATGAATAGCAATACTACCTATGTATAATTACTAATGTACTAACCTTTTTTAAAATATATGCAATTTGGTTGTAAAGATTAAAATAAACATATTCAAAATGAAGACTGTTTTTGGGGAAAGAAATTTTAATTTTTTATCAAGTAGCTATGAATAGCAATACTACCTATGTATAATTACTAATGTACTAACCTTTTTTAAAATATATGCAATTTGGTTGTAAAGATTAAAATAAACATATTCAAAATGAAGACTGTTTTTGGGGAAAGAAATTTTAATTTTTTTATCAAGTAGCTATGAATCGCAATACTACCTATGTATAATTACTAATGTACTAACCTTTTTTAAACTATATGCAATTTGGTTGTAAAGATTAAAATAAACATATTCAAAATGAAGACTGTTTTTGGGGAAAGAAATTTTAATTTTTTATCAAGTAGCTATGAATAGCAATACTACCTATGTATAATTACTAATGTACTAACCTTTTTTAAAATATATGCAGTTTGGTTGTAAAGATTAAAATAAACATATTCAAAATGAAGACTGTTTTTGGGGAAAGAAATTTTAATTTTTTATCAAGTAGCTATGAATAGCAATACTACCTATGTATATTACTAATGTACTAACCTTTTTTTAAACTATATGCAATTTGGTTGTAAAGATTAAAATAAACATATTCAAAATGAAAACTGTTGAAACGATGCAGCATTTATACTACAGTAGAACTCCAATTATCCGAAACGGAATAGACCGAGCCATTGTTTTGGTTATATCCTTTGAAGATATATAGCTCGTTTTCTTGTATAAGATATGGTGCGTAATAGATATTAGGCGCGTTTACATGAGCCATTGAATCCATGGAATGAAGAGCAAATTCCGCAATTTATCCCTCTTGGGGATTTTTTGCCCCGGCAGAACCAATAATTGCAGGGTTCATTGGAGGGTTTCGCAAACCCTCCACTCAAGGAGGGTTTGCGTTTCATTCCATGGTTTCCTCCACTTACACTTCGACTTCGACTACTTGTCTGTGGATTCGGAAACAAACATTTGACAAAAACACCTTAGCATGTAACCATCCTAAATATTTGTTAAAATTTTAATTTTTATATAACTCAAGCTCTTAATTTATATAACTTTTGTTCAATTTGTTTTTATATAACTTAAGCTTAATTTTTATATAGCTCATCAAAATATTGCTAATCATTATGAAATGAAGGTTTTATATAAAAGTATTGCTAGCTAAATATACGAGTCACAATTAATACATTACTCAAGTGTAGTTGTCAAGAAATGTTCGATGCCCCGCGCATCTACGTCATCAACTCCCGGTTCCCCTGTAAACGCCTTATTTTACGAAGGGGGGTTGATTGCGGAGTTTGGGTTAGAAATCCTGCTCGACCACCTTTTCCCTTAATGGAGAATTTGGCATTCCATGGATTCGATGGCTCATGTAAACGCGCCTAGTGAAAGTTAACTGCACTGGGGTAGGGGTAGGTACAAATATATTCCGGCTTGGTGTGCTTGATCAGAGACCCGCTTATGAAGCCTTCGTCAAGTAAGACAGACACAGAAAGAATTTTTTTTACTGTCACAGAGAAAGGAAGGTACACCCAGGGCGATGGCGGGAATCGAACCCGCACCCGTTACAGCGCGCAGACTGCTAGCGTAATGGTCCAAACCACTCGGCCATCCGGGCCCCTTTACTGCACTACATACATAAATAACTGATGAGTACATACAATTGAAGCAGTTACAGTCGGTTAAAAATTTTATGTGCTACACATAAACTTTGCTCCGTCTACCTGTTACTGTTCGCCTTTGTTGGATGTCATGCCTAGTTTTTTTTCTTATGTTAAAAAAAAACCTAGGCATGATATCCAACAATGACAAATAGTAACATATTGGTCGCGTGGAATTTTTCTGAAATTCGGATAATCAGCAGCGTTTCGGATAAAATTTGAGTTGTACTGTAATTTCATTGTGATGTATACTTCTGACTTAAAAGACAATATACGGACATTGGTAAGTTTCTTCGAACTATTCTACAACCGGATTGAACAGTACACGTAATATCTGTCTCTTTCTAAAAACGAACCCTTTGCATCCTAAAGTGGGATCGTCACTTCGGGGCGAGCTTGACTCTTTGACTAAATGATCACGTGAAAGTCGCGTGACAGCGCCTGTCCGTGCGTGACGTGTGCGTGACGGACGCGTCTTCCTCGCGCCTGCCTCGCAGCTGATTCGAGCGGCTGCTTCCGACTGTGTTTTCCTCTGGAGAGGGACTGCCTCGGATTTGATACTTGATGGGGAATGACCATATAATATCTGGAGTTTGTGCTAAGGGTAGATGTTTGGGTTGGAAATTTTTTTGGGGATTTAGTTGACTTAATAAGTACTTTGAATGAGTTAAAAGGAATAAAGAAAAACAATTTAAAAATTAAGAATTAAATGAAGAGCTTAGTGGAAGAACGTGCTAAGTGACAAAAAGGTGAAAACGAGAAAATTGGCTTTAAAGTTTTTTGCTTGCACTCAGATATGTTGAAAACGGTACTTGTAAAGCGTAAAAAATATACTAAACTTAAAGTTTGTGAGAAGGGGGAAACTTGTTATCGTTAAAGTAGTTAGTAATATGTTCATTGACACAAAAATCTCAATTTTTTCAGAAATGTCACTTAGCACGTTCTTCCACTAAGCTCTTCAAATGAGGTGACTGCGTTTTCCCGGAGAGGGACTGCCTCGGATTTGATGCTTGAGGGATGGGGAATGACCATGTATAGTAAACGTTGCTGTGTTTTCATAAATATATTAACGTTTCAATATGTCTGCACGCCCCTTCATTCCTGTTCACAGTTACACTTCCCCCAAAACCTTAGTGCTCAAGTTCCCTTGTTAGAGCCATTTTTTCAGAGCGGAGTGTAATGCGACGAAAAATTCACGTTCCAGCGGTATTGTTTTCAGTGTTTGTCCCTCTAATATTACATTTGTTTTGAATAATACACCTTCTTACCTTACTAAAAAGTATGCTGTGCACACATTTTTCTGTCAGTAGAACTAAAACTTTCCCATGTTCGTGAATCACGATAAATTGTTGTCTCACAATTTTGCAGAATTTGTTTCCTTATATGACAAATTATCATCTAAACCAAAGTTTTATAACAACATTTACGTTTATGTAATGCTTTGCATTCTAGAAATTTAAACAAATTAATAAGCGGATAAAGTTTAATAAATTGCCGGAATAAAAACAAGTTGCATGTAAAGAACTCTTAAATAGAACAGATCAGACGAACCCCCCCCTGCTCATTTTGAGAGTGAAATCGGAAGAACAAAGGAAATCACAGGATAGACAAAAGTGAAAACAGGAGAGTGACATCATATGAAAGAACCCCATTTTGTATTTCTTATTCTACTTTACCTCAGTTCTATATGAATCCCACAGACAACTCAGGGTTGGGGAGCCCAGTCGGTTAGGCATTCGCCTAGCATGCGGAAGGTCCCAGGTTCGGGTCCGGGCTTCGCCAAAATAACTGCCGACCTATAAACGGCCCGTGCAGCCAAAATGTCCGACGAATAATACTCCGTATGGAGGGGGTGCACGTTTAATATCCTTCAAAGTCCTAACGCTGCGTACGATGTCGCCCTTAACGGTTGCGTTGGGTGCCTACTCAGATGTCGGCACGTCACTTGACTGTGGTTTTAAAATATGACGCCCGTCGCCAATAGCCCTCGTGTAGCTCTAGTGCGACGATAATTCAAACTAAACAAAACCCACAGCCAACTCCATTCAATGTGTACCCCACCCCTCTGTATTCTTCTAAATTAGATCTCTTCTCATTATTCTAGTTGTCCATAAGATGCCAGCAGTGAGGTATACTTAACACAGCCAACACGCAGCCTCGTTGTGCTGCATCGCACCTATATTCCGGCATGGCAGGTGACTTTCGTATAAATGAATGCGTGCCAGACATCGAGACTTGTTGATGCCTCTTGTCACACTTGGACGCTTGCGCAATTCGCACATGGTTGTGTGCGAGAAAAGAGGGGCTTTGTTGTGTAAATCTGTTGCATTTTGGACACGTTTGAGTTCTGATTGTTTAATGAAACTTTGTTGTAGACTTTGTAGTCCGAAATATTCTTTGCGTGCGAGAAACTATGTGTTAGGGCTATGGGGAGCCTAGTGGTCAGCGTCTCGGTCTCGAGTTCGGAAGGTCCTGCGATCGAGTCCCAGTACCACTGAAGACCCACCGAGTATATGCGGAGTACGTGCTCGTTAAATCTGTTGGGTTCGAAAGACTTGTGGTCGGTCATTGCTCAGTTTACCACGGGTACAGGTCCCTGGAGACTATTTCCCTCCCTTTCAGGGACATGTCTTAGTTGTGGAAGTGGCGATAGATGGCAGCATCTGTCACTTATGTGTGTGTGTTGTGTGCGCCCTAAAAATATATGTCTACCAACCAACCAACTATGTGTTTCGGCCAAGTTTAACCCTTTCACTCCCAATGATTCCGTTTGGAATCATCAAACTTGCGATTTTTTTTCTCACTAAGTAAAACTCGCACTTATTTCAAATAAATTTTATTAAATTCTTCATAAATTTTTCTGTTAAGTTATACTTTCTCTTTGTTTCGTTTAATGGAAGAACCATGTCTTTTGAAGAATTAAATAATGTTTGTCGTTGATAAATGAAAATATGAAAAACATGGTAAAAATAATATTCAGTCTGAAACAATTTTATTAATTAAATTGGCCTTAAATTATTCGTGCTTGCATTTTTAAATGCTTAAAAATTAAATTTTAACTATTTTTAACAAATAAAGTTTCGAAAAATTATTGTTACAATTTATTAAAAAAGTTATGATTTCAAATCCCCCCTTAAATTTTAGCTAAAAAATTAAAAAAAAAATCCCCTCTTTTCACCATTTCATTCTGAGTACATGATCATTGTATTTCACAATTTTTAGATTTTTAGAATAAAAAATAAATAGTTGGGATCAAAAGGGTTAAGTTTCGATTATATACTTTTTTTTGAAATTTTTTGTTATGCACTCTTGCCTAACATTATTTTATCAGTCACATCAGTAGTTCTTATTTTTTAGCCATTTAAAATTTTACTCTGCATTATAATTGCAGTAGAACTTATCATATTATAATTGCAGTAGAACAATTATCCGAAGCAACTGAAGCTTAATCAACAATTTGAATGATTGAAATGTTTCGTAAAAAACAGGGATATTTCAGTTTAGTTTGAATTACCGTCGCACTAGAGCTACACGAGGGCTATTGGCGACGGGCGTTGTATTTTAGAACCACAGTCAAGTGACGAGCCGACACCTGAGTAGGCACCAACGCAACCGTTAAGGGCGACATCGTACGCAGCGTTAGGACTTCGAAGGATATTTAACGTGCACTTCCTCGACACGGGGTATTATTCGTCGGACAATTATGGCTGCACGGGCCGTTTATAGGTCGGCAGTTATTTTGGCCTTGCCCGGACCCGAACCTGGAACCTTTCGCATGCTAGGCGAATGCCTAACCGACTGGGCTCCCCAGCCCCTAGGGATATTTCAATAAATTACTTTTTGTATAGTTAGGCTGTGAGATCATGTAGTTTTAGTTTCAGATCAGACCGGAGTGCGCCCTCTATGGTTTTGGTTTCATCTTCTTCCTATAATACAGCACGTTTTCTTTTGAAATGTCAAGGTGAATACTAGATATTGGTAATTTTTTTCTGAATTTTTTTAACGCTTTGATGAATTGGAGATCTACTGTACTTAGATAAACTTTCTTTTGAGACGGATCCTAATGGCTAATTTTGCCTAAATCCCTAGCAGATACACATAAAAATACAGAGTGGTGCAAATAAAAATGGGGCCCGGCATGGAGCTATGAATGCAGGGAGTTGCTTGGCGAGAAAAACTATTGAAGCCGCCTAAAAGCCTCCAAGCCGATTTCATAAAGTATTCAAGCGTTCAATAGATTCACTTGGCAAGCCTGTTTTTTCATTGGTGGGTTTGATTGTTAATAGACCAGAGCTGTACTTGGAAAATTGGCGAGTTCAGATCTTAATGCGAGCGGTATAAGAGTGCGTTGATCAGATCAGTGCACAGGTGAAGACGGCATAGTTACCGGCAAATACTTCGTCAAGCGTGTGTTTGGGCTTAATGTTAAAGCGATCAATGGCTTAACATGGGGTTTGTGACTTGGCAGCATTTTCGGTCTTATCCCTACTTCCAAGCCAGGCCACTTTTATATTTGCCTCCCTGTGTATTCAATCCCAGCTTATACAGGGTGGCGCAAATAAAAGTGGCCCCTGCGTAGAGATAGGAATGTATTTAGATGCTTGGCGAAAAAAACTATTGAAGCCGTCTGAAAGCCTTTAAGTTGAAATAAAAGATTATTCAAGCGCGTCATGGATTCACTAGGCAAACCTGTTTTTGCATTGGTTGGATGGGATTACCATCACATTAGAGCTACTCATGGACTATTGGCGTTTTCAGTGCGTATTATATGAAAACCGAACCATTATGCAAATTTATGTCTTGAGATCAATTTAGAATGTTTTGTATTAACAAAAACAAAAAGGCCGATTCTTTAGGATAAATAATGGCCGAAATAATCACCAGTGGGAACTTTTTTTGCCCCGCTTAACAAACCTTCAGTTAATAGCTTGTCAAACCACATCATAGTTGCCTGCAAATAATTCGCCAAGCATTTGTTTGGGCTTCATATTGAAGCGATCAATAGCTTCACTTAGCAAACCTTTTTTTGCATTGGTTATTGACTTGGCAGCAATTCTGTCTTATTCTTATCTCCATGACGGGTCCACTTTTATTTGCACCACCTTTTACATCGATCATTTCCTTAAATGAGCAACTTGGCGTTCTTAATGAGACATTTTAAACCTGAACCTTAATTATAATCGCCGCGTGAATTGGTTGGTTAAAGCGTTTTTGCTACTCATTCTAATCTCCAGTCCAAAGTCGTAGACACACCAAAATGTATTTTTACCCTTGTGTACAGATCGATCAATTTGAGCAAAGCGGATTTAAATATTAATGAGTGTATATCTGATCTGATCAAGTGATCAATCAAGTGGATCAAAGTATCCCACTGAGTATATTAAGGGAGAATGGGAGCGGTATAGCCGGGGTCTCTAAACCGAAGTCTTATTTCTGGGATAATCCAATGAAAAATAATTTTTTAAGCAAAATCACTCAGGCTGTATTAAATATTATTACAAACGTTTTTTTTTATATGATAAATGTAGCTAGCTTACAGGGTTCTATAATTCCATTTTTTGAAATTGGTTCGAATATTTTTAAATTTTCATTAAACAATTTTTCAATAAAATATTCGACCCAATTCCAAAAAGTGGAATTATAGGGCCATGTACGCCAGCCACTTTTTTCATATAAAAAAACATATTGCATTTTCTAAAATAATGTATGATTACAAGAAATTTAATACAACATATGCATAAAGAGGTAAAAACAATATGAATGAAGCACATAAGAAAACTTTCCTCGGAACCAAACTTCACCAAGAAAGTCGGGTTTTTCTAGAATCTTGACGATAAATTTATTTTAAATACAATGTGATAAAACAAAAGAATATATATCCAGCTAATGAAGAAGTGCTCAATTAAGAGAACCAGAAGCATTACAAACATCAAAATGCAGCATGGATATTAGCCATATTTGGTTGCAATATTAGAGACAAAGAATCTGTTGATTACCGTGACAACTGTCCCACTAAATCGTAGTGTCACAACGAAAGCACATGCAATAATCAGTGACATTTAAATATATTAAGAAAATATAAATGGTTATCATTCATGATCGATTATTAATGTTAGAGTACACAAAACAAAAACAAAAAACAAAACCATTCCCCAAGACATCAATTTTACACAATAAACCTTTATTGCTCTTTCTCCTTCATTTTTGTACTATCTTGATGACAAAATTATCGAGACATTGTTTAGAATTATAACAGTTAGAAACAACCAATCGAATGGTGAATTGTTGAAAAGAACTATCGTAATGACTTTGTACTATCTTGATGACAAAATATCGAGATATTGTGAGAATTATAACAGTTAGAAACAACCATCGAATGTGAATTGTGAAAAGAACTATCTGATGACTTTTGTACTATCTTGATGACAAAAATATCGAGAATTGTTGAGAATTATAACAGTTAGAAACAACCAATCGAATGGTGAATTGTTGAAAAGAACTATCGTGATGACTTTTGTACTATCTTGATGACAAAAATATCGAGACATTGTTGAGAATTATAACAGTTAGAAACAACCAATCGAATGGTGAATTGTTGAAAAGAACTATCGTGATGACTTTTGTACTATCTTGATGACAAAAATATACGAGACTAATGTTGTTGAGAATATTATATACACAGTTAATGAAAACAACCAATCGAATGGTGAATTGTTGAAAAGAACTATCGTGATGACTTTTGTACTATCTTGATGACAAAAATATCGAGACATTGTTGAGAATTATAACAGTTAGAAACAACCAATCAAATGGTGAATTGTTGAAAAAAACACAATGTTACAACAATCAGCCTGAAGATTGGAAATTTACAATAAATGTTTGCACTATTTCATTATTTCGCCAAAGTATGTGATATTTTTATACGCATCACCTACAACATTGTAGTATCATACTTAAATATATACTGTTAAAACGTAATAAGAATATGTAAAATATATATTTTTCTTTCTAACCAAAAAGGTATTAAATACTATAATAAAAAAACACGGTCAGCGCAGTTTTCAAAGAATCACCACATCAAAAGAATCACAGAAAATCTAAATGATGAACAGATGTTAGAGAAAACTGTTAGCACTTCCCTCAGCAAAGAATGGTCTCAATTGCTTTGAACACATTTCACAAGGAATTCTATTGTCACAAGAAATGCACATTGTGACATAAACTAAACTAAACTCGTCGGCGCAACAGCCCATTAGTGGGCCAAGGCCTGCCGTGCCCATTTCAGCTTTCGTGACCTAGGGCTCTGGGGTGTTAGGAATATGTCCCGGTAAGGTGGTCAGCATCACGCGGAACACAAGCATGCTTGGTACCCATTTTATCGACCCACTTAAGGGGTAAAAGGATGGGTCAACCTCGCCCAATCCAGGATTCGATCCCCCAACCTGTGGCGTGGCAATTCGAAGCACTACCACTAAGCCACTGGGCCTCACATTTTGACTTACATACCACAAAACATCCATAAGCAAAACATATTTTCTGCCAAAAAAATCAAAAATATTCCCACGAAAACATACCTCCCTATCCGAAATTACTTTATTGTCAACCAAAAAAAAAAAATTGAAGACTATGATCATTTACTGATGAAGAAAAACAATCAAATTGAAAATTGTCCAAAGCAATACCATTAGTCCATTAATCCAAGTATCAAAATACAGCGTGAACAATTGCAAGAATCGTTTCAATGATTTCATCATCATAATATACAATGTGACATTAAAATGCTTTAAGAGATATACAACTAAACATTCCTAATTTATTTTTCTGATTGAAAAATGGAAAAAATTCTCACGATAATTTTTTTTCCCATTCCATTTTTTTTATACAACTTGGACGACCAAAAAGAAAAAGTGTTGATGGTTATGATCACACTGATAAAGAAAAACAGTTTCATTGCAAATTGTCCAAAGCAATCCCGGTAGTCTAGCATTAAAAGGATCAAAATGCAGTGTGACAATTCACAACAATCGTTTCAATGATTACATCATCATAACATACAATGTGACATTAAAATGCTTTAAGAAATATACCACTAAAAACATTAATAAGCCCTACTTTATTTCTGACGATAAAGCGGAAAACATTCCCACGAAAACATACCTCCCCATCGGACATTTTCTATTTCCTCTTAAGACCTCAGCAAAATCCCACACGTATATTCTTTATCTAAACATACTTTTCATACAATTACATATACTAAAAAGTATGTTTTTCAAAGTAATTAAAAAAAAATGTTAAATAGTTACTGAGAGACACGCCTTAAGCTCTAAAAATGCACATTTTTTGTGCTATAAATGCAAAAAAAGCCGTATAACTTATTTGTTGTTAACAGTTCATTTTAACATTGTTTTTAAATGCAAAATGCCTTTAAAATTAACCACTAAAAGAACTTTTTTTGAAAAGTTTAAAGAAAGAACTTCACAGTTTTTTTTAAGAACTCTAATATCGTATTGACCCTCGTTCAACTTCATTTTTTATAGAAATAAATGACAGATACCTGTAATCAAAGGCATAAAACTGATTTCCGGATCTTCTTCTATCGGACCAGGTCAATTCCGAAACTAATTAGCATCTTTATTGTTTGTGGTGAGGTTTTAAAAAATTTCCCCGAATGGGGATACCAGGTCGCAAAGGGATATAATCTTAACGACAAAAAAGGTCTTGAAGAATATGATCATTCTGTTAGAGAAAAACAGTCAAATTACAAATTGTCCAAAGTAAACAAATTAGTCCAACATTACAATTGTTGTTATTGTAAGTGAAATTACTAGCTCAAGTGTTGCCCAAATTACCAGCTCAGGTGTTAACTCACCGATCATTGTATTACGTCATCGCATATTAGCACAGCCATGTGCAACACTTGTATAAATCGCTGGTCGTTGTAATACGTGTAGGGCCGTAGTGAGCCTAGTGTCAGCGTCTCGGTCTCGGATCGGAAGTCCTGCGATCGAGTCCCGGTACCACTGAAGACCTACCGAGTATATGCGGAGTACGTGCTCGTTAAATCTGTTGGGTCCGAAAGTCCTCTAAGTTCCCATACGAAATAAATACCTCTGGGGGTGACAAGCCAATCTGGGGATCCTCTAGTTGGCCTCTGTCTCTAAAAATTAGATGGATCCACTTATGTGTGTGTTGTGTCTGTCTTACTTGACGAAGGTTTATAAGCGGGTCGCTAGACCAAGTCAAACAAACCTGACATATAATGTACTACCAACCAACCAACAGTGTTGCAATTCGCTCCTACTTTGCGTGCTAATATAGTCTCAAGTTTTGGTAGAAATATAATAAGAACAATTATCAAAATGCAGCGTGGCAAATCACAACAATCGTTTCGATGATTCCATTATCTCTACCAAGGATATTTAAATTACTTTTAAAGCATTTCCCACGATATTAGAGTAACACTTGGAAATATGGAACGTGATATTAAAATACATTAACAAAATATACCACAAAAGCCTTCATTTGCCCTAATATTCTATGTTTAAAAAAACAATAATCTTTCCCACGACACAAAACTTCCTACCTTTCCCTCCACAACATTTTTTGCCACAACCTTGACGACCAAGAAACAGTCTCGGAGTCTATGATCAGTGGATGGGACAGTTAGCTAACAGTAGTCATTTTCTTGTGTTCCCCATTGTTCCTGATTACATACTCGGCTCTCGTTTTCAGACAAATCGGACCTATTTTCTCGACCGCAAATTACCTTCCTAGCAGACCGTAAGTAGTCATTTCTCGATTAGCAGCGGTGAAACGGTCTGTTTTGCTGTTTCGAGGGATGGATGCGTAGGAATAGAATGCCTCCATATTGGAACTTGTTGTTTAGTCTCTGTAAAACTGTACTTGCCACAACATTGCTGCAATAGGGTACTTGACTGTATCGCTGTATCGAACATCATAACTCTCGTTGACGCCAATGCAGTTGCCAGCCGTAGACTTATCAAAAATAATTTTAAATATTCCATCCCCGCTCTAAATTGTAACCGTACAATATCTTCAATAATAGCCAGACTACGAACAAAACATTTAAAAGGAATGAAAATCTCAACGGAAGGACAAAGAAGCTACTCCACACACTGCCCAAACTGTCCTGGTGTCCAACTGTCCCCGCAGCATGTCTTTGTCTGCCCAGCAATTCAAGCCAGGCTCTTCAGGATTGGCTTTGAAGACCCAGAAGTTTTAATTCTCTCCGAGGATGCAGAAGAAATAGCGAAAGGCTGTCTACGACAGCTTCGGATCCATCTAGTTTTTGCACGCATCATGGACACGACAACAACAACAACACTGTATCGCTAAAACACCTTCCAATATTAATTTAATTATAGTTTGAACCCAAAAATAACAAACGTATATATATATATTGCAAAATAAATCTTTAAATAACCCATAAAAATCATTTTAAAATAGCTTATTTTTCATTGGTACGTCACGTGAACACAAACACGTCGATTTGGCTGACGTCACTAGTATATATAAACAAACTGGTGTGATGTTTTTTTTGCTTGCAATTAAATTGGATTTAAACTAATTTACTATTAAAATAAGAATTATATAGATAATGGAAAGAGGTTTTACAGAAGCGGAGAGTTCAGATTTGATTAAAGTAGATTCCAAAATGGTGTTTCAAAGTTTGTTTATAGTACTAGTGACGTCATAGATACCACGTGATAGCTACAAAGCGTTTTCGAGCGTAATTTTTCGTCCTAATTTTAAAATTCATTTTTCTCCCCTTTTATGGGGTATTTGAAAAAAAGAAAAAATACGGGTCTAATATTTTTGGCATAAGAATATTTTAAGCCAATATTTTTTTTTAGTCAAATACCCTATTAGTGTCAAGATGGATATCCAGTCGTTGGTCAGTTCCATAGAGCTAATGCATTAGTTTTGAAATCGCAACATCTGCGAATGGTTTGCTTTTTTTAAAATCATAAATCAGGTATGAGAATCGTCATAACAGCAAAATAAAATCAAATTTAGAAGGAAAATAGCATACGGTTTCCTGTCAGAAAATTCTTTCTCTTCAGAAAATTTTGTGGAAATTAAAACTGAAAAACTAATAATAACTAAACTACTATTCGCCATAATTTAATTTATAAATACCTAACTCTTATTGTTTTTGCTCTATCTTTCACAACCTAAATATTTTGACAAAAAGAAGTGATTGTAAAATACAGTTCTTCGAATAAGAGCAGAAACAAATAACAACTGTTTTGTCCAAAAATACCGTATATTTCACACCCATAATATTTTCTGTTACTGGTGTTGAGCGCTGCCTTCAGGAATTTTGTTCTTCACTACCGATTCTTTGAACAGTTATGCATAACTTTTTGTTTTATTCATCTTGGTATTGTTTTAACTATTGGGGACAGAGAAGACAATAGTAATTTTCCGTAAAAAGGGCGGGAATTTCTTGTGCGTGTATTTAGCCATGGATTTTTTTCGGGATTGAAATTTCTTGAATAGGTTAGCGAGGATGTGTAATTTTAAGATTATTTTTGCGGTGTGTTGGGAAATTATTGTTTGTACAGAAAAGTTTTATAGGAAAGATTATTATTATTTTTTTCCCACTGGGGAATTCCTTTTCGGGACTGCTTGTTTGGCAGATTAGCCTTTGCAGACTCGGCATATTCCCCAGAACTGAGAGCCATTTTTTTTGTGGCACCATGTAGGCGACTATCGCTACAAATTTTGACTCTCAGATTGCAATGAATCTGAGCCCTCTGTGGATGCTAAAGTATGCCGAGAGAACCCAAGCCAAATGGGTAATCAAGCGATCTTTTACATGCCACATAATCATATGACATGCGTGCCCAAAATTTTCCCATCTGAGATCTGACGACTCAGCGAAATATGACGACTCAGCCGGGGTTCGAACCCTCAAACTTGGGCCTATGAGGCGGATGTGTAATACTCTCAGCAACTAAGCCGCTTAGTTGGGGAAATTATTCCAAAGAGTTCTATAGTAAGGTAGAGGAACGACTCGTACTGAGCTGCCATCGGCAGCCATGGCTCACTACGGAGCCGGAATAGAGTGGCAAAAGTGCTAGTTAATTTATAATTTTGATACTTAGAAAGAAAACACACCCAGGGCAAAGGTGGGAATCGAACCCGCACTTGTTACAGCGCGCGGTCTGCAAGCGTTAAGGTCTGCGATCCAAACCACTCGGCCATTGGGCCCCACATGCCACCTTATATTGTCTCCGTGTTGGTCCATGGTGCTGTTGCCAGGGGTTCAGTCTCTACCCTACTATAGAACTCTTTGAATTATTCTTTGTACTGAAAAGTTTTATGGCAAAGGTTATTGTATACGTCCTAACGGAAATATGGCTTGTTTCACGTGACGAAAAGCATTCCCGATTCAAGTCCTGTATTTCATTGGTGGTTTCGCACTGCAAGCTCTACCCACTACATTGATTAACCAATGGATTGGTTGGTTGGTTGGTAGACATATATATTCAGGTTTGTGTGCTTGGTCAGCGACCCGCTTATAAACCTTCGTCAAGTAAGACAGATACAACAGACAACACACACACACATAAGTGGATCCATCTAATTTTTAGAGACAGAGGCCAACTAGAGGATCCCCAGAATTGGCTTGTCACCCCCAGAGGTATTGATTTGGTATGGGAACTTAGAGGACTTTCGGACCCAACAGATTTAACGAGCACGTACTCCGCATATACTCGGTAGGTCTTCAGTGGTACCGGGACTCGATCGCAGGACCTTCCGATCCCGAGACCGAGACGCTGACCACTAGGCTCACTACTGCCCCTTAACCAATGGAGACCATATTTTAATTCCTGCGGAACTGTTGCCACTCAAGTCGTGAAACATGCCCATTAAATATCGAAGGTGACCCTTGTAAATGAATTCATAAGAATGAAACTGATTGTTCCACTATAATGTGTATTGTGAAGTTGCTATAATTCTAGCTGTAGATCATCTAGTCGAATTCCAGTAGAAGCAGAAACAGTATACTTAAATTTTATATTCATTCTTTTTTTATGAAATCTTTCAATGCTACTGCAGGCAACCTACTAGACTAATTAGAAAATGCAATTTTTAAACTCTAAAATATCGTAACCCTTTCAATCCCAACTTTTTATTTTTTATTCTAAAAATCTAAAATTTGTGAAATAGAGTCATTATGTATCCAGAATGAAATAGTGAAAAGCAAGGTAAAAAAAAATCTTAGTTTGTTAACTAACATATAAGGGACAATTTTTTTTAGGAATTATAACTTTGGAATAAATTATAACAATAATTTTCCGGCACTTTATTTGTTAAAAATAGTTAAAATTAAATTTTAAACAGTTAAAAATGCAAGCATGAAGAATTTGGGGATAATTTATTTAAAAAAAATATTCCTGAGTGAATTTTATGTTTGCCATGTTTTTCATATTTTCATTTAACTGCAACAAACGCTATATAATTCTTCAAAAGACATGATTCTTCCATCTAACAATACAAAAAATATTTTTATAGGAACATGCATGTAGAATTGAATAAAATTTATTTAAAATAAGTGCTAGTTTAACTTAGTGAGAAAAAAAATCGCAAGTTTGATAATTCCAAATGGAATCATTGGGAGTGAAATGGTTAAATAGGAGAATATAAAGTGAAAGATAGTGAAACAGGGTTTGGTGTATCATTAAGAAAAGTTTTAAATTAAAAATTTCCCAAATTTAAATGCATAAAATACTTTTGCAAAAGTTAAAAATAAATTAATCTAACTTGAAAACTTCAGCTTTTTACTCAACACAATAATTAGTTAATACATGCTATTTATTATCATCCCCTATCCCCCCCCCTTATCTTAACATAAAAAATACCAACTTAAATTAGCCACTTTAAAGCTCCTCTTATTTTAAATCTTTATATATCTGTTACACTAGACGACAAAAAATTTACAAAATAAATGTCTGATTTATATTGATGGTGTAAATTCTCTCGAAATTTATTACATCCTCTAAACTTATAACAAAAGTACGTAACACGACTTTGGATTACATGACTCTATCTCTGTCACCCCATACATTCTTTTGCACTTCTTGATTTCCCTATATGTTCGAAAACGGTAGAAAAATTGCTAAAATAAATGGTCGGATTTCAACCGAGAACCGATGAATCCCCATTGAAAAGTGAAATGCCATCTTTCGGAACTAACGTTCTTTTGAGAAACAGCTGTTTTTTAAATTTTATTTTGAAGAGGTACGGAGTGACCCGGTTTTGAACTCGGCACCTCTTGCATGTGAGCCCATAGTCCCAGCCTCGGTAAACCCATAGTCCACCAAAAGGATCCTCAAGGTGGAGATGAGTTACTTCGGTTTTTATACTACAGTCCCTGGACAAATTATTAGACGCACTGAAAGATTTCATGTAAAATATTAATTACCGGGTGATATTGTACCGTTTTATTATTTTAAATTGATTTGTTTTTTATTTTTATATTATCCTATCAATTACCGATTTATTTGACATAAATAAAACAGCATTGATTTAGAAAAGCGTAAGTTTATCAATTTTAAAGAAAAGTGAAATTAATGTTAGTAAAAGTCAATATTTAGTTGAGCCATCTTTAGCCGCAATCAAAGCTTTAATTCTGCGCGGCATGCTATCAATGAAAAACTGTCCTGTCTCCTGCATTTGAGGATGATAATTCCACACATAAATAATCTTTTCTAGGAGCTGATACAGGTTTGTACTTGTTTACGTTCATGTACACTTGTACACAGGTTGCATATGTTAAAATAATACAAATATGTAGTCTACAATTTTTTAAAATAAAATCATAATATTGTAGTTTAAATATACCATTATTGCATAAAAACTCTTAGAAACAAATTACTAAAAACAATACAGTAGTCTAATAATTTGTCCAGGGACTGTATACAATTACTAATTTAATCTAAATGATTGGTAGTAATGTAGCAGTAATTCAGCGCTATTTATACCTTGGATAACGCGTGTGGTGTGCTGCCACAATTTGGTATACTTTCCTATTTCAACAGTCTTTTATTTACTTTTTTTTAATAATATTTTTTAAAAAACATAATGGATTAATTTGGAAAGTGTTCAAGCTCTTTTTGACTTTTCAGTTATGGGTTATGTTAATATGTATTGAACACGCATTAGGTAGAAACTATACTGTGAGTAATTTATGCATGGTTTTTCACCATAATAATGGTTCTTAGTTCCTGCAAATTCTGTGTGGTGAAATGTTTCAGCATATTTTCGGTATTCGGTTAAACCATTTTTCCGGTTTTAAAAACAAAACACTGAAAAATTGTGTGAACCAAATACCAAGAATATGGTGATACATTTCACCACAGAGCAGTAGCAGCCATTAGAAATCATAGCCCTTTAACCTATTAATGACGACTTTACCATACATTACGGGACTTATGAGGCGAAAACGTAATACCTCTCAGCCACTGTACCGCTTTTAATTTCAATACAAAAGAACAGTTATAAACAAAAACAATATTTCCTTTCCTTCGCATCACTCAAGAGTCAGACACATCTATACACTGCACCAGTTTTTACGTACACATATATACCAAGAAAAATTTCCCTAAAACGATTTTGGATTTCTGTTGCTGTCTTGTTTTTTCTATTCATCAAGAAAAGAAAAAAAAAAGAGAGAAACTTTTAGAGGATGATGAATATGGGTTGCGACTCTTATCCTGAGTCCCATCGAAAGGTATTTGTCGTTTTTTCAGGTATTTCGATCTTTTTTTTCCATGGAAAGAAGCGAACTTTTAGAGTAAGAAACATCGAGGTTAAACGTGGTTGGCGCGATGCAGATTTTGTTTTTTTGTGGAGGTTTTCAAACTTTTTTGAAACTCTCTGCTCCCAGCTGAATTTGGAAATGTAAAGTAACTCGTCGACTTTAGCCTGCACACTTTGTAAAATATGTTTGGAGTTTTTTTTATCTCTCTATCTTTAAACCGTTTTAGCGACTGCGCCATTCACCCACCTTGGGAATGCAAGTTTTCTAATGTTACGCAAAGACAAAAATAATATTTGTATTAAATTTTAAAGACTTTGGGAATTATTCTGTTATCGAGAATCTTCTCCCTTAAGTGTTTTTAGTCTAATTGAGTTATTTGGCAACATTTGTTGTGTGTCGGTCGTTGTGTGCAAATGGATCGAAGCGCTAGATCGCTATTCCTTCTTGAGAGATTAATTCTGGTCTCAAACAATCCTGAGCGGCTTGATGGCACCAAATATCTGGGACGTTGGACCAGGACAGTTGGGCAGTTGGAGAACTCTTTCTCGTGGTTTTCATCTTTTAAATGCAAATAATTTGTTTATAGTCTAGAACTATTATTTTGAAGATAGTTTGTTATAGTCGTTAGAATTTGATGTAGGATTTGAATAATCGTTAATTGATTGATCAATAATGTAATTATAATCAATCGTAATGAAATTGATAATTTAAATTCAAAAAAATCGAGTACAATTCGGAATTAAGACACAAACACCTTTATTTAATGTTTAATATTCCTTTCAAGGGAATATGGTATGGATAAGAGATGGAAGGATAGGTATCACTTATTCATCTGTCACAATATTCTTTCCAGTAGCCAGAAACGTTTCTTATTATTTTATTTTTGCGTGTCTTATCTTACAATGTTATCGGGAGATCAGGTGATTGTGGGTTCTCAGAGTCGCTCCGTGGGGGGTTCCCTATACCTGTTGTTTCCCAGCGTGTGTTGACAAGTTGGGAGCACTGGATCCAGGTATTTTTTTCGGACTTTATCTGTCGCATTGTATTATGGTTGGTTTGATTGTATCTATGTCGCACTGGAAGTACTAGGGGCTATTGGCGACGGGCATAACAATTTTGAACCGTTGCGGCAAGGCCAAACTGAATATATAGCATGCAACCCAGTGCAAACTTGTAGTGACATCGTATGCAGCATCAGAGCTAAATATAACAGACAGAAATTAGATACATCAACCTTATGTATATGGTCTTTTTTATTTTTAGAAGTTTGTTCCATCTACACTGCTCAAAACAATTAGGGGAGCACTTTATGTACTTTTGTTAATTTTCATTCCCAAAATTTTATTTTTTTATTCTAAAAATATAAATGTTGTGAAATCGATTCATTATGCATCCAGAATGAAATGGTAAAAAACAGGGGGGGGGGGGGGGGGAATCTTAATTTTTTAACTAAAATTTACGGGGGAAAAAATTGGAATCATAACTTTTAAATACATTATAACAATAATTTTGTCAAAACTTAGCATGAAGAATTTAGGGTTAATTTATTTAATAAAATTGTTTCAGAGTGAATTTTATTTTACCATGTTTTTTCATATTTTATTTAGTTAAACAACATTCTTCAAAAGACACGATTCTTCCATATAAAAAAGGGCGAAAAAAAAATCGCAAGCTGGTGATTTCCAAATAGAATCATTGGGGGTGAAGGGTTTAAACTATGCGCTCCCTTAATTGTTTTGAGCAATGTATTTATAGGAGTCTGGGTGAAGATAGAACCTGCTTCGGGACACTCGTAAGGTTGGTTGGTTGGTAGACATATATATTCAGGTTTGTGTGCTTGGTCAGTGACCCGCTTATAAACCTTCGTCAAGTTAAGACAGACACAACAGACAACACACAACATAAGTGGATCCATCTAATTTTTAGAGACAGAGGCCAACTAGAGGATCCCCAGAATTGGCTTGTCACCCCCAGAGTAAGCTTCCCGATTCAAGTCCTGTATTTCATTGGTGGTTTCGCACTGCAAGCTCTACCCACTACATTGATTAACCAATGGATTGGTTGGTTGGTTGGTAGACATATATATTCAGGTTTGTGTGCTTAGTCAGCGACCCGCTTATAAACCTTCGTCAAGTAAGACAGACACAACAGACAACACCACACACACACACATAAGTGGATCCATCTAATTTTTAGAGACAGAGGCCAACTAGAGGATCCCCAGAATTGGCTTGTCACCCCCAGAGGTATTGATTTGGTATGGGAACTTAGAGGACTTTCGGACCCAACAGATTTAACGAGCACGTACTCCGCATATACTCGGTAGGTCTTCAGTGGTACCGGGACTCGATCGCAGGACCTTCCGATCCCGAGACCGAGACGCTGACCACTAGGCTCACTACTGCCCCTTAACCAATGGAGACCTTATTTTAATTCCTGCGGAACTGTTGCCACTCAAGTCGTGAAACATGCCCATTAAATATAGAAGGTGACCCTTGTAAATGAATTCATAAGAATGAAACTGATTGTTTCACTAAAATGTGTATTGTGAAGTTGCCAATTCTAGCTGTAGATCATCTAGTCGAATTCCAGTAGAAGCAGAAACAGTATACTTAAATTTTATATTCATTCTTTTTTATGAAATCTTTCAATGCTACTGCAGGCAACCTAATAGACTAATTAGAAAATGCAATTTTTAAACTCTAAAATATCGTAACCCTTTCAATCCCAACTTTTTATTTTTTATTCTAAAAATCTAAAATTTGTGAAATAGAGTCATTATGTATCCAGAATGAAATAGTGAAAAGCAAGGTAAAAAAAATCTTAGTTTGTTAACTAACATATAAGGGACAATTTTTTTTAGGAATTATAACTTTGGAATAAATTATAACAATAATTTTCCGGCACTTTATTTGTTAAAAATAGTCACAATTAAATTTTAAACAGTTAAAAATGCAAGCATGAAGTATTTGGGGATAATTTATTTAAAAAAAATATTCCTGAGTGAATTTTTATTTTTGCCATGTTTTTCATATTTTCATTTAACTGCAACAACGCTATATAATTCTTCAAAAGACATGATTCTTCCATCTAACAATACAAAAAATATTTTTATAGGAACATGCATGTAGAATTGAATAAAATTTATTTAAAATAAGTGCTAGTTTAACTTAGTGAGAAAAAAATCGCAAGTTTGATAATTCCAAATGGAATCATTGGGAGTGAAATGGTTAAATAGGAGAATATAAAGTGAAAGATAGTGAAACAGGGTTTGGTGTATCATTAAGAAAAGTTTTAAATTAAAAATTTCCCAAATTTAAATGCATAAAATACTTTTGCAAAAGTTAAAAATAAATGAATCTAACTTAAAAACTTCAGCTTTTTACTCAACACAATAATTAGTTAATACATGCTATTTATTATCATCCCCTATCCCCCCCCCTTATCTTAACATAAAAAATACCAACTTAAATTAGCCACTTTAAAGCTCCTCTTATTTTAAATCTTTATATATCTGTTACACTAGACGACAAAAAATTTACAAAATAAATGTCTGATTTATATTGATGGTGTAAATTCTCTCGAAATTTATTACATCCTCTAAACTTATAACAAAAGTACGTAACACGACATTGGATTACATGACTCTATCTCTGTCACCCCATACATTCTTTTGCACTTCTTGATTTCCCTATATGTTCGAAAACGGTGGAAAAATTGCTAAAATAAATGGTCGGATTTCCACCGAGAACCGATGAATCCCCATTGAAAAGTGAAATGCCATCTTTCGGAACTAACGTTCTTTTGAGAAACCAGCTGTTTTTTAAATTTTATTTTGAAGAGGTACGGAGTGACCCGGTTTTGAACTCGGCACCTCTTGCATGTGAGCCCATAGTCCCAGCCTCGGTAAACCCATAGTCCACCAAAAGGATCGTCAAGGTGGAGATGAGTTACTTCGGTTTTTATACTACAGTCCCTGGACAAATTATTAGACGCACTGAAAGATTTCATGTAAAATATTAATTACCGGGTGATGTTGTACCGTTTTATTATTTTAAATTGATTTGTTTTTTATTTTTATATTATCCTATCAATTACCGATTTATTTGACATAAATAAAACAGCATTGATTTAGAAAAGCGTAAGTTTATCAAGTTTTAAAGAAAAGTGAAATTAATGTTAGTAAAAGTCAATATTTAGTTGAGCCATCTGTAGCCGCAATCAAAGCTTTAATTCTGCGCGGCATGCTATCAATGAAAAACTGTCCTGTCTCCTGCATTTGAGGATGATAATTCCACACATAAATAATCTTTTCTAGGCTATACAGGTTTGTACTTGTTACGTGAGCCGCGGTAGCTCAGTCGTGTGAAGCTCGTGCTCGCATCGGAAGGGTTGTGGGTTCTGTCCTCGGCGGTGCTCGCAATTCTGATGGTTGCGGGTCGCGCTTGTATTCGACTAAAGACCGCCGTGTGCTAATGGTGGCTGGGGCACGTTAATATGTCGTGGTCACAAAGTCTCCATGTTCCCATTCCAAATTAATACCTCTGGGGTACCAATCAGGGGTTACCGGCCTTTGATCTGGTCAAAATTCCGATATGTGAGTGAGAATGGATGGTGATAATGGGACCTTCCTGTAAAACGGATGTGTCATGCTCGAGCAAAGTCGGACTTCCTCCCTTGTGGCGCTCTAAAAAAACGTAAGCCGCCCACTTCGCCTTAAAAATCGGGTAGTTCTCTACTCCGCTCGTTACCGAGTGGCATTAGAAACAACACAACACAACAACTTGTTTACGTTCATGTATCACTTTGTCAACACAGTGTGCCATATGTTAAAAATAAATACAATATGTAGTCTACAAATTTTTAAAATAAAAATCAATAATATTGTAGTTTAAATATACCATTATTGCATAAAAACTCTTAAGAAACGTAAAATTACTAAAAAAAAAATACAGTAGTCTAATAATTTGTCCAGGGACTGTATACAGTTACTAATTTAATCTAAATGATTGGTAGTAATGTAGCAGTAATTCAGCGCTATTTATACCTTGGATAACGCGTGTGGTGTGCTGCCACAATTTGGTATACTTTCCTATTTCAACAGTCTTTTATTGACTTTTTTTTAATATTATTTTTTAAAAAACATAATGGATTAATTTGGAAAGTGTTCAAGCTCTTTTTGACTTTTCAGTTATGGGTTATGTTAATATGTATTGAACACGCATTAGGTAGAAACTATACTGTGAGTAATTTATGCATGGTTTTTCACCATAATAATGGTTCTTAGTTCCTGCAAATTCTGTGTGGTGAAATGTTTCAGCATATTTTCGGTATTCGGTTAAACCATTTTTCCGGTTTTAAAAACAAAACACTGAAAAATTGTGTGAACCAAATACCAAGAATATGGTGATACATTTCACCACAGAGCAGTAGCAGCCATTAGAAATCATAGCCCTTTAACCTATTAATGACGACTTTACCATACATTACGGGGCTCAAGCCGTAAACTTGGGCTTATGAGGCGAAAACGTAATACCTCTCAGCCACTGAGCCGCTTTTAATTTCAATACAAAAGAACAGTTATAAACAAAAACAACATTTCCTTTCCTTCGCATCACTCAAGAGTCAGACACATCTATACACTGCACCAGTTTTTACGTACACATATATACCATGAAAAATTTCCCTAAAACGATTTTGGATTTCTGTTGCTGTCTTGTTTTTTCTATCCATCAAGAAAAGAAGAAAAAAAAAAGAGATAAACTTTTAGAGGATGATGAATATGGGTTGCGACTCTTATCCTGAGTCCCATCGAAAGGTATTTGTCGTTTTTTCAGGTATTTCGATCTTTTTTTTCCATGGAAAGAAGCGAACTTTTAGAGTAAGAAACATCGAGGTTAAACGTGGTTGGCGCGATGCAGATTTTGTTTTTTTGTGTGGAGGTTTTCAAACTTTTTTGAAACTCTCTGCTCCCAGCTGAATTTGGAAATGTAAAGTAACTCGTCGACTTTAGCCTGCACACTTTGTAAAATATGTTTGGAGTTTTTTTTTATCTCTCTATCTTTAAACCATTTTAGCGACTGCGCCATTCACCCACCTTGGGAATGCAAGTTTTCTAATGTTACGCAAAGACAAAAATAATATTTGTATTAAATTTTAAAACTAGTACTTCTTGCAGGGAATATAGAGGGTTTAAGTTTGCAAACAAACCCTACCTTCCTCTGATTGGTTACCCCCAAAAACTACCAAGTTAACTTCCGGTTGAGACACCGGAAGCTCGTTTTCGTCGCTAGCTTCAATGTTTTTTTTTCCTCATGCCGTAGCGCGATGTTGAAAAATTCAATTTCCCCCCCCCCCCAACATAATTGGAATCAATTGTATTTTTATAATATGCTATTTGACTCAAAAAGTTTACAATTTGAGAAAATCATTTTATTTTTAATCTGTTTGTTTTTATATTTAAAACTTAAATTATTTACATGACCTAACTTAACGTTTGTTGCGATTAAAAAAACAATTTAGTTCTTCCCCAAATATAAAAATAATTACTCCCAATTGCAGATTGTGTTTTATTATTTAGATAGAAGACTGTTTTTATGAAAATCTCTGCCATAATGACATTGTTATTTTTTTGTTTATTATCAAAACTAAATAAATGCTAATAATACAAGTTTTTGACAATTTATTACTATATATGTATATTTATTTACTAATATATAGTGCACGTCGATAACGTGTGTATGTATATTTATTTATTAATATATAGTGCACGTCGATAACGTGTGTGTAAAAAATAATACAAACATGATAAGACAATTTATGAATGATATTCAATTTATGGATTGTCATTTAATCAATTGTAAGATTATATAGCCCGTTAGACTCTTACATAGTTTAAATAATTTGAAGAATTGTGCTTTTTTGGCAAAACTTTGTAGTATTTTAATTCATAACTCTAAAAGTCTTCTTATTAATTAAAATTATTGATCGTAATTACGATTTTTATTATTTTTAATTTGATGGTAAAGTCGGTTGCATTTCTGTTAAAAATTCTATTGATGCTAATCAATGTTTAAAATAGTCAACAACAGCTTAGATCATTAAAATCAAGTGTTGAATATTACGAACTCGGAAGCTGCATAAAGAATTTTAATCTAGGCATCCGATTCAATGCTTCCACAATCGTTAAAAAAAAAACATTGCCAAAAATGTTGCACATTGGTTGGAACAACACAATAATTGCTGGATATATTGTATTGTACAGTATATTTATTTTCCAGAATATATTGTATAGTTTATTCGTTTTTTATACATTCTCGAACACACCGCAAAGCGATAGCGCTGTTTAAAACATCAACAAACCCGTGAACCGGAATATTTCTAGGTAGGTTGGACAGACTTCCGAGTAACAGCGCCACCTGCGAAAGTTTGTGTGACATTAAACCGTCTATAAGTTCTCGTTTATAGTCGAGAAGAATCTTCATCCCTTTATAGTGGTTTGTTCTTAGTCTTGTAATTGTTGATGTTAAGATTCTGGAGCAATCAATCTGTAATGAAATTGATAATTTAAATTCAAAAAAATTCGAGTACAATTCGGAATTAAGACACCTTTATTTAATGTTTAATATTCCTTTCAAGGGAATATGGTATGGATAAGAGATGGAAGGATAGGGTAGGGGGTAGGGTAGGGTTGATACATATATATTCCGGCTTTGTGCTTGATCAGAGACCCGCTTATAAACCTTCGTCAAGTAAGACAGACACAGAAAGAATTTTTACTGTCACAGAGAGAGAAATTACACCCAGGGCAAAGGCGGGAATCGAACCCGCACCCGGTACAGTGCGCAGACTGTTAGCGGAGGCAGCTATCTTAACCACTCGGCCACCCGGGCCCCTGGAAGGATAGGTATCACTTATTCATCTGTCACAATATTCTTTCCAGTAGCCAGAAATGTTTCTTATTATTTTATTTTTGCGTGTCTTATCTTACAATGTTATCGGGAGATCAGGTGATTGTGGGTTCTCAGAGTCGCTCCGTGGGGGGTTCCTTATACCTGTTGTTTCCCAGCGTGTGTTGACAAGTTGGGAGCACTGGATCCAGGTATTTTTTTCGGACTTTATCTGTCGCATTGTATTATGGTTGGTTTGATTGTATCAATGTCGCACTGGAAGTACTAGGGGGCTATTGGCGACGGGCATAACAATTTTGAACCGTTGCGGCAAGGCCAAACTGAATATATAGCATGCAACCCAGTGCAAACTTGTAGTGACATCGTATGCAGCATCAGAGCTAAATATAACAGACAGAAATTAGATACATCAACCTTATGTATATGGTCTTTTTTATTTTTAGAGAGTTTGTTCCCTCTACACTGCTCAAAACAATTAGGGGAGCACTTTGTGTACTTTTGTTAATTTTCGTTCCCAAAATTTTATTTTTTTATTCTAAAAATATAAATGTTGTGAAATCGATTCATTATGCATCCACAATGAAATGGTAAAAAACAGGGGGGGGGGGGGAAATCTTAATTTTTTTAACTAAAATTTACGGGGGAAAAAATTGGAATATAACTTTTAAATACATTATAACAATAATTTTGTCAAAACTTAGCATAAAGAATTTAGGGTTAATTTATTTAATAAAATTGTTTCAGAGTGAATTTTATTTTACCATGTTTTTCATATTTTTATTTAGTTAAACAAACATTCTTCAAAAGACACGATTCTTCCATAATAAAAAAGTGCGAAAAAAAAGTCGCAAGCTGGTGATTCCAAATAGAATCATTGGGGGTGAAAGGGTTTAAACTATGCGCTCCCTTAATTGTTTTGAGCAATGTATTTATAGGAAGTCTGGGTGAAGATAGAACCTGCTTCGGGACACTCGTAAGGTGTTTATCGTTTGAGTTAACTCAGCATCTTGAGCAGTAGGAGCCCAATCGGTTGGTTTGTTGGTTGGTTGGTAGACATATATATTCAGGTTTGTGTGCTTGGTCAGCGACCCGCTTATAAACCTTCGTCAAGTAAGACAGACACAACAGACAACACACACAAGTGGATCCATCTAATTTTTAGAGACAGAGGCCAACTAGAGGATCCCCAGAATTGGCTTGTCACCCCCAGAGGTATTGATTTGGTATGGGAACTTAGAGGACTTTCGGACCCAACAGATTTAACGAGCACGTACTCCGCATATACTCGGTAGGTCTTCAGTGGTACCGGGACTCGATCGCAGGACCTTCCGATCCCGAGACCGAGACGCTGACCACTAGGCTCACTACGGCCCCGGTAAGAAGTAAACACAGACCTTTAGATCCTCCCGATTAATTGATGAAACTCAAGGAGAGTTGAATTATCCTCGCACTAAAACTACACGAGGGCTATTACTGACGGGAGTAGTAAATTATAGAAGTCAATTGACGAGCCAACTGCTGAGTAGGCACCCAACGAAACTTTTAAGGGCGATATCATACACGGTATCGGTACTTTGGGGATATTTTACGCGCACTTCCATCTATACGAATAATTATTCGCCCGACTATTTGACTGCACAGGCCTTTATAAGTGGACAGTTATTTTGCCAAATGCCCGGGCACGAACGCGGGACCTTTCTCATGCAAGACAAGAACCTAACCGACTGGGCTTCCCATGTCCAAGCATGGTGGGGATTAGGAGCCCAGTCAATAGTGATTAATCGTAGACCTTTAGTTCCTCTTATGAAGAGATGTGGAAGAAGCTCCTTGGAAGTTCTTTTTTTATCATTATTTTGGAAATAGTTTTTTTTCAACTTGATGTGATCTACACTACTCTTAAAACAAAAGAGTGAAATCCACTCCTATAGGGAAAGTGCATTTTCGGCACCGGAAAGGAGGGAAATTAACTCAGACTGAGTTAAAACCTGTAATTTTAAGAGTGTAGGACGTAAATTGTTTTCTTTTATTTCTTTTACCCACTCCGCAAAAAGAGTGAAATCCACTCCTATAGGGGAAGTGCATTTTCGGCACGGAAAGGAGTGGAAATTAACTCAGACTGAGTTAAAAGCTCTCATTTTAAGAGTGTAGGACGTAAATTGTTTTCTTTTATTTCTTTTACCCACTCCGCAAAAAGAGTGAAATCCACTCCTATAGGAGAAGTGCATTTTATCCACGGAAAGGAGTGGAAATTAACTAAGACTGAGTTAAACCGCTCGTTTGTTTTAAGAGTGTAAAGTGATGCTTTTTTTTAGCGTTAAACACCAACCATAATTGTTTCTATGTTCGAAGTGAACCCACCCCCATAGCGTGTTCACTATTCAGTTTTTTTACTGAAAGCAGATGGCTTACCATAAGCGGGTCATTGCAAAAAGACACTGTTGTCATACAAAAGATACCGCATTCTTGCCATATGCTGCCGTGAAATAGTATTATAAAAGTTTTATTATAGTTTTTCCTGGTATAATACAGATTTTGTCTCTTTTTGATTTATTATTAAGTATACATTGTCAGAGAAAATGTATCTGCACCATGGGAAAAAAAAGTTACGCTTCTATTCAGTTTGCTCAATTGGAGGAGCCTATGACTTTTATGTATACTGCGGTTTGAAATAGTCATGAACCATTTTTACTTGATCCTATCTTCAGGTTCATCCTGTTAGTTCAAATGGAGGATCATATATGACTTTTTTGTATACTGTGGTTCAGAACAGTCATGCATCGTTTGTACACTGTTCAAAACAATTAGGGGAACGCATGGTTTAAACCCTTGCATCCCCAATGATGCCATTTGGAATCATCAGCTTGCGATTTTTCCCCCCACTAAGTTGACCTCAAACTTATTTATCGTTAGATGAAAGAATCAACTCTTTTGAAGAATTAAATACTGTTTGTTTTAATTAAATTAAGATACGAAAAACATGGTAAAATAAAATCCAATTACAACAAAATTTATGAAATAAATTGACCTTAAATTCTTCATGCTTGCATTCTTAGATGTTAAATATTTTAACTTTTTTAACAAATAAAGTTTTGAAAAAATTATTGTTATAATTTATTCAAAAAATATGATTCCAATTTCCCTCCTTAAATTTTAGTTTAAAAAATTAAGATTCCCCCCTTCCCCCTGTTTTTTACCAATTCATTCTGGATGCATAATGAGTCTATTTCAAAAATTTTAGATTTTTAGAATAAAAAATAAAAATTTGGAACTGAAAGAGTTAACAAAAGTACGCAAAGTGCTCCTCTAATTGTTTTGAGCAGTGTACTAGGTTCCTATCTTCAAGGTTTTTGCGTTACCATACGTAACAAGTGGAAGACCCAGAGCGGCAATTACCTAAGACTACTTCTTAAATAATCCGCTTTCGTTTCGAAACACATAATTCTTATCTATGTTCCAACCTTTCTTTTTCTTTCGTTACTGGTTACACTCCTCTAAGTTATCTGTTGTCTTCTTCAATTTCTTTTTCCATCAGCTGACCAGGTCAGAGCAATTCTTTCAATTTTTTTTGCGTGTCGTCTTAAAATGTGTCCAATCCAATTACATCTCCTTTCTTTTATATACAAAGTTATAGGTTTATTTCTAGTTTTATGATACAGTTCATTATTGTAATTTTCTTTGGAAAGCATATTTTTTAAATTCGACATTTGTTTGAAAGGCATTTAATTTTGTTTCTTACTGTTTAGCTAGCTTCCTAGTTTCTGCTGCCAAAAAGGAGGATAGATTCAACTGTTGCATTATATACCTGAATCTTTAGTTTTGTACTCAAGCTTGGTGATTTCCAAACATTAAAAAGCATTCTGAAAGCAGTGTTTCCTTTATTCTGGTTTCAATGTCTTCATCAGTACCCTCTTTGTTGCTGACTATTGATAAAAGGCAGACAAAAGTATTTGTTTCTTCTATTTCATTTGAATTGATGGTTTATTTATTGTTATTTCGACTGTTTGACTTCCAATCTTTTGTTTTCTTTTCGTTTATTTCCAAGCTGATTTTCCTGGCGTTTTCTTCACGATCAGTGGTCTTTTCTTGCAACTATTTAAATCTAGATGCCAATAAAACTATGTCACCAGCGAACTCTAGATAAACACTTTTGACTCCTAATACTTTAGTTTTAATAGATAATATAACTTTTAATTTTTTTAAAAATTTTGTGAAGCAAGAAAAAGCGACAGACACTCGACGAGGTTTTACGTTTGTATCCCACATTTCTTTTCCCCATTAACGACGACTTTGTGAATGAACATACGTTTTCCCCATTAATGACGACTTTGTGAATGAACATACGTTTTCCCCATTAATGACGACTTTGTGAATGAACATACGTTTTCCCCATTAACGACGACTTTAAGAATACCATTAACACCTTCATCTCGAAAAAAAAAACTTTATCTCCAAACATTTCAAAATCATTTTTCGTGCGCCTTAATTTGCCCTATACATAAATTATTCTGAATTATGGTCTTCATTAGTCTTATATTTTATTTAAATAAACTTTTTATTTTATTAAATTAAGCAAAAATCATATTTTCAGATGGCAAATTTTCTTGCCAATAGTCGGCCAGGGTTTTAACAGATCTATAACCTTTACAATCTAATGGAATAAATACACAAAAAGCGAGCATTCCATCTTATGATAAGATTTTAACCTCCTTAATTTAACTCAATATAAAATTACCTACTTGAATCCGTTTCAAACGCGCTTCTATAAAGACCTTGTATATGCCTATCCAAAAAACAATCAAAACAAACCCTTCAATTCAACCAATCGTCTGCCAGAGAACAAAGATTTGCTGCTTCAGAAACATACGATGAATAGAAAGACCACATCTCTCCCGATCGACAAGTATTTATTAAATATTTAACAACCATTCGTTCCTGGCGAAGTTCGAGATAAATAAAATATGATTCAAAGGTTAAGTTTGTTCGACTCCACCTTTTACAGTTTGCAGAAAGGAGAAGGCTTCAGTTGGAATAAATAATAATGGTTTAAAAAAATATAACCAGTAAGAAAAATGATGCGTAGAACAGTAGGATTTGATCAAACGACCAATTATCGTTACTGCTCTATAGGATGATCAACTTAATAAGGTATTGTCTCTGATTAATGAATGACTTATTTATCGATTGAACTGACTAATAAGAGAACCGATTTGATATGAAACTGAAAAAGCATTTTTTGTTTGAAATATGGATAATAAAATTATAGATATTTGATTAAAAAACCCATCTGAGTCGATATAAGACACAATCAAGTTTGTAAAACCTGTGAATTTTAAGTTAAAGTTAATGCAAAAAAATGGTATGTGAAGAAGTAATGTGAAAATTGCGTATAAAGAATAACGCTTTAATCAACATGTATTGTGCAAGTGCATATGCGTATGTTTAGGTCATGGTAATACGTAATCGTACGTCAAGTAGTCACAAAATCTTCATAAAAATGAATCTTTGAGCTAAAAAACTTTACACTATTTTCAATATTTTCTGCTCTCAATTTAGCTTATGAAATTAATTGAAAACAAAGTTTTTAAATGTGAATATGTTTTTACTAATTTTTGAACTATGCATGAATTATATAATATTTAACATGAAATTTGTGGAATAACTATATAATATTAAACATGTAAGTTTGTGGAATTATACCAAATTTAATGTCAAAATATCGTACAAAAAATATAAATGCAAAGAACATATACTTTCAAATTAACCGTCAGCAGCTTTTAAAGACCATATTAACTAACAGCATTTTATTATTGAATATGTTAAGGCCAAATTTGGTATTAATATTCATCTTAAGACTTTTTAATGGATGTTAAATGAATTTTCGTTTAATTTTAATACAGTTTAGGAAATAAAATATTTATTAATAATATCGTATTTGATTTAAAAGTACTATGTACTGATATTAGATTTAAATGTATATTATCAAATCAGAAATACAGAGAATACATGTATTTTAGGAACAAAATAAAAGTCACTTTGATAGAACAGATTCATAAAACGGATTTTAGTCTTAAAATTGTGTTGAAGCACTAAGCATTTTTGCCTTGAAAACAGATAATAAATTTGTTTAACATCCTTTAAGATCACAATATTAATATAATAGTTTTTTTGGAGTCTTCATGTAGCTCTAATTTGTTGTTTGTTTTAGGCATTGCGCGAAAGGTATTAATGTAAGGGGTCCGATGAAATAGTAAGGAAGTTAAACAAATCGTCATTTGTATTTTTCCTAGAACTTTTTCTTGAGTGTTCTCGTCTGTGTGTGTGTTTGTGTACCACCGAAAGTCTTTGTTTCTGGCTTCTTGGGGTTCTTCGGGGGGGGGGGGGGGGGGGCTTCTTGGGCTTATAGAAATACATAAAAATGATTTTTAAAGATTTATATTTGGTAATCTTACTATTCAATTATCTATTAATTTAAAAATATATTCATTTTGCAAACACTTCGAAATTTGGCATTTTTGCCGCTCACAGACCACTGTGCGACGGGGTAGCTTTATAACGAAAGTGGTTAATTGTGAGACCGGTTAAGAGAAAGTCTACCGTATTTCATTTCTAGAAATATCATCTAATTTTTTTTTTATTTCCCTCCCTATTTACGAATTCAGATCTTCCCATTCTAAAAACCAGCTTCCAAGTTCAGCATCTAAAAAGGAAAAAGGTTCTTGATTTGTCACGATTTTCCACTTTTTAATCGATTAATCGCCGGTCTCGTCAGAGCGGAGTTGAGATGATTGCGATCTGCTGCGGAATGTTAATTGACAAAAAAAAAAAGTTTTTCTTGGGAGCTTTCACCTGGCGGAGCATCAGGTAATCACCTGTCTCGAGATTATAATGGCTACTGGACGTACGCTCTTCGAGAAAAAGAGAGAAAAAGAAAAATGGCAGGCGGGGATGAACAAGATGGCGGATTGCTAGAATAAAAATAAAAATTGAACTGGGGCTAGCGAACTTTTAACGTGGGGTGTTACTTGTGGTGATTGTGATGAGAAACGTGGGGGAATTGACCACAAAAGAGAAAAAGAAAATATTAACCATTTTACTTACAGTAAAAGTTTGGTGTAACGTTACTTAAAAAAACTGGTGAAAGCGTGGCTGCTCCAATTTTTTTGAGGTAGTAGAGCTTTTGATAAGAAAGGCGGGGGAATTAACCACAAAAGAGAAAATCTATAATTCCACTTTTTGAAATTGTTTCAAATATTTTTTGTAAAATTATTTATTAAAAATTAAAAAAAATATTTAAACTAATTTAAAATGTGGCAAACTTTTTCATTTTGAGAGTACTTCCTGAAAATAAACCAGAAACACTTTCGCCAAATTTGTATCAACTTCAGACACACAAAGAAAAAAAATATTAAAAAAAAAACAGGCTAATCGTAATGAATTGTTAAAAAAAAATTGAGTTATTAATGATACAATTCAAAAATATATATTGCTATAAACAACGTTAAATTCTTCACACCGCGTAAGAAAACTACTCTTGAGGTTCCATTTTATACGAAGAAAAAAGCAGTTTTCGTTTTTATGATTCTAGCCATGTCCACGCAGCAAGCGGTCCTAATATATCGGGTGTTCAGACGACAGTTTCAGTTTCTGATAACAGTCGGCCCACGCGAAAACGTTCTTATCCATGACAGTTCGTGGAACGACTTGATGTTCCATTGAGATTTTCACACCCCTTGATTAAATGAAGTTTATTAGAGATTCGGACTGTGTGGTCTGTCTAGTAGCTTCTGTCTGGTAAGGTAGTGGATTGGCTGGTAATAGGTAATGTTGGGTTAGAGCTGAAATGCAGAATGGTTATATCCAGGAATTCTAGCTTTAGAAAACCAAAATGTATAGAGTTTTAATAAAGAATGATTTTTTTTCTTTTTCTGTTGGGATGGATCCTACGTTACTATTTAAAATGAGTACATGATGAATGTAAATTTAGAAGGTGATTTGAAGTTTGACGGAAACACTCGATGGATAAATGGAATTTAGTTTGGCGACGACCAATGGAGCTCTGGAATAATGGAGTAAAGAAGAGATAGGACTATTGAATTATGGAGTAAAGACGAAGTGGGACAATGGAATTATGGAAAAAAGTAGAAAATGGAACAATAGAATGATGTCAAGTAAGTAGAGTGCTGCTGCTCAGGACACATATAGATCATACATGTTTCATTGAGATTTTTACACCCCCTTGATTAAATGAAGTTTATTAGAGTCAGACTGTGTGGTCTGTCTCGTGGTTTGGATGATAGTAGGTAACGCTGAGTTAGAGCTAAAATGCAGATTAGTTATAACTAGTTTTAGAAAATCTAATCTAATGAAGCACTGGAATAATGGAGTAAAGAAGAGATAAAATAATGAAATTATGTAGTAAAGAAGATGGTAAGTAGCTGGTAGTAGAATAACGATGGATTAGAGGTATAATGCCGGAATGGTTATAATCAGGAGTTTTAGTTTTAGAATAGCCAAATGGCTAGAGTTTTATAATAGATTTTTTTCTTCAGAGTGTACACATATATTAAGTAACTATTTAAAATGAGTCTGTAAATGTAAATTAAGAAGATTATTTGAAATATGACTAGAACACTCGTGGATAAATGGAATTTGGTTTGGTATAAAATGGAGCACTGGGTACTGTTGAGATAAAAGAAAGATAAAAGAAATGGAGAGCGGTGTATGAAAAACGATGTAGATAAAATGAAAATCGAATGTAGCGAATAAATGGTGGTTTGATTTTTTTTAGAGAACGAATTAAACAAAAGAGAAAAAGAAGATATTGAACCAATTGTAATAAGTACAAAAATGTGAACGTACTTAAAGATAAATGGTAAAGCGTGGTTAATTTGGTAGTAGAATAACGAAGGAGGGATTGCCAAATGGTAAATCATAATCCACTGAAGTTTAAATATTTTTTTTTATGAGTTAAACAATATTTAACTATTTAAAATGTGCAAATTTATTTTGAGAGTACTTTGAAAAAAACAGAACACTGATCCAAATTGTATGCACTTAGAAAAAAGAATAAATGAAATATTAAAAAAAGGTAAGTAGTGTTAAAAAAATTGGTTATAATGATAAATCAATTTATTTAGAAAGCAAACGTTAATTTTAATAGATTTTTTCTTAGAGTACACAAAAGTAACTATTAAAATGAGTCGAAAGTAAATTAAGAAGTTATTTGAATATGCTAGAACACTCTGATCATGAATTGTTGGTATAAAATGGAGATTTACTGAAAAGAAGTATAAATGGAATTTGTGTAAGACGGAATGGTATATAATTGGTTAGAGTGAAAGCAGAATGGAACAGATAGAAAACCAAATGTCAGTTTATAGAAGATTTTCTGTCGATTGAGATTCATAGTCTTTAAATGAGCTTAATGTAAATTAAGTATTATTTGTCACTGTATTATGGAATTGTTGGCATCAATGGCTGATATGGTAAGAAGAGTAGGAATGATTGAGTAAAGAAGAATGGATTATGGAGTAGAAATGGAAATAGAATGAGTTATATAGATTCTGCTTAGACCAAATGACTAGAGTTTTATTGAGATTTTTCTTGATTAAATGATTAGTTACTATTTAAATGGTCTGTGATGTAATTAGAAGTATTGAATATTGACTAAACATGAGGATAAATGAATTTAGTTTGAACAATGAGCACTGGAATAATGGAGTAAAGAAGAGATAAAATATGAAATTATGTAGTAAAGAGATGGTAAGTAGCTGGATAGAAAACGATGATTAGAGTATAATGCGGAAGGTTATAATCAGATTTTATTTAGAATAGCAATGGCTAGAGTTATAATAGATTTTTTTCTTCAAGGACACATATAAGACTATTAAAATGAGTCTTAATGTATTAAGAAGATATTTAAATATGACTAACACTCGTGGATAAATGGATTGGTTGGTATAAAAATGGGATTGTATGGAGTAAAGAAGAGATAAAACATGATATGGATAGACGATGAATATGGATAGGAGTTAAGAGGATGGAAATAGATAGAAGCGTAATTAGATGCTTGGCAGATTATTATAACTAAATGCTAAGTTTTAGAAATCTAATCATGAAAGCATGGATTAAAGAAGAGATAAAAAATGAAATTATGTAGTAAAGAAATGGTAAGTAGCTGGTATAGATAACATGGATAGAGGTATAATGCCGAATGGTTATAATCAGGAGTTTTAGTTTTAGAATAGCAATGGCTAGAGTTTTATAGATTTTTTCTCAGAGTGTACACATATATTAGTAATATTTAAAATGAGTCTGTAAATGTAAATTAAGAAGATTATTTGAAATATGACTAGAACACTCGTGGATAAATGGAATTTGGTTTGGTATAAAAATGGAGCACTTGGGTACTGGAGTAAAGAAGAGATAAAACAATGGAATTATGGAGTAAAGACGGAATGGAATAATTGGATTAGGAAGTAAAGAAGAGATGGAACAATAGAATAATGTCAAATGTCAGTAAATAGATAGAGTGCATCTGGTCAAGACAGGAGTTGATGTCACATATAGATCCCGTTAAATCGACCGCTACAGTGCTTTTCTATAGTCAATTTTTTGTCCTTATTCCATGGACAAAGTTGCATATTTGGCATTACATTGATCCATATTTGAGGTATTCCAGGATTCCATTGCTCTGTATTTTCAGAAATCCTGAATTCTATCTTCTATGAGGAAAGCTATTAGGCACTCTCCTGTGAGGGGGAATAACGGTACAATTTCTTTTGAAGAAAAAGAAAACGCAATATATTCGATTAAAACAACTATCCAGTCCAGTCTCCAATCAGTTAAATACTATTCAGTCTTCTGTTAGAAAAACAATTACACAGTCTGTTGTAAGGAAAGGAACAGTACGATATCCTGTGAAAAAAAAAACAATTATTCAGTTTCATTTGACGAAAAAAATATCTACACAATCTCCAGTGAGGGATACAAACATGCAGTTGAAGTTGAATAAAAGGAAAAAAAATATAGTATATGTTGGTAAGGTCGGTAGTTATAGTATATCTTGGTAACACAACTGACGCGCGGCTCTCGATTTTCTTTTGAGGAAAACAAATATACATTTGCGTACGCGAACAAAACAACTTTACAGTCTCTCATAGAAAAACGGCATTACGCAAATGATGATCCTTACCCACCCAAACTCAGGTACCCCAATACACCATGACACACCCCATGGACCGCTGTAATTTCAGAATATCTCCCTTTTGCAGACGATTTTATTAAATTCTCGTTTGTTCGTTGCACTACCCGCCACTTAGCCGACGACAGTGCCACATTAAAGGAGGTCTGTAGCGCAGACCCTAACTGCAACTGTTCTGCCAGCAAACGATTTAATGTCATGTTGCCAGCGCTCTCTTGGTCATTAGGTGACCCCCTGCTAATGGTTTGGGGACGGACGGACCAAAAGTGGGCGTTTTCAACCCACTACTTACCGAAGTTTGAAAGGACGATTTTAGGACTTTTCCGAATAATTGTTGGAAGGAAGCACGTAAATTTTTTTTTGTAATACTGTAGCCCATAAAGGGTCATAGCCTTCTCTGCCCATTTCAGATTATGAGATCGGGGGAACTGGGGTGTATTGAAAAAAAAATGTTCCGGTCACTTTATCGATGGACGCGAATGTTATGTTCTCAAGCAAGCTTGATCCTCATTTCATCCCCGTGGAAATCTCACGGAAGATGGTTTCCCGAGCCTCCAAAGAGGACCCGAGTTGTGTTTTTCATAATTATAAATACTTTAAAGAATGTGCTCTTTTTTTCTGTATGATTCAGACAAAGACATTTTACTAGTGTACTTTTTAATGCTAATTAAATTAAAAAAATTGTATTAACAAATAAAAAATAAAATGTATTTTAATGCTTCGATTCTAAAACCAAAGTTTGATAACTCTGTTACTATAATTAATGCCTAAATTCACCTTAGAGCCCCCCCAATAATTTTATTTTCAGCAAATGTTAAGGTTTTTAATAGTCGGGAATAACCTGCATTGAAATTCCACAGTATTTCAGTTGAAAAATTTAAAATGCCTGAATTAAAACGTCTCCAGAATAGATTATGAAAATAAGTACTCTATCACTTTCAGTTTAGGGCAGATATCGTTTAATGGTTATTTTCTATTGCTAATCAAAATCCCAAGTTGTCCATTGCTATTCAAAGTTGTTCCAAAAAAATTTCGGTACGGCTATGATATAAAGGCCGGTGTGTCTATTGACGAACTTATAAATTTAACGTAGGGTTGCTATACCTATAGAGTTGATTGAAATGTGAAATAGAATGCTTACCATAGTTGAGCATTTTCGTTGGCATTTGCCTGGCAACGTAACGTGAATCGCCAATTGGAGACCAGCCATTATATCCTAGCTGTTCCAGATTTTCATTACATTACTTACAGTTTTAATCAGAAATTCGACATCTACTGATTCTATGATAATTTAAACTCAATCTAATTCACGACCAATAATTTCGTTCACGAACTCTGGCTACTTACATGTGTCAAACCACAAATCCTATCCACATAAAAAAAATGCAGGATCGACGCCCCCTTATATTATATCTAGCTCCATTTATTGCATTTTTTCTTCAGCGAAGGATTCTAATGGTCGGGAATAGAAACACTTTGAAAGAGTAATTAATGCTCCAGCTGAAAAGGAAAGCTGCTACTGTCAATAACCTGCATTAAAATCCCACAGTACTTCTGTTGAAAAATTTAAAATGCCCAAATAAAAACGTTCCCGGAACAGATTCTAAAAATAATAAGTACTCTTTCACTTTCAGTTTAGGCCAGGCATCGTTTAATGATTTTTTTCCATTGCTAATCAAAATCCAAAGATGCCCATTGCTATTGACAGTTGTTAATTTTTTTTTCGGTACAGCTAGGATATAAAAGCCGGTCTGTCTATTGGCGACCTTGAAAATTTAACGTAGGGTTGCTATACCTATTGAGTTGAATGAAAATTAAAAGAGAATGTTTACCACAATTTAGGATTTTCGTTGCTTGGCAACGTAACGCGCATCGCCAAATCGCGACCGGCCATTTTATCCTAGCTGTTAAATGTTTTCATTACTTTACATTTTTAAGCAGAAATTTGACATCTACTGATTCAATGATAATTTAAACCTAGTCTAAATCACAACCAATAATTTAGTTCACGGACTCTGGCTACTTACATATGTCCAACCACAAAGCCTATCCACATAAAAAAAACGCAGGATCGACGCCCCCTTATAATATATCTACTTCCATTTATTGCATTTTTTTCTTCAGCGAAGGATTCTAATGGTCGGGAATTGAAACACTTTGAAAGAGTAATTAATGCTCCAGCTGAAAAGGGAAGCTGCTACTGTTAATAACCTACATTCCTTGTCGTCCCCTCTAATTCATATGCGCCATGTACAGTCTGGTAACAGCACCATGGCGTTAAGAAGAAGATTGATATGCTTGGCGAGAAACGAAGTGAAGCCGTCAAAAAGTAGCCAAGCAACCCTAACAAACCGCTCACTCAACCATAGAGATACACTCAACGTTAGTTCATACTAAAACGCATCATTTTGTTAATTAAAACGCATTAATTAAAAATCAGACAATTACTATTTGCGCAGTTGTAGGATGTAGCACGAGATCTGAATTTACACTAGTTTGTAGTAATTCCCTTCTCAGGAAAGAATGTAAGAAAAATGCGTTGTAATTATAATTTTTTAGGGAGGCAGAAATCGCCAATCCCGATGTAGTCAGCCTATGCAAACTCCACTGTAGAATTGCGCCAAATACTTCGCCGAGAGCGTTGGTTTGGGCTTACCACCGAGCGATCGATGGCTTCTTTTGGCAAACCAGTTTCTGTATTGGTTTTTGCCCAGCAGGATCGCCATCTCCTTCTTCTATCTATGGGTAACAGCGCTCTCTAAAAAAAATTTCTCTTCACTGTCTTTTCATTTTCTCTTCGGTCACGATTACCCCGAGGCCCCAGTCGTACATACAGATAATAAAACATGGACATTCAATCACTTTACGCCAATTTCTTTTTCGCTTCTCCTTCGGTAGGATGAAAACAAGAACCTAATAAAAAAGCAGCCAAATACTAATAATAAAGCATCTCATCCCGTCGTACATGGGCTTATGGTGGACAACACCCTTTTCTTGAAGTTAAAGACTGTTTTGAGAGGTGTTGGTGTTGCTGTAATTCGAAAAGAACAGTAGTTCCATGTTCGAGTTTTTAACTTTCTTCATACACTCTTAAAACAAAAGAATGAAATCCACTCCTATAGGAGAAGTGCATTTTCGGCACGGAAAGGAGTGGAAATTTAACTCAGACTGAAAGTTTAAAACGATTCATCTTTTAGAAAAGGAATGTATAGGAGAAGATTGTTTTCTTTATTTCTTTTACCCACTCGCAAAAAGAGTGAAATCCACTCCTATAGAGAAGTGCATTTTCGCACGGAAGGAGTGGAATTACTCAGACTGAGTAAAACGCCATTTAGAGTGTAGACGAGTTGTTTTCTTTTATTTCTTTTACCCACTCCGCAAAAAGAGTGAAATCCACTCCTATAGGAGAAGTGCATTTTCGGCACGGAAAGGAGTGGAAATTAACTCAGACTGAGTTAAAACCGCTCGTTTGTTTTAAGTGTAGACTTGAGCTATGTTCCACTAAATATAGATGTTAGTTTGCTGGTTACAAAAAGTAGCCACTTTTATACACACTTCGTGTAATTTCGACTAGTTTTGTAAATGATACTTTTTGCACTTTCAGAACAGTAAGGATATCCTAGACAACGAATGCATTTGGTTTTTCCCATGAAGAAAATCTGATCGTTTGTATTTTCTATAGATCTCACAGTTATATAAAGTACCCCATTTATTGCTTTCACAAAAACACCCCAAAGACTCTAGTATTATCCTCTCTAAATTTGGTGTTCACTATAAGGAAAAGTGGAGGCATGTTGCACCAAATATTGGAGTCAACTCGCTGGTTACAAACACTCAGGGCCGGATTACCAATTAGGCAAGTTAGGCAGTTGCCTACAGGCCCCGTACATTTTAGGGGCCCCGCAGCTTCCACTTAACAAATGACCCCCTTAGAATTTACGTTTTTACTTTATTAAGGGAAGGACTTTATTAAGGGTTACTTTATTAAGTAAGGAATTTTCATCGCTCGAGTTAAAAAACAAAAAAAAAAAACACGTCAACACACAAGCCTTAAAGGGGGTAAAAGAAACATATATCTGTTCCCTAGACTAACAACCCACCCCACAACACGTGGTAATGACCCAAGAGAAGTTTTCGTTATCTGAGGCAATGAAAATGGTCGGATACAATTACCACTGTCTTCCGCAAAAGATGTTAGGGGCTATTTTTGAAGCCTTCACACCCCTCTCTTATAGGGTTGTAATCAACACAAAAGCTATTGATAAATAGCACCTTATTTGGTTACTTTTATCTAAACTGGCCACAGTAAGATATTTTTGATGGGTTCTTTTGCTAAGTTTTGGATTCACTAGAAGACATTTTGTAATTTTGAATGAAAACGAGGTTCTAGTAGGAAGTAATTGTTTTGGTCAAGTTTTACTAACGTTTATGCTCGTGGAATAAAAAAGCTCATTCGGATTTTAAAATATATATATACGCTTAGATACGCCTAATTTATAAGAACGTTTTGGAGCAAAAATTATAACTGCTTTAGAATTCAGTTAAAACTAGGTATTTTTAAAACTCTCAAAAACCAACAAAAAAACATTCTTTTTTGTCGACTTTTCTTTTTTTTAATTTGAAATATTTAACAAAAGAAATTTGCTATCAACATCGAAGAGATTTCCGAATATCTATCTTTATACCTCTTTCAAATTCCGTTTTAATTTCCTATTTTAAAGAATCTATTTTTCATTTGAAAGGTGTATGACAACGTGTACCAATCTTTTCTCTTGTATGGTTGTATGCCTGTACTTCCGGATGGTCATCAATGGCCGGGTGGACAGAGACAGTAGGCAAAACTATGCATTGCATAGGGGCCTGTAAAAAGTTAAGGCCTATTTTTTCTTAAAAATTTAATCACAAAAAATTTTAAAGGAAAATATTTTTTTTATTTGCAAATTACTAAAATATTTAATAGTTCGAAATTAACAATGGGCCAGAAATGTCCAGGATTAGGGCTCCTACTAGAAAGAGACCAAAAAATTCTGTTCCAATGTTAAAAAAATGGATTAATTTTGTAAAATTCGTTAGATTAGAATTATTGCAATGTTCATGCTTTTAATAATTTTTTTTTAATTTTAAAGACAGCTTTAAATGCAAAATTCTTTAAAATATCTAACAAGAGAGGGGGGGAGGGGCTTTGTCACTTTAGGGTATATTTACCAACGGGGCCTAAGGTCCACAATATTTTGGTATTTTGTAACCTCAAAATTTATTTAATTAGGGGAAAAATGCGGAAATTGGAAATGTCAGTGTTTACTGTAATTTTTACTGCAATACTTCATGACTTTTTAACAATTTTTTGTTTTAATATTACGAAAATTTTTTCTTCAATAATTCAAACTGCAAAATTATTCCATCTTTAGAAATAAATTTCGCAAAAGGGGCCCTTCAGGGATTGATTAATGCCCCCATACCTTTTAATTTTTTTAAAAGCCATTAAACATTTATTATTAGGCAAATCTCACTTATTTTTTTAAAATTCGAATAAAATAAGAATAAAACTGAAATATTCTAAATTAGTTTTTCCGAAATATACCATTTTTAATTTATGAAATAGGGTATTCACCAATTATCAGTACACCAAAAATAGTAAAAATTAAATTAATTTTTAATGCAATATATTTTATTGAAAAATATCCGGTTGTCATTTTTCACACACACTTGGCTCGAAATATAATAACTGGACATGCCGTTTTTTGTCCTGTGGGCAGACAAGAATTTTTTTAGAGCGATTAAGACTGAGAAGAAAGATTTTTATTTCCTTCATTTCCTGTTTTGGGGGTCTGGTTGTCTGGGTCTGTCCCCTCACTCAGTCGTTTATCTATCTCTTGATCCTTCCTCATCCCCTGTCCTCACTTGTAGCAAAATACCAAGGCTAAGGCCAATGGACAAAAATCACAAAAAATAGATAAAAGACACTAAATTTATTTCTGGTGTGTCACTAAAGGTTGTAAGTTCAATTCAATCCTTAGCCTTGGTGTTGGGCAGTTTAGTATTTGACTCTGTGAGGATTCGTTGATAATTTTTTCCCTGTCTGAATCGAGTATTTGTGTCATTCATAAGTGGCTAAAGGCCTGTTTAAAGTTAAGATATTAATAAAAATTTAAATTCATTTAATGTCAAAACTTAATATAATTTAGCTTTCGTAAAAATATAATTTTCGCTTTAATATGCACTATTTTTAATATTGCTATGGACATTAAGTGTTCGGTGAGTAATTGTTTAAATTTTTGGTCAATTGCGTATTTCTGTCCGTCGTTTAGATTTATTGGTATTTATAAATCAATTCCTATTTTACGATCATTAAATAATACAAAAAGTGATGTAAAACAAATTACTGCTTCAGAATTTAAAATTTGGATGTTATTGATTTTATTTGTGTGAGTTCTGATGATGTCCACTGAAAAAAATGCATAGCATTTTCTTCATGCCGAAAAAAAAGCAAAGGGTAGAGGGGGGGGGAGAGTGAAGGGGGCCCCGTCAAAATCAACTGCCTACAGGCCCCTACACTGTTTAATCCGGCCCTGCAAACACTTGTGAGCAACCTCACCAAACTTTGATGCATGCGAAAAATCCTAATTTCGGAGCAACTTCAAGTCATTGTTTGGTGCATGTAATACCTTCAAAATTTGGTGTAACCTCTAGGTTAGTTTGACACGAGTGGCTGTAAGTTTCGCCAAAATTTGGAGTTTTCACCTTCATTAAAGTTTGGTGATATTGCGCTTGAGTTTTTGAAGCTAGCTAGTTGATTCCAATGTTTGTTGCAACATTGCTCCCACTTTTCCTTTTAGTAAAGGCTAATTTTTGAGAGGATAATGTTATACGTTTTGGGATGTTTTTGAGAAAACAATAAATATGTTTCTTTATATATCCGTGAGTTCTATAGAAAATACAAACAATCAGACTTTCTTCATAAGAAAAACCAATTGCTTTCGGTAGCTAGGATATCTTTACTGTTAAAGTTTGTATAGAAGTGGCGGATGAGAAATATATATATATCGGCAAACTGTAGAATAATTATGTCCAAGAGACCACTATGGGGATGGCGTTGTCTTTTATGGGTAAAATAAAGAAACTTTTTTTAAAAACAGTTTAGTAATTTCCGAGATTCCAACTGCAAGATTATGATATGGCGTATCAAAGAGTTGTAGTACACCAAAGTGTGAAATTGGTAAGTTTTAGAGGAGGAGCGTTGTCGTTTGTTTCGAAACATCAATCTAGAGCATCATCTCTAGCTCTAGTAATGTTACAGGTGCCACTAATTGTATTTGTAGAAGTGGCCAAAGCGCCTCCTACGGAAAACGTCTTGAAATTTGGAACTATATTGGGGTGAAAAGAGAGGGGAATCGGAGACAGGATACAAAATCATACACTCTTCAAACAAACGAGCGGTTTTAACTCAGTCTGAGTTAATTTCCACTCCTTTCCGTGCCAAAAATGCACTTCTCCTATAGGAGTGAATTTCACTCTTTTTCGGAGTGGGTAAAAGAAATAAAAGAAAACAATCTGCGTCCTACACTCTTAAAACGAGCGGTTTTAAATCAGTCTGAGTTAATGTCCACTCCTTTCCGGTGCCGAAAATGCACTTATCCTATAGGAGTGAATTTCACTCTTTTGTTTTAAGAGTGTAAAGCACGACTACGCAACGATCAGGAAGTCTTATAATTATAGCGTATGCATTCAGAGTACGCATATTGCTATTCTATGCATGATGCATGTCTAATCAGTTTTCAGTGGGTGGCGCTAGTGTCTAAGAAAATCTCCATTGTAAATACGAATGCAAAGGTGGATAATGAGAGAGATGCTTCTTTATTCCGATGAGGAAAGGACCAACGCCAGCTGTCAAAAGTTGAGAAACACTTAACTAGAGATTAAAGGAGAATTAGAGAGATTTCAGAAATATATCAGATTGCCAAGGTAAAAGAAACATTTTGAATTGAAACTGATTGAAATTTTATTGTTGCAAATGTTTGTTTCTTATGGATCTTTTAGATTACTATAATTTAACTTTTTTCTATTTTCTTTGACTTTTTATTGATTTAAGATATCTTTAAATTCAAGGAATTGTCTATTTATGTATGATTAATATTTCAATAAAAGCTACATGAAAACAACACATTGTTCTTTTTAGGATAAGCGAAACTGGTGCTAAAGAACAAGTTAAATACCGTCCTTGAGGAGGCAATACTGGCCAATCCATCACCTATGCATTCTTCGGTGTGACACACACTGAGTTTCTTAGCTGGGCTCACAGGAACTTTTCATTATTATTATTTTTATTCTTTCGAACATTGATGATGATGAGCAAAATATAATAAAGAACAACTCCAACCACACAAAAACAGAAAAAATAAGACAAGAACGCAATTAAGGATCTCCTGACCTTACCAGTAGCTACCGAAGAGTCCTCTCCTTCTTGGAAACAGATAAAAAAAAATTGGAATGACTTTTCGAACCCTGGAGGAACATCATTTCTTGAAGGAACGGAGTGTGGGGTGGGGGAAGAGAGATAAGACGAGAGATGCTTCCATTCAAATCTCAAAAAACTTGAATAATAATAACAAAAAAATAAAAATCTGGGCGGAGACATCAACCTAAGATTGGACAATGGATGCTGTTCACGTCAACCAATCAAACCCGGTATCAAAGCAGTTTAATGTTACATAATTATCGTAAAGCCCTCGCGTCCGATTGGCTGGTGGAAAAAGTACTTAAGATTGGGCGAAGAAGACAAGCTTAAGAGGTCCCCCTTATAATCTTTGGAAAAAGGGGGGGATATAGTCTCTTGAATGATGTTGTTCGGGACGTGCTAAATACAGTAGCGGTCTGATCATTACCACCGATGTATTGCCTTGTCATAAATCTAAGGCCAAGGTCACGACAAGAGTCTGACCCAAAGCGTGCAGAACCGGAGGGCAATAAGAGAAGGGAGCCATGTTTAAAGTTTTCCTTTTTTTTTTATCTTGGTGGTGTCCTATTATTATTATTTTTTAAGGAGGAGAGAGAGAGAATCTTCTTTGAGATGTGTTTTTTTTTTTGGTTGGTAGGGGGGATGTTAAGGGTGTGGGCTACTGGGGTCATGTCAGGTAGATAAGGGAAATGGCTTCTGTTGGCTGCTACCTGCTAAGATAGAAGAAAGTTTTTTTTTTCAAAGACCTCTCTGGGAAGGTTGAAGGGAACACTGGCGAACCTGGAGATGACAACATCCCCAAGTCAGGTGGTTTTGAGGTTCAGAATGCAGCTAACTACCCAAGTCAATTGTTTTGGGTAGTTAGCTGAGTTGTGTGTTTTCAGGGGACCAAGAAACTATTTTTTCATACAATAGTAATGGAATAGAAAGTTAATATTCACTAATTTAAATAAGTTTCAAAAATAGTTTTTAATTGTCATTTAACATGATAGTGTTTGTTGTTGTTGTTTTTAATCTCCCGTTTGTTTAACGAAGTCAGACTATACCATTGAAGCCATTGACGTAATAAAGTCTGACACTAGATGTGGAAAGTAAAAATTTTTCACCCAGTCCAGTGCAAGGCAGTCTAAACTATTTCCATTAAGGAGGAAAGATATATGTTATCAAAATAATGTTTTTTCTTTGCAGCATTGTTAAAAAGGAAATCTCGAAAACGAGTACCAGGATGTTCTCATTTTATTGTGAGAGCAATATTCTCAAAAGTAAATAGTTGAAATCTTATATTTGAGCACTGTTAAAAATGTAAATCTTAAATATGACTACTCTGATGTCGTCATTTTATCGTGATAACGATACACTAAAAAAATAAATACTTTTTAAGCTCAAAATTGAGTTCATTCTTCTTAAAATTCAAGAACAATCTTCTATTTACAGCATGCATATTCTCAAATTTCAAAACAATGTATTCGGAGCTATTATAAACCGACGATGTTCTCAAGAAAAAGAGCATTATTCCAAAAATTGAGCACCCATTTTTAACACCGATAATTCTGCAATCTCTTAAAAACTTCACTCCAAAATTTCCTTTTTAACTATTAGAGTCTCGTCCAATCTCCTCTAGGTCGATGAAAGTTCCTCGCATGCTCATAGTGTCTGCTCTTATGGTAATTTCTGCAGGGATGGCAATTTCGTTCTCTTAATGAGTTTTCCCATGGGGAGCTATGGAAGGAATTTATCATTTATTTTTTAAATTAGTTCATTACGCTTAATGTCATTGGTGCTTATGGGTGGAGTACTGTATCGGATGTAGAAGCCCCCACGTTGCACAGACTAATCAAGAATTTTTTTTTACCGGATGAGCTCAAAAAGGTGTAAAACTATTTCAGTAGTGCTCGGTGAGTATGTCTTGGTTATAGAATAGGCCCGTTAAGTTCGGGGTTTTGACTTTAGTTTCAGTAGAAAATACTTGCATTTCTTTATTTCTGTATTGTAAGGGACCTTAAATCTGGCCCCTTAAGGGGGGATGGGCGCGCTGGACCGGGGGTTTCCAAATAAATCGATCTCCAACCCTCGAAACAGCGCGCCCATTCCCCATTAAGTAAATTTAATTAAGGTAACATTGTTTAAAAAGAGGACTGTTTTTGTTTATTTTTATTGAAGTTAGTTTTGTATTTAAAGAGTGTGTGCGTATTGGGGGGGGGGGGGGGGCAAGTTTCTCTTAAAATTGTGTTAACTGAACGCAATTGCTGATGTCTTGGTTTATAGTTAAGAAATATATTTAAGTTTTATTTTCTTTCATCTTTCATTACTTTTTTAAGAGAAAAAAATCTTTTCTTTTATACTCATACACAATTTCTGCCGCGTTCACAATTTTACGTGTGTGACCCCTACACTAAAAAACAAAGTTTATATCAGGTATATCATACATATGTTTAAATTATCTGTTATTGCGTTTTAGCTTAAAATATTATTTTTTAACTCTCACATTACGTTGCCACGTAAAAAGTGGAAGGTTTTATAATCGTTCAGTCCGTCCGTCACCCACTTCCATAGAACGAACCGCAAGTCTCACGTACAAGTGGGATACGTCATTTTGAAGCAAAAACTAAATCCGCTACAGCCCAAATTTCTTAAAAAATTAAATTAGACGTATCTTTAAACTTTAAATAACTAAAAATTTAATCTACATTGAAATAACATGCAAATTCCATTTTTATTATATATTTTCACTGTTGCTATTTCGTCAGACATGCGTGAAACTTTAATAAAAATAAAAATAAACTCTTGAAAAATATTTATTTATGTGATATAATTAAATTTGGATTGAAACCCGGCGTTGCACAGGTGTACCCTTACCCTTACTAACGGTGATTGTTTTTTTTTATGTAAACTTTTATTTTATACCAATTGATCCCCTCTCGACAGGTCCGCACCCCATCCAAAAAAAGTCCGATTGCATCCAGGCCCTTCTAGGAGTTAGGAGGCTTTCCCAAAAGCCGTGTTAAAATTGCCAGAATAGCTATGATATAATGGCCAGTTTCTATTTGACCTCCTACACCCAAAAATGCAAAAAATGTGGTAAACATTCCACTCCATATTCGACCACTCGACAGGGCTGCGGACGGCGGAACCCAGTTGGTAAAGCCGTTCGCCTTGCATGCGATGTGTCCCAGATTCGGGTCCGGGCTTCGCAAAGTAAATGCCTACCTATAACCGGACCATGATGCCAAAAATGTCCCGTGTCCCGAATAATATCCCATGTGGTGGGAGTGCACGTTAAATATTTATCAAAGTCCAGTCGCTGCGTACGATGTCGCTCTTAAAAGCTGCATTGGGTGCCTACTCAGGTCTCGGCTCGTCACTTAACTGTGGTTCTAAATAAAGACGCCCGTGGCCAATAGCCCTCGTTTATAGTTCTAGTGCAACGATAATTCAAACTAACCCACACAAATGTAGGCGAATAGCTACCCTACGTTAAATTTTCAACTTCGCCAAAAGCCGCCAATGCCAAAATTCAATCGGCCATTATATCATAGCCGTACCAAATTGAAAGTTTCATAAACATTAAGTACATACATAAAGCTATACGTAGACAGAATTGACAGTTCTTAGAAGTATTCATCAGATCTAGAATAGTTATTGCCTTTACTGTCATGAGACATTGTAAAAATAGCTTCATTTCTTACTATTTGTAAACATCAATTAAATTAAATTCGGTAACAAAAAAATCAAAACATTAAAATTCAATATATAAAATTAAAAAAAAAATTATATTCAAGTAACAATCCTACAAATTAAACTCGCGTGCTCTTCGTGTTTATACTTAATTTTCGTTCATGCTGAACGCGCGGAAATTTCTTTTAAATTGAACTAAAAAGTATAAATTATAATTTTACAATGCTTTTCCTATGGAGAAATCGGCTCACGTTTTGCACTCCTACACCCGTTTGGGTTCGAATTTCGAAAAATCGCTTCTTAAATGACGCTTACGATATAAAAAGAATATTTTCCTAAAATTTGGTAGCTGTACCTCAAGTAGTTTTGGCTGCACGTTGATACGTGAGTCAGTCAGTCAGTGAGTCAGGACTTTGCCTTTTATATAGATGAAGTAAAATGCATATAAAACTATGTAAAGTTTCGTTTTTATTTTTAAAGCATCAATTTTACTAATTATGTATTCTTCGAACTGTTAATTAATTTACAAAGCGATAAATAATAACAGAATTTTCGAAATTAAATTAATGAAAATTGCAAACAAATTTAGCAAACGATAAAGGCTAATTATTAAATCTGCGAAAGAAGAAGATTAATGGAAGTATTAATTATGGGGATTTAGCAAATATGAATTAGAATACAAGGCCTGTTTTCGCAAATTTATCATTTCTGAGTGATAAATAGTGTATTCCTGTTACACAAATTTGTGTGATGGGTTTAAAGTTGACCAGATTTTAACTAACCTACTTTTTAATGTCACCGAAGTTATTTTATGAAAAGCGCCCCAATATTCATAATTAAAAGAAACAAAATACGTTCCTAGCAACACGACGCTTCAACGGGAACGGTACCGCGGTCATTATGGCGTTTAAAAGTATGAATTAGAAATAGCTAAAGGCCCTGTTTGGAGAATTTCTTTCTGAGGTGCATAAATAGTGTATTTCCTGTTGAGCACAAATGTTCTGTGAAAGCGGTTTAAGTGACAGATTCTGTAACAAACTTACTTTTTAATGTCACCGAAAGTTATATTTATGAAAAGCGCCCCTATAGTTTCATAATAAATAGGATACTAAAAACTTAACTCATTCTTACAATGCACTATTTCGGGGGTCTTTCCACCTGATCGACCCCTGATTGCTTCAGTCCCACAATAATTCGACCAATCACCCATACACCCTTCCTGATCAGTCGAGTTGAAAAACGAGGCTGATCGGCAAAAATGTAGAACTTTTTTTCCCCTATCTTGAAGAATGACGTCAAGAAAAAAAAAGGGGGGGGTGCATGTCCGAACTTCTTTGAAGCGTAATGGTATGTCAAGACGTCATGTGACATTCACAGCGGACGATATTTTCCCCAGCGTTACCATTTTTCTTGAGTTCGTTTCGCCGATATGGGAATATCGGATTCAGATGATGAACTGCTCGGGGGACCGTATATGTGTGGTAAAGGGGGTTTTCTTATTGTGTTTTTAACGTTTTCTATAAATTATAGAAGTCAGGGATGATACATTTTTAGGCTTTGTTGGACAAAAGACTGAAAGTAATTGTATAGTTTATTTAAATTTTTATAAGTATATTTTTCATGCACTGGTAACGAAATGAAATATGATATACTCTCTTTTTAATGAGTTTGAAAAATTATTTTTTAATTTTATTTTAAATGATAGTGTGTCCATTAAGGAGAAGCGAATAGTTTACCAAAATCAGGAAATTTCTTACAGCATTGCTAAAAATGAAACTCCCGCAAAGCAAATGCTAGGATGGTCTCATTTTATTGTGAGGACATTCTACTCAAAACCAAATACTTAAAAATCTCCAAATTTGAGATCATTATTGAGACCTATTGTGTTTTAACCCGGGATGCGTGTTTTCCATAAGTTAGAAGTTAGAGATAATTAGTTTAATAAACTTATAACATGTAATTTAAATAAATCTGACTATCAAGCAAACTGTAAAGGTTAGGTTAAGGACAGAAGTCATTTAAATAATCAAAAAGTTCTGAAAGCCTTTTTTCCTGTTGCTTTAATACTGACTGAAGATTTTATAGTTCGGATTGCGGATAGACAGAAGAAATGAGTTATAAAAGATAGGCATCTGTTGCATATACCTTTCTGTCAAAAATGAATATTTTAAATCGGATAGTTGGAACTAAACTTAAAACCAACTATCATAGGACAGGTGGACAGACGGACATGAAATCATAAAGATAATAATTTGGACGGAGGATACGGAAGGACCGAAATTCTCACGATATCAATATCTTCGCTACGTGTTGTTGGCTGCTCCGAAAATAGGAATGAAACCTGTCAGGAATCTGACAATTATAGTCTGCCTTGCGCGAATACATTTCGCGCTTTTTCGTTGGAAAAGTCGACAATCGGACGGATACCGTGACGTCATGACGAGCTTCGGTGGTCATAAAGACGTCTAGGCAATGACTCTGTTACTCTTGTGGCGGTTCACCACACACGCAACCTCAATATGCCATCAACAACTAGGTGCCGCTGATTTACAGCCACGCTCCTACTACTATTCCAGATTACAAAGTTAATATTAGTATATAAGCCAAGGTAACTCATCTCCACCTTGAGGATCCTTTTGGTAGACTATGGGTTACTGGTAAGGTAAGGTAAGGTCGTTTCCGGCTGCCTATTTCTAGCCTCCTTCAGGAGCTTTAACACAGCCAATAACGCCTCGTATTTTAGAACCCTGGTCAAGTGACGAGGTCGACACCTGAGCGGGCACCCAACGGAACTTCGAGCGACATCGTACGCTAACGCCGTCGGGACTTTGGACTCCACAGATTTAACGAGCACGTCTGTCCCTGTGTACTCGGGCCCATCCGTGATGAGGATTTTCTACTATTTCCAGCACAGATCCGATTTATAGGATGACTGGCAGTGAGTGGGATTCGAACCCCCGCACTCTTGAGAAGGTTGAACCTCTAGGCTGATGCCTTAACCACTCGGCCACGGACGGGCCATGGGTTACTGAGGCAGCTACACTCTGTAAGTATGAGTATAAGTAAGTGTGGTTCTTTATACAAGAGCAAGATTAATGTAGGAACGGCCCCCTCGCTCGCGGTTCACATCTTCAGGTAAACACCCACCTAGGAGAACGATGGCAAATAAACCAAACGATGCATATGAATCTAGAACAAAACCGATATCTTTCCCACATTCCACGCCGGCGAAAAACAAACCAAACCTCAACGAAGTAACTCGAGATAACGGCGACATTTTAGAATGCTACTGCTTTTTTCGATTTTTTTTCCAGTGGGGGTACGATTTCTTTGTTGATACCAGGTTCGATTGTTATTGGTACACCCCAAGGGTTTGTTTTAATTAGACAAGTTGTGACAGTTCCGTATCTGGTGTCAGGCTGCATATCGGCTTGGTTTTTGACACCAGGGAGATAAGAGGACGGTGGAGATGGCGTAAGGTAGATAATGTATGCTAGAAACCGGGGTTGTATGTGAGGCTCTTGTTCGGTTCAAAAGTAGGCCCAATTAAAAGCTTGATAAAATGGTAAATTGGCAACATGAAATGATGTGGCGATATTTCAATAAGATTCTTTAACATAATAAAGTTCTAAGAGAATGTATAAAAAAAAACTGGTTCACTGGCCTTTGATCTTTTCAAAAATAGGCCCAATTAAAATGCTTGATACCAAAGTAAATTGGCCAAATTAACTGATGTGTCGATATTTCCATAAGATTCTTTATCATTTTATGGGCTTTATTAATATTTTAGTTCTTTTTTATTTATATTTATTCATTTCAGAAATAATTTTAAATCATTTAATTTTTAAATCATATTTGATTTTAACATTTACTATTCAACGAAACAAACTGTGGTAGGACAGTTGTCCAAATATGGACAAGTTTTGGCAGCATACAATGAATAAATAAAATATATTTTGAATCATTCATTTAAAGGAAAATACGTATTAGAATATATATCAATTCCGATATTGCACTAAGACCATAACTGAATAGTAACATTTCATTTGTTTACCTTTTATTTTATGGATTCTTACAAAAGAACACATTTTTAAATTGAAATATATTAGTAAGACTGCGGTTCGTTTGGATTTATTTTATTCAATTTGGCGACATTTTCGACGACTTCACCCAAAATCTTGCCACATTTCTCCACCGCCCTCTAACCCCCCGAAGAATGCCACTAACGATGGCCGAGATAGGTATGGTGGGCATTTGGTTTTGCTTTTCAAGATACTGGCATGTCAGAACAACAATGACTCAAATCTCATTCTGACTTGGGTCACTTTTGTTCTGAGATCCTCATTCATTTATGCACTCACTTATAAGTCTAAGAAATTGATTGTTTTGGGAACAAAGTGGTCCAAGTCCGAAACAGACTTCGGTCATTGTTGCTCTGAAACACCTGTATGAGGTTGCGTAGTCTTTTAAAAGGTCGGAGATTTGTTTGATGTTGGCATAATTGGGCGTGGGAATCGAAACTTTTTGTAGTCACCAAGTGCGGTTTTAATGGATATGAGCCTAGGCCTACAATTTTTTTTTTTTAAATAGAAATATATTGTTATAGATATAAGATTTGAAAGGTGAAGTTGCAAAACTCTCCAAAGCATAACTAAGGTATTGGGTCCGGCTCATTCACTGGCGATTTCTTCCAAATGAATTTACTATTATTAAAAGTCACCAATAAACAGACCGGGCAATATATCTTAGTTATACTTGGAAGAATGTGAGTTTAGCAGCAGAACCCTTCATTTCGGATTTCGAACAGCTACAAAATCACATTTGGTAAAGGATAATAGCCATCTACTGCTTTTTTTTTGTCTTTTTCACAACTTTTGGCAAAAGAGGCTTGTTGTAAGTTGTCAACAAATACTGTTGAACAATGTTCCCTAAAGTGTAAATTGTTATATAAATTTGTAATAGTTACATAAAGTGCGGACTTATCTTAGATCAGATTTATGAAAAAACATTTAAAAAATTAAATTCAAGCAAAAGTTTGCAGCAAATTATTTTTGTAGTGACTTGAAATTTTTTTGAGTCACTAAATTTTTTCTTCTAATTTTTGGCAGATATATTTTTTGGCCAGAATTGGAAAAATGGAAATTTAACAACTTTTTTTTTAATATCCATAGCTTTTTTTGTAAATAGCGTATTAATATAATAATTATCTTCTCTCGCGATCGTCAGTTGTTTAGGAACAACACAAATTTGTTTTCGAATGTCATCAACACAATTCTTGCATTGAAACAACACGATATCGTAATGTCGCCTTTTTTACACAACACTTGTGCTATTTCAACACAAGTTGTTTTTTAGTGCATAATGTAAGATAAGTCTCAAACTAATCTTACACATTAAAAATAACTAACAAAGCTACAAAGAAGCAAAAATATTCGAACAGAAAGGCTTAACATTTTCAGCTGTCAAGTAAGTAAATTAATAGAGTGAAATACGCTATTTCCTTTCAGTTAGGCCGAATGCCGCTCTAATGATGTCATAAACTTTTATTATGTTGCCGAATTGACGAGTTTTCATTACCACCAACAGTATTAAAAAGCGATAATCCATAATCACAATGCATTATTAGAAAGCAACTTCAAAGGATAATGACTGCATTTTTCGGTGCATAATAGGATCATTTTCCTTTGAACTTGGCATGGGAACTAAGAAACGATTGGTTTTTGGAAATAATCCTTAAACGAGGTTTGGGTTTATTATTTTATTTTTTAATTTGTCTGACTAATGAAATTATTTTGTTAATAATTGAAAGAGTCCGAAATTTTGGTGATTATTTTCATTTACAAAGAAATAGCTTAAAATAAAAAAAAATCAAATAATAATAATGATGATAATGTTGAAGGCCGTAGTGAGCCTAGTGGTCAGCGTCTCGGTCTCGGGATCGGAAGGTCCTGCGATCGAGTCCCGGTACCACTGAAGACCTACCGAGTATATGCGGAGTACGTGCTCGTTAAATCTGTTGGGTCCGAAAGTCCTCTAAGTTCCCATACCAAATCAATACCTCTGGGGGTGACAAGCCAATTCTGGGGATCCTCTAGTTGGCCTCTGTCTCTAAAAATTAGATGGATCTACTTATGTGTGTGTGTTGTCTGTTGTGTCTGTCTTACTTGACGAAGGTTTATAAGCGGGTCGCTGACCAAGCACACAAACCTGAATATATATGTCTACCAACCAACCAACATAATGTTGAATTATAACAATCTTATGAGGATAAAGTGAAATATGAAAGTCGTCTGAGACATAATCGCTTCTTATTCAACTAATAATGGATTTTTTGTGTGAAAAAATATAACTTTTTTCTAATGTGTCAAATATATTTTGAGTCACTAGAAAAAGAAATAACTTCATATTTTTACCATATTTAAAATTTCTATGTTTCATAAACCAGATCTAAGATACAAGTCCGCATTTTGCTTAACTGTTAAACATCGTAACAATTTAAGGTTATGAAGAAACATTCTTCAGAACAGTGATGACGTGTTTATAATGCATCAATTAATTCATCAATACTAATGAAAGCAATATGGAATAAATAATTTTATTTGAATTCAAAGAAAAATTTTGACTGTTGAAAATACTCAGGAGGGAGAAGGGTTCTTAAGGGGGAATGGGCGCGCTGGATCGCGGGTTTCCAAATTCAAGTGCCTCATTGTTAATCCAATGGGAAAAAACTATTTTCTCTGCCACATTTCTCCGGCTGTATTGAATATTTTTACAAATAGTTTTTTTATTTTAAATAGTAAATGTAGATAACTTACAGGTCTCTATCTTCCCACTTTTTGAAATTGCTTCTAATATTTTGGGTAAAATTATTTATTGAAAATTAAAAAATATATATATTCGAACCAATTTCAAAAAGTGGGAAGGTCGGGACCTGTAAGTCAGCTACATTTACCACAAAAAAAATTCGCTTGCAAAAATATTCAATACAGCCGGAGAAATGTGGCAGAGAAAATATTTTTTTTCTCCATAGGATTAACACTGATGCGCTTTGCTTTGGAGACCCCCGGTCCAGCGCGCCCATTCCCCCTTAAAATATATATCTAGAAATATAGCAGTTTGGAAAATGCTTTTATTTTCTACAGAAAATACCTTTTTTATGATTGTTTTAACTTTGTTTAAATGTTGGATGATAGACGAGAAATAATTTTATTTTCATAACCTGTAAAATGAAAGTACAGTAAGTAAACGTTGGCTGTTTTACTGCATTTTATTGTTGAGAAAAATAAGCATTGTTGGAATGATAATGGAAAAATAAGCAGTACTGAAATTGAAATATTTGTTACTGATATAAGATGTTGGGGGTGAAAATATATTTTACATGGGGTCCGGATGGCCGAATGGTTTGGACCATTACACTAGCAGTCTGCGCGCTGTAACGGGTGCGGGTTCGATTCCCGCCTTGGCCTGGGTGTATATTCCGTGTGACAGTAAAAAATTCTTTCTTTGTCTGTCTTACTTGACGAAGGATTTATAAGCGGGTCTCTGATCAAGCACACAAGCCGGAATATATATGTACCTACCCCTACCCCCGTATTTTACATTTGTACTCTCTTCCAAAGAGATTTTTCGATACATTTTAAGTTATCAGTAGATTATATATTGAAACACTGATGTTTATGATCTGTTACTGTATTTATTATATCTCTACAAATATGGCCTATTTTTTTTATAAACTTACAAATATCCTTCCTTTTTGTTGTTCAAAAACAGACTGAAATTTTTTTTTATTATAATTTTTCTAAATACAAAAACTTTGAATGTGCCTCCAATATAATAGTTTTCTGCTTCTAATATAGTTAATGAATAAAGTATTTAAAAATTTCCATTAACTTATTGCATTAAAACCAGATATACTTCCAACTTGTAGTTTTTCTTATTTTTATCGCTAAAAATGAATTGAAAATGCTTAACTTATGCAAATTTCCGACTCATATAAATATATACATACAAAGTTTTACCAGTCTTTTGATGGTAAACCGTATTTTGGTTGCAATCTCACTCATATACCTGCATTAGAAAATGCGGGTAAACCTACAATCCCTAGTATTACTAAAACATAATTCCATGTTTCCAACACTACATCTTCTTTAACAAGGATTAAAAGGTATAGACTTTCCGAAGAGCTTTATAATTATCTACTTAAATGAAAGTAACCGTCTACAACTCCGCATTTATTTCTACAAATCTCTAGCCATAATCCCAAATGAATTTGTAGAGGCCGCAGGTTTTCTACAACAGGCTTTGCGTTTACGATTGGCTATAAATCCGTTACTGTTAACTATTATCCCGATTTTTCCAGGTATGTTTTGCATAAGTAGTTCCTGCTAAAGAACAATGATTTTGTGTTATTGTTATGATTTTCTGTTAAGTTTTAAATTATGTCTGTATTTTACGAAATTTGAGTATAATTATAGATTTTTCTGTACGTCCATTTGTTTGTCTTTTAAATACTTTTACAGCCCCCCAAAAACAAATACTATGGATGTATGTAAGATTTAAGTTTAGTTTTATTTTTAGTCTAAGACTATTAATGTGCTAATATTATAACCACAGTAAAAGTATACCAATATTCAAAACACAGTAAATTTTAAGATCAATCAGTTAAAATAAAAACAATCTTATTCACTTGAATTCTGTCTTCTACCATGCAGATGTTTTTTTTAAATAAAAATTGTTACAATGAAGTATTTTTCTTGTTTTATTGTTACTAAAATTTATTTTTAGTCTATACTTAATTATTTAAAATGAAATGCAATTTTAAAAAATGGGTTATACTATTAACAGTATTTCATGAAAGAATAAATGTTTATATTTATAAATTGATAGATCGATATTATAGTTCAAATTTTTTGCATTATAGTGCAAAAAATTAGTTTAAGTATTGATATTATAATAGTTTGTAATACTTATATTTATTCTGAACAGTCAATACAATCATAAAAAATCTTTTAAACACATTTTTTAAAGAGAGCTATACTAAAGTCTAGTTATCTAAAATAGGAAGATTTTAAAATAAGATTTACTATCGACATACATCCAAGTCTCTCTTGATCAACTTTCTCTCAATCGTCCATACATTCAATATATTTTGATTTTTTTTCTAAAATTGAGAAAAAGATAAATACATTCAATTGCTTTTGATAGCCACAAACAAAGAAGTTAATATTTATCGCAAAACGAATCAGCTCAAGTTATAGTTTAATTACGCAATGCAATGCTGAAAATTATATGAACTTAATGGATAGTAACACATGAATTGTCTGTGGTTTTATAAGCAGTCCTTTCATGTTAATCAAGAACAGGTACATAAAAGACTTCTGGTTATTTTCTTTATGGTGCCTATCTTCATCAAATAAGATGCTCGTTAAAACGTCCTCTGGTATCGGCTTTAAGAAGCTTGCGTTGAAAAGCATGATTTCTATTTTTGTTTTATACGTCTTTTCCTTTATATGAGCCGCTTGGGAGTCGTAATAGCTTTTTCTCCCAATGATTAGCAACGTTTTTTTGTATTTAGAGGGAGGGGTGGGTATAAAGATTGATTTGCTTGAGATAATACAATGTTTCAGGTTTGGAGCAGTGGCGATAAGGTCTTAATTAGGCTGTTCAAAGACAGAGCCGACGCGACTTCGATATGCATTCATTTAATGATGAGGGAGAGCTAAGTAAAATGGTTAGAATATTTTATTGAATCCCAATTTAATTTTTAATAAGCCCTCACACAGTAAGTATTTGTTCAATTTAATTGAAACCCTTTTCAAGTATTTTTTTAGAATTATTAATTTTCTTTTACCTGGGAAAATAATGTAGAGAAAAATACAGTTTGATGTTTCTTTTAGCTTTAAAAAGTAAACCAAGTGCCATTGTTTTCGGTAATTTAGAGGGGTTTTTTTGCAACAGTCTTAAAGTCATTTTCAAACCGAAGTGTGTAAATAATTATTGGTTCAACTATGGAAAGGGCATATCAGTGATCTCCTGTAACTGCATAATTTCAGTATGTGATTTAGTGAAAAATTAAAGTTAAATTTAAAAACAGTTTTTTTTGTCATAAATAGATATGGTAGTAATTTAATATGCAGCATTCCAGCATGAACTTTAAAGATGAACTTTTTGCTTGTATTATCTTTATAAAGACATCTCGAATGGGCGATTAGGGGGCAGTAGTGACAGGGACAGTGGTAGCAAATGTAAGAAATAATCTACTGCACACATTAAAAGTTAGGCTTTGTAAAAACTACAACAGCAAGTTAAAAGATGGTTTAGATATTTTTGATTTCCTAAACTCAAGTCTTGTAATTAGTTATAAGTTATTGGATACTGTGCTTCTAGTGTCTGTGAGACTTTGATTAGTTTCTAATGGACAATTACAGCGTTTTCCACAAACATATTTATTAGATTAAGCATATTAAAAACCTCTAAAACTCAAGTATTTCTGCTTTTAAAGATGTATTTATTTTTAAATTCATTTTTGAAGTTAATAATACGTCACTCCTGTTAAACCTCTCTTAGCATAACAGATGACGTCACGGTTGGCTTTTTTTTTGTTCTTGGCGTGTTATTTCGTATCACGTTTCACTGTATCGCTTTTGAAACTGTGAAACGTGCTTTCATCCTTATCAAACTCTTAAAAAAGTTATGCTATTTTACAGAAACATGTCATGTTCATTCCAGTTAATTTCTTCAAACGTTGAACGATTTCACTCGACTATTCCGATCAGATCCAGCAGTCAATAGTTCTGTAATAGCTCATACGCGCTCTAGTGTGTGTATTTTAACTAACAACCAAACTTGGAACAAGCTGTTTAACTTCCTTGATATGAACTGGTTACAAATAATATTGTCTTCTTCTTTTAATGAGGTTTCGCAGAAATTGTAAGGTTTACTATTTTATAAATTGTATTACAGCATAGATCGAAAAACATCGCCAAAAACATAACAGTTGACGTCAGAGCTGTTTTCAGTGACGTACATTTTCGGCAAATTTCAAATGCATTTTTTGTTGAAATTAAACATATTTGTGAATATTTAACCTTACATTCGGAATCTGCAGCTTCTTATGTACCAGAAAAATACATATATTATGAATTTCGCGTTTCATGCAACTTGTCCATTAAACAACTTTTCTGTTGGGTGATTTCAACAATTGTACTCGTGGGATACACAATCAATACATCTCAGCTCAGTATAAAACACGCTTATTCAACAGGGAAACCCAAACAGCACTATAATATTTACTAAAAAGATTTAGCGCAATAGTGGTTTATTTGAATTTCTTTCATGATTTTTGACGCAGTATGCATATTTCAGCAATAAATGTATATTAAGCTATTACTGACTTGATGTATAAGGCCATGCACTTAAACTAGTAACTGTTTTACTGTCTTTCCATTTTTTCGACCAAAATCTATGTCCACTCGCATATATCCTTTAATTACAATTCGCCAAAAATGATTTACGATTTCTAAAAAAACATTATTAAAAAATATTAAGCTGTAAAATTTATCCTTGTTAAATAATTTATTCATCGGAATAGACCGACATTGTATTTACATTTCCGTTGTCCAAGGACTTCTTCTAGAAAAGGGGTTCTGGGTGTAATAGGGTCTGTCTAGTTCTGGGTCTTTTGGTGTTCATCCATTTAGCTGCTAGTCCTCTGATTGGTCAAGATAGTGTCACAATTTAGTGTGTTACGAAGTACTGTTGCGAAAAGGTCTGTAAAATATAGACTAATAATGCCAACGTTATGGCATATAATAATCTCCCCATCATCTTTCTGAAATAAAGTGTTTCTTATGATAAAAAACGATTTCTGATATTTTTTTCTCAAAAACTATATTTTATGTAAAACAAATTTTCCTTGCAAAAGTGAAACATTCTGAATCGTTACGACACGCAAGCGATTACCCCTCACCCCCTCCATGTCATGATCCGTCACGTTGGCGCATACCCCTCCCTCCCCCCTCTATGCGTAACGTAATTTATGTCCCCTTATTTTCGATTTTTTAAAGTTCTGATTTTGATTCAGACACTAACAATTATACTCAAAAGTTTCCGTTTAGGCCCCAAAACTTTTCTTTACTGATAAACCATGTTATTCTAAATCAGGCCCTGATCTCCGTATAAAACAAGCTTATTTAACACAGAAACTCATACAAAAAATTTACTAAAGATCAATAATAAAAGCACCATTGCACCTTTGCTCTATTTCGCCAGAGCGTGCGTAGTAAAAGCGCATAAAACTTTGGCCGGCTTGTAGTAACCACCACCAATTATCTCCCAATTTCAGAAATACTCTCGATTATTGATTATTTTCGATTTTTTAAGCTTATGATTTTAATTCAGGCATTTACAATATTATACCAGCAATCATAGACAGAAGTTTCCTTTGAGGTCCCAAAACTTTTCTGTGCCAATAGTTCGTGTTATTCTAAATCAGGCCCTGATCTCAGTATAAAATATGCTTATTTAACAGAGAAACCCGAGCAGTACTAAAGATCAACAACAAAAACCATATAAAGAGCCCAAGTGCAAAACAAGTTAAATCACTTTTTGGAAAAAATTGAGTTGGTTAGCTTTTCATACAGGTATTGTAGGAAGGGATGCACCAACATTTTGATTTGCACAAAAAAATGACTTTTGACAAAAAGTGAAAACTTTTTTGGTGCAAATCAAAATGTTGGTGGATCCCTTCTTACAATGCCTGTATGAAAAGCTAACCAACTCAATTTTTTCCAAAAAGTGATTTAACTTGTTTTGTACTTGAGCTCTTCAATCGCACCTTTGCTCTATTTCGCACAGCGTGAGTAGTAAAGCGCATAACGTTTCTGCTGGCAACGTATAATTGGGATTCAGATATTAAAATTATGCCAGCAATCATACGCGCAAAATTTTCCTTTGAGATCCCCCAAATTTTTCTGTGCTCATAGTCAGTATTGTTCTAAATCAGACCCTGATCTCAGTATAAAACAAGCTTTAGTTAACAAAGAAACCCAAACAGCACTAAAGATCAACAACAAAAGCACCTTTGCTCAATTTAGCCATTCCTGCGTACTAAAGCGCATAAAACTTTGATCGGCTTGTAGTAAATTTCCCCAATTATCTCCCCATTTCAGAAATACGCCCGATTATTGATTATTTTCGATTTTTTAAGCTTATGATTTTAATTCAGACATTTACAATTATACCAGCAGTCATAGACAAAAGTTTAAGAGGGTCCCCAAACTCTTCAATGCCTTTACTCCGTGTTATCCTAAATGAAAACCTGAACTCAGTATAACAGAGAAACCCAAAACAGTAAATTCATTAAAGATCAACAACAAAAGCACCATTGCACCTTTGCTCTATTTCGCCATGCGTGCGTAGTAAAGCATAAAACTTTGGCCGGCTTTTAGTAACCACCACCAATTATCCCCCCATTCAAGAAGTGCGCAAGATTAATGAGTTAAATTATTGATTATTTAAAATTTCTTTAAGCTGTATCATATGATTTTGTTTAAAAAATTAACATCATACGAGCACAATCATACACAAAAATTTCTTTTAATGACCCCAAAAACTTTTCTGTGCCCATAGTTCGTATTATTTCAAATCAGTCCCTGATCTCAGTATAAAAAAAGCTTGTTTTACAGAGGAATCCAAACAGCACTAAAGATCAACAACAAAAGCACCTTTGCTCTATTTCGCCATGCGTGCGTAGTAAAGCATAAAACTTTGGCCGGCTTTAGTAACCACCACCGATTATCTCCCCATTCAAGAAGTGCGCAAAAAATTAACATCATACGAGCACAATCATACACAAAAATTTCTTTTAATGACCCCAAAAACTTTTCTGTGCCCATAGTTCGTATTATTTCAAATCAGTCCCTGATCTCAGTATAAAAAAAGCTTGTTTTACAGAGGAATCCAAACAGCACTAAAGATCAACAACAAAAGCACCTTTGCTCTATTTCGCCATGCGTGCGTAGTAAAGCATAAAACTTTGGCCGGCTTTTAGTAACCACCACCGATTATCTCCCCATTCAAGAAATGCGCAAGATTAATGAGTTAAATTATTGATTATTTAAAATTTCTTTAAGCTGTATCATATGATTTTGTTTAAAAAATTAACATCATACGAGCACAATCATACACAAAAATTTCTTTTAATGACCCCAAAAACTTTTCTGTGCCCATAGTTCGTATTATTTCAAATCAGTCCCTGATCTCAGTATAAAAAAAGCTTGTTTTACAGAGGAATCCAAACAGCACTAAAGATCAACAACAAAAGCACCTTTGCTCTATTTCGCCATGCGTGCGTAGTAAAGCGCATAAAACTTTGGCCGGCTTGTAGTAACCACCACCAATTATCTCCCCATTCAAGAAATTCGCACGGAGGAGCCACACCAAGAAGAAAAAAAAAGAGAAAGAAGAATTAGAAGAAACCAGAATGAATGATCCACCAAAGATCAAAAGTTACAGCTACTGGTTGGTAGCAGGAGCACACGGGGGCTACCGGTAACGCAACAAAAAATATCGTTTATCAAGTGGTACCCCGGAGATCACGTGATCGACAATTACCGCCACAGCGGGGCCCTTCAAATGGCTTTTAATTATAGTAGCCCGGAGCCCGTCGTGACCGGCCCGTTGTACAAGACTTTAGACAAGACATGGAGAAATTACACACCATCGTTATTACGCGCCTATACAAGAAACCGTCCAAATAGGTAATGATAATAGCGAAATGTATAATAAAAAAATATCGGGTACATACGCTGGATAGTAATCATAATAGTAGGAAGAAAAACTTGGGCATATTTTTCGATGGATTATGATTTGGTCATCTTCTTTTTCTTTTTTTGGCCAAAAAAAAAAGAATCAAGGGTTGTTATTATACACGGTGTGTACGTGCCCTTAATCGAGATCGGAACAAGTATAGAAATCAGACGTAGTAGATGATGGCGTTTTGAGATATGGGTAGAGTGTATATAGATGGGCTACTGTTTTAGATACGGCATCAGCTGCCAATCAGGTTTGTGGAAATTGATGTTGGAAAGTCAGTTTCTAGGAAATTAATACCTCCCAGACTGTAAAAAACATAGATAAACTTGGGTAATAGTAAATGTAGCGGGTAATAAGAGTACCAGATATGGTCTACCATAATAATTTGTCTTTTTCCACCGCTCCATAAAAAATGTTTGTTTATAGGCGTTTTTACTTACATGCAGGTAAATTTACTTATATAGGCATACTCCAATGGACTTTATAAAAATACTTCTAAGTCTTGGATAAGAAGGCCGTGGCAAGTTAATTGTAAAAAAAATGTTTAATGGTGGGCAAACGTAAAGTTTTTTCATATTCTACATTTTTTATTTTAAAAAGCTAAATAAGCTCAATATTTTTCTTTTTGAACTTTGCTAAAAGCATAGCTTGTTTGCTCATGTACCAAATCATATACCAATTAAAACTCCTTTCGTCATGCGTTTTAGAATAAAAGATCGTTTGTATAAAATTACCAAGTGTTGTAACTAAAATGTCATACAGTAGCTCTCATAAGTATTTTGACAAAACAGTTTTTGCCACTAAAGGGCACAGTCTTGTGAAAGATCCGTCACATTTCAGTCTTGTGAGCAAAGCGCAGCTGTTGACATCTAACCCCCGCTGAAGAAAGCTGTCAAGGTAAGCACAGGTAGAAAAACCCTATTTTTTAGAAAACACTGGGTTCAAAAGTATTTTGACAAGTTTGTTTTTGCTACCCAGTAAGTTAACAGCCATTTTGTTGTGTTTTCAGTGTGGTTTACGTTTGTGTTGACATCCCAGAATGTAAATAAAAACATGCCCAAGGTGAGAGAATACTCTACTAATCTCAAAGAGGCTGCAATTGCGGCATTACAAGATGGTCGGTCACAAGCAAGTGTAGCCAGAGACTTTAATCTCTCAAGACAAATTTTGAGTGTATGGAAGCGTCAATTTGAATCCCGAGGCACAGTTAATAATAAACAAAGGTCAGGCAGGCCTAAAAAACAACAGAAATGGTTGATAGGCTTATTCGAAGGAGATCGGTTGCAAATCCACGCCTCACTTATGTCGATATAACGCGCGATTTAAGAGCATCACATGGTGTACATGTTCATGTATCCACCGTCAAACGTCGCCTCTCGAACCACGGTTTGAATGGCCGACGTCCCATCAAGAAGCCATTAATTTCAGTGAAGAACCGAAAGGCCAGACTTGCATTTGCCGAAAAGCACAAGTTTTGGAATAAGAAGGATTGGGCGAAAGTTCTATTTAGCGATGAAATAAATTTAATATATTTTCGTCAGACGGTATACGGTATGTTAGACACCCTGTGAACACTCGGTACGATGTTCGTCACCAAGTCCCCACCGTAAGCAAGATGGAGGCAATGTTATGGTCTGGGGTTGCTTTTCACGGGCCGGTGTTGGTCCTTTGGTCCACATTGCAGGCATCATGGACCGCTCCAAATATGCTCAGATTCTAGAAGAAAACATGTTAAACCATGCTGAAGAAGTTTTTGAGGGTGAATGGCTTTTTCAGCATGACAACGACCCAAAACATGCATCTAAACATGTTAAAGGCTTTCTTGCTCAAAATAATGTTGGATTGGCCAAGTCAAAGTCCTGACTTAAATCTAATTGAACACATGTAGAATCAGTTGGACAAGAGGATAAGGCGACGTGAAATCACCAGCAAAGCAGCCTTACTTCAAGCACTGCGTGAGGAATGGGCCCAAATTCCTCTCAGTGCCATTGAAAAACTGATTGACTCTATGCCAGCTCGATGCCAAGCTGTTCTTAGGTCTAAGGGCTATGCAACTAAGTATTAGCTACTCAGGTTACAAGGAGTAACAATTTGTTTTTGTTTTGTCAAAGGTTTACAAAAGAAAATGGGTTTTACCCTCGTTTATAGAAGTGTCAAATTACTTTTGAGCGCAGTAAGTTCCAATAAAATTCATTTTGTATGTTTGATACAAAAAAATCTTCGTGTATTTTTTTCTAGCGACCTATTTAACGTCCCTTCACACATTATCTTACAGCTAAGAGTATGAAAAACTTTGTGACATTAACAAATCGTTTTAAAATAAGAAAATTGAGTTTGTCAAAATACTTATGAGCGCTACTGTATGTCTGCCTTGTACCTAGCAAAACACTCTGTGGTTGGTTGACTTAATTTTGTATTAATATTTTTTAAAAAGATTTTATGGCGAATCTACAGAAGTGTAAAGCTTATAATTTTATGTAAATTTAATTTTAAAAATATTTTACTTTTGATTGTGCAGTAGATGTGAGTAACGCGCAACGTAATCAGACGGAAAAGTCGTTCCGCCCGCCAATCTCATAATGACGTCAAGGGCTGAACAGCACTTATGTATATATACTCTAAACATTTCGCTGTGTTAAAAGCAAAATCGAATTTATTTTCTATCAGGCAAACTAAACTTCGTAGAACAATAAAAAAATGCCGTAGAGAGGTATCGTGGATTACTTTAGATAAAAAAAATTGGTTATTCTAGAACAAAAAAACAGCGGAGAAAAAAAATTATGGAACTTTACGAAAATGAAATCTAACGAGCAGTTTCAATCCCATTTTTACCTAATTTTTGCTCAAACCTACAGCCATTACTAGACCACGAATATGGAAACGGTTTTTACTAAACGATTAAGAATACCCTAGTTCATATTCTGACGTAGGTTTGAAGTTTTAAAAATAATTTTTTTTAATCTTTAATCAAGTAAACTCTATATTACCTTTGGCGGTACGGTTGCGCGATAAACTAGCCATATTAGCGGCCATATTCCTCCCGAGATCACGCCAACCGAGGTTTGCTATATTTTCATCAAAGAGCGAGAGAAACGAGTGTTCGTAACTGTGTTAAGTTAAACTATTGGGTGGATTGTTACAGCGTCTAAAGTGCATGATTTATTAAATATCTGAACCGACATATTGAAAAAAATGTCTAATTAATAAACAGAATGCGTCATTAAAACTTTCAGGCGTTTTTATTTAAAGAAAATATATCAACAACGCGAGTGAATGATTGGTCTAGAAATGTAAACAGTCATATTTGGTTGCCAGATTCAGTTCATATTAACATTCAAACATTTATAAACGCTTTTTTTATGAAAAGTAAGAAATAATATTTTTTTGTAATATATCGGAGGGTTATACAACTCCCCATAAAAATTCAAATTATGTCGTCTATTTTGTAGTCATATTGCCTTTGCATCTTTTGTTCTTGTTCATAAAGCTGGTTCTTGTTAATCCTTTCTACCGTAAAATGCATCTCATAAAGTAAATAAAAAAAAAATACTGATATCCCTCCCAAAACACTTTGTAAAAGTAAACAAACGCCAATCTAAAAAAAAACCCGGTGAATTTATTTTATAACAAAAATTGCATTTATTTTATAATAAAAAATGCACTTATTTTATAACAAACAAATAAGTTATTATGAAAGTTGTCGCTAAAAAAGCCGTGATATAAAAATAATGCCAATCTCTTATTTAAACCTTCTTGGCCATAATAAATAGTATAATTTAAGTTTCGCTGCCATAAAAAAATTGCGCTGTTTGCGCATCCTAAAAATTGCGCATCTTAATCACCCTCTATACCTTTATATACATGTATTGAGATCATATATTTGTTAAAGTTTTTGTTCTAAGTATCCTTCGTTATTTTGATATAGTAATTCAAATTCATTTGCGTGATATTTTTTTAGGGGGAAAGATGGGCACCAACCTCAAACTGCAAATTTTTTTTTGGCAGCGAAACTTAAACTATACTATTTATTATGGCCAAGAAGGTTTAAATAAGAGATTGGCATTCTTTTTATATCACGGCTTTTTAGCGACAACTTTCATAATGACTTGTTTTTTGCTATAAAATAAATGCATAGTTTTTTTTTTGAGATTGGCGTTTGTTTACTTTTACAAATTTTTTTGGGAGGGATATTGTTACTAACAATATTTATTCTCAAACAAATATCTCTAAAACATGCGTTTGTTTAAGTAACTTATAAATCAAAATATTTAAATTAAAATTAATTCGTCCGTTAATAATTATTTCTGCAAACATTCTAAAGTATCTTTTAGCAATACGATATTCGAAAATTCCTTAACATAAACGTTCACAGAATATTTTAATTTAGTGCTCCGAGGTTCTAAGAAATCTCTTCAATGTCAAGAACTACGCATTTTTTAAAACTACATCATAGAATTAAAAACCTATAAAAATAATAGTAGCTTAGCGACTTCTGAAATCAGCATGTAATCACGTTAGTATGATGTTCCTCCAAATCTCAACACTACCATTTTTTTACGATTATTTTCAACGTTTATTTAAACCTTTATCCTTATCATTATGATTATTCGCAGAAAAAACAGTAGCATCAGACATTCCGATAAATCTTCTAAAGTATATAATTCTACTTTTTGATTCGAGCCAACCTTTTCTCACGATTTGACACCCAATTCACATTTCAGTGGTCTCCATTTGAATAGTTTTTCTTTATCTTTCTTTTTCCAAGAAATAAAAAAGATTCCGCATCCTTTTCTCTTTTTATGTTATAAAATCTTAAGAATAAGCCAAACTTAAATTTGGCGCTTTTTGTTGATAATTTTGAAGAGGTTGACGAAAGATATGCTGAAAAGATTAAGTTTTCAATTCTGTAAACCTTTCAGAAGTTGACATCGTAACTTCTCAAGAAAAGGTATCTATCGAATAGTTCAGAACATAGTCGCAAAGACATCCAAATCTATAATATAAATAAAAAACCATTGGTATAAATAAATGGCCTAAGATGAAATTTTGACATTTATTAAAATCTTCTCCTTATCTTTATCATTATTCCCAGAAAGACCTGTAGCTTCAGACATTCTGGTAAAAGGCATAAAATTCTACCTCTTTTGATTCGACCCATCCCTTCCATCAAGATTTTGCACCCAATTCATATTTAAATTATTCAAATATTTTTTTTTATCTTTATATTTCTAAGGTAGAGAAAGAGGTTCCACATATTTATCTCTTTGCAACTTAAGAATGAGCCAAAACCCCAAATTTGGCGCTATTTTTGGTGATTATTTTGGTGAGTTTTACGACATATTTGATAGAAAGTTTTTAACTATGAAAATTTTTCAGAAGTTGACAGGATATACAATACATAGACTATGTCCTGACTACGCCACAAATGCCACAAAGGCAACAAATGCAACAAAAATTGGCGACTTGGCAGAGTCAGCCCCCATGCTATTGCATAGCTTGGCGCCCTTGGCGGTCGCCAAATTTTGTTGCTTTTGTTGCCTTTGTGGCGTTTGATGTCGTAGTGAGGACATAGCCATAGAATAGTTTTGAGGATGGTCGAAAAAATCGCCAAACCTATAGTATAAATAAAAGGGTTTTAAGCTGATATGAGATTGAGCCATTTATAAACACTATATTTATCTCTTTGTAGCTTATTAAAACTTAAGAATGAGCCAAAACCCCAAATTTGGCGCTTTTTGTTGAGAATTTTGATGAGTTTGACGAAAGATATGCTGAAAAAATTAAGTTTTCAATTCTGTAAACTTTTCAGAAGTTGGCATCGTAACTTCTCAAGAAAAAGTATCTATCGAATAGTTCACTACATGGTCGCAAAAACATCCAAATCTATAATATAAATAAAAATAAAACCTTGGTATAAATAAATGGCCTGAGATGAAATTTTGACATTTATTAAAATCTTCTCCTTATCTTTATCACTATTCCCAGAAAGACCTGTAGCTTCAGACATTCTGGTAAAAGGCATATAATTCTACCTCTTTGATTCGACCCATCCTTCCATCAAGATTTTGCACCCAATTCATATTTAAATTATTCAAATATTATTTTTATCTTTATATTTCTAAGGTAGAGAAAGAGGTTCCACATATTTATCTCTTTGCAACTTAAGAATGAGCCAAAACCCAAATTTGGCGCTATTTTTGGTGACCATTTTGGTGAGTTTTACGACATATTTGATAGAAAGTTTTTAACTATGAAAATTTTTCAGAAGTTGACAGGATATACATAGAATAGTTCTGAGGATGGTAAAAAAAATCGCCAAACCTATAGTATAAATAAAAGGGTTTTAAGCTGATATGAGATTGAGCCACTTATAAAACACTATATTTATCTCTTTGTAGCTTATTAAAACTTAAGAATGAGCCAAAACCCCAAATTTGGCGCTTTTTGTTGAGAATTTTGATGAGTTTGACGAAAGATATGCTGAAAAAATTAAGTTTTAATTCTGTAAACTTTTCAGAAGTTGGCATGTAACTTCTCAAGAAAAAGTATCATCGAATAGTTCACAACATGGTCGCAAAGACATCCAAATCTATAATATAAAAAAAACCTTGGTATAAATAAATGGCCTGAGATGAAATTTTGACATTTATTAAAATCTTCTCCTTATCTTTATCACTATTCCCAGAAAGACCTGTAGCTTCAGACATTCTGGAATTTAAAAGGCATATAATTCTACCTCTTGATTCGACCCATCCTTCCATCACGATTTTACACCCAATTCATATTTAAATTATTCAAATATTTTTTTATCTTTTATTTCTAAGGTAGCGAAAGAGTTCCACATATTTATCTCTTTGCAAAACTTAAGAATGAGCCAAAACCCCAAATTTGGCGCTATTTTTGTGACATTTTGATGAGTTTGACGACATATTTGATAGAAAGTTTTTATACTATGAAAATTTTTCAGAAGTTGACAGGATATACATAGAATAGTTCTGAGATGGTCAAAAAAATCGCCAAACCTATAGTATAAATAAAAGGGTTTTAAGCTGATATGAGATTGAGCCATTTATAAACACTATATTTATCTCTTTGTAGCTTATTAGAACTTAAGAATGAGCCAAAACCCCAAATTTGGCGCTTTTTGTTGAGAATTTTGATGAGTTTGACGAAAGATATGCTGAAAAAATTAAGTTTTCAATTCTGTAAACTTTTCAGAAGTTGGCATCGTAACTTCTCAAGAAAAAGTATCGATCGAATAGTTCACAACATGGTCGCAAAGGCATCCAAATCTATAATATAAAAAAACCTTGGTATAAATAAATGGCCTAAGATGAAATTTTGACATTTATTAAAATATTCTCCTTATCTTTATCACTATTCCCAGAAAGACCTGTAGCTTCAGACATTCTGGTAAACCTTTAAAAGGCATATAATTCTACCTCTTGATTCGACCCATCACTTCCATCAAGATTTTTACACCCAATTCATATTTAAGTTATTCACATATTTTTTTATCTTTCTATTTCTAAGGTAGCGAAAGATGTTCCACATATTTATCTCTTTGCAGCTTATTAAAACTTAAGAATGAGCCAAAACCCCAAATTTGGCTCTATTTTTGATGACAATTTTGATGAGTTTGACGACATATTTGATAGAAAGTTTTTATCACTATGAAATTTTTTCAGAAGTTGACAGGACAAGTTATACATAGAATAGTTCTGAGCATGGTCGTAAAAATCGCCAAACCTATAGTATAAATAAAGGGTTTTAAGCTGATATGAGATTCAGCCATTTAAAACATTTCCTATTCATGACTATTCCAGAAACACAGTAGTTCAGACTCGATAACTTTAAAAGCTATAATTACCTCTTGATGACCATCTTCCATCACGTTACACCATCATATTAAAAATTAAAATATTTGTTATCTTTCTATTTCTAAGGTAGAGAAAAAGGTTCCACACATTTATCTCTTTGCAGCTTATTAAAACTTAAGAATGAGCCAAAACCCCGAATTTGGCGCTATTTTTGGTGACAATTTTAGTGAGTTTGACGACATATTTGATAGAAATTTTTTAACTATGAAAATTTTTCAGAAGTTGACAGGACAAGTTATACATAGAATAATTCTGAGCAAGGTAGAAAAAATCGCCAAATCTATAGTATAAATAAAAGGGTTTTAAGCTGATATGAGATTCAGCCATTTATAAAACACTCTTCTCCTTATCTTCATGACTATTCCCAGAAACACCAGTAGCTTCAGACATCCCGATAAACCATCAGAGGCATATAATTCTACCTCTTGATTCGACCCTACCCTTCCCTCACGATTTTACACCCAATTCATTTTTAAGTGGTCGCTATTCGAATATTTTTTTTTATCTGAAAGAGAAAAAGAAGTTTCATAGAAATACATATTATTTTTCTTTGGATTTTTCTTGAAATCTCAAAGTATGACCTGTAAGGCTTGGTCTGTTAGTTGATTTGTGTACTTTCTGATTTTTATCTGAATTATTGTTTTTCCGTGATGGTCAAATGGGTTTTTTTCTTTAAGACTCACAAGGGATAGAAGAATCTTTGGTAAGAGAAAATGTGTATAATTATGATGCCAAAGAAAAATGTGGTTTTATACTTAAAGTGATTCAAACAGACTGGGAATTTGATATCAGATGGATCCTCTTTTTGAGGACTAGTGATCTTCAATGGGTTAAACATATTACCGTTACTAAAGAGTGTAGAGCAAAATATTTCGAACTTTTTCGATGCTAAATTTTACTAATAATTCAAACGCAAACAGTTTTTGTTCTAATTAGTGGCATTTTGGTTTCGTATGGTAGAATACTGAATTATGCTTAGTCTTGTTGTTCCATCTATGAAGAATTGATTGCGTTCCTGGGAGTTGTGTATTCGGTTTTGGTACGCCTGGTCTAATGAATAAAAAAAAAGACTATTTTATAAGCAAATCTTGAAACTTTTTCTTATGTAACTTTAATTTCATACTTCTCAAGTCTGATGATTCGCACACATATGATTGCGTCATGATAGAAATTCAAAGATTTTCAATAAGATAATTTTATTAGTTCATATAGTTCATTTAAAAATTAACTAGTTTCTACCAATAGTTAGTTCAAATGGTTTTTCTACGAAGACTATAACGCATACCAATATGATAGTACTAAGTCATACACGCTCACATATTATTTTAAATTGATGATCATTTAATTGATGATTTTTTAGCTTCCACACTACGTTTCTAACTTAAAAAGTGGAAGGTTTTATAATCTTTCAGTCCGTCTGTCCGTCCGTCTGTCTGTCACCCACTTTCACAAAACGAATCGAAATTCACACAAACAAGTGGAATACATCATTTGAAGCAAAAAATCAGACTATGCTACATTCCAAATTTCATTAAAACATTTAAATTATAAGTTTATTTAAAATTTAAATAACTAAAAATTTAATCTACTTTGAAATAACATGCAAATTCCATTTTTATTCAATATTTTCACTGTTGCCATTTCGTCAAACGTACGAGAAACTTATTTAAATAAAAATAAAACTCTTGAAAAAAATTTATTTATGTGATATTATTCAATTTGATTGATGTCACTTAACATTAGAGTTCTTTTGATGGTTCATTATTTATATATGAAGAAATATGCATAGAGAGTGCATAAAAAATATGATAAGTTCCGCTTTATTTTAAAGCATCAATTTTACTAATTTGTTTTCTTCGAACTGCAAATTAGTTTAACAAACGATAAATATTATTAATGAATTTTTTTCGAAAAAGAAAGTTAATGAAAATGGGAAATATGGCTACTAAAGTTGTTTATTAGGAAAATGACTGAGAATGTTCATTTTTCGCTGATATGATAATAGTTTTATTAATTATTCTAACTCAACTTCTTCTAGTTTGGCGTTCAAAAGTTTAAATTAAAACTTGTTAAGCCTGTTTGGCGAATTTCTAAGGTATATAAATAGTGTGTTCCCTGGTGAGCACAAATAATGTGTGGAAGCGGTTTAAGTGACAGATTCTGTTACAAACCAACTTGTTACTTGTTTACCTAAATACTCCCATTGAATAAAATATAGGCATAACTATCACATTGTTAAAATAAATCTGTACATAAAAAATAAATCATAGTGAACTATCATTCCCTTTAAAGATTTATTGCTGTAATGTAGTGCGTATTTCTTAGCACGAGATAATTTATGCTACTATGTATTTCAAAATTGTTGCTTCATATTTATTAAACACTTCATCCCGTGTGATGGTATTTACCATAAAGCTTACATTCCCCCACTTCCCCTCACAATATGAGAATGGCACATTACAAGAACCTGTCTTTTGCGGTCGATATATACCATCCCTTCCTTAGTTAACCAAGCCTTGGGATATACCTGAAATAGCAATTTTCTGCTTGTTAAATAATTGCACAGTAGCCATATCTTTCTCTTAAAAATACAGGTGCCCGTATTGATCTGTTATGATTGATTTATTCTTGGTTAACTGAAGCATTGGGTATTCTTTGATTATTATTCTGATTTTGTAAAAAGATAAAGACCTATTAGAGGGAAAACAGTAGCCCGGTTATGTTTAGGTGTGGAATCTATAATGACTTCTATGAACAAGTTATAGTTCTTTCGAGATATATGTTGATAGTGCATCGTAACAAACAGGTTGTCGGATTATCGCCCACTCTACTTTTACAATGTTTTCGCTAAGTGGGCATAATTCAGGTCTTGAGTCGCAACATAAATGCTGAATGAAAATAATAGACTTCTTCTCGAGCCACCAATGGTAAATCAATGTCACGTAGGAACAGAGCACCAATCGGAGAACTGATTGACGGAAGAGAAAGGAATGAAATCTGAAATGAATACGTCACCTGAAACAAGCCAATTGGGCAAGCTATCTAATTTCTTTGACGTTGCCAGGTATCTTCGAAACAATATGCATTTTACATGTTAGCGTCCCTTCCCTAAAAATGGGCTTTCGAATAAAGTGTGCATTGACGGACGCTTGTGGAGTCCCAAAAATCGTTGGGTGGGGCCCGGGTGGCCTAGTGGTTAAGATCGCAGACCATTACGCTAACAGTCTGCATACTGTACCGTGTGCGGGCTCGATTCCCGCCTTCGCCCTGGGTGTAATTTCTCTCTCTGTGTCAGTAAAAATTCTGTCTGTGTCTGTCTTACTTGACGAAGGTTTATAAGCGGGTCTCTGATCAAGCACACACGCCGGAAATACATGTGCCAACCAACCAAGCCTTGGGTGGACGATTTTTGGGACGCAACAAGAGTCCGCTTATGGGCACTTAGATGAAAGATCCAAATACCACGCATCGATACTAAATATAAACACGCTTGTAGGGACGGCCCTCTTATACTATTTGGCTCTATTATATAAATCTATGCGTCTGACATAGTCATTTGACATGTTTCACCAAGGGCCATCTTATTAAAAAGCAGGCGGTGCCAAGTGACGCCAAGCCGCTATCGGACACTTAACGAACTGTCTTCTTCTGCATTACACGAAGGAACATTCATCATATTTTCTTGAGAAAAAAAATCATATCGTTGCCGCCAACTGGCGCCCTTCTTGGCTGATTGCTAGAAAGAAACTAAATGAAATGGAATTGATGAACATCGTGGAATAAGTAATGAATTCTGCTAATGGTGACGGACGCTATCGATGAGATCGGAATATCGATACGACTTTCTATCGGTTGAAAGTGACATCTTGATGAAGCGCTTTTCATCGAAAGTCAATCAGAGATCACTAGAGTTACTTGATATTAGCTCCATTTACGTGGACAAAGTCGTGACAAAATGACGTGCGGGGCTGGATTTCTAAATAGGTTGAGTAGGCTGTAGCCTGGAGCGGCGAATTTTTGTGGGCGGCAAATTTTACGACCCATTAAAGCGGAATTCGGCATAAAAAATTATAATAAAGATACGAATATTTTTAAGAAAGAAAATAACAAATAATTTACATTAATGCGAAAACCGTAAACGTATATATAGTACTAATATCTCGTAGCAAACATGGTCGCTGCGAGGGCACAATTACAGCCCCTTTTACCGGATTTCGAAGTTGAAAGAAAAATAGTAGAACAGTTTAAAAAATTTGCCTATTCCGCTTTCGATTTAGCGTGTAAAGGGTACATACAGATGATTCCAATATGTGTATCTATTTTAAACAGCACATGTTACCCTATTTTGCAGCTACCTTTCCCCGAAGGGGGAGAATATTGTGACAGTGGCGGCAAATTAATTGTCCCCTACAGGCGGCAAATCTTTAAATCCGGCCCTGGACGTAAGCAAAGTCATTAGGAAAAAACGCTCGGAGGAAACACCATAAAGCTAAAGACAGCTTTATGGTAACTTGTTTATTAATTTATTTTCTAACTAAACAAAAATTTAATTGAATCTATATGATTGGTTGGTTGGTTGGTAGACATATATATTCAGGTTTGTGTGCTTGGTCAGCGACCCGCTTATAAACCTTCGTCAAGTAAGACAGACACAACAGACAACACACACACACATAAGTGGATCCATCTAATTTTTAGAGACAGAGGCCAACTAGAGGATCCCCAGAATTGGCTTGTCACCCCCAGAGGTATTGATTTGGTATGGGAACTTAGAGGACTTTCGGACCCAACAGATTTAACGAGCACGTACTCCGCATATACTCGTAGGTCTTCAGTGGTACCGGGACTCGATCGCAGGACCTTCGATCCCGAGAACGAGACGCTGACCACTAGGCTCACTAAGGCCCATCTATATGATAATCTGTCTTCGTTTTTATTTCTTAGTTACCATAAATCTGTTTTTAACTTACAACATTTTAACATCTCTAATACACCCATAGTTCTTTTATAATTAACTTTCCCTTCTTGTCGTTCGAGGACGATATTAGCGCAATATTGCGCCACCAGATGCGTAGGGACAAAGTCTGAACTGCACATGAATGTTTAAAGCGCCTGGTAAAAGTTTCGGCCGGTGGAAAGTGTATGGAAGCATTGATTATTAACTTTTAACAATATTTTCTAAAAAACCCAGTAAAAATCAGAACTGAAAAAATGACGTAAGTTAACTTAAAACTTACCTACTTTCTGCATCCGGTACATGTAACTTGCCCGTCGGTCCACTCCAGCGGGTATGCATACACTAAAAGTATATGAAAATCAAACCTAATTCAATACATTTCATTTGTGAGAAAATAAAATAGGTCTGGAGGCATTGAGCTCTTTGATTATAATGCATTGGGAGTCAAATCCCAAGTTTGCGAAAGTACTCCCATGCAGCAGTTTTTTATTACGAAAATATTTATAACTGCAAAATAAAACAAATTTGGATAGAAAATAGAACCCGGTTATTTATTAATTAATCGACAAAGTTTGCAACTAGTGTCGCCATGAGGCCGGGATAGCCTGGTCGGTAAGGTCTTGGACTGGCATCCCTGAGGTTGCGAGTTCGAGCCCCGCTGCCTTCCGAAGACCCCCGTGTACGCTAATGGTGACTGGTGCACGTTAAATCCGTCGTGGTCACAAAGTCCTCCAAGTTCCCATACCAAATCAATACCTCTGGGGGTGACAAGCCAATTCTGGGGATCCTCTAGTTGGCCTCTGTCTCTAAAAATTAGATGGATCCACTTATGTGTGTGTTGTGTCTGTCTTACTTGACGAAGGTTTATAAGCGGGTCTCTGACCAAGCACACAAACCTGAATATATATGTATACCAACCAACTAGTGTCGCCATCTTAAATTTCATTCTACTTTCATAAAAACACGAGAAAATTTTACTAACATTCAGAACAGAAGAACAATGATAAGAATTCGCTAGGCTATTATTCAGTTTTAACTTACATTTCTTTTCAATTATCGTATAATTCTGTGGTGCCAAATACAAATTATAACAAAACACTTACGATATTCATTTTTGCGGTCTTTCATTTTTCAGATATAGTATTAGAAAATTACACCATTTCGAGATTATTTGAAGATGATAGATTGGTTTGCAAGGTTTTTTTCGAAAACTATAAATCATTGTTCGAAACTTAAAAATATTTATTAAAATGATGTTTTCGCTCATATTTTGAGCTAGCAATGTCAACTAATCGTATCTGCTCCGGTAGCATATAGCACTTTTTGAAAAGGTCGCCAACGTGTAAATAGCAAGAGCAAGAATAATGGGGTTGTTTCACGTCGTGGATGGCAACAGCTTATCATGACGTTTGTTTATTTGTTTTCATTTGTTGTCTGGTGGAATTACTTTTATTTTGGTATTCGAAAATGAGTTTTCTAAGAATATTTTACTTAGAATTTTTTTTTAAATGCCAACTTCCTTCTGTGATGTTGGTTGTCCAAAACATTTGTTAAAGAAAGCTTGCATAGAAAGAAAATTTTCTTTTAATCTATTTCGGTTATTTTGAGAGTGAAACCGAAGCAATCAATGAAATCGCAGTTTGAAGAAAAAAATAACAAAAGCGTTACATTATCTGAAACATTCCCATTATCAATTTACATATTACTGAAAACTTTATATTTTTGAAATATTATTGGTAATTTAGTAACATAAAAAAATACAAATTGCAAACTTTATCGTCTTTCGAAATTGTCACCAAGCGTCGGCGGAACGGATACTAAAATATGACCCAAGCAATTAACATAATTATTTTATAAACTTTCAAAAGCATGTATTTATAGGTCGGCTGTTGTAAGAATGACTCCAAATACTTAGGTTGTAAAAATAGTAACAATTTTAATAAATTTAACAAGAGTAAACACTAATAAAAATAAATTATAATGCGTACACTCTTAAAACAAACGAGCGGTTTTAACTCAGCCTGAGTTAATTTCCACTCCTTTCCGTGCCGAAAATGCACTTCTCCTATAGGAGTGAATTTCACTCTTTTTCGGAGTGGGTAAAAGAAATAAAAGAAAACAATCTGCGTCCTACACTCTTAAAACGAACGGTTTTAACTCAGTCTGAGTTAATTTCCACTCCTTTCCCGTGCCGAAAATGCACTTCTCCTATAGGAGTGAATTTCACTCTTTTGTTTTAAGAGTGTACGCGAAATTACGTCAACAAAAGAAAGAAGCAGCAAAGCAGCTTGTCAGAGCTGCTGTATTTATATCACACGGTCTTGCGCAGAAGACCTTGCGCGGTAGCAGAACACTGACCTGGCGATGCCACCACATATTAAACAATAGGGAATATTAATAGAATTTGCGGAATAAAATGAATGAAAATAAAAATTTTTACTTTTAAAAGCTTAAATTACAACTGAATGCTGCGTTTGGCGATTTTTTCTAGGGTGTCTAAATCTTGTTTGGAAGCTGTTCTAGGTGACAGTTACTGCTACAAGCCTACTTGTTTTTCTGTAAGAATTTCAGTTAGTTTTTAAGAAAAAGATAAGTAGGTTCTTTTAGTTTTTTACAACTTGTTTACCCACTAACAACGACTTTGTGAACACCATTAACTCCTTCATTTCCGTATAAAAACGTTAACTTACAGTTGGTTTTGTTTAATTCTAACTTTGTTTGTCCTGCACAAATTGTTTATGACTATGGTCTTCCTTTGTCTAATATGTTGTTTATTTAAAGAAACTTAGCAGAAAGCTTTTCTTGTCTTATTGTCGTTTACGGGTAAAATTATTATTCAGAAAAATAGTGTTCGTATAATAAAGTTTAAAAATAACATTTTTATAACAACGTGCAAAAAAGTTCACTTTTTTTATATCTTATTCATTCATAAATCGTTGCGAAAATGACACTTTACGTGGTTACGTCACAGACAGTGCCGAAAGTACTACTTTCGGCACTAGTGCGGTAAAGTAAGTAAGATTATCTGATTGGCAGAAAAACAAAATGATGTCATGAATATCTCCATGGAAACTAAATGATGTCATGAATATCTCCATGGAAACTAAATGATGTCATGAATATCTCCATGGAAACTAAATGATGTCATGAAACTCACTTATTTCTATTGGTTCATTACTTTTGCATTTTCTAATATCTCCATGGAAACTACAAGTACTACAAAAATTATTAAAGGAAATTAAATAAGACAAAAGTAAGAACACAAATACAATACTTTTTTGCACGTTATTATAAAAAATATTGTAAGCAAGCACGTGCCAAATAATACTTTATTAAGTTCTTGTCATTATTTCCCTCGACCTACGGTCTCGTGAAATAAAAGCCACTCGCTTAATAAAGTATTATTTTCGGCACTAGTTGCTTAAATAACTATTAAATGAACCTTAAATGCTCTGCTTTTAAAGCATTTTAAATCAAATACAAAAAATGCATTTAAAATTAAGAAACATCAGTCTGATTTTGATGAGTGTGAAATGCATGCTCAAATGATACCGAATTGTAAAGTTGATTCTTTGTTTAACAATTAAACAAAGTAAATTCTAATTTCCAAAAGTTTTCAATTGTAATTTTTTTATACTTATTCATTTGAGAATAAGATTAAGCACTCCCTATTCACTAATTTAACTAAATTCACAGGCTATTCTAACACAAGGTTACACAAATACAACACAGGCACAAAGTTTTAAAACTGTATTTGAAATCGATTTACCATTGAGACGTCAGCAGTTGCAAGGGATATAATCCTTTAATTTAAATTTAAAAATAAAGTTTGCAGAACAATTTAAAAATGATAAATTGTTGAAAGTAAATTTTTAAAACGGAACTTAACAATGATGAATAGTTGAGAAGAATAACAATCAAATCATTAATAACGCCTTGGGAATTCGGAATATATCTTTGTTCAAATAATGCTGTCTTTCATTTATATGGGGATTCACTAAAGTTTGAATTAATCTGGGTTTCAGTAAGTCTACATTTGAAAAATATTTTTATATGTTTTTTAACAAGTCAGATTGTTGTTGTAGTTAACTTATTTGCATAAATATTCTTGTGCCCCAGAGGTTCAAATACTCAATTTAAACTTTCATTTTAGTTTCAAAAGTAAGTTACTGTTACACAGATACATGAATTACGGATGATATATCTTATTTAACAGTTATTTTAATTGTATAAATAATGTATACCCACTTTAGCTTATTGCTTTATGGCTTTTAGGTCCTTGATAATAATTATTCTAATTATTAACTTAAGGCAGATGTTCTAAAGGAAGATTAATGAAACACCCTACCAAATCATAATTAATATCTTTCTCATAACAAATAATAACCAAAGCCTAGTCAATTAATTTTTTCGTCTCGGGCCGATGCAGTTTCATTAATAAAAACCAAATATATGAATGAAATTGACGGAGTATCTAATAGTAAAAAGAAACGGTTATGTAGGTACTACATGAATCTTTAAGTTGGCGGGAAAGACTCCAATTTTTGGCGAATTATCTTTGAGTTTGAGCAAGTCTAAACAAATTAAACTGTAGTTCAAAATAATTTTGAAAGCAATTATTATTAGTAGTACGGCTTTGACCAGCTTTATATCAATATGATGACAAAAAAATATCAAGAATTATTTAAATAAACCAAAAGTATCCCATTATTTTCAGTGCCTGGTCTGTCAAGTTGTTGGGTCAACAACACATGACTTGGGTGGTTGTCTGAATTCATGTGTGCCCACTTTAATGTTTGCCAATTATCCGTCTATTCCTACCAGATGTCTTTGGAAAACAAACCGTTTCCCAAACGGTGCCGCAAAGACTATCGATAGTGATTCTCCACGGGGCACATAATTCGGTAATTATTTGGCGACATATTTACAGAAACCGACTCCACAATGCGATTTCGGCGACTGGAAAAAAAGTCCCAAAGTCCTGTGGTCTGTTATTAGAAGTCCCCAGTGCCCGCGAGCGGTGTTACTAACCAGAAGAAGCTAAAAAACAACACGACAAAAGGCGACTTGTCTTGTTCGGAGTGAAAATATAGAAACCCCTGTGGGCTATTGGAGGGTAGATCACCATTATTACGAGACCGAAGATGAATATTCACCACGAAGAGATATGTATTAGGGATTCTCTTCCTCGGAGAGATTTCATTACCGGTTTGGCCCCCAGGGGTAGTTGGCAACTCCAGCCAAATGTTTAATTGGTTTTACAAAAATGTAACTGTCATTTTTGTAAGAAAATGCTTTCTAACAGTTGCATATATGCAATAAACCTTTAACTCCAGTGGCCCAATATTCAGATGTTTGCTACAATTTTTCTCTCTCCATTGAAAGAACTGAAGTCTCCTTCAGGAGTTCGACACATCAAATAAAAGCTCAGAAATGTAAAAATTTTATACCGTGATAAACGTTAGTCAGGGTGAAAAAGAGAAATAGAACTATTTGGGTTTATGTTATGATAACGAAAGCTAATGTTTACGTTTTATTGATATAGAAATTTTTAAAAAATCCTAAACTGCTATAATATGGTTTAGCACTCACAACAGATTAAGAAAGTTCTTATTATAAATATTTATAGAAAATTATCAGAAAAAATAAAATAAATTTTTATTGCAAATAGTCCTTATTATAAATCTCATTTTCAAACCCCTTTACTAAAATCATGTGAAACTTTGCTCAAAAGCATTCCAAACTAATTGCAGCGCTTCACTCGAATTCTTTCAAATCCATTACAGCTTTGTTCGGAATCAGTTCAAATCAGTTACATCTTTACTCCAAAACATTCAGAATCACTGTATTTAGAAACAAAAACTAAATTGAAGATTTGCAGAAAATCATCTCAAATCTGTGGAGGAAGTCTATCTCAAAAAAATTCTTATTCAGTTTAGCTCCAAGTAAGTCTAAATTAGTTACAGCCTTGTTCAAAAACACTTCAAATCAGTTTTGCTCTAAATAAGTCCAAATCAAATACAGCCTTGCTTCCAAAAATTCAAAATTATTGTAGCTGAAAACAAGTCAAAATCAGTTACAACTTTGCAGAAAAAATCCAAATTAGCTACAGCCGTACTACAAAAAATATTTTGAAACAGTTTTGTTTTTAAAATAAGTAAAAAAAAATCAGTCACATCCTTGCTAAATATCCCTCCAAATCAGTTTAGCTCCAAATAAGCCTCAGTTACAGCTTTGCACACACAAAATAAGTTCAAATAAGTTCTTTGCTACTAATAAATTGCAGTTTTGTCAAACCAGAGCTGTAATATTGGGACACGGACTGCTGGATGTGATAGTATTATTATAAACTCGAAAAACTATCACCCGGGAAAGTATAATAAGCAAGTCAGTGAGGGTTTTTTTCTCGTGAAAATCTAATTTTTCGGTAGGACATTTTTTGCGATGATCGATCCGTATGGGGTGTGGTAGAAAATTTCCTGTATGGTTGAAATAATTACCAGTCTGGTATTCTTCGCCAGATTTTGGTGTACTGAAATGTGACCCTTCTTTTTGTAATTGGCGTTACTTGGCGCTGTTAAGGAGACGATGGTATAATGTAAGGCTCGTTGTATTGCTTCATTATTTGTCAATCGAAAAGTAGTTTAAACATTTAGTATCATAACTGAACGTTCAAGAAATGCAGTTAATTTTGATTGAATGATACTTCAAATTTAAGGTCATTGATGTTACATTACAGTTTACACTAATGACTAATTTAGAAAATTTTGTTTGACATATCCATAATGCATTTTTGTTCCTAATTCGTCATTTTATTTTCAAAGAAGTGTAGTTAATTTTGATTGAATGGTACTTAAAATGTATTTTTTAATTTTTTTTTTCAGTGGAACATTATTATGTTGTTATCCGTTCTCATATTCACTGTATTTTTTTAGTAATGATGAAAACATACCAAAGAATGCCATATCATTAAAAAAGATGTCGATATATGTATTAAGTATAGCAGATAGTATTTTATATTCAATAGCTTAAGTTTAGGAACACAAATGTCCTTCTAAAGGTATTTTGTTCATCATTTATTGATACATGAAATCTTGCAGTGCGTCTAATAATTTGTCCAGGGACTATACATGAAACGTAAACAGAAAAAAATATTGTAAGAAAATAAATATAATTAAAATTTTCCAATTTTTTCACGTATTGCTTAACATCTTCACTCCAAACATACACATTCGTGAGCTTTTTCAGATTTCACTTAACAAATACATTTTATATTTTTTTTAAATCCTAACTTATAAACCAGAATGTTCAAGCGTTCTTAATATATAGATACCGAAAAATCGGGATTTATTAATTTCATAAAATATGACGTATCAAGCAGATTCTGAGGTCTTGCAAAATACTTTTCAGCAGTCAATTTATACAACAGTTAGCATCAAACATTGCAAGAATGGAACTTGTTCGTTCTTTAATAGCACACAAAAGTAGGTATTTTTACTGCTCAAAACTTCCCGAATATTGAAGCTTCCCTTAGCAAATGTTAATCGTTATTTTTTTCAAAAATACCTGCAAGTTTTACTAGTAACTGTACAAATGTTTGAAAATTATGTTTACATAAAAATATATGTGGGATATTTGTTAGCAGTGAATAGGTTAACTTAACCTTTTAAGCGTTAGTCCCAGTTTTTCCGTATTTTGTCTTAAATATACACAACAGTCTTTCATACAATAACCTCAAATTTCAAAATTTTATAAATAAATTTTAGTCCCGTTAGTCCCTGCTTTTTTCGTATTTTGTTTTAAAGAGCGTAAACAGTCTTTCATACAATAACCTTAAATTTCAAAATTTTATAAATAATTTTTTTTTTTTCATAACGTACTTTTTTCCTTTAGAAATTATTTTAAGATCATATCTCCAAACAATTAAAATAATTCAATTTTTTTAAAAAATAAATAAGTTGTTTGAAATATATTTAATTTAAAATTTATGCCGTGAAATCAACCATACATTTTTGCCCATTCCCATACCTTTCAAGTAAAAATTTGCTGCCGATTTTTAATTTTTTTTTGGCCTTCTCATTTTAGCGTTTTGCATATGATCTTTAAGTTGGACCAATTGTTCATCCAAATTCCAAGGTAATGCTATCGCCAATTTCCACCAGCCCATTGATTAAGTCCAGCATCTCTAAACAATCCTGGGAAACCCTTGATCCACTTCTGCATACATCCCGAGGGCTCTATATCATATCGCCAGTGACCACCTCTCGAATAAACATGTTTTAGGCCGGATCGCTGTGAGATAGATATAGGCGATATAGATATAATGGACCTCTAATGCAATGGTAATAAGGCTTCTGAGGAAAGGGATAAGATCAATCTCGCCAAATTGTTAATTTGATGAGAAATATTGCTACATTTGGCGACTTATCGCTGGCATTTGAGAAGGTGGCAAAAAAACTCATAAAAAATGAATTGACGTGTTTCAAGTAATGTAAATCCTTTCTGCTTTCATTCATGAATTTCGTTCGTGGGTTCGGTGATTAATGGTTTGACACGGAAAGCTCCGCCCACTACATTGATTAATGAATCAAGATCTTTTCATTCTTTTAGAACTGTTGCCAATCACCACGTGAAACCTGTCCACTGAATTTGGAAGCTCTTTTTGCTATAGTTTCTCTACAGACATAATTTTTATTGTTTAAAAAATCAAAATCAATTTTAAAACATTTTAGTAAGTGCAAGAATTGTGATTGCTAATTACTCAAATTTTCATCGAGAAAGTAACGTGACTTTCTCGTCGATGAGGGTCACCATTTAGGTTTGCCAATGCGTAGTTAATTATATATAACGTCTCTGGGGAATATTACAGTATGCCACCATTATCGGATTAGCGAGGTCGGTATTGATAGTTATAGCGGTGATTAGGTATTGATTAATTATGGTTTATAGAAAGAGGACATGTGGTTATGGTTTGTTACATTGATGGGGATGGGATCTGGGATGGTTTTGTGACATGGTTAATGGTTTATGGAAAGTTGCAGAGCTGGTTGTGATATCTTCCATTATGAAGAGTTTTTTGTGAGTAGTATGATAATTGTTTGATGATGGTGAATATTCAATGGGTAAGGATTGACCTTTTGTGAGAAAATTGTTTAGCTATACTCTTTTTTTCAAATGGGTTGGCTTATAACGGATAAGGCATTGCAGACTTAGTATGTTTATCGAAGCTGTAAGCCAGTTTTTGAGGCTACATGAAGGTCGCTCTCATTAATAATTTTGAGGCTGAGATGAAATTTTCAGCTCATGACGATTCAACTAATGACAATTTGACATTGTCTAGAGTTTGTCGAAATTTAATTTTTTCGAAAATACAATTGTGAATTATGTACTTTGTGGATCGTACAATGCCCAAGTCATTATATGATGTGTGCTCCAACGACATTTTGCTATCATGAAAATAATTGAAGAGTACAGGGGAAAACCCGCTTAATTTTGTAGAAAACTTTCCTCATCAGGCATCTTTGGCGATGATAGCGAGTAATCGCCTAAACTGGTGAAAAGAAACCAGTTTCCACTTTCTTGTGCATCTTTTCTCACTGCAACCCTGAAATTCAGTTGCGCGTTTTATTCAAAAGACTGTGTTCATCATCATGTTAAGCTTTAAAAATAAAGTACGATTGATTGAAAATCACGAATTTTTCTAAAACAATTAAGAGACATTTTATGATTCGCAAATTAATTGAAAAGTCCTAAAAACCACGACTTTTCTCGAGATTTACGCGATGCACGATTCCGACGCTTGGACCAAGCGAAGAAGAAAGAGAGAAACCGGTTTCCTGCCGCCAATGTCCGCCAAGCAGACACAATTACGGGACGACTCCTAATAAATCAAGCGGTTCTAAAGTTTAGGAACACAAATTAGTTTAAGTAAGTTAAGTTAAGTAAGTAAATTAGTTTAATAAGTCAAATTAATTAAAGTTTAGGAACACACAGCAGAACATCTATTTCGGCGTCGTTTCTGCCAAACATAGAATATTGCTGTTGACTTGTTTCAGGTGTCGTATTCCCTTCCAGATTTTATTGCTGCACATTCTACCATCGGTTCTCCGATAGGTGCTCTGTTCTCACGTGGCATTGATTCACTAATTGAGGCTCGAGAAATAATTTATTTCCATTCAGGATTTCTGTTGCCACTTTGTTAATGACACATAACATATTTTTCCGTCGTTGCTAACAAGCGAATATTCCAATTCTGGTATATATATACAGATTTAGTATAACACAAGACCATAACTGTAACTAAAAAAAAAATTACACACATAATCATAGTGACAGTCCAATGAATTTCCATTACCATCAACCAAATTACCATAACAGTCTAAGTTCATTTCCCAGTCTATGCTAAAAGCATGGCACAAGTAAATATATTTAAAAAAAAACACTACTACTTCTCATTCCAATGAGGGTGGAGCCTATCCAATCTGCAATTCACATCTCTCCTGTAAATGGCTGGATGCTGTCGTGACATCACATCGGCCGATACATCATTGTGCCATCATAATCACTGGAGCCACTTACCGAAAATGGTCACACACCACAACATCATTCAGAACGGGCAGAGCGACAGTGGTCTAAGTCAAGTGGATTTTTTTTTCTATGGGGGAAAGGGAGTGTTATTGGAAGTAAAAACTTAAAGCCGAATTAAATTTTAAAGAATTAATGGTAATTTATAAGCATTTTGTATAAGAATATACTTAAATAATTTATCAAAAGTTAATTAAAAGTAGAAAAATGTCTAAGTAGAAAATGTCTAATTCACCATTTAAGGACCGCAACGATAAACTCTTAAATATTGTTTGGTTGTAGATAAATTCTTTAGAACTATACCCGTTGTAGCAGTCCTCTACACACGCAACCTCAAATAACATCCTCGCTAGATGGCGCTGATTTAATACTGCGTTACTACCAGTCATCTAGATTACAACAAACATTGTAGTATATAACCCGCAGCAACTTGGTCTTGTCCTCGAGATACTTTTTGGTGGACAAGTGTTATTGTAATAACTTAGGCAACACTACACCTCTATGCCTAATGATGGCGTTGTATAGCCGGTCCAAGCCGGCAAAATGCTGGTGTATTCCTTGTCTGGAAAACATATGAAAGACAATAAAGATATACGTTTATACAAGGTATTCAGGGTACGTGAGGGAATACATTTATTGTATTAACAAGACGATATGTTCCAACAGGAATACGAAGAGGTTCGCTGTTTTCCTTTCAAGACGGGATCCATTTTAGGTGAAAGTCTATAACTGCTGTTCCCAGATCCATGTCTTATACAGGATTTGAACTCGGGTCCACTTGGTGATGGTCATAACCACCATACCAGCTGGGCGAAATTAAAACTAAATGAACAAAAATATACTGATGGGCGGAGCCGAGAGGATGGCCGAGAGGTTTGGACCATTACGTCCAGTCTGCGCGCTGTAACGGGTGCGGGTTCGATTCACGCCTTCGTCCTAGGTGTATATTCCTTTTTCTGTGACAGTAAAAATTCTTTCTGTGTCTGTCTTACTTGACGAAGGCTTCATAAGCGGGTCTCTGATCAAGTACACAAGCCGGACTATATATGTAATAGTAGTAGTAATACTGATGAGCATTAGGCTTGCCACGCATATTCGATTCTTTTTTTTATTATTTTCCGAATCCGGATACATGAATTATGAATTACGTAAGGCTAGCGGAGAAGTTAGATTATTTCCTAAAAATTTACACTGTTATGTTGCTTGAGTGACCCATTAACAAATGCCTTCTAGCAATAACTATAAATTTCAAAAATAGATAAATTATGAATTTTTATTGATGTTATACTCTTGTTCATTTGCAAAGTAATATAACAGAAGGAGAGGGTGAGAGAGTTCTCCTCCTCAAAAATAGACAAAAATCTGATTTTCAAACAAATATGTTATTTTTTAAAAAAAAATTAATATATGCAGAGAAAACAACCACATATTTGCGCCTATTTCCAGGCCGTTCCGAAATTTTGCAACTGTTGTGCATACAGTCATTCTTTCATCGGTAATGTCAAGTGGCCTATAAAATAATTGACTAAACGTGGATGAGGAGATCGTAAGGGGTAATGGGCGCTCTGGACCGGGGGTCTCCAAAGCAAAGTGTATCAGTGTTAATCCTATGGTGAAAAAAATATTTTCTCTGCCACATTTCTCCGGCTGTATAGAATATTTTTACAAGCGGAATTTTTTATGTGATAAATGTACTCGTAGCTGACTTACAGGTCCCGACCTTCCCATTTTTTGAAATTGGTTCGTAAAATTTTTTTAAAATTTTTTAATAAATAATTTTACACAAAATATTCGAAGCAATTTCAAAAAGTGAGAAGGTAGAGACCTGTAAGTTATCTACAATTATTATTTAAAAAAAAAAAAAACGTTTGTAAAAATATTCAATACAGCCGGAGAAATGTGGCAGAGAAAATAGTTTTTTCGCCATTGGATTAACACTGAGGCACTTGAGTTTGGAGACCCGCGGTCCAGCGCGCCCATTCCCCCTTAAAGAATCAATATAAATCCTTGATGTGATGGTATCACTCAAAAACACAATTTAGACACAATCGGATTTGAAATAATCGGATGCTCTCTGAGGGATAGGTAAGTCGGCAAAACAAAAAGTGTTTACTTGTTTCTACTGCTTGAGCATTAAAATAAGGTTTTAAGTACACAAATATTTTTTAAAATTAATATTTCATGACTGCACTAAATAATTTTTAATGATTACCCCCAATGCATTTTATTTTAAAATGTAATAAAAATGTACATTAAAAAATATGAGCTTCATTAGAAATGACAGACGAATTCTGTATTCCTCAGATGGATTTCTCAAAAGTTACGGACTTACTCCATTTTTTCAGTGAGCCTGGTTTTGTTTCTTATTTTTATTTCCTTTGTTCGGTTATTGATGAGGTCTGATTGGGGTTTTGGAGGACGGTGTTCGACCTTGGCGGAGAATAATTACCGACGTTCTTCGCTCTCTTCTGCTGTGGTTTGGTTAAATGACGGTAGTTGCTGCACAATGGGATAGTGAACACATGTAAAACAATTAGTCGTAAAATGATTTTGTAATGTATTCAGTCATAGTCATAGTAAATTTCAATGATGCTATGGTTTTCATTTTAATAGTGTATCACATCACATGCTGGTAAAATTACTTTATATATAAGGTGTTTAGGCGTTTGTACGTTTCTATGTGATTGGCTAAATGACTGTAGAGCTGTATAAATGGGATACTGAAAGTCCTTTTTAAAAGGCATCGTCAGTCCCATAAACCTAATGCCTCATTTTAAACCCTAAGATATGTTAAGTATTGCTTTGGTATGTAATAATTTTTGAACAGGTATGATAATCGCAGTAACAGCAAAACAATAAATTGTGACGAAAAAATATCATCTGGTTTCTTCAAATTAAATTTTGAAGTTTTACAATGACAGATAGTTATTGACAAAAGGCGTTTTACAAATTGATAAGATTTAAAACTAATTTTAAATCTTATCAATTTGTAACTAAATAACCGGGTGATAACTCTCCTTTAAATTTAATTTATTTCGCTGTTTTTACTTTTATACCTGCTACAATAATAATAAAATAAACGTAGAAAAGCAATATTTTCAGCGAAGTCAAAACTAATGCATTAGGTCTATGGGACTAACCATCTATCTTTAAGACTTTCGATGCGTTAGTTTTTTCTTGTGCCGCGTATCATATTACAGGAATAGCATTATCGAATGTTTAGTTCTCGATACCTAAAGGCATCACTCGCAGCGAAAGAGTTAAATTAATCTTTTGATGTTATTGTAAGTGAAGAAATTTGTTGTGATCAATGCTATGTGAATCATCGATGGCATGGTGGTATGCTTACTAATTGGGGCACTGTTTCTTCTTCGATAAAAACCTTGATGCAATATGAGAAAATATTAGATGACGAGGATAGCATTTTAACAAAGAAAGAATTGGGGGTTGGTTGGTAGACATATATATTCAGGTTTGTATGCTTGGTCAGAGACCCGCTTATAAACCTTCGTCAAGTAAAACAGACACAACACACATAAGTGGATCCATCTAATTTTTAGAGAAAGAGGACAACTAGAGGATCCCTAGAATTGGCTTGTCACCCCCAGAGGTATTGATTTGGTATGGGAACTTGGAGGACTTTGTGACCACGACGGATTTAACATGCACCAGTCACCATTAGCGTACACGGGGGTCTTCGGAAGGCAGCGGGACTCGAACCTCACAACCTTACGGATGTCAGTCCAAGACCTTACCGACCAGGCTATCCCGTCCCCAAATAATTGGGAAACATTAAAAGAAAAAGCTTGATAAGGTGCACGGTCTTACAACGCAATACAACAATAAGACAAACGCCCCAGTATGTAGGTTTTTCTTTTAAAAAAGAAAAAAAAAGCCTTACATCATTCCTTTTTATCAAGACCCACTCTTGAATCTGTCCACTCCTAATCACACGATTAAAAACCTTAATACCTTGGACAATCATGTTTTACCTAAGAATGTCACGTACTTTTTCAATCAGCTTATGTAATCCACGATGTGGAACAACATCAAACTGTTATGTATTGTGGGGAAGCATATTTGGTGGTTTCAGACCACAAAATACTTACCTACCCACTTATGGACTTACGCATGCCAAATACCTCGAAAGAGCGGTATTGCACGCACAAGAGACACGTGCTGAAATAAGGCTTTTTGAGATGTTTGAGGAGGGATTTTTCGGATTCTTTGTGGTCTTAACATTTAAGTACTATGAGTGGGTCTACAACAAATACCTACACATACCTACAACAAAATTAGTGTCCCAAGTTGGTAAGTTTGTAAGGCTTCAACGTCAAGTCTAAACTAAACTTATAAAGAAGTTACAAAACCTTAATAAACGTTTAAGAAGCAACGAATAAAACGTTTGAGATGCTGAGGAGGGATTTTTCGGATTCTTTGTGGTCTTAACATTTAAGTACTATGAGTGGGTCTTACAGACCTATAACAAAATTAGTGTCCCAAATAGGTAAGTTGGTAAGGCTTCAACCTCAAGTCCAAACTGAACTTATAAAGAAGTTACAAAACCTTAATAAAAGTTTAAGAAGCAACATATAAAACGTTTGAGATGCTGAGGATTTTTCGGATTCTTTGTGGTATTAACATTGAAATGCTGTGAGTAGGTCTCACAGACCCGCAACAAAATTACTGTCCCAAGCAGATGATTTTGTGAAGCGTCAACCGCAAAACCAAACTGGACTTATAAAGAAGTTACGAAGACCTTTGCGTTATTAATAAGAGTTTAAGAGGCAAAGTATAAAACGCAATTATAACTGGACCCCAATTATTTCATTTTTTTGGTTTTTGGTTGTTGGTGTTTTTGTTGCTTTTAGTTTTATGGTTTGGTAACATTGTTTTAAAATTCTTCTTGTTTTTATAGTGGCGCGTTAGCATTTTTATGCTTCATGCATTCATCGTTTTCATGTACACTCTTAAGAAAAAAAAAAGTGAAATCCACTCCTTTAGGGGAAGTGCATTTTCGGCACCGGAAAGGAGTGGAAATTAACTCAGACTGAGTTAAAACCGCTCGTTTTAAGAGTGTAGAGACTTAGATTGTTTTCTTTTATTTCCTTTACCCACTCCGCAAAAAGAGTGAAATCCACTCCTATAGGGGAAGTGCATTTTCGGCACGGAAAGGAGTGGAAATTAACTCAGACTGAGTTAAAACCGCTCGTTTGTTTTAAGAGAGTACTAAAGACATGACTTCGTTTAAGTACCGAGACAACTGTATGCTTTTTGAAATTTTTTAGCTTTTCATTTGCGTTTTACACGTTCCTTTTAAACTCTTATCAAACTGAACTAGTTGAGTTTTTCAATGTCTAACCTATTAAACGAGCTAGCAACACAAATTACATAAAAATATTTACTTATCATCAGTAAGTCATCACTTAATTCCTGATTTATGCTGAAAATATTCCTTCATATTTTCATTTCTTATATTTGTAAACATCAATTAAATTAAATTCGGAAACTTAATAAAATCTAGTTGAGGAAATCTGATCCACCATAAAAAAAAGATTTAAAATCAATAAATAAAATAAAATACTGATATTCAAATATCAATCCAGCAAATTAAACCCACGTGCTCTTTTTGATTTTCTTTTCTTAATTTTCGTTCACGCTGAACGCGCTGAAATTTCTTTTAAATTGAAATAAAAAGTATAAATTCTAATCTTACAATGCTGTTGCTTACAATGCCTATGGGGAAATCGGCTCACGTTTTGCACCCCTACACCCGTTTGGGCTCGAATTTAAAAAAATCGCCTCTTAAATGACTATTTTCCTAAAATTTGGTAGCTATATCTCCAGTAGTTTTGGCTGGACGACGTTGATACGTTAGTGAGTCAGTCAGGACTTTGCCTTATATATATATATATATATATATATATATATATATATATATATATATATATATATATATATATATATATATATATATATATATATATATATATATATATATATATATATATATAAAATATATATATTATATATATATATATATATATATATATATATATATATATATATATATATATATATATATATAATATATATATATATATATATATATCATTAAGGAGCAGGTAATGAACTTTATTTCGAAGGAATTACGGGCGTGCAACACAATTCCTTCAACACAATTTTTGTGCTAACCATACATTATTTACCGGCCGCAACACAAATTTTGTATTGTTGCAACAAAACTTGTAATAATTTTGAAAAACACAATTTCGTATTGTTTCAACACAACTTGTAATAACTAGGAAAAACACAGTTTTTTGTACTGAAAGTCAACACAATTTTTTCTTAGTATAACAATGAAACAAAAAACAACGATGCAAAATTTATTAAGAGCTGTTAATATTATTGATAAGCAAGCAAATAATGTCTTAAAGACTACAGCCATTAAGGATTCTCTTCAAGATCAAACTACATTTAAAATAATGAGAAAGGAAGCACATTTTGAGATAATGCTCTAATTATTCTTAATAGAATTATCACTAATGAAAAAAAGTTTCTTTTATATTTGCACACATAATAAAAAATCCGAAAAGCAATTTTAATTGCAAAAAAAACCTATTATCTTTAATTTTCGCTTAATAGAATAGAAGAGTAGAAGATGAGCTTGATTCATTTTCTTAATTGACATCATAAATAATTTGTAATTTTTTCGTCATCGTTGGTTAAACAATGACCAGAAACATTAAAGTAATGAATAAAAACAATATAAGGATTAAAAAAGTTATCTTTATCTATTATAACAAAGTATTTTTTAACAGTTGACTACATGTTAGTTATTGTGCTTAGAAAATATGTTCTTCACGTAATTTCATAAATTGAATAAGGTACGTAGCATAACCATTTTTTAAAACAATATCAGTATCAAAAATAACTTATTATTTTGTAGTATTTTTAACATACAGTTAAGGGATTGTTAATTTCCCATATGAATCTCTGTGGTTTCAAAATTATATGGATGAATAAATTTTAATAAAATATATACACTGCTCAAAACAATTAGGGGAGCATTTTGTTTACCCGTCCAGTTCCAACTTTTTATTTTTTATTCTAAAAATCTAAAATTTGTGAAATAGATTCATTATGCATCCAGAATGAAATAGTAAAAAACAAGGGATAAAACTCTTAATTTTTTAACTAAAATTTAAGGGGGAAAAATTGGAATCAAAACTTTTGAATAAATTATAACAATATTTCTTTAAAAACTATATTTGTAAAAAAGGTAATTTTTTTATACATCGAAGAATGCAAGCATGAAGAATTTAGGGTCAATTTATTTCATACAATTTTTTTGGGAGTGATAATTTTATTTAACCATGTTTTTCATATTTTCACTTAATTAAGACAAACATTATTTAATTCTTCAAAAGACATGATTCTTCCATCTAACGATAAATAAATGCGAGCTCAACTTAGTGAGAGAAAAAAATCAGAGGCTGATGTTACCAAATGGAATCATTGGGGGCGAGAGGGTTTAAACCATGCGTTCCCCTAATTGTTTTGAGCAGTGTAGTTCAATATACATTAATAACATTGTATTTTAAAACAGTGATATTCTAATAATATTTTATCCTAGCTAAAAAGAAAACTTCTTATTAATTAAGTGTACATTATAAATATTTTTAAAACATTACTATTATTTTAAATAGTGTAGTACTTTTAATTGTGAGAGCTTTATAATAATTCGTTTTAAGAATGAAAATTTCTGTTTGTGAAGTTTTCTTGATATATCTTGCAAGGGAATCCACACTAAAAAAGTCTATCATTTTTGTGGTTTTAAACTGGCAACTAAGTTGCCCGAAAATTTGCCTCTAAAAACTAAGTTGCCGATAATTTTTTTTTAACAAATGAAAGGAAAAAGGACCTGCAGTTATCCACAATTATGATAATAAAATAACATGTACCGCGTTTCCTTTTTAGTCTAACATGCCATAAAAATTTTCGTCAGAGATCAAAGTACATTTTTACTTCCTTGAACATCCCAAATAAAACCAACTATTCTTCATAATATCGTCTGACAATTTCATTTGATTTCCCCTGCGTGAAGCTCTATCGTTTTATTCGAAGTTACATAAAACCATAAAGCGGCGTCTTCTTCGACAAACAAAGAAATAATATCTTCCTTAATTCGAATAATAATTCCAAAATAATCGGTGGCATCTTCAAAGACAAAATGGCGGCCAGCAAATATCAAATGATGTTCGGCTGCCTATGACAAGTTATATGATCAGTTAATTGATCATAAAATACGGATAAGGTTATCACAGCTTTTAATGTCTTTAATCATGCAAAAACTTTATAAAAAACGTTTCATACTAGGTGGTATTGGTCTAAAAAACAATTAATACTTTTCAGAAGTCAAGCTTTCATGTAGTATTTGTAATTTCATAGCAATAAAACTGAACATAAAAATTGCGGTTTTGAGAATTTAATCATATAGGAACATTTTTTAATCTGTTGAAAAAAACCCATCTTAAACTGAGCTTGAATCGAATAGAGTATATATTTAGATAGATATCATATTGCGATTGCTTTATGCACGCTAGTCATAAAGTGGATTATAATTTGTAGTTCTACTTATATTTTTTTGCCTTTAATACAGAAAATTATAATGATCTCTGTAATTAGCTTCGAAAATAATTTCGGTCTAAGTAAAATCCTCGATAAGAGGAAGTTTTACGAAAATAAAGTGTAGGTTTATTGGACTTTTTTTGTGAGGCTTTTTTTTAATGCTTAATTGATGAATGAATTTAAGTCTTACCTCCTCTCCCCTAAATAAAGCTTATATTCAAATATAATAAAATAATTCGTGACTTTGGAACTTGAAATTTTCTGTTTGTTCGACGTAGTTTTTTGTAGCTGTACTAAATGACGTTTACGTTTCCATTTTTTATCGTAGAAATGACATCAAGTGACGGCTTATTAAAGTCAAAACAACTGACTGATCGTTTACAAAATGATTTTCAACGATAACCCCAGCAATGTATATTATATAAGCAATGCTTATTTAATGTCAAGACCCAGTAGACAAGTGGTTCTCAACCTTTTCTGGACAATCGCCTCGTATTTTAGGTTGATTAACATCCATCGCCCCCTTTTAATTTTCATGTTATGTCTAATCATAATTTCAGTTAAAGTGTAACTATAAAACAGTTTTAAAAAATCTAGTACTAGAAGGGAAGAGGAGCAAAGATCCTCCCTTGCAAGTCCTAAGCAAACCAAGACGTCGTTAGGAGATGTCCACAAAAGGAGATTATATATATTATTGAATATAATCTGTATATACCTTATTTTAATTTACTGCACGCGGTCTTAGATATTGAGTCATTTAAGGTAATATTCATAATTGGTCCATAATGTTCCTCATCACATCAGTACTTATGGACCAAGAGCCCAGGGCCCCCAGACCTAAATTATTTTCTGACGAATGACATGTATCGGATTAGGTTTGGTTTTCATTTACTTTTAGTGTATGCATACCCACTAGACTGGACCGACGGCCAATTTACAGGTATCAAGTGCAAAAAGTAGGCAAATTATAAGTTAACTTAAGTCCTTTTCTCAAGGCTGATTTTTAGGTATGTTTTAGAATTTATTGTTAAAAGTTAATAATTAATCTGCCAGACACTTTTCGCCGGTCCAAACTTTTGCCAGACGCTTTAAACGTCCCTGTAAAGTTCAGACTTTGTCCCACGCATCTGGTGGCGCGATAGAGCGCTACGTATTTTCTAACTAAACAAAAATTTAATTAAATTGAAATGACAATCTTTCTACGTTTTTTAATTTTTTGAGAGGGACTGTAATTATTACTTACTTTTATGGTGACGGAAATAAAGCTGAGTCCATTAGCAATAAAAATGAAGAAAGGTTATCATTTCGGATTTAAATAAATTTTTTTTAGTTATAAAATACGGGGAGGGGGGGGGGGGGAATTCATGGGAGCGCCATATCGCGCCACCAGATACGTGGGACAAAGTTGAACTTTACAGGAACAGTTAAAGCGCCCGGCAAAAGTTTCGGCCGGCGGAAAGTGTCTGACAGATTGATTATTAACTGTTAACAATATTTTCTAAAAAATACGTAAAAATCAGCCTTGAGAAAATGACTTAAGTTAACTTATATTTTACCTAATTTTTGCACCTGATACCTGTAAATTGGCCGTTGGTCCACTCTAGCGGGTATGCATACACTAATAGTAAATGAAAAGAGAACCTAATCCAATACATTTCATTCGTGAGAAAATAACTTAGGTCTGGGGGCCCTGGGCTCTCGCTGTATTATGTTTTCTCTCAATCTTCGTGCTTTTTAATTATAAGTTGGTTTAACATTGAAGATTGTACATATATTTTTTAATTTAAGGACTACAAGTTTTAGTTGGCTTGTATTTATGATATTAATTCTGTTTAGTGGCCTGTGCTATTGTGTGGGCAGAATTCTAGCTTAAAACAAGCATAAACAGCGACACAGTTAAAAATTTTGGTGCAAGATTTCACCGGAATCCTGGAACCTTCTAGCTACTGTTTGGAGCTTTGATTTACAACTTTAGCGGTGCTTCAAAGTTACGGTTTTAACACAAATTTTATAAATTCTAGCTCCGAATAGTGGTAGAAATTAGAAAGTCCAGAATTTTATAGTTATCGCCTTCAGACTCACACCTAAACTACACTCTTAAAACAAAAGAGAGAAATTCACTCCTATAGGAGAAGTGCTCAGACTGAGTTAAAACCGTTCGTTTTAAGAGTGTAGGACGCAGATTGTTTTCTTTTATTTCTTTTACCCACTCCGAAAAAGAGTGAAATTCACTCCTATAGGAGAAGTGCATTTTCGGCACGGAAAGGAGTGGAAATTAACTCAGCCTGAGTTAAAACCGCTCGTTTGTTTTAAGAGTGTACGAGAGGGCTGGGGAGCCCAGTCGGTTAAGCATTCGCCTAGCATGCGAAAGGTCCCAAGTTCGGGTCCGGGCATCGCCAAAATAACTGCCGACCTATAAACGGCCCGTGCAGCCAAAAATGTCTGACGAATAATACCCCGTGTAGAGGGAGTGCACGTTAAATATCCTTCAAAGTCCTAACGCTGCGTTCGATGTCGCCCTTAACGGTTGCGTTAGGTGCCTACTCAGGTGTCGGCTCGTCACTTGACTGTGGTTCTAAAATACGACGTCCGTCGCCAATAGCCCTCGTGTAGCTCTAGTGCGACGATATTTCAAACTAAACTAAACTTAAACTACGAGCTTATTGTGTGTTAAAAATTAACTGTAATTATCTCAAAATACTCTAGGTTTTTTTTGGGGTTAGGTTGAATTAAGGTTTCACTAAAAGGTTGCTTGAGACTGTTAGCAAACGTCCCGTAACTTTAAATTGTACGGTTAAGTAACTAAAGATAGATGTGGCAAACTATGCAAACTTACAGTTGACATAGCAAGCCTAAAATCTAAAATCCAATGTGTTTTCGATCACAGTATAACAGTATAAGGCTACACTGCGATGCAAAAGTTTAGACAATGACGTTTTTTAGCTGTAAAATTTAGAATTGTGATAGTAAAATTACAAAACACCCCTAAACATATTAAATTAATATTTTGAAATGCTATAATTGAAACATAATTGTTTGATTTGCTATAACAATTTTTTTTTCATAAAATAAAAATTTGTACGATGCAAAAGTTTAGACACAAATACGATATTATGTTAATTAAAAGTAGATAATGGCCTAATTTCGCATATTTATTGATGAATTGAATTTGATAAATTGAAAAAACACGATATCCGGTGAACTAAACAGATATTGGTTCAATTTTACACCAAAAAGACAATATAGCCACTTTAAATATTTATTCAAATCATATTTGCTTCAAATGTACAATTTAACATCTCTAAACACGAACCGAATACCTACCAGTCCATCACCTTGAAGTTTTGGCACGAATTCGTGGATTTAGAGACAAGCATTGACCGATTTTCTTGATGAAAAGTGCAGTCTTTCCCATATAAAATCATAATATAGCAGCTATTATTCTTTTTTGCACGTTAGTACAATGAAGAGATAGTCACCTCTTCAAAAACGACAAAAAAAGTCGTTCATTTTGACGTTAATTCACTCCACATCATTACGAAAGTTCCTTTCGTAATGAATTTCGTATAAAGGAACTTTCGTAATGGTGTGGAGTGAATTTATGTTAAAATGAACGACTTTTTTTGTCGTTTTTGAAGAGGTGACTATCTCTTGATTGTACTAACGTGCAAAAAAGAATAATATGCTGCTATATTATGATTTTATATGGGAAAGACTGCACTTTTCATCAAGAAAATCGGTCAATGCATGTCTCTAAATCCACGAATTCGTGCCAAAACTTTAAGGTGATGGAGTGGTAGGTATTCGGTTCGTGTTTAGAGATGTTAAATTGTACATTTGAAGCAAATATGATTTGAATAAATATTTAAAGTGGCTATATTGTCTTTTTGGTGTAAAATTGAACCAATATCGTTATTAAATCTGTTTAGTTCACAGGATATCGTGTTTTTTCAATTTATCAAATTCAATTCACCAATAAATATGCGAAATTAGGCCATTATCTACTTTAAATTAGCATAATATCGTTTTTGTGTCTAAACTTTGGCATCGTACAAATTTATATTTTATGAAAAAAAAATTGTTATAGCAAATCAAACAATTATGTTTCAATTATAGCATTTCAAAATATTTAATTAATATGTTTAGGGGCGTTTTGTAATTCTACTATCACAATTCTAAATTTTACAGCTAAAAAACGTCATTGTCTAAACTTTTGCATCGCAGTGTATACGCGCGTCCAGGGCCGGATTTAGTTTTTATGCGCCCCTAGGCCCGTGGTTTTTTGTCGTCCCCTCTTCACACCATCGTAAAGGATTGAGAAATTTGACCTCAGAAAGGTCTTTGTGAAGATAATTTGTATTTTATTGTAATTCATCGTGAAGTAAAATTAATTAAATAAAATAAATAAATAACAAATTAAATTAAATAAATAACGCGCTGTAAATACACACTGGCAGCTAAGCGAAAGATTCGCCCGTTCAGCGTCATCTATACGAAGAAGGCGAATGGGACTTACATTCGTGGAGAGCATGTAGAAGTAGACATGTATTGCAGTCTATAACATTTTATGGAAATTTTCTGACAAAAAAAAAATGCGGAATAATTTTGCGCCCCTCATCATGGTGCGCCCCTAAACCCGGGCCTATAGGGCCTATTGGTAAATCCAGCCCTGCGCGCGTCCAATTTCACAATACCGGCCATTTTTCACACTCCTCCTCAAAAAGCAAGACAAAAAAACACCACAAAACAAATAAAAAACTTTATCAACTTAAAAAAAATACTTTCAGAGATTACGTGCAAAACAAACAAACCGCGACTTCAATCCTCGCCGAACGGCAGACCGAGGAACAGGTCCCGGGTTTGAGTAATGCGTAAGATATCCACGCCGACAGCTGATCAGTTCATAGCAGTAAAAAAATGTTCAGTTTTTGTCACATCCAGTAGCTGGGTAATAGTCAACAGATAAGAACTTTGAGTTATCAAGGACCTTTTGCCATTGACATAACGAGGAGGAGGACTGAGGCGAGAGTTTAGTTATTGTTTCATAGCTTTAGTTTACAGTTATTGTTTACTGAAATGTTTTTAAAAAAAATAATTTCAGTATTGTTTACTGAAATGTTTAAAAAAAACACATTTCAGTTAACAATAAAATGTTTATTTTTTTTTGTCAGTTATTCGAAGAACTGACTTTTTGACTTCTTGAAATACACTGTACTTAGTTTCAGAGTATTTATAACCTAGACTGCCCTTTGAACAGCCATGTTACTTTAAAAACGTGACTAAATATGCTGCTTCGAGGGATTTTATAAGACCACAAAAAAAATCAAAGCCCAGAAAAGCAAAGCCCCAAATTCAAACAAAATTCGTTCCGCATACAGTCGGGCCGCATTAATCCGAACATCATATTCAGAATTACTGTTCATTCGAACTATATTGTATTTCTTGGATTTCGAAAGAGCGAGGTTTGATTGGTTGTAGTTGGTTGGTTGTAGACATATATTTTCAGGCTTGTGTGCTTGGTCACAAAAACCCGCTTATAAACCATCGTCAAGAAGGACGAACACGACATACACACACATACAAAACAGATGCTGCCATCCATCGAAACCTCCACTATTTTGACATGTCCCTGAAGGGGAGGGAAATAGTCTCCAGGTATCTGTACCCGTGGGAAACTGCGCAATGGCCGCCTACAGGACTTTCGGACCCAACAGATTTAACGAGCACGTACTCCGCATATACTCGACAAAACACAAACATCCTTGCTTAACCGGGATTCGAACCCGAACCCAGAGGCTCCAAAGGCTAGCTCCCTAACCGTTGCGCCGCCGTGTCGGCGCGAGGTTTGATTGAATTGCAAAGAGTTCTATAGTAGGGTAGAGGAACGACTCGTACTGAGCTACCATCGGCAGCCATGGCTCACTACGGAGCCCGAATAGAGTGGCAAAAGTGCTAGTTAATTTGTAATTTTGATACTGAGAAAGGAAGTACACCCAGCGCAAAGGCGGGAATCGAACCCGCGTCTGTTACAGCGCGCGGACTGCTAGCCTTATGGCCTACGATCCAAACCACTCGGCCATCGGGCCCCACATGCCACCCTATATTGTCCCCGTGTTGGTCCATGGTGCTGTTGCCAGGCTCAGTCTCTACCCTACTATAGAACTCTTTGTTGGTTGGTTGGTAGACATATATATTCAGGTTTGTGTGCTTGGTCAGCGACCCGCTTATAAACCTTCGTCAAGTAAGACAGACACACAGACAACACACACACATAAGTGGATCCATCTAATTTTTAGAGACAGAGGCCAACTAGAGGATCCCCAGAATTGGCTTGTCACCCCCAGAGGTATTGATTTGGTATGGGAATTTAGAGGACTTTCGGACCCAACAGATTTAACGAGCACGTACTCCGCATATACTCGGTAGGTCTTCAGTGGTACCGGGACTCGATCGCAGGACCTTCCGATCCCGAGACCGAGACGCTGACCACTAGGCTCACTACGGCCCAACTCTTTGTTGAATTGAGCTTTGGTTTTAATTTGAGCGTTTCCGACTGTGTATTTCTAGCCTCAAAGAGGAACTTCAACACAGCCTCGCAAGCCTTGTATTTCGAAACCATTATAATGCGACAAGGTCGACACTTGAGATGGCACCCAACGGAACTGTGTATCTGCAATCAGCATTATGGATTCCGTTGCATTTTAGTAACAAATATCAAAGAACATGTCATTCTTTTTTTAATGCATCTTCGCTACAAAATTTGCGTCTTGTAAAGATGGCTTTTCAACCTGACGTGGGAGATTGTTTTGATTTTTTTAGAGGCAGTTACTTTTTTATCATCTCAATCGACTCACTTAGTCCTTGGTTTTTTAGTTTTATTTTGAATTATCGTCGCACTAGAGCTACACGAGGGCTATTGGCGACGGGCGTCGTATTTTAGAACCACAGTCAAGTGACGCCACCTGAGTAGGCACCCAACGCAACCGTTAAGGGCGACATCGTACGCAGCGTTAGGACTTTGAAGGATATTTAACGTGCACTCCCTCCACACGGGGTATTATTCGTCGGACATTTTTTTTTGGCTGCACGGGCCGTTTATGGGTCGTCAGTTATTTTGGCGATGCCCGGACCCGAACCTGGGACCTTCCGCATGCTAGGCGAATGCCTAACCGACTGGGCTCCCCAGCCCCCTTAGTCCTTGGTTTGAACACTGAAAAAAACCTCTCTCTTCAGATGTACACATACGTGTACCTTTGTAGAATTATAACTTGACAACTTCAGTTTACAGTTTTTCTTTATACAGTAGAGTCCCGCTTATCCGAAAGGCACAAGACCGGAGCACTTTCGGTTAATCGAGATTCCATAGGAATTTTCGGATAATCGAGAAGATCCACCTCACGCCTAGAAAAATGACCAGAAACCCGGAACGAAAACGAACCCGATAATGAAGATGAGCCCGAGTCTAACAAGTTTATATTAAGTATAAATGCATAGCAATTTTTTTAGGAGTGAGCAGGTTTTACTCAGTGAATGCAAATAAATGGACTTAAAAGAGTAATAATAATAATGCGAACCTATAGAACTAGACAAAATTACATAATTCTTATTAACTCACAATTTTTTTCACACATATATATCCAAAGCCTTATGTATTAAAAAAAGTATGTTGTATGCAGTCTTAATACATAAAACTTGTATATTACACAAACCCGCGTGTTACACTTATGTCAAATTAAAGTAAGTAGTAGTTACTCTACCATTCTTGTGTACAGGGCGCAGTTAAATGTGTTTGGCAAAACAATAAAAAAAATGCGTCTGATAGATTGTAACAGATGAATGCTTTTTGTGGTTGGGCTACAGAGAGTGGAATTTCAGTGATGTTATCGGAAGTTTTTTTTTCTTTCTCTCGCCCACTTCTTTTTGAGCTTAAGTGAATGAGTGACAGAAAGAAATGGTCCGAATGTTAAAAAGATCAGTTAAGCATTATTAACTTGTAGTCGGGGCCCGGATGGCCGAGTGGTTTGGACCCGTACCCTAGCAGTCTGCGCGCTGTAACTGGTGCGGGTTGTCCGTTGTATATGTATATGTTCAAGATTGAAAGGTCATAAAAGGTCTTACAGCTCAATGGAGGCTCGTCCCCTTAAAGTTTATTGATAGTAATGGATCACAATGGCAGAATGTAAAGAATATCAAGATCTTTAAACTGTTTATCGTATTATTATCACATCGTTCGTTACGTACAACTTGTACAATGGACAATTACAGCATTTTCAAGCTATTTATTCTATTGCTATCCTCTAAACTCAGTATTTCTGGTTTTAAGTGTTATTTAACTAAGTAAGGTCCTCCTGTTAAATATAGATGGGGTGTTGCTTGATCTGATTACAGTTCAGCATCGCTAACGTAACCGGATTCGAATATATATGTACACCACCACCTAATAGCATTCATAACGGTGCGGTTCGATTCGCGCTCGCTGTGACTTCTTCTCTGGACGTAAATTTTTCTGTGCGTTTATTTGACGAAGTTTATAGGGGTCTGATCAGCACACAAGCCGGATATATTTACTACCCTACCGATTGTAGTATCATTATCACAAAGTATTCGTAGCTTTAATGAAATGAAAAGAAATTTTTGGGGTCTTAATGTTTTAAATTTTAAAACACATTATAGTTCTAACATGATTGAAATTCGAAGTTTAAAACTGCTTTACGGCAAAATCCAAATCCTTTTATCCAAAACCTTACACTTCTTATTGTCGATTATTTTGTTATTTCCTAATTTATAAATGCATTAGATTAAATCATTAAGTTTTTAAGTAATGTATAAATTACGTCATTTACAGAAGCTTGAATATCTTATTTACCTTGTTCTTTAACGGGACCGTTGCTGTTTTACATATCTTTTTTGAACGGGAATGTTTATTTAGTTTAGATACAACCAAAGTTTTAATTGATCACTAAATACATTCATTTTCAGCTTTTCAACAAAGAACCTTGCCACATTTTCAAAATTTGCCACTCAAGTTAAAACGGACTAGTTTTTAGTACATTTTATCCCTAAATATTCAAAAGGTCTAAATATTCAAACATTTTGTTAGAAAAACTAACTGCCTATAGGTGGATAACTTATGTACCCCGCAGGTGGCTAGGATACCCGTGAGTGAATACACACAAAAATAAAAACACAAAATTTCTCGATTATTTTTCATAGCTCTTACCATTACAACTATATCCAAAATGTCTGGTTGTATAAGTTTTATGAAATTTACAATAGCATTTCTTAGGAACTTGTTTTTTTTAGCAGGTGTTTTAACGATTTTAAAGGTAATTGTTTGTTGATTTTAAAGAAAACATTTATCTGTATAAAGTGTTTGTTTTTTGCTCAATTATTTCGTGTTTGTTTTCGTATTCTAATTGTTTTCTTCAATGTACATTGTAATTAGAATTGTTCTGTGATGTGCATACAAACCTGAATAAAAAAAATAAAATAAAATCACTAGAAAAAAAATCAATTATTTATGGAAACGTTGCATGATGATAAACAGAACATCGTAAAAAGAAATATTATTTTCTGGTAAACCAACCAAAAATATAACAAACAACACAAATCTCCCTGAATGGAAATCAATTACTATATTCCAAATTAGAATTTCTAAACAAGCAAAGACGATATCCTTGTTTTCACCGCCAATACTCACCTTTCCCCCAAGATAAAAACAACTAAACGAAAAGAAAGATCCATAAGAACAAAAGCCGGTGATGTATCTTTTTATTTATTTTTTCGCTTCTCCCACAAAAAAGTAGATCGGAAAAACATCGGTAAAAAATACCCCATCGAAATGATAACAAAAGAAGAAAGGCGTTGTTTTGGAATCTGGGGAAAACAGTAGCCACGAAGTGCTCGTCAAAGCTTGACCTTTGGCGTAGTCTTTTGACAGAGTTCGTGGGTTGCTGTGAGAGAAAAAGTCGCCAAGAACTTCGCCAACGGTTTACAGATTTAACCACTTTATAAGTTCAATTATTACTTTCAATTACCTAATATGAAATGTGAGGCAATGAAAGTGTTGTGATTAGGTAGAAAAATCCGGAATAGAGATTTTGTGTTTTCTACAGGTTTTGGAGGGTGCCGATTTTGAAAAAGTGTTTTTTTTCACATTATTCTGCTGACCAGTCCGTCTGTCCAAAACTTCTCTACATTTCGAACTAAATTGCTATAGACTTCAAATTTTTGCTAAGTTGTCTAAGGTTTTCGAGAATATTGCGCATGTTTTAAAAGGGTAAATCTCATAGAACTTTTAAGGTTTTGCAGGTATTGATGAGAAACAAAAAGATCTACGACTTCAAACTTAGAACACGCGTTCCTATTGCACGTCGGACGTGGAACTCCAACCAACGTATAAACTATCTATTGTTGAATGATAATTTAAAGGCGTGTGCTATTTCACACCCTTAGTTTTTTATTCATTAAAAAATTGATTGAGCTACCAACATGTCTTACGAATTATATTTCGTGTATTTTCGTACATTCAAAACTGAGAAGTGTTTTTTTAAATGGTTCTTTTACTAAAGACTACGACTGTTGCATAATGAAAAAATAATCGCCAATAGCTATCGCCAAGGGTTTAGGGAAAAATAGTAATCTTTTACTGTCGGATTTTCCCCATTTGTCTTCATTTACAATAATTTAGTCTTAAGGGATTTTTTCCCCTCTTAATGCTTTTTTTGGCCATTTATTCTGTTGGATTAGGGAGCTTTAGCATGTTAGTCCTTACACATGAAGTAAAAATATAAGTGATTAATTATGGATGTCTGATAGAAGAAACTAAGTTACATATGGAAATAGTATTAGACAGAGATATCCTTCAGAAATTCTGAGCACGTTTGAGATCCCCCCTAATAAAGTCCGTATAATCCCCTTAATTATTTTTTAAGAAGTTGTTACATGCGTTTTCATCAGATGCCCGAATTGTTTTAAAAAAATCTAAATTGTAATCGAATATTGCAAATTCTAACTTTTTTTTAGAATAATTTACAAAATTCTATTAATAATTCATTTTAGTTACCATTTAAGAGGGATTGTCAGTCCCATAGAGCTAATACATTAGTTTTGGAATCACAACTTCCGCAGAAGTATTGCTTTGTCATGTTAGCCACTTTTTACCTAGGTATGGGAATCAACATAACATCGAGATGAAATTTTTTAAAACGAAAATGTTATCTAGTTATTTAATTATATTATTAACTTAGTTTTAAAATACCAAAAATATACAGCAGATGGCGACACTATTTTAAATCTTTATAAGTGAATAACTAAATAACCGAATGTTATTTTCTTTTCATTTTTGTTTTAAATTGATGTTATGATGATTCCCGTACCTGGTGAAAATGGGATAACATGGCAAATCAATTCTTTTGCAAAATTTGTGATTTCAACACTAATGCATTAGTTCTATGGGACTGACAGTCCCTCTTAAAAATAATGTTACTAGTTTTTGAGTTACTTCGTCCACATGAGTAATGAAAATATTGACACAAGGTTAATTCCATGTAAATACATACCACAAGTGAATTTAAAAAATATTTTTTATTCCAGTTGAAATTTTTATATGTGGTTAATAAAAGTTTGAATTGTAAAAATTTTACATCAAAAACTATTATTTTTTTTTTATCTGTGGCAACACTGAAATTTCAAAGTGGCTGCTTTTTTTTAAAGCATGGGTTATGGTTTTTCATCATTTTGAATTCTTGAATTTTAAGTTAAGTATTTTTTTTAATCAGATTTTCTGGTAAAATGATCAAAATACAATATAATAACTATCTTAAAGACACATTTTTAATAGGCATTTATAAATAAAAGTTACTTAATTAGAGAGATAAAAATCCCCTGTTTTGGCTGTAGTGTAAGTCACGAAAAGATACAAAAGTTTCTATAACTATAACTACGCACAATGAAGAAGAAATAAGAGTTTTAAATGATAACCAAAAGTCGACTTCTTTTCATGTTGGTTAAGTCACATTATGATATTTTGATTATTTTTTAGTAAAATACTAATTGAAAAATGTTTTTACAGATTGCTAAAAATACTATAGGCTCAGGAGTAAACTGATATACAATATTTTTTAAAAATAAATATAAGATATTTATGAACCATGCAAACAATATTTGTTTAATCGTCAAGTGTAGTGTCAATTGTAAGTCACTCATGGAAAAGCCCTCATTTTTTTTATGGAATTCACATTAAATTTATTTTATGGAATATATAATTTTATTTATAAATGTAAGCATAATATATCACAGATATATATTTTTGTTTATATTTTTTTTAATATCTTTTATTATTTGATATACAGGATGTCCGTAAAAGAATGTCCGAGTTTCAAATTGTAATAGTATTGTGGTTGAAGTGTAATTGTAATGTGGTTTAAGGTGACGAATAAAGAATAACTCCAGCAGTTTTAGATAAGCGGTTGCTTCCATTACTCCGGACTTGCTGCAGACAGTATGGGAAGAATTGCATTTTCGTTTGGATGTGTGCCGTATCACTAAAGGCGCACAATTGAGCACTTATAGGATAAACTAAATTAGTTTTCCTTCAATGTCATGTATGATTTGTTATATTTAGTATAAAATAAACTCCTGTAATATACCATTAAAACTCAGACATTCTTTTACGGACAAACTGTATTTTAATATTAAATTTTATAATTCGAAAGTTTTGCAAATGGAAACATCTTTCTACCAGGAATGTTTTGCCAATGGCCAAATGCTACTTTTTCTTGCCATCCAAATATATTTTATTATGATAGTTTATGATTTACGTTGCAGATTATCATTAATTCCTTTTTTGCAGCGCGCTTTATTATTTAAAAAATTATAATAAACTCTGGTTAGCATATCTCGTATGAACAAAATTTATCAAATGCACTTGTGCTATTAAGGAGATACGGTACCCAAAACTTTATTTCTAGAAATAATAACACAAACTTGTAAATTGAAGTGGTTTTATATAAAGTTCACTCTAAATAAACATTTTTTAGAAATAAAAACAAATATTTACAAGTAGTTTTTCATTAAAAAAAAAAGTCTAAATTTTGAACTTTTTTAAAACGCTACTCATCTTTCAATTTTAAGAATAACTCCCCCCAAATTTTATAGTTTGTTTCTATAATTATTTGTTCAAGAACTGTGCATGGATATTTAAATGTGAGCTACAGTTAAAAAGTAACATGCTTTTATACGGAAAATCCTAAAAAATCACAAAAAAAATTACAAATTATTAAATTCAAAATTTTTTAAATTCCATGCACAATTTGGAGCACCATTTATCTGAGAACATAAGTTAAAAATTTCAAAATTCTAACTTAATTTAGCAAAAAAGCCTTAGGGATTTATTAAACACAAGAATTGAAAAAACGCGAAACAGAGAAAACAGGTTGAAAATAGCATATCGATTCAAGTAAGTTATTAATTTTCATAATAAGAATGTATAAATAATTGCTTGCATTAGATATGATAAGACTTAGAAAATAAAAAAAAACCCAAAAATTATTAATAAAACATTCAGTCCTATCAAATCAAACACTACCCTCTGTTGAACGACGCCATTTTCTGTTTAGTACATTTTTAATCATAGGAATGCTACTACCAAAGCCACCCACACACATCGAAAGCTTTTATTTTCGCGACCTTTGCTACAAAGTAAGCTCAGTTTACGGAAGATTTTTTTAAATTATTGTTGAATATAAGAAACTACAATAGCTGTAGTTAGCAAGCACACAGTTACCTTTTACCGAAATAATTAATTTGATACCATTATTTCAGCTAGTTTGGTGATTAAAATTTACCCCTCCCCCCACATCAAATTTTAAAATTCATTTTCAGCGCCAAAGAGGGATAACCGCCAATTTCTTACAACCCAAAGAAGTCCTGCCGATCACGTTCATTTTGCACCCATTTTCTTCCATTAAGTATACGGGGAAAAAATCATAAAATACAAAAAAAAGGATAAAACAAAAACTTCTTTCATAAAAGTTTTTTTACGCCGATCCCCCGCCAACTGTTAGGGAATCTTTCCTTAAAAAGAAGATTACGGGGAATTAATTTGGAATAGAATTTTTACGGGAGTTATTTTTTTACGCCAAGCTTTAGAATGAGGGTTATAAAAATTTATTACTCCAAGTCTGTTTATGGGTGAGGTATATTGTAGGGGATTTGGAGTTTTTCATGACAGGTAAGTTCTGATTCCGATGCTGATTATCGAGATTTAAAAGAAGTTAATACCAAATGCTTATGGTTTGGAAGTCTAGCTGAGTGTTTCTTAATTCCATAGTCCATGTAGTTTTAATCCTGATGTTTTAGTTAATTCGTGATATATCATCTTAATGGAGTGATACTTTATTAAAAAACAAGAAGTTGAAAATAAAATAAATAAATAAATAGATGATGGAATGATGGACGGACGGCGGAACGGATGGATGGAGGACGCGACGAACAAAAAACAAGCATGATTACTTTATCTGTCACACTACGTTTGATTTTCGGTTGCAAAGTTAACAGATAAATCGCGTTTTTTATGAAATTAGATCACAAAAACGCTAATCAAATCAGATATTTTAAAATTCTGTGTCGTTATCATTTACTACTCAAGGAACTATTACAAACAATGCTTAGTTTTGATAACTGTTTACAAGTGTAGGATCCAAGTTCAAAATGTCCTTCATTATTATGCAAACTTGTCTTAAGAATTCCCATGTAAGGTACGCAGGTTGAAAGCCATTAGTTTATTATATTGTCTCTAAACATCCTTTTTCAAGAACTTTTCTTTTCATACTTTCTATTTATGAGAAATTCGTTGAAACAAAAGCGTTTTCTTGCTTTTGTCATTACATAAACTTTAAATAAGTGACTTTATGTGTTTACTGTTCAAAATTAAACATCTGATCTGTTTTCTAAGGACGTCAAATTGTCAATTTTGAATTTCTCTATTTTCCATTAAATTTATTGTTCAGATCCAAAGATTTCGAATTAAACCTGAAGGAGCTTCTTTAAACCAAGACTGGGTCAGACATATTTACAGCCAACTGTTCATGTCACGAGATTTTTAGCGCAATAACTTGACGTTTTTATTGGTGAAACACCGGAAATAGTTAGGTTCAGTTTATTTGAAACGCTTAGTTGAAGAACTCACATTCTTCAAAGTATAAAATAAATAAAATATAGGGTACGGCACCTTCACTGGCGATTTCGTGTGATTGAATTTACAGTTATAAAAATTTGCCAATGAGTGAACAGAACCTAAATATAAATAAGATATAGGGTCCGGTCCGTTCATTGGTGACTTTTGGTAATGGTAAATTCATTTGGCCGAAATCACCACTGAAGGAGACGTAGCCTCTATAGAAGCTTTCACTTTTAGCGTAGACAGTGGAATATTTTATAAAAGCTATGTCTGTCAGTCACCCACTTTATAGCTCAGAATTTCAGCCTTAGCGTGGAAGCAGTTCTAAGTGATAGTTTCTGTTACAAACCTTTATCTTTACGTTATAAATGTAGTGTGGAAGTTAAAATAGTTATAGTTTTGTAGTTAATGCCGATGGCCATGGCAGTATGTTCAACTAAAGTTTTGACTATATATTGCATATGAAAATGTTGCTAACTGAAAAACGAATTGAAAAAACAAAGTTAATGTAAAGTTAAATGAAAAGTGTCAACAAAATTTAAATTTTTGACAAAATCAATTTAACCGTTTTCAAACCAAACAACGTAGCGAAATCTTTCTAGCAGATTTCTTAAGAACATTTAATCATAATCCGAGTCGAAAACTTTGCATTAAATTTAATTAATGTTTGCAGTAATATCCTTTGTTGCTGTCAATGCTGATTGAAATCTTAATTACTTCGCTTCTATACAGGAAGTTTTCAATTAAGATATCTTCATTTGCTAAGTATGAATGCTTATCTTTCCTTTAAATGTTTTTGTAACACATCTTTTCTATTTATAATTGATTACAAACTGTTGTACGTTTTTTTTTTTTATCATAATGCAGTTTTGAATGCTGATTTCGATGATGAAAATAGTTTGTTTCTATCACGTTCAGATTTTTGTCAAATTTAAATTAATTTAAAATTGAAAATTGCACCTATATATTTAAAAAAAATATTCTTACTTAATCCAGGGGCATTTTAAATGAATTCAATGATTAAAATATACTAAAAAAAGCTTGTAAAAATGTTTGAATAAACAAAAGGCTTACAAATTGTGTAAAGGTTTTTAAAGAATTAACAAAATTGACAAAAATTAGAAGACTTTTTTTGAGTTTTAATAAAAAATAATTTTACAAGTTTAACCTTCTACAAACTCATATTTGCAGGGTCCAGAACACAATCGAACCAAGTCCACTATGGACTTGATTCACTTGTATTCTGAGCTCTCCACTTATTTTTCTGCATAAGTAAATAGAGAGCTCAGAATACAAGTGAACCAAGTCCATGGTGGACTTGGTTCACTTGTATTCTGAACTCTCCATTTATTGGATGATTTAGTTTGATTTTTTCATTTCTTAATTTTTTTTTTCTTTTTGGACTTGATTTAAAATTGTTTTTGGCTATATGTATCTGTTGCATAGAATATTGTTGATGGATCCATTACAATTGAAATCATAGTCTGACTTTTGGGGCATGAAAAAAATGTTTATTCATCCTTTAGATATGTTTTCGCTTCTGCAATTGATATTTAACCCGTTTGCTTTGAATGTGACCCACAAGAAATGAGTCAAAGTAGCTGTCCACCATTAAATGGACTACCTCTCTATAATTTTGATTTAAAAGTAAATGAATAGATTCCTTTTGTTAATTTTAGATACAAATAGACTAAGATTGTGTATTTCCAAAACAACGAAGACATAAAAAACAGAACTTCAGCAAATACACTGGGAAATACCAAACGAAACGGGAAAGTTCCGGCAACTCTTCTGCCGGTACTTTTTCCGTTAATTTCAGTAAACTTTTTTACAGTGTATGATTTTTTTTGCAACCTTTAGCAATACTTTAAACAACCTATAGAAAAGAGCACCATACTATAGTCTTACAAAAGGAGAAGTTACAAAATATACTAGATTTCAAAGTGATACAGGGTATAACGAACTTTATATAGCAATTTGGTATAGTAAACTGGCTTTTGTCAAAAACAATTTTAACTGTATTCTGAGTGTAATCTCTTAGGCTACTTTAGTTTACTATAAAATGCACATAAAAAAGCTTTTTAAGTGTTTTTAATCTCTTCAAGAAGAGTTGGAAAATTTGCCCCGTCCATTTTTGGCAGTCTGGGAGCTCAACGTGCTTGCATTTAACCACTCGCTCCCAAAAAAGTGCATTAATTTTTTTGGAAAAGTTGTAATGCTAAACTGTAGATAACCATGTGAGGAAGACAATTATATTTTATTTTCTTAAAACTAAATAAAAGTAAAATATATAATCCAAAAGGAGAAAACGTGAAAACTAGCACCGGTCTCCCCTACTTTATAAAAACAAAAATATGTTAATTAATATTTTTTTATCAAAACATGTCTTGTGTATTTATGTCAAGAATATTTTCGACCCATTCCATAACACAATTTATTGAGATATCAAATAAATTAAACCCTTTAAAAGATTATCCAATACAAAACAGACCTTGGTTTCTTTCATTGAGAATGAATGTGGATAATATTATAGGCCAAAAAAAAGGCAAATGTCAAATATCATAGCTGAGTACACTAGCCCCTTTTCTATTAAAGCACAAAACCAATTTACTCTAATTCTTCTATGTACATAAGTTTTCAAATTAATAGCGACAATTGCCCAAGGAATTTTAATTATTTATTAATTTGCCTTTAGACATTGAGTTTCAATTATACACGCTTTCTTATCTATTCATTTGACACTCCATTGTATCTTATCGGTAAAAATGTCATTTATAAGTAAGGTTTGACTATTTAATGTCATTTTATAGCTTTAGGTCTTAATTACATTATCTAGAAATGAGTCTAAACAATATCCCAGGTAGTAGTATTTATTATTAATTAATTTGTAATCGAAAGTGTGGGTTAGGCATGGAATATTAAGTTGATCGATTTAAAAAAAAGGTTCAATAAATATATCAGTATTGGCGGAACTAAAGTAGGTTATTTATTGTAGGTAATAAATCCTGTGAAGTTGGGTTAAAACCATAGATATCATAATTAAAGTATTAAATTGGCTGATCACGTGACCTCCATGGCTAACGACGGGACGCGCATGGAGGCTTTTTAACACGGCATAATGACCAGTGTTGCTGCCACTTTAAGGAGAAAAATACCATTTAATTCTAAAATTACAAAAAAAAATACTAGAAAAGGATTTAAAGTCACTAAAAAGATTTCAAAACGCAGCTAGTATTTTTACGATATTTTTTTGTAATTTTAGAATTAAATGGTATTTTCTCGTTGTATTTTTCTCCTTAAAGTGGCAGCAACACTGGCCATTATGCCCTGTTAAAAAGCCTCCATGCGCGCCCCGTCGTTAGCATTGGAGGTAACGTAATCTGCCAATATAATGCTTTAACTATGATATCTATGGTTAAAACACGTTATTGTTATGATGTTCAGTTTCGAATAGAGATGTTTTGTATAAAAAATATGTTGTGGTACTACAACCAATGTATCGATGCTTTTATAGGAAATAATAATAAAAAAATGATGTACAGCCTTTTAATATACAATTCAAATCCGAAATAATCTAAAACCTTTTAAAATAAAATTCAATTCCTGAATTACCTTTCATTTTTTTTACACCATCAATCCTTCGTAATTATTACTATCACAAATTAGTTTTTTTTCATTACTATAACGAAAGAATTTTGAAAACATTTTAAAATTATCAGACATTTTTCAACGTTTGACCTTTTTAGGAAACCAACCACACTTAGATTAAAATAAATAGTGTCAGTTGTAAACACACATGGAATAATATTTTAGTATTGTAGAAATTTGAAATGTCATTGCAATTCAGTAGAATAAAGATAAAGAACTTACGATTCGACAAAATAAAACACGATTTTGTTTAATTTCGTCGACAAAGTGGGATATACTTAAAGAATTTCAAATGTTGTAAAACTTAATTTTTTCATTTAAGTTTGATATTAATGGCTCCATTTATGCCCATATTACTAGGGCCCATTCCTAACTCATTTATTTCCAGTAATTAAAATATAGGACGCTTGTTTGTTTTCTAAGTGTAGGTTTTTTATACGACTAATGATGACCATAGTCCTGAACATTTTATGTAGAATAAATTGGGTAAATGTTTTTTTGAAATTTAAAAGTTAAGGGGGACCAGACACATCAAAATTTTCAAAAATGACATTTTTGTTTTCAGTAGTTTTTATAGCAATTGCTTCCAAGAAATTTAAATAAAGTTTCGTTAAACTATGTTTCTTTTTGAATATTAAAATTAAGAGAAATGTAATTCAATAATTTTATACAAGGTTTTTCAATTGTATAATATGTTTCTTTTTTCTTTTAATATTATTGATGTTTTTTTAGGTCAAAAATATGCAGTTTCACTTAAAAATTTATAATTTAAAAATTAAACAAAATCTTTAAAAATGCCTCCATTAAAGTATAGTTAAACATCCATTTAATAACTAGTAAAATTATCATTAAAATGTATCAAATAGATTCTTAGAAAAAGGTACATAAAAAAGGTCATTTTAACATGGGCTTCAATGGAGGGCTCCGGTCCCACTTAAAGTTTCTATTTTGTAATGAAGGTGTTAATGGTATTCACAAATGGGGCAAGAATGGGTAAAGAATATTCAAACAGATCTTTTAAACTGCTTTATCGTATTATTTTAATACACATAACGTTCGTTACGTTACAACTTGTACAATGGACAATTACAGCGTTTTCCACAAGCATATTTATTCGATTAAGCATATTAAAAAATCTCTAAAACTCAAGTATTTCTGGTTTTAAAGATGTATTTATCTTTAAATTCATTTTTAAAGTTAATGATACGTCACTCCTGTTAAACCTCTCTTAGCATAACAGATGACGTCATGGTTGGCTTTTTTGTTGTTCTTGGCGTGTTATTTCGTATCACGTTTCACTGCATCGCTTTTGAAACTTTTAAACGTGTTTTCATCATTATCAAAATCTTAAAAAAGTTATGCTATTTTACAGAAACATGTCATGTTCATTCCAGTTAATTTCTTCAAACGTTGAACGATTTTACTCGACTATTCCGATCAGATCCAACAGTCAATAGTTCTGCAATAGCTCATACGCGCTCTAGTGTGTGTATTTTAACTAACAACCAAACTTGGAACAAGCTGTTTAACTTCCTTGATATGAACTGGTTACAAATAATATTGTCTTCTTCTTTTAATGAGGTTTCGCAGAAATTGTAAGGTTTACTATTTTATAAAGTGTATTACAGCCTAGATCGAAACATCGCCAAAAACATAACAGTTGACGTCAGAGCTGTTTTCAGTGACGTACATTTTCGGCAAATTTCAAATGCATTTTTTGTTGAAATTAAACATATTTGTAAATATTTAACCTTACATTCGGAATCTGCAGCTTCTAATGTACCAGAAAAACACATATATTATGAATTTCGCGTTTCATGCAACTTGTCCATTTCTATTTGTTTATACCAACTTTCCCCAAAGTCGAAATTCTTGATAAATCTCATTTTGTTGAAATTTTCTTTTGCGGAATATAGAATTTAGTTAAAATTTTGAATTTTGAGGAACATACTAGACTTTGGTTAAATAGAACTTGGTTTGGAATTTTTCATTAGGTGAAATACAACCATTCCATGCGTTCAGGGATACAATGTGTAAAAATATGGCACCAGTAGCAGCAAAATAAAAAAAAAGTTGTTTTCCTGGTGCACATTTGTTTTGCTTTACTTTGTTAATACATACAATCAGTATCTCTTAGAAGTTATTGAGTGCTTTACAACATAATTTATACTTAATTTGTAACACAATGATAACATAACAACATACCGACACAAATAGCATGCAAACTGGAGAATATCTATTTCCCATAATAGCAACTGATTAGATAAAAAAATTTTTCTCGGTAACATTGTTTATAGAAATCAAAGCCTTTTGAACAGGATATAGTGGATCTTGATAAAATGTAGAGTTACTAGATTTTTGATCTACACTGCTCAAAACAATTAGGGGAACACATGGTATAAACCCTTTCACCCCCAATGATTCCATTTGGTATCATCAGCTTCCGATTTTTTTCCCCACTAAGTTGAGCTCGAACTTATTTATCGTTAGATGGAAGAATCATGTCTTTTGAAGAATTAAATAATGTTTGTTTTAATTAAATGAAAATATGAAAAACATGGTAAAATAAAATTCACTCCCAAAAAATTTTATAAAATTAAATTGACCCTAAATTCTTCACGCTTGAAATTCTTAAAAGTTTGAAAATTGATTTTACCTTTTTTTTACAAATAAAATTTTGAAAAAAATATTGTTATAATTTATTCAAAAGTTATGATTCCAATATTTTCCCCCTTAAATTTTAGTTAAAAAAATAAGATTTTCCCCCCTGTTTTTTACCATTTCATTCTGGATGCATAATGAATCTATTTCACAAATTTTAGATTTTTATAATAAAAAATAAGAAGTTGGAACTGGAAGGGTAAACAAAAGTACGCAAATTGCTCCCCTAATTGTTTTGAGCAGTGTATTTCAGTCGACAGAGTCATGCCAAACTTGGTAACGTTCACCAAGGACATTATTCCGGTGAACTCATAGCGGATTGTTATTGGATTACAAAACTCTAAATTGAGACTTTATTGCCTTGGGTGGTGAAAGGAAGAGTCCGACAACTAGCAATACTACAAGCTGTTGTGGCACTAATTCTAATGTCATCAAAAATGACTAGAAGCATCCATAATGATGATATGAGAGAAGAAGCAAAAACCTTATTCAATATTCGCAGAAAAAGCTACCTTAACATAATTCACGTGACTAATAATGGGGGGATAGTCATGCATGGCAATTTAGCATCTGCTGGTGGAACAAAGTTGACTTTTGTTTTTAGATTAATAACAACATAATTTTTTTAATTAAGTTTATTTTATAATTACATAAAATATACGAGGGCTGTTTTTTTTTTCAACCGCCGATGGGCTGTAACAAAAAGACGGGTCAAATCAAAAAAGATTTTTTACCAAAAGTAATATACAATACTGCTTATTTCTCCACATAATCAGCTTGACGATTAAAGCATTTGTCATATCTGTAAACAAGCTTTGAGATACCCTCTTCATAAAATGTAGCCGCTAAGTGAGAATTCAGAGCTGTTATTCGTTTCTCGCAAGCAGAAGGGAACAGTGCAACAGAAATTCATCGAAGAATGAATAGAGTGTATGAAGACACCTTTATGAGTGATGGCGTTGTTTGTGAATGCTGTTGAAAATTTAAAGGTGGCCAAACTGATGTTCATGAAGAAGGGGACCAAGGAAGCAAGTCTGTTGCTACAGACGACAATGTTCAGCGAGTGTTTAGGGACACTCGAAGGTTTATCATAAGTAAATTATCGATTAGCATAGTGGCTTGGATTGTAGCGCTTCCAAATTGACGTGAAGCTCAAAGAAACCGTCACAACTCCCTACAAATCATAGGCGGCTACCATTTATGAAGAGGGTATTTCAAAGATTGTTTACAGATATGACAAATGGATCATCCAGGTGGAGGAATAAGCAGTATTGTACATTACTTTTGCTAATTTTTTTTTGTATTTTGACCCGTCTTTTTGTTACAGCCCATCGGAGGTTGAAAAAAAAATAGCCCTCGTACTTTGGAATGAATGGTCGTAGTATAGGGTGGGAAAAGAAGAAAAGAATCCAATTTTAAGGGGGCATTTTTCGAAAACTTTATCACTAAATGCGATAAAATCATGTGACTATCAACAAGAATACGGGTTTATTTTGGCCCTGGTAGAATAGGTTTAATAAACCTCTCTACTTCTCTTCCTTCTCTATAAAGCTAAATACATATTAAATAAGCCACGTGATCTTGATGCAATGATTTAGCATGTTTTGTAAGAATTCATATTTTATTTTTATAAGTGATGTTTTTACTCAGATAAAATGTCAAATGTTAATGTTGAAAGTAACTGCATATTACTGATAATAACTCAATAATAAAAATGCCCTGTCAACAGGATATAATTTATTCCATAAGCAACAAAATAAAAATATAACGATTTGTTATCACTAATTTTGCAATTCATGTTTTACCTCCTAGACGTTTTTTTACCATTGATACAAGTTATTCACATTTAGGTTGTTGATAAAAATGTCCTTGGACAAACCCAAATTATCAAGAAAATGTTATCACTACACTTAATATTCGTACGAGCGAATTTCTTTCATTACTTTTTATTTACTATCACAATGGAAGTCACTTGGTTAGAAGATTTGGTTCGCCAAGCGACTGACTTTTTCATTAACAATTTTGTTCTTAATGCAGTGGTAGTAATTTTAGTGTTGGTGTTTTTATTTAGTACCAGACGTGGTAAAAATGGTAAGCTGCCACCGGGACCATTTGGATTACCGTTGGTGGGATACGTTCCATTCTTGACAGGCAATTTGCATTTTGATTTCGTGAAGCTTGGAAAGAAATATGGGGATGTATTCAGGTGAGTAGACAAACCACGAAAAAAAAAACCCCATCGTTGCTTAAGTATTTTTTTTATACTTTCGACGCTTTAGAACCGTTCAGCTTACTTTACAGTCTTAAACCGTTTTATTAATATCTTTACAGATACAGTCCCTGGACAAATTATTAGACGCGCTGTATTTTTTTTAGTAATGATGAATACATACCAAGGAATGCCATATCATTAAAAAAGAAGTCAATATATGTATTAAATATAGCAGATAGTATTTTCTATTCAATAGCTTAAGTTTAGGAACACAAATGTCCTTCTACAGGTATTTTGTTCGTCATTGATTGATACATGAAATCTTGCAGTGCGTCTAATAATTTGTCCAGAACTGTATAGATAACAAATACAGATGTAACAAAGGCTATTTGAGGAAATGAATTTCGTTGCATAAAATAAGGATTGTTTCAAACTTTTGACGAAATGAACTTCAGCAAAAGTATTAAATATTTCGTTACTTTATGTTGAATGTATAATAACGTCATCAGGACTTATGAATCAATTTAACAATTACGTTTGTCCCAGTACGCTGGCCCCCGTCTTCTGTTATTAAGTAGATTTTAGTGAAAAAGGATTATCAAAAGTGACGAAATTTGCTTTGATGATTGAATAATTCTATTTCATTTCTAAAAGAGTGAGATCTAAAAGACTGATTTCTATCACCACCATCAGACAAATCATGTTTGGGAACTAAACACCTGGGCTTCTGCATGAGGTTGACCTTCTGACCGACACATACTCTTCGACCTTGATCAGATGAATTGAAATGGACACAGCCTATCACGTCCCATTATAAGCTGTAATACCACTTATTTTTTTAACGCCATCACTGTCACACCATAATCCGCATTTATTATTGTTTCAGTTTAAAATTGGGAATGGAGACAGTGATTGTGTTGAACGGAATGAATGTAATCAAAGAAGCTTTTTCAAAAGCAGAGTTCCTCGGCAGACCACCGCATAGCTTTTTCAGTTGGATTACAAAACACAGTAAGTGTAATTTTTGTATAGAAAAGCTTCAGATCTTTATTTCTTAACGTTTTTGGTAAAGCACAATAATAGATATTTTTCTTTAATCACTTCACTCCATAGGTCCCCAGAGTGGACTTTTGTAGAATTCATTTCACAAATTCATTTCACCATTTTTCTGAATACTAACTTTCCGATTACAAACGAGAGTGTTAAAGATTATCAAAAATACCGATATTAAAGCAGCTTACAAGTATCAGTCGTTTGGTTGTATAAAAACATGGATGAAGTACACTCTTAAAACAAACGAGCGGTTTTAACTCAGTCTGAGTTAATTTCCACTCCTTTCCGTGCCAAAAATGCACTTCCCCTATTGGAGTGGATTTCACTCTTTTGTTTTAAGAGTGTAGCACGAAGGTAAAGTTGGATTTCGGAGGTTATGCAAAAAAGTTTTCTGTGTTGAATTTTTAATTTATCAGACATTTTGAATTAAAAATTAGGAAAAACTATTTTTTACAAAAAAAAATGATGAGCTAGTGAGTGCATTTGGGTTCCGGACACAATCCCGAAAGCCGAAATCCCGACAAGCCAGAATCCCGCACGCCTAAATCCCGCAAAAAAGTTTTTACCCGCGAAAGGCCATAATTCCGACAGGGACGAAATCCCGAATGGGTCAAAATCCTGACAAGGACGAAATCCAGAATGGGTCGAAATCCCGAAAATAGATTTTTTGTCCATTTCTCGATTTTTTAAAAAAATATTAGTGATTATTGTGTGTGTGTGAGTGAGCTCACTGAGTGAAATGAGTGAGTGAGTGAAATGAGTGAGTGAAATGAGTGGGTGAGTGAAATGAGTGAGTGAATTAAATGAGTGAGAGAGTGAGTGAGCTCACTGAGTGAAATGAGTGAGTGAGTGAGTGAACATTTCACTCACTCTCTCACTCATTTCACTCACTCACTCACTCATTTCACTCACTCAACTCATTCATTTCACTCAACTCACTCATTTCACTCACTCATTTCACTCACTCACTCATTTCACTCACTCACTCACTCACCTCATTTCACTCACTCACTCACTCCCCCATTTCACTCACACACACAATAATCTAATATTTAAAAAAGAAATGGACAAGAGAAATGGACAAAAAATCTATTTTCGGGATTTTAACCCATTCGGGATTTTAACCCATTCGGGATTTTGACCCATTCGGGATTTTGGCTTGTCTGAATTTCGGCTTTCGGGATTTTGGCTTGTCGGGATTTCGGCTTTCGGGATTATGTCCCAGACCCAGTGCATTCATAGTAAAAAATATGTGTATTTTGATATCATAATACTTAATTTTAATTTGTTATTTCGTGAGACCACAGACAGATATTTAAAAAAATGTTTGGTTCTTTATATATGAGATAGCTTTTTATAAAACTTATGAATGAAAGCCCGCAGAAACATTAAAGTAGCGGAATAACTTCCTTGTTCAATCCTCGTATTTTAACACTTTTCCCTTATCTCTACGTTTCTTTGTTTAGACGGAGAGAGATTTTAGACACAAGCAGACAAATAAATAGTAAAACAATTATAGTGTAGATGTAATAACTCATTTATATGAAATTTTTTCTTATACGATTTTCTTTTTTTTGCTAGGTCCGTTTTTCGCCCTGGGTGTTCCCGTATGGAGAGAACAGAGAAGATTCTTTCTTCACACCATGAGAGACTTGGGATTGGGAAAATCAAGTGTCGAAAACGAAATCGAGGTGCGAACTATTTACACGGTTATATACCGTCGGCGTCGGTGCAGTGACAAAACTAGATATGTGCAAATTATAAGGATAAGGGTTTTCTGAAAACTATAAGCTTAATCTTGGTAAAGTATTTGGCTCTATTCTATAGTGTAGTTTGCATGCTTAATGCATCGACTTGGCGATTACTGACTCTCTTGGGGGCTGGGGTGCCCAGTCGGTTAGACGCTCGCCTAGCATGCAAAAGGTCCCAGGTTCGGGTCCGAGCATCGCCAAGATAACTGCCGACCTATAAACGGCCCGTGCAGCCGAAAATGTCCGACGAATAATACCCCGTGTAGAGGAAGTGCACGTTAAAATACGCTCCAAAGTCCCAACGCTGCGTACGATGTCGCCCTTAAGGTTGCGTTGGGTGCCAACTCAGGAGTAGGCTCGTCACTTGACTGTGGCTCTAAAATACGACGCCCGTCGCTAATAGCCCTCGTGTAGCTCTAGTGCGAAGATAATTCAAACCAAACTAAACTAAACTGACTCTCTAATAGAAGTACAATTACACAAAGCATTTTTCTTGTGAAGGAAATTACTTCCTGTGAAGGAAATTACTACCCTCTTGTGTAAATTCAGATCTTGTGCTATAATCTACAACTAAGCAAACAGTCATTATTTTCATTTTTAAATTTTTTTTTAAGGAATAGGATGACGAGTTTTGCATTGAACTAACGCTGAGGGAGCGTTTTGTTTCGGCTTACTAGGGTTACTCGGCAACTTTTGGACGGTTTCACTTTTGTTTGCGCTAAGCATCTTAAGATCCTTAACTCTACAATGTAAAAAATCTCTTAATATTACAGAAAAATTTCCTTAATTTAAAGAAAGAAACTTTTAGTTTCTTTTGCAGTTTTTTCTGTAAAAATTAAGCTATAAACGGCCCGTGCAGCCAAAAATGTCCGACGAATAATACCCCGTGTGGAGGGAGTGCACGTTAAATATCCTTCAAAGTCCTAACGCTGCGTACGATGTCGCCCTGAACGCTTGCGTTGGGTGCCTACTCAGGTGTCGGCTCGTCACTTGACAGTGGTTCTAAAATATGACGCCCGTCGCCAATAGCCCTCGTGTAGCTCTAGTGCGACGATAATTCAAACTAAACTAAACTTAAAAATAAAGTGTTTTAATAAAATAGCTTTTTTGAATCACGCGAATGCAATCGAAGAGGTATTTCGACTGTTTGTGGAATCTCTACGTACCGAACTAGCTTTGTTGAGAGAGCACTGGACAGCTGATCTAACTTTTCATGGTTCGAATCCTGGGTAGGCACTGTATTAATCTTCCTATTGACACTAACGAAGATTGATTTAAAATTTTGTTTTTCTTCATAATTTGTCTGTTAAAAAACAGATATTGCCTTAAAATTACAAACTATTCGCATGAAATAAACAGATTAATATTTGTTAATTTTAAAGTATTATTCTGTTACACCAGTTTATTTCTGTAAAAGCAACAGACTTTCGGTTACAGTGTATTTATTTTTCAGAGTGAGATCCGCCACTTCCTTGACGTCCTCCGGTCACACAAAGGGTCCCCCATTGACCCCATTGAGCCCCTGTCCCCAAGCATGTCCAACAACATCTGTGCCCTGGTGTTCGGCAAGCGCTACGAGTACGGACATCCGGACAGACAGATGCTGGATTCAGGCCTGGAGGATCTCGTCGCATCGAATTCGCAGGCTGCAATGCCGACATTCTACCCGTGGATTCGACATGTGCCTTTCATTAAGAAGATCTTGGGCTTGGGTAAAGCTATGGCGGCAGGCGAAAGGATATGTTCGTTTTTTAGGTTTGGTAATATTTAAAATATAACTAATGTAGCTTTGTGTCCTTTCTAACACTAGCATTTGGTAAAATATCTGCATGTAAATATCAAGTTTCACTTGTATGTAAATATCAAGTTAAACTCAGGGGGTTCCGCGTGAGGTTGACCACCTAACCGGAACATATGTATAGCACTCCAGAGACCTTGGTCACATTGAGCTAGAAGAAAAGTGGAGTGAGGTGTGTGATTCACTGAACAGGGCAGCAAACGAGCCGGTTCAATAACGAAACGAGGAGGAATACCCGGCAGTGCAGTAGAAACGAACCGGGCTGAAAACCTAGAAACTTGCCTATTTCGCTATTGGGCTCGTCTTCGCTGGTTCTTCGTTAGTGATCCACATGGTTATTTCTTAAAAAAAGTTGGAATTTTAAGTTAAAGAAAGTTAATTTCTTTCGAACTTAAAATGTTAAAATACATTTAGGAGCCCAAGTCAATATGATAGAGGGGTCTCATACAAGCATTGCATACAAGTGTAGGGAAAATAGTCATTTTCTTGCCTTGTTCGCTCAAAAGGGTGTGAGTGGGTTTTCGGCTCACTTCACTCCAGTTTCCCTTCTAGCTCAATGCTTGGTCACGTCTCATGCAAGCTGAAATGGGTAAGGCAGGCCTTGGAACACTAACGGGCTGTTGTGCCGATGAGTTTAGTTTTCAATATCAAGTTTCACTCAGAGATGTAACGTAGCAATAGGGCATTTCCAACCCTGTCCACGGTCTCTTTATCACATCTTACTGCTGGAACACAAAATCAGTTTAAGCCATTATTGAATTACAATACGGGATACTTAGCACAACGTTCAGAGACTAATTCGTACTTATGCTACTTCCAACTAAGTCTAAAAGATAGGTTTTTGCACGATATCTCAAATTTTAATTATTTGAACCAAAAGTTGTAAATTATAAAGAGTACTACAACTTTTGTACTTGACGATTAGTTCTACGAGCACTATTTATTGATAGGTTTTGGATTTAGAGCAATTTTCGTACAAGTCTGTTGGGCTAAGCATAACATGTCCTTACAAAAAAAAATATTTGCAAAGAGTTGCTATGGTAACAGTTTTTAAAAGTACGTGATTGGATTTTAATAAACTGGCATTCTGATCTGAAGTCTCACAAAATCTGAACGATCTGTATTCATCCAGTGTCAAACATTGCAGGTCCTACTAGTAAATAGATTAACGAAGAACTGTTCTACTACTACTACTACTACTGCTACTCCCTGGCACTACACTCCATGCTGGACCATGGCCTCTCTAACAATACGATTCCAAAGTCGCCTGTCTCTGGTCTTCGCTTTCCAGTTCTTAATTTTCATGGCCTTCAGATCACTTTCCACTTCATCTATCCATCTTTTTCTAGGTCTTCCTCTCTCTCCCTGACATTGCCCCTTGAAAATTTTCATTGTGCTTCTGCTATCGTCCATTCTTTCCACATGTCCCAGACATTGAATTCTATTCGTTTTTATGATGTTAATAATGTCTTTCTCTCCAAATAGTCTAGCCACTTCAAAATTGTATCGCCTTCTCCAAACATCCAAAATGGTTAAGGTCCAAATATGGTTCTTAAAATGGAGAACTGTTCTACTTAAAAAAAAAATTAGAGGTTTGTGAGACCATCTAAAATCACAAAATATTTTGTAAAATATTTTATACGTCTGTCGATCCATAAAATATCTCCAGGCTTAGGTTGTTTGGGGAATATCATTTGGGAAAATAATATTTCTCTAAAAAAATTGAGGTTGAAGCAAGTTTAACCACATAGTAGTTTTAACATCTAACTGCTTGTATCTAAATTTTAGATAGTTATTATTCTACTTTGTGAGTGCTTAAATGTTTCAAAGTTATCTTATTGTTTTAGACATGAAATTGAAAAACGAATGAAAACATTCGACACAAATGTAGTCCGGGATTTTATAGACGGTTACTTGCATCAAATGGAAGACAAGAAAGATGACCCGACTTCTAGTTTCAACAGTAAGAATTTTGTAATTAGTTTTAAAAATAAATAAAAATATAATTAAAAAGATAACTAGAAAATTTAAGACACAAGAAAAAAGTCTCTAAACTTTATTATAAAAACCCTTCATAAACACTTGTTTAATGCAATTTCATCCCACTCAACCATGAATTTATAAACTCTTATTTAGTGCGGTGAATAAATTACCATTAAACATTAAAGGCAAGTGAACTGGAAATTGGTTTAGGTATCAAAAGTGCGGATCTGATATCTGGTTCGTTCTTATATAATTTCGTAAAGGAATTATTTTATTTATTCGGAAAATTTTATGCTCGATTATTTTGATTGATCTTTATTAAATTTCCTCTCAACTACTGTTGATTAAAAATAGTGCCTGCAAAATCTAAGACATTTGGTAAATGCCTCGGAATGTCTCTTCCAAGTGCAGGATGTTACAGGGTGGCACAAATAAAAGTGGTCCCGTCGTGGAGATAGGAATAATATAGAATTGTTGCCAATTCAAAAACCAATGCAAAAACAGGTTTGCTAAGTGAAGCTATTGATCGCTTCAATAGTATGCCCAAACAAACGCTTGGCAAATTGTTTGCCGGCAACTATGCAATGGTTGACAAGCTAGTGCAAATGCAATGTAAACTGAAGGTTTGTACAGCTGTGCAAAAAAAAGTCCACATTGGTGATTATTTCGGCCGCTACCCTAGAGAATCGGACCTTTTTGTCTTAGTTAATACAAATTATTCTAAATTTATTTCAAGACACATAATTTGCATAATGGGGCAGTCTTCATATAATACGCACTAAGATCTGAACTCGCCAATAGTCCACGAGTAGCTCCAATGTGATGCTAATCCAATCCAACCAATGTTTGCCAAGTGAAGCTATTTCACGCTTGAAAATCTTTTGTTTCGACTTGAAGGCTTTCAGACGGCTTCAATAGTTTATCTCGCAAAGCATCTCAATGCATTCCTATCTCTAAGCCGGGGCCACTTATATTTGCGCCACCCTGTATAAATATCGAAACGAAGTGAATGACTATTTTGTGTTACCTATAAAATTTTTCAGCATGGCTGCCCCCTGTAGGCGTTACGTTTACCAGCATGAATTCTTTATTCTGATTTACAATAAATAATAAATAATAAATAATAAATAATAAATAATAAATAATAAATAATAAATAATAAATAATAAATAATAAATAATAAATAATAAATAATAAATAATAAATAATAAATAATAAATAATAAATAATAAATAATAAATAATAAATAATAAATAATAAATAATAAATAATAAATAATAAATAATAAATAATAAATAAATCGAAGAATAACAACAACAACAATAGTAACAACAACAATAATAATAACAATAATTAATAAAAACAATTCTAAAACTACTACTACTATATAATACAATTTTTTTTTTTTAATATCCTCATCACAGTTGATATTCTGGTGGACACCGTGTTGGATCTGTTTGCTGCTGGCAGCGAGACGGTTCGAACGACTATCCAGTGGTGTATTTACATCACGGCTGCATATCCTGAAGTCCAGAAGAGGGTCCAGAAGGAGTTGAATGACGTCTTAGGTCGCGATAGACGTCCCGAGTTTCAGGATCTGCGACGCCTTCCTTACACTAACGCCGTCATACTAGAGGTGATGCGATGGAGGACTGTTGTGCCGATCAACATCATGAGATAGTAAGTAAAGGGTATATCAAAGAGTTCTATAGTAGGGTAGAGGAACGACTCGTACTGAGCTGCCATCGGCATCCATGGCTCACCACGGAGCTCGAATAGAGTGGCAAAAGTGCTAGTTAATTTATAATTTTGATACTGAGAAAGGAAGTACACCCATGGTAAAGGCGGTTTATAAGTGCAAAGACTACTGGACCCACTGGAAATTATCATTCCATTAAATAGTATTTGAAACCAAACTTTATTACAGGGCAAGAGACAAAACGAATATTTGTAATAAAGTTTGGTTGGTTTATGAGTATGTAATCTCTGATCAGTGTCACGAATGCAACAGCACTCAAATAAGCTAAAGCAATTAATCCAATGAGAGAACAGCATAAAATTCGGTAAAATCCTGAACAACGGTCCTTTACGAATTTCACGGTATGCTACTTGTTGTGGGGCCATGCGGTATAAGATGCATTAAAATGAATGCAGCACCGTTTGATAGTTTCCCTTCAAAAGTATAAATGCAATATCTTTCAGGTTGAAACTAAATAGGTTAGCTGCACAAATTTGTGTCATTATTTTGTCATTGGGACGAAACTACGGACCCCAAGAAATTGTCTTTTCATATCAATATATTCCTATGCCCAGAAAAGGAAAAATCTTATTCGATGCCTTATACTAAAACTCTATGTAAAAAAAAGTAAAAGTTTCTCCAAATTTTTTGATTTCTATGAATCAGTCACCCACTACGATAATTTTACAATAGTATAACTCATATATTAGTTTCATAGTCTTCTAAGTTTACACAAAAGAAAACATAATAAATGCTGTTACAAAATTTTAAACATTTTCTTGACATTTATATTTCAGCACCGTAGCAGATACCAGCGTCGGCGGCTACCACATTCCCAAGAACCAGATCGTAATGGCTAACTTCTGGGCTGTACACAACGACCCAAGCCTTTGGAAAGATCCTGAAACTTTCAAGCCGGAACGATTTTTGTCTGCAGACGGGAAATCTGTGGTGAAGTCGGGAAACCTCATTCCTTTTTCTGTCGGTAAGCAATATTTAAGTTAAGTTTAGTCGGTTTTAAATAATAAATTTATAAGTTTTATCATTTCAATTTACGTTTCGAACGGGTGTGGTTTGTTTGGGGCGATAAAATGCAATACTGGTTGTAAGGTTGGCTTCACTGTAGGCTTGAGGGTTTGGACGAGTTGGCTGTTGGGCGGCTGTTTGCGGGTATAGATATTTGTACAGATTGGATTTGTGCGTCAGATAACGTTTGACGTAGCTGTGACTCTACTGTAGGCGTTGTAGTTCCAGTCGACCATGTATTAAGTTAGTTAATGGTTTTGAACATATTTAGTGGAGTTAGTTTAGAAACAGCCGTGAAAAAAAATTAAAATCATGCAAGTACATGTTAACCGGGGCCGTAGTGAGCCTAGTGGTCAGCGTCTCGGTCTCGGGATCGGAGGTCCTGCGATCGAGTCCCGGTACCACTGAAGACCTACCGAGTATATGCGGAGTACGTGCTCGTTAAATCTGTTGGTCGAAAGTCCTCTAAGTTCCCATACCAAATCAATCCTCTGGGGTGACAAGCCAATTCTGGGGATCCTCTAGTTGGCCTCTGTCTCTAAAAAATTAGATGGATCCACTTATGTGTGTGTTGTCTGTTGTTGTCTGTCTTACTTGACGAAGGTTTATAAGGGGTCGCTGACCAAGCACACAAACCTGAATATATGTCTACCAACCACCAACATGTTAACCATAGTAGTGAAAGCGTTTTTAAAGGAGAGAGATAGTAAAAGACATTTTACCTTTTTGTTCATTGGTGTTTAGGCTTTGCTACTATACGTTCTAGTCACTTTCGAAAATAGCAACGACTTGTTGTGGGGGGTTTGCGTACGTTCGCTCAGTATCTATTTGGAAATGACGCATTAGGATCATTATTTTGTTATGGGGTTGTTTCACGGAGGATCTGGCAATAGCTCTGCGGTTTTGTTTTCATGTCTCTCGAATTACTTTTGTTGATATTCGAAATTGATTTTTCTAAGAATAAGTTATTTTAGTTGTTATTTTTTAAAATTACAACTTCTTGCTGTGCTGTTGGTTGTTTTAATCATTTATCAAGGAAAACTTGCATTGGAAGAAGTTGGAATTTTAAAAAATTAACAACTGAAATATTCTCTTCGAAAACTCACTCCCGAATACCAAAACAACAGTAATTCGAGAGACATGAAAACAAAACCGCAGAGCGATTGCCAGATCCTCCGTGAAACAACCCCATTGCGAGTTCTTGGCTTTTAAGCGTAACACAAGGATTTAAATTGAGGTTATATTAACCCCTTAACAATCGTATAATTTTCAAGAAAACGGCCATATAAGTGTCAATTCGATGTTATTGGCGTGTTACCTACATACAGTCCCTGGTCAAATCAGTCAAAAAATCACAATCAGTCCCCTTATACGCACTGAATTTTTTTTAGTAATGATGAAAACATACCAAAGAATGCCATATCATTAAAAAAGATGTCGATATATGTATTAAGTATAGCTGATAGTATTTTCTATTCAATAGCTTAAGTGTAGGAACACAAATGTCCTTCTAGAGGTATTTTGTTCATCATTGATTGATAGTACATGAAATCTTGCAGTGCGTCTAATAATTTGTCCAGGGACTGTATACTGAGCACTCCAGTCCAGAAATACCACGGGAGCGAGAAGGAAGGAGTTGACATGTTTCTTAAAGAAATTCATATCGAGTATAAGCACGGCCAACTTCAATAACAAGGCCAGAGAAGCTCTCCTAAACATGAGCGTAGACGGAAATTTTGGCGTCACTGTTCCCAGTGCCGAAGATCGAGAAACTAGTTCGGACGCATTCGGAACCCTAAAAATGTGGTCGGCCGTGAACGAGTGGTTCCGAACAGGTTGTCTTCATCTTCGGAACAACGTCACTCGGAACTATGACGTCAAAATTGCCGTCCCCGAGCTTGTTTGGGAAAGCTTCATCGGCCTTAGTAGTTGAGTAGGCCGTGGTATAAGTAAAACTGCTTCCTTCGGTAATAATAATTTAAATTGGTGTTTTTTTTTAGGCAAGAGATCGTGTCCTGGTGAAGCAATGGCCAACATGGAAGTTTTTCTTTACTTCTCACATATTTTAAATGAATTCGAAATCGCATTCCCGGACGGATACAAACCTACCTTCGACGCCACACTCACAGCAACCTATAAGTTGAACCCCTACAAAGTTAAATTTAACGAAAGGAAATGGGAATGATAAAACGATTGATTGATTGATACTTTTATTTTTACTAATGTATGGATATTAAATAAAATACTATATGGTTTTGTGTGTTACTTCCGTTATTATTGTAGCCTTCTTTTCATTACTATTATAAATTTATTTTGGTGCATGAAACTGAGAAGGTGTTTAGTAATAAACTGAAGGATTGAAAAAAAATATATGGGTATGTAACACTAAATGACTTACCACTCAATAAATTAATGCAGTTGGGCGAGGTTGACTTGAAGGTTGATCCTTTCATCCCTTAAGTTCGATAAACTGAGGACCAAGCATGCTTGGGAACTAAACACTTGGGGTTCCGTGTGAGGCTTACCACCTTGCCGGGACATATGCCTAGCACCCTTGAGCAATTGTTCACGTAAGCTGGAATGGGCACGGCAAGCCTTGTCCCACTAACGGGTTGTTGCGCCGAGGAGTTTAGTTTAGTTAAGGTAATTATCTACCCCCTATAATAAAATTTGAATAACTTCGAAATATATAAAGAGTTCAACTGCAGCTATCCCTTGCACATGAGCGACTTTCTCAAACTCATTATTACGATGTTCGACAGGTACTGGGAATTTGTGTATCCAATTTGAGGTCCGTAGCACCCTCCAAAACGTGCGCTCATTATATTACACGCTTCCACTGCGTTTTTCTGATTGGTTACAATGGAGATGAAAGATACAGAATATGGTTACCTGATGAAGGAAAATTAATGTTTTCTAGAGATGTGATTTTTTCATGAGAAAACGCAGATGTGTGCAGAACACGTGTCATTGAAAAATATATTATATATAATATATATATATATTATATAATATATAATATATATATATATATTATATATATATATATATTATATATATATATATATATATATATATATATATATATATATATATATATATATATATATATATATATATAATATATATATTATTAATTTTTCACCAAATTATTTAGGCATCCAAAACAGTCGAACAGTTTTGTTTTGAAACCCATTGAGTTCCCTATGTTTTATTTTTAAAGGAATTGAAATTGACTATTTTTCGATTTCAAATCAGAACGGAAATAAAATCAAAGAAGCGGATGTTATTTTTCACACTAACAAAAAAGCAATTAAAAATGAAACTTTACTTCGGCAGTAAAAGCAATTCAAACAAAGAAGAAATAATTTATACCTGAAGTTCACACAAAATAATATTATAGTTATGAGTTACAGTTTAGAGATGCGTTGAATAGAAAAAGCAAAGTATTTACTAAAGAAGTTGATTAACTTTTTTTTATTAAAGGAATTATATGAAGAGGCTAGGTTACAAAACTCAAATTCTCTAAAGTATAAGTAAAATATATGATCCGATCCATTAATTGGCGGCTTTTGACGATCGTAAATTCGCCTGGACTAAGTTGTCTTAGTTTAGTTTAGTTTGAATTATCGTCGCACTAGAGCTACACGCTAAGTTGTCAATAAACAGGTCAGACCCAATATCTGTGTTAAGCTTTGGAAAATGTGAGTTTTGCAACTAGGCCCTTTATATTTGCGCTGTTTAAAAAAAGTTGTTACGATTTTTTGAGTAAAAATGGTTTTTTTTGGTATTGTTTGAAAAATCGTCACACTTGAGCTACACAACATTTTTTTGAAACCGTACTGGTCATTATGAACCGCTGTCTAGTGACGAGACTGGCACCTGAACATAACCTCATGGCGACATCGACAAATTTCACTTGCACTACTCACATACACATATTTAAGGGGCCGGGATAGCCTGGTCAGTAAGGGTCTTGGACTGGCATCCCTAAGGTTGCGAGTTCGAGTCCGTGCCTTCCGAAGGACGCCTAATGGTAAACTGGTGCACGTTTAAATCCGTCGTGGTCACAAAGTCCTCCAAGTTCCCCTACCAAATCAATACCTCTGGGGGTGACAAGCCAATCTGGGGATCCTCTAGTTGGCCTCTGTCTCTAAAAAATTAGATGGATCCACTTATGTGTGGGGTTGTCTGTTGTGTCTGTCTTACTGACGAAGGTTTATAAGCGGGTCGCTGACCAAGCACACAAACCTGAATATATATGTCTACCAACCAACCAACCAACCAACTGAAAAGAATTCCAATTGTTTGGCTTAAGTTTCTGTTGAAGATTTCAACAAATCGTTAAAGTAAAAAAATAAAGCAATGAAGTCCCTTACATTTGGATAAATATTTTAAATTTATTTCGATTTACATTTGGCACATCGCTCTACATAAACTGAATTTACTTCAATAAATGAAACACCCATTACGTGATGCATCAAACTGCTGTGATTTATTATTTAGAGTTTAGGAACCTAATTTTTTTTGGAGGCGTTTCTAAATGACAGTTAATCTCACAAACTTAATTGTTTTTGTTCTATTTGTTTGGATAAAATATTATTTTAATCTTATTGATGTAGCTCGCCTGTCACTTCTTAGCATCTCAAATATTTTGATTTTGAAAAAGTCCACTTTGAAAACGGGTAGAGAACATAGAGAAGGCAGGGTTGCCAATCCCATGGTGTTAGGAGAGCATACACTCTGAAAACAAAAGAGTGAAATCCACTCCTATAGTTAAAGTGCATTTTCGGCACAGGAAGGGAGTGGAAAGTAACTCAGACTGAGTTAAAACCGCTCGTTTTAAGAGTTTAGGACGTAGATTGTTTTCTTTTATTTCTATTACCCACTGCGCCAAAAAGAGTGAAATCCACTCCTATATGCTAAGAAATGATAGGAGAACTATACATGCAAGAGAAATATCGGTATTTTTTTTTTAAATGGAGAGTGCAAGTGTTAAAGTCGCCAAAAATTTTTTAACCACCACCAAACGGGAATATTTCCGATGCCGTTAACTGTTTACAATGTGGTTCTTTAATTGCGCATACTGTTTTTTGTCGCAAAATAAATTTCCGCTTAGTCTCCAAAGATTCCGCTTTTTTGATATTGGTTTTCTAGAAATAGAAAAGTATCGCAATATCCGTTACAAATTCAGTACAAATATCATTTGCAAACTCATTCTAAATGTCATATTTCATGTCCGTACAAATATTAATTGAACACTCATTCCAAGTGTCATATTATATGTCTGTACAAATATATTTACTAACTCATTCTAAATGTCATATTTCATGTCCGTACAAATATTAATTGAACACTCATTCCAAGTGTCATATTATATGTCTGTACAAATAATATTTACTAACTCATTCTAAATGTCATATTTCATGTCGTACAAATATTAATTGAACACTCATTCCAAGTGTCATATTATATGTCTGTACAAATAATATTTACTAACTCATTCTAAATGTCATATTTCATGTCCGTACAAATATTAATTGAACACTCATTCCAAGTGTCATATTATATGTCTGTACAAATAATATTTATAACTCATTCTAATGTCATATTTCATGTCCGTACAAATATTAATTGAACACTCATTCCAAGTGTCATATTATATGTCTGTACAAATAATATTTACTAACTCATTCTAAATGTCATATTTCATGTCCGTACAAATATTAATTGAACACTCATTCCAAGTGTCATATTATATGTCTGTACAAATAATATTTACTAACTCATTCTAAATGTCATATTTCATGTCCGTACAAATATTAATTGAACACTCATTCCAAGTGTCATATTATATGTCTGTACAAATAATATTTACTAACTCATTCAAATGTCATATTTCATGTCCGTACAAATATTAATTGAACACTCATTCCAAGTGTCATATTATATGTCTGTACAAATAATATTTACTAACTCATTCTAAATGTCATATTTCATGTCCGTACAAATATTAATTGAACACTCATTCCAAGTGTCATATTATATGTCTGTACAAATATTATTTAAACTCATTCTAAATGTCATATTTCATGTCCGTACAAATATTAATTAAACACTCATTCCAAGTGTCATATTATATGTCTGTACAAATAATATTTACTAACTCATTCTAAATGTCATATTTCATGTCTGTACAAATATTAATTGAACACTCATTCCAAGTGTCATATTATATGTCGTACAAATATATATTTACAACTCATTCTAAGTGTCATATTTCATGTCCGTACAAATATTAATTAAACACTCATTCCAAGTGTCATATTATATGTCTGTACAAATATATTACAACTCATTCTAAAGTGTCATATTTCATGTCCGTACAAATATTAATTGAACACTCATTCCAAGTGTCATATTATATGTCTGTACAAATAATATTTACTAACTCATTCAAATGTCATATTTCATGTCCGTACAAATATTAATTAAACACTCATTCCAAGTGTCATATTATATGTCTGTACAAATAATAATTACTAACTCATTCTAATGTCATATTTCATGTCCGTACAAATATTAATTAACACTCATTCCAAGTGTCATATTATATGTCCGTACAAATATTAATTGAACACTCATTCCAAGTGTCATATTATATGTCCGTACAAATATTAATTGAACACTCATTCCAAGTGTCATATTATATGTCGTACAAATATAATTAACACTCATTCAAATGTCATATTTCATGTCCGTACAAATATTAATTAAACACTCATTCCAAGTGTCATATTATATGTCTGTACAAATATTATTGACAACTCATTCCAAATGTCATATTTCATGTCGTACAAATATTAATTGAACACTCATTCCAAGTGTCATATTATATGTCTGTACAAATATATTAAACTCATTCAATGTCATTTTCATGTCCGTACAAATATTAATTAACATCATTCCAAGTGTCATATTATATGTCTGTACAAATATTAATTGACAAACTCATTCCAAGTGTCATATTTCATGTCCGTACAAATATTAATTGAACACTCATTCCAAGTGTCATATTATATGTCCGTACAAATATTAATTGAACACTCATTCCAAGTGTCATATTTCATGTCCGTACAAATATTAATTGAACACTCATTCCAAGTGTCATATTATATGTCCGTACAAATATTAATTGAACACTCATTCTAAGTGTCATATTTCATGTCCGTACAAATATTAATTGAACACTCATTCTAAGTGTCATATTATATGTCCGTACAAATATTAATTGAACACTCATTCCAAGTGTCATATTTCACGTCCGTACAAATATTAATTGAACACTCATTCCAAGTGTCATATTATATGTCTGTACAAATAATATTTACTAACTCAGGAAAAATGTCACATACCAAACAACAACAAAAATAGTTTACAAAACTAATTACAAATATGACATAAAAATCAGTACATACATCATTTACAAATGAAATTATGGCAAAATCAGTATCAATATTATTTGCAGAATCAGTTGCAATTACTAACGCCGTATACAAAATATCTACAAATATCATTTAAAAACTCATTTTAAATATGACATACAAAATCAGTACATAAGTCATTCACAAATGAAATATGACAAAATAAAAAAAATATATGACATATTATAACTTAACCCCCTCAAAATCTTATATTTTGTACCCAATTAAACTTAATAACTTAAATTATCTTTTTCATATATCCTTAATATCACTTAGTACTTTAACATCCCAACCACACCCTGTCGGCGACAAACAGTCCCCTAGATCAATTCGTTTCCACAGAAACTGTTTAGTCATCACATTTTTCAAGTTGATCTTTCAACTTTCTCATTACTCTGATTGGTCAGTGAAGCAGAGCTCGAGATTTTTCGCCATTTTTGTGGGCATTCGATCACACTCTCTCGTCGGCTGCAGACGACAAATTAACTTTCTCTTGATGAAGAACTCTTAATAAAAGATCTTTAATTACTCCGAAGTTTCCCTGCCGACTTATTTGACATATATATATAATTTTAATATTTAGTTACACTCTTGACTAACCAACAATATTATTACTGAACTTTGCGGGCAATAACGTTTTTTGTATGTGTGAAAAATTTAATTAAATTCAGAGATATATATTTTTTGTTGTTTGAAATGATAATTTTTTCTTTTATTCTCAATGCACTCCAAATCGCAAAAAAGAGAAAATTAATAGGTTTGCTTGTGTGATTCTGCATTTGTGGAATTTAGCCCTTCAGTGTTTGCTGCGGTATATTATTATTTTTTTTTTGGTCGAACTTATTTTGTGATGTTTTCCGGTACTGTAAATTACGGATATTATCTTTCGGTTTAGAATCAGAAATGCATTTGTGCATCAACTTACCTTTTTCTGTTTATTGTTTCGACGTGAATTTTAAGTCTACACTGTTAAAAATTTTGTGCTTGGTTTCACCATGATATTGGTTCCTAGTAGCTGCAACGGCTGTGTGGTGAAACGTTAAACCATATTTTTGGTATTCGGTTCGGTTGAACCATTTCTCAGGTTTTTGTTTCCAAATCCAGAAAAATGGTTTAATCAAACACTGAAAAAAAGCTGAAACATTTCACCACACAGCCGTTGCAGCTACTAGGAACCAATATCATGGTGAAACCAAGCATTAAAATTTTTAACAGTGTAAGTTTAAAAATTGTTTAATTAATTTCGCGGATTTGTGTTTCATTGCACACCAAGAGCAATGAATAGCTAAAAATTTTGCTTTTGAAACGTTTAGGGTAAACTATGGTAAAATAATGAGTGATAATGAGTATTGCTTGTGTTGATTTGTACAGGATTCGCACAACTGAGACCCAAAATCCATTTTTAGGAATATTTTTAAAAATAAATAATAGAAAATTGAAATAGCCAACTATATTAGTTTTGGTTGCATGCGTTTTTTACGTAGCCATATAAATTATAAAATCATCAGAAAAAGTCTGTAAAAATATTATTAAAAATACTGAAAAATATTACTGAAAGTAGTGGAAAAAATTAGTTTTATACATCTGAAATCATAACTCATTCTAGAACATATTCATTTTATAAACAAATAAACAGCTGCAACAGGCAATCAGAAGCTGAAAAGTGATATTCAGTTTCTCTACTATATAAAAATAAGGTTTTTAAACTTTAAAAACAAAGTATGTAGTAACAAAAAGGGGTAGGGGTAGGTATATATTCCGGCTTGTGTGCTTGATCAGAGACCCGCTTATGAAGCCTTCGTCAAGTAAGACAGACACCGAAAGAATTTTTTTTGCTGTCACAGAGAAAGGAGGTACACTCAGGGCGAAGGCGGGAATCGAACCCACACCCGTTACAGCGCGCAGACGGGTAGCGTAATGTTCCAAACACTCGGCCATCCGGGCCCCAAAGTAACAGGAAACAAAAACAAAACATCCATTTAAATGGATGTCAGATGTCAGGATGATATCTTGCTGGCATTGCTAAACTTGTGGGTGGTACCACATTGTCAGTTGTCATGGTTATTTATAATAAAAAAAACATGTTTTTGAAATAAACACTGAAAATGCATATAACCGATTGCGCTTTAACTTACAGACAAAAAATAACATTCCCGGGTCTGTTGTTAAAACAACAAAAGTTCTACTTAAAATGTCAGTTATAACGTTTGTACGTGTTCTGAATGAGATTTAACATGTTTTCATTCATTGGAAAAACCAATAATTTTTTTTAATGTAGTATACAAAATGTTTAAACATCTCTACACCAGAAAATAGATTGTTTGTTGAAAAATAATAGAATTTTTTAAAGTAAATTTCACAAACTAAAATCTTATATTAAAACAAATGTTGGAACTTTAGTTTATCAATGAAATGATAAAACTGAGCAGATAATTATATATAGATCCCAAACTTGATGTAACATTTCAGCGAGTCGCAAATGCCAAACATAGATTGCTGAGATCAAACATCAACAAAATATTTGTTTCAACCTTCAACTGATCTGATAGGATGTTTAAGAAATAACTCTATCAAAACACAACAGCATTTTGGACCACTTTCATTTACTTTCAGTTACACAAAGACAGTCTTATTGTTATCCAAGGAAACGTAAACTAAATTTCCTAGTTAACCATTTAACCAGTTTAAATTCACCATTCATCAGTTACTAAATTTCATTCACCAGTTAACGTTGAAAGATTTATAGAATGGTTCTACTTGTGTTTTTCGTGTTGTTGGGCTGTTTCTTGGAGTTGGTGTGTTGTGCCCCGTTGCCCCGTCGTATGGTCGACATGACTCACACTTTGGATGAAGACACGGTGTTGCTGAAGCACCTTTTGATGGGGAAATTCAAGAGGACCATGCTTCGTAACGGGACAGAAGATGACGGAATATGGTGAGATTTATTTTTCAAATACAGATAACGTCAAACTTGGTTACTACAGTTTTGGGTTTATAAAGGCGTAAATGTTTGGTCCCTTGAATTGCCCTTAGAACTTAATGTTATGATATCTCGATTAAAACGCCAATTTTAGCTTCCATACTACGTTTATAACGTAAAAAGTGGAAGGTATTATAATCGTTCAGTCCTGTGTCTGTCCGTCTGTTCGTCACCCATTTTCATAGCCCAATATACAAATGCTACGGACAAGTGTGATACGTCAAAAAAATCAGCGCATCAAAATTAGAATACATTGAAAATTTCAGAAAGAATCCGAACTCAAAGTACTTCAATTATTTAAAAAACTGCAAAATTTAATGCTCATTTAAAAAGCATAGGAAGTCATTTTTATTAGAATTTAATCACCTTTGCCGTTTGCAACAATCGCTCGAGAAATTTTAATTCTTTTAGACAATAAATTAAAATAAATTATTTTTGCGACATCGATCAGTTTGAAATGACGTCAAATATATTTCACTGCGAGATTCTTTGTATGTTGATATGAAATGTTTTCATTCTATTTAAAAGAGAGGAATATTACATATTTATTCTTTGAAGTATAAATTAATTTTTGCAAACGATAAGTAATAATTATTGAATTTTCGAAATAAAATTTAATGAAACTAGCCAATTTAGCATGTAAATGTTAATATAGAATTAATGCTGTGTTTGGCGAATTTTTACCTGTTAAACACAACTGTTGTGTGGAAGCGGGTTAAGTGACAGATTCTGTTACAAACCTACTTGTTTATTTTACTCATCTGTTACAACGCTAAAATATACACTTATATTCTCTCAAAAATGCCTTCTCAAAGAATTTTTAAAAAAAAATCATTTTTACCATTTAAATTTTATTTTATTCACCAAATTATGCGAAAAGTTGCAAAATTCGAATTATATTTTCTGCCTAAAATTATTGACGGGAGAAGGAGAAATTACACTTTAAACTACTATTAATAGCACCTAGAGTTAAAAATTATGCAGTATATTTCATTTTACAACTTTAATTAATAAAATGAGTATATAATAAGTATTTTACATGATTTACTGCACTTAATATTCAACCTTGCTTATAACGCTAGTCGTTTATAACGTCATAAACATCGCGGTCCTTGGAATGACGAAATAACTTGGTTTTACGGTATTTATATACCCTATAGGGTAATCTCAATAACTTTGAAATCTAAAAAGTTCTATAGCCATTTCCCCAAGCTCTATTTTCTCAAAAACCTTTTTATGACGTCCAGTAGGTACTGGCTACTCGCATACCACATTTGAAGTCCTTTGCTTTTTTTTATATCTAGCTGTAGAGTAGTTTTAGACAGGCAGAATGCAGACGGACCAACGTTTAAAAACCACTTAATCGGAATCAGCCCCTTTTAAAACGTGTAAAAAACACAAAATCTATTTCGTTTTTTTTTCAACCCCATAACAATAACCTTCAATACATTATATAATGCATATCTTGTAATTGAAAGTAAAAATAACGACCAACAACAGATCAAAGGCCGAGCATTAATAACTGTATCGTTAAAATAATGTGTTTTTTTACTTATGTTTTTTGACTTATATGAAAGTACTGTTCCTTTATAAGCCTTTCTAGGCACGCAAATTGTAGTAAAAGAAAAAATAATATTTGTAGAAAAATAAATTGAGATAATCTGATAGCTTAATTATTAGGAGAGATCGGGGTGAAATGGGGTGTATAAAGTTTAATAAATACTATAAAGTTGCTAAAAGAGTTTATGAAATGTATTAGGATGGGATCAGACATTATTCAAGTTTTTGTTTTGCTATGTTTTTATTACATACATAAAGTTCAATACATAAGAAGAAAGATTTTATTTCAAGTTGACTTAGTTCCAAATTGCCCCATCCTCTCCATCTCTCCATTTTCTTTCACTGGGTGGGGTAAGATCGGGCGACCCATGACAAGTTTGAAAATGATTCTGTTTTAAATTCCCTTGACATTTTTTTTTAAAAGAAAAGACAATTTTGAACATCAGAAATACTCATAAAAAATCTTTCTAAATTAATTCTTTTAATATCGAATTGCTATACTTTTTCTTGTATATTTTCAGATTTTGTATCGAGTGATATTAAACTTAAAATGTTTTCTGTCAAACATTTGGAAAACAATTTAGGAACAAAAAGAAAATAAAGCGTATTTTGTATAAATTTTACGCACTTGCTTATCAAATACTAGCCAATGATTTTTTTATATTAACCTCTAAAAAAAAACCTACCGTTACCATACGACTACAGCAAAAAAGGATTTGCTACTACTATAAAAGTATTATATTTTTTTGTTCACAAGTTATCTTACTTCATTTCTGTTTTGCATTTGAGTCTTGGTAATAATTACCATTCGGGGATTCTTTTTTCATGTTTTTGTAATCGATTATAAATTTATATTGAAAATATAATTCATTCTTTATGTAAATTTTTTTAAAAATTAATGAACTTATTTGATTACAATCAGTATCGCAAAAAAGCTCGCAAAAAATGAAAATAACAAGATATTTCAAATTTTGACACTACTCAAGAACGAACGTCCATTCATCTTGCTCCACTGCCCAATCATGCCCCGCTCTAAATACCCCGTCTTGCCTTACTCATACTTTGGTGGATTTAAGCAATCAATTCAATGAAATTTAAATTTCTGGTTTTTAAATATTCTTTTCAATACACCTGTTTTAAGACATTTTAGTTTTAAAAATTTGAAAACAGTTTTTTGATGCAACTCTTTTTCTAGCAAGTAAAGAGGAAGTAAAACCAATATTGAAATGATTTATAGAAGTGCATTGAGATATACTTTATGGGTTATGAAAATGTTCCTTTCAGTTTAAATTGTATTTACTCATATTAATTTCTGCATACATTTATTTAGGATCCAGTACGAGGAATACTTCTCCACTGTACACATCGGTACACACATGGACGCACCATCGCACTTCTCTCTAGGTGGCGCCACTGTCGATGAAATCCCTCTAACGCATCTAGTCGCCCCGGCAGCAGTGGTGGATACGTCCGCTCGGGCGGCGATCGATCGACAGGATCGGATCAAAGTGGACGATTTGTTACGATGGGAAAGAGTGACTGGACAGAGTCTAAACGGGACTATAGTGCTGCTGAGGACAGGGTGGGGGAAGAAGTGGGGCGACAATGACCAGTATCTAGGGGCGGAAGATGATGACCCCGATACCAGCAAGTTCAGTTGGCCGTACTTGGCACCGGAGACGGCGCAATGGTAAGGGTTGTCACTGCTTCATTGAAAAATAGAATCTATAATTTTAATTTAATGTTTCTTTTCCTTTTTTTCTTAAAAGGACTAAAAATCTATTTCGTTACATCCTAAATCTGTAGCTATTCGCTATTGAACTTGAAGAGAAGCAATTGGATTATATATTCCATTATTGGATGTTGGATTGTTATTATTGGACTTGGTGTTAGTTTAATTGCTGCATTTTTAATAAGATTGGGGTTCAAAAGTATGGTATATTGCTTCAGATACTTCTTCTTTAAATAAACAAAATAACAAATGTAAATAAAGTTTAAAAAATATTAAATGAATGTGCTGGGGGATCCAATTTCAATTATTGGGTAAGACTTGCCAGAAAATTGTAACCTCCCTTCACGCTGTTGTGACATGTTCCGCTGTCTGAGATGCATATGAAGAAACAAGCTAGACATATATATATACAAGACACACTAGAGAATACATTTATTAACAAAGACTATGAACCCAGATTAGAACATGAAACTGGTGCGCTGCATTACTTTTGAGAAAGGGATCCATTTCAGGCAAAAGTCCGACTTCTACCCAGAAGATACATATATGCCTCATCCTGGATTCGAATCCGGGCCCACTCGTTTGGTTAGCTAGGGCCATAACCATCATACTTGCTACGTGCCCTCAAGTCATGTAATTCTTCGTAAACCTCTTTAACTGTGTGTAAATGAAATTATTGTATTTACCAACTACTATTAAACAAGTGTATGTTTCAAACAGGCTAGTCGACAACAGAGAAGCGTACGGTATCGGCGTCGAGACTATCAACTTCGACAAGGCCATGGACGCCACATACCCAAGCCACCAGATCATCCTAGGGCACGGGCTGTTCGCCATCGAGAATGTGGCCAGCATGGACCAGCTTCCCATCTCCGGGGCAGAGTTACACGTGCTGCCCATGAAGCTGGGCAAAATGAGCGGGGCCGCTGTACGAATGATGGCCACCTTTCCAGAGGTCGTGTTCGAATGGCCAGCAGCGACATCCACACTTGTTGAGTGTTAGATTGTCTAGGGTTGTTACCTAAGATGGACATGGATGAATGAATTGCAGAGGTTTAAGCAGATAACTTTTTCATCTTTGTGGTAATTTGAAATGTAAATATTTTTTATCAATTTAAAATGTGGAAAGAAGGGAAAAAGGGGGTTGTTCTAATTATTTTGGGGGTTATGTTGCATGTAGTGTAGATAATTAAATTTTGAAATATGTTGTTACATACATATATTGTTGGTTTATGTTATTTTAATGTAGATAATAAAACATTTTTACTGTCAATTAAATTTTTTTCTTGATTTAATATAGCTTTATGTTTGTCTTGAATTACGCGTTTGAAACTTTGATATTTATTAGCGTATTTTTCTTAGCATTTATATTTCAGGGAAGCTTCTTCGGCAAGTAACAGTCATTCAAATACCTTGATATAGATACATCTACCTCTGCGATTTCAATCCTGTTTTCCAGAAGCATAATTTTTAAAACCAATACATCATCATAATCATTGGCACGTCATCCCAGGTTGCGCAAGGCTTTCTGTTGGAGATTTCTCAAAGACGTCCTACTTTTGGAAGTATTTTTGTTCGTCTAATTACACAGAAAATCTATCCACCGTAATTTAGGTCTATACTTCATATCGCACCGTACGCGGAAAATAGACCTATCGCGAAAAAGACCATTCTTCAGGAGAGCCGTTCAAAGTTTTAGTAAAAATTCAAATGATCACAAAATCGTTCCAAATGAACCTAGATCAAAAATATTTGGCAGGGATATCCGTTTTATGAGTACCAAAAAGTATATGTAGTCATTTTTTAATTTAAATTTGCATTTGCTGAGATATTTTCAGATAGGTCTTTCTTTCGCGAACAAATTTGAACGATTTTGTTCGCGAAAGAAATACCTATTTAAAAATATCTCAGCAAAGGCATATTTGAAGTAAAAAATGACTATGTATACCTTTTTATACTCATAAAACGGATATCCCTGCCAAATATTTTTGATCTAGGTTCATTTGGAACGATTTTGTGATCATTTGAATTTTTACTAAAACTTTGAACGGCTCTCCTGAAGAATGGTCTTTTCCACGTACGGTGCGATATATACAATTAAAATCAAATTATCTTATCTTAGTTTTTAATAAAACTAAGGAGCACACTTGTAGAAAGTCTATTTTAAAACACCTTGCTAATTACAACGATTAATTTTCAATGGTTTAAGTTTATAACTAATGTTTAAGTTTATAATTAAAAAAGTCAAGAAAATACATTTCGTTGTTCCATAATTAAGAACTGGACAAAGTAACTATATTTCAAGAAAATAAAAAATTTAAGTTTCAGTTAGATAAGCATTTTAAATATCTAGTTTGTTTAGTTTCTTAATTGAAGAAATGAATAAATAATCAATAAACATAAAAATTTATCTTACCTACATCTAAACATACTTCTATAAATTCATTTGTACACACTTATGTGTTTAATAATCTTTTAGATTCTATGGACAGTTAAAAGAATTGAAATGATTCTTTCAAACTACTTGTTATACTGTAGTCAAAATAATGCAGACGATTTAAAAATATTTATCGTTTGCTAAAACATTAACTTAAAATATAAATAATTGGCATGCAGTTTTTTAATCTACACTTATTTTATGTATTTTTATATAATTTTTGTATGAAATACCACAAATCAGAACTTATGAAATGAGTTTTCTTAAATGAGTGTTTTAAATAAATAAGTAAATAAATAATTCACTTACCGACTTCAACCTTTTTCATTCGGCACTTCAACTTTAACTTCATTGCCGCCGCAGCTGCAAAACGCATAACGAAAAAACGCCAGGTGCGATAGGTCTTTCTTTCCTGTTCATTTTCATCCAAAAACGTTCGCGAAAGAAATACCTATCTATTAATTGCAGCCGAACTAGGGCTCGGATCGCTATGCCGTTCGCACCAATAGAAAGATATCAAAATTTTGCATCCTATAGTAGTGTTATCTCAAAAAGTCAATTTTGGCCGATAGGTCTCTTTTCCGCGTACGGTGCGATATCTACGGGTTGTGAGAGATTTCAAAATATAAACTTTTTTAGCAGGTTTTTTTTCCATTCTAGTGATGTGGACAGATCAGTTTATTATTATTATTTTTTATTTTGAGGCTTTTTACAACATTAGACTCTAAAAATAATATATAGATCTTCGAATTTGTGTCTTTTTCAAAACCATTTTGTTTGACATCCACAACAACCCTTTTTAGAACCTTTCTCTCAAAGAAAACCAAGACCATTTTTTCTTTTTCAGGATCTTTATCCAGGACGTCTTATTGCCAAGTTTGCGTTCTATATTTTGTTATTTAATATAATTTTATGTCTGGAATGCACTGTATGCATCGAGAATGTGGCCCGAATGGACCAGCTTCCCATTTCCAGGGCAGAGCGGTTCGTGGTGTCCATAAAGCTGAGCAGGATGAGCGAGGGCGAGGTCAGAAAGAAGGCTATTTTTGAGAGGTTGTAGGCAAATGGCCGTCGGCAGTGTACCCTGATTTAAAAAGCACTGTGAATTTATTCTTAAATAAGCTCCAGCAGCCCCTTTAACAAAAACACGGTAACAGAGTCGGCATTGAATAATTACACTCACCTTAAGTTTTCAAACTTTTGTCTTTTTCCTCCATAAACTAAAATTTTATAAGAAAACTGTCAGCCATTTCAGAAATAAGCGTCTATGATGGTACTTATTTCAGCAAAAAATTCCATTTGTTTGCATATTTTGTCGTGAAATTTTGGTAACAGAGTCGACAAAAGAAAATTCTTCGATTCTGTGGGACAAAATATATTAAGCTACAAAATAAACCGCTTTTTTAATTAAGTGATGGTTAAAAGCTTATAGCCAAGATACTTGTTAATCAATATACGCATAAAAATTTACGAAATATTTATTTTAAGTTACAATTATATTCTCTTGTTCTTTAAATTTTTGTCGTGGGATACGTGAATTTTACCAACTATGCTTTTTTAAATGAAGTATCCAACTATTGTTCTAGTTTTTTTGTATTTTTAAAACATTGGTACAATAACTTAAAAGTGCGTTCTTTTATGCAGTTCAAGTGAAAATTCCGTTACAATAAAATTAGAAATATTACAAGCAATGAAACCTGGGGGACACCATTTGTAACATTTTTTGAGAATGACCCGAATGCAAAAATATCGAATATTAATTATAAAATACATACAATCGATCTAATATTTAAAGTTTACTAAACTTGTTTTTATTTGTTATATTTATTTAAGCACGAAAAAAGTACAACACATTTTTTCTACTGACAAGATCAACAATAAACTTGAAGCCTCACCGTACCCGGTGAAATCACTACAAATAATCAAATTAAAAACTAATTCACACTGAAAGTTCGTTCAATTCAAAGTTCACGTTCAAGATTCTTTAATCAATGAAAACCTAACTAAAAATATTTACCAGAAGAGATAAAGTTTTTTCTTTTATTATAGGTTCATAACACTTTTATTTACTGTTATGACAAGAATGTAACTGACATTTGACTGATTTGGATAGGTTGGACTATCGTCGCGCTAGAGCTACATATAAGCTACGTAATAGGTTGGCGCATGCAAACAATTTCCGCATTCGGTTTCTGAAAAGGGTCATGAAAACATCACTCAACTAACTGACAGTGTAAATAACGTTTCGAGAAAACGACCGTCTGTGACAAGTCGGGGGGGGGGGGGGGGGGGTGTAGGTACATATACAGGGTAGTTATAAAATAACGCTCGCTATTCGGAGTGGTCTGTAGCTTGAATGAATAATCCGAATGCAACAAGCATTGATACACTTACTAATCAAGAAGGGGAAAAAGAATTGAATCATAAAAAAGAAACTCGTCTCTTGACCAGGGTTCTAAATTACGAGGCGTAGCCAATTATGGCCGATTACGGCCAACACAGCCAATCACGCCTCGTAATTTAGAACCCTGGTCAAGAGACAAGTTTCTTTTTTATGATTTCATTCTCTTTCCCCAATCTTGATTAGTAAGTGTATCAATGCTTGTTGCATTCGGATTATTCATTCAAGCTACAGACCACTCCGAATAGCGAGCGTTATTTTATAACCACCCTGTATATTCCGGCTTGTGTGCTTGATCAGAGACCCGCTTATGAAGCCTTCGTCAAGTAAGACAGACACAGAAAGAATTTTTACTGAGAAAGGAATATACACCCAGGGCGAAGGCGCGAATAGAACCCGCACCCGTTACATTGAAAATGCTTACTTAGAAAAATGTTGGTTGAAGCCAAACCAGCGAGCCTAAATTAATGAACGAACTAGTACTTTGGTACATGTAAGATAGGGTAACTTTGACCAGTGGCCTACTAAATACCTTAATATATTATTAAATAATAGTCTATAGTTTAAACTTAAAATAACAAACGTATTTTTTGCGAAATAAATCTTTAATTAATTAATAAAAATCATTTTAAAAGTTTTTTTCCAATCGGTTTGTCACGTGTCACAAACACGTCGATTTGGCTGACGTCACTACTAAGTATAAACTAATCAGCGTAATGTTTTTATTTTGCAATTAAACTTGATTTAATTTAATTTACCATTAAAATAAGAATTATAGAGATAATGGAAAACGGTTTTACAGAAGCGGAAAGCTCAAATTTGCCTAAGTAAATTGCAATATGCTTTTCCAAAGTTTATTTTATACTTACTAGTGACGTCACATACACCACGTGACAGCCAGACAGCTTTTTCACGCATAATTTTATCGTTCGATTTTTAAAATTTATTTTTAAAGTTATTCGACAAAATGTTGAAAAAAGAAAACAAGGCGTATTTTTGTTTTGTACACACGCTTAATTTACGGTAAAAAAAAATAGTCAAACACCCTATTATAGTACTCTCTAGGCGGAGAATCTCCTAGTCACCCTAGACGCCAACTGAGGTAGATACTATATTGTCAATAAATAAATCAAATACAAAAATTGCGACCAACAACAGGCCAGAGGCCCAGCAAGGTTGCGGTCCAAAATAAATCTAATACATTACCAGTTTCCAATGACCATCAAGTTTCTTCTTAAAATCTTCTACTCTCTTCGAATGCACAAGATAATCTGGTAAAGCATTCCACTCATTGACAACTCTATTGTAAAAATAATGTTTTCTTACCTCCCTTCTAAAGCTCGATTTATTCAATTTCTGATCATGACCTCTGGTCCGGCTATTTAAGGTAAAACCTAAGCCCTCCATGTCTCCCTGTTTTATGAACTTGAATAACTGTATTAAATCACCCCTAACCAGTTGCCACCACCTAAATCAGTTGCGACCTTTTCAAGCCAGATCAGTATCTATTAAACTCAGAATGCACTAGTGTTATTCCCACAGACCTGTGGGTGTTTGAAAAAGAAATGATAATAATAATTAAATTCGTTGGTGTTTTTTTCGTAAATAATAGAAATAACTTCTTATCACACCTAGAATAGCAAATGTAAATTAACTTTTTGGTTCGGATGAATCCGCATGTGTGAGATTCCATCCTGATGCGTCCGCCTACGGTTGATTAAGATTTTTTGTTTTCCAATTTATTTCTTTACGTTATTCATTTCCTAGGATAGAATTCAAAGAGCAATTCTTTTTTTGCAAGTCATATTTTTCCTTCCTTTTAGTTTTTTTTATTATATCATAAACAAAATAATTTGATTAAAATCTTTATTCGATCTTTATTTATGATAAATTTTTGTTAATATATTTTTTTAACCATTGAATGAAGATAATTTATTGAAAAATGTCTACGTATTTTAAAGGATAAACAAAAGTTTAAACTTTTGTAATTTTAAGTATGTTAGGAAATATTTTCAATTATATTAGTTCCTTTTTCTGTCTCAAACTAACTGAAACGGAAAAAAATAGACGAGACAGTGGATAAAAAAAAACGTCGAAACTGTAAGAGAAAAAAGTCTGCGTATTATAAAGAATTTGTAATAATGTTTATTCAGATAAAGTGTTCTTTAATTGAAGTAATATAACAATATAAATATTTTGAAGTACAAAACGCACCCATAAAAATTTCGTTTATAATTTTCTGTTGATAAATTTGATAATGTGATTAGTATGGTAATTTCTTGTTCAAATAATAGAAAGTGTATTATTAAAATCAATTACTTCATCAAATTTATTAAAAGATCTTGTGTATCCTTATCAATTAGTAGACTAATTAGTATGTATGAATGCTGTAATAAAGGTTACTCATAGCTTGGGCTACACTTTTTTGGTTTATATTGTGCATTTCTTAAAACGTTTGACTATCTTCTTCTATACACTTTTTCAAAACACTGCTTATTAAACGTTAATATTCCTAATTGGTTACCTTTTATACCAATTAAAATAACGTAGTAAGGGGCTGTTCATAAATTACGTTATGCGGTTTGACGATTTTTTTACCCTCCCTCCCCTGGTGATATATCTTGATATTTGGCTTGACCCCCTCCCCCTTCCACCGTAATCTCACAAGACGTTTTTCAAACTTAGCATTTTCGAAAGTTTTGATTTTGACGTTTAATACTCGCAAATTTTCAAAACACATACTAATCGACGTCCAACCCCAAATTTCGGTAGTCCAAACAGCAGCTGCATCGTCCGATGATGGTGGGAAAGTACTTAAAAATCACATACGATGCACATTTTGTCTACTTCTCCTTTGTGAAAAGTTAAAATACTTTGAAAACGCCCCTTCTCCCTCTAAACAAGTCACGTAATTTATGGACGTCCCCTTAAAAGCATTTTGCAAAATACAATCACCTTATTTAAATTTTAACCATGTCCGTATTTAAACTATACAAAGTAAGTCTCAGGTTGTAATCAAATCTAAACCAACGCCCTTAATTATCATATCTAAAAGTGATAGTTAAAAACTTTAGTTATGGTTGTTTCATAACGTGCCATACGCGTCATAAGACCGTGATAGTGATATTTTCAAAAACAACTTTTCTGGTCTTGAAACTTGAAGGTCAAGGCACGTTTAGAAAGTTATTTATTAATTAATTGAAATAATGTAGTTAAACTTTCAATATCGTTTTTGCGTGGGTGGTTAGTTTTTGTTTATTAGCTATCGGATGCTATTTTAGCCGCGGTAGAGCTCAGTCGTGTGAAGCGTCGTGCTCGCATCGGAAGGGTTGTGGGTTCTGTCCTCGGCGGTGCTCGCAATTCTGATGGTTGAGGGGTCGGCGCTTGTATTCGGCTAAAGACCGCCGTATTGCTAATG